>OX638064.1:49900777-51146586 GCA_951804385.1 Trifolium dubium | reverse complement strand
CTCTTGTGCATCCAGAAGCAGTGCATCAATCAATTCTTTTTCCCCTCTGATTGATTGAACCTTCTCTTTGAGCCCCTTGACAGACCGGTACGAGAAGGAGGCAGCCGCTGCTGGCGTAGCACCAGAATTTTCATCCTGTTCAACAGTGATTTCATTCACAAGCTCTTGTTGTGTGCTTTGAATATTTGCAATGCCATAAATGACCTTCTTATCTGATATATCAATAATCTCTTTCATCAAAATGTTGATGTCCTTGGCAAACTTAATTCTGCTCAAAATACCATCCTTTCGATATGCAGAATCAATAAGGGACTGGCCATTTTGAGACACGGCTCTCAGTTGACCCATCCACACTACCTGTCTTTTATTCAGAATCAGTTCTTCCGCACTTTTGGTCGTATCACTCAAAAACGCACTCATTAGAGCTAAATATCTTTGAGTACGCTTCAAATTCTTGTCTGTAAACCCCCACCAATTCACACTCCAAGCAATAATTTCAGAAAGGAAAGAAATCATGCTGAGGAGAAAAATTGTCGGGAAAGGGAGAAACGCGAGCAGAATAAAAACCAGAAAGTTAATTGCACTGTAAAAATTAACAAATAACATACAGTGTAAAACAAGACTATCTGGTACGGGCGTTGTTTGTTTGAATCCCACTACCATGTCTTGTTGTCCCCTAACTTCGTAAGTCAAACTTCTGTGAACTGCATCTCCAATTTGGGTCCTGATATACTTCATCTGCTTCTTAAATTCATTTTCAGAAGCATAATCAGCTGAAAGATAAACCGCCTTCTTAAGCCTACTCATTGTAGACAGTCTTTCCTTCCCAACGATGAAATTCCGTGCAACACTTTCAGTATAATTGCAAAGCTCCTCCACCTCTTCCAACCACACATTTTCTCTTTCACTTGTTGGCGTCAAACTATACACAATATTTTTCAATTCAACGAGTTCGCCTTTTACTTGTTCCGCCATCTCCATCACCTTATCATCAACAACTATAGTTCTACTTAGTATGTGATCAAGCTTCTCTATTGCCAGGTTCACTACAGATCTGGGGGACGATGATGATGCTTCAATGGAGACACTGAGGGAATTTGTGTTTAAGTTCATTCCAGCACGAGCGATGTCTCTCATCCTCCTGCGGATCTTCTCTAGCTGTTTCCCAACCTTGTGCTTGTCTATCCAATACAGAACTCCCCACCTCCTCCTCTTCACTGATTTTATCACGAACGTTTCTATCACATCCTCTGCATCACAGGCAATTTCCTTCAACTTCTCTTCCCACTCATTAAAATCTTGTTCTTGTTCACCATACCTACGCTGACCGAGCTGTTCCAACAATCCTTGCATTGACCTCAGCTCTCTTTCAATCCATTCTACGTGCCTAATTGTCGCACCACCCAACACAGCATACTCTTTAATCAGAACTTCCGATAGATGGGTTGCCACAGCTGATATCACCAAACTGATTGCAATTTCCGCCATACTCAAGTAGTAATAATGATGGATCTGCAAACTCTATTTAATGAGTTTTTTCAAATGAGGAAGGAATTACTCTTACTTTTTTATTCTAATTTTCTTTCTTCGGAAATCATATGGACGTAGATGTTTCGCGCTAGATGATTCATTCATCACATGACATGACATGTTATGTCAAGTTGATAATTTGTGTTATATTTTTCATAAAAAGAAAATTCAACCAAATAGCTCATTCTTTCTATATTGTAATTCAAAATTTAAATTAAATGTAAATCTTCAAAGTGTTGTGATAATGACATGCATGAAGCTAGCACAATAGAATTACTATTATTCAACAAAAGAAGGAAACCTGAAGGTATTGCTCCAAACAGAATAGCAATCAAACAAAATGTTAGAATAAGAAGGAATTACTACTATTGAGTCATTGTTATTATCAATACTATTATTTTCTTCTCTTATTCTTTTACCTAAATACCTCAAATTCAACACAAAACAAACAAAAAATTTGACCAAGTAGCACTGTAATCGTTTTGTTTGGACTTGGAAGAGGATGAGAAAGAAATATTTTGGAATCTGCATGAGGTGGCTGTATATTATTGACCACCAGTACCTCTACTTCTACTTGTTGGTAAGTGAAACATCTCTGTCCTATATATTAATAACATAGTCTACTAATCAAATGTTTATTGTATTATCATTTCGTTTTATTTGGCATTTTTCATTAATCAGATGACATTGGATGTTGACAATTATTAAGAAAAGTTGGTAAAATAATTAATGTGTAATGATTATTGCTAAAAAAATGTACATTCAAATGTTCAATGTTGATTTTTTATTTTTTAAGACAAATCAACACTCGTACTAATAAGAGATATATATGAAAAAAGAATAACAAGTGAAAATTTTAAAAGTGTGATGATATTGATATACGAATGAAGCTGACAACAGAACTACTTCAATAAGATAGGAAACCTGAAAACATTGCTCTGTCAGGCATTAACAAGTCACTTTTAAATTAATGTCTTCCCATTGATTTCCACTATTTCCTTATTGTATACTGTTGGCTTTGCTCTAAAGAGCATATCAATCAAGTACAAGCACAACAGCAAGCAATGTTACTCGCTGGTAAGACGGGTTTTCTTTCAGAATTTATTCATTCAATTCAATACTGGTCCTACTTTCCTTCCAAAGCAAACAATTGACATAGATTTATTTTT
Organism: Trifolium dubium; assembly: GCA_951804385.1. Taxonomy (NCBI): domain Eukaryota; kingdom Viridiplantae; phylum Streptophyta; class Magnoliopsida; order Fabales; family Fabaceae; genus Trifolium; species Trifolium dubium. Next base: position 51,143,887 of record OX638064.1, on the reverse strand, counting down.
TACAGCTGTTGTCAGTTTGATATATTCTCGAGAAGCAATATCAGACAATCAGAAAACTCCAGGTCTGGCAAAAGTGTGGAATGTATTGGAACTTCGGATTCTGGTTGCGGTTAGTCTCTCCTTACAAATGCTACTTGTCTTTTTGGGAAACCGAAGGAAGTATATAGTTGATAAAAGGCTAAAATTGTTGATATGGTTCACCTATCTGTCAGCTGATTGGATTGCTACCGTTGCTCTAGGAATTCTTTCCAAAGACACCAAAGATCATAGGTCAGACCCTAACTTTGTAATTATGTCCATATGGGCACCATTTCTTCTTGTGCATCTTGGTGGCCCTGACACCATCACAGCCTACTCCCTCGAGGACAACCAACTATGGCCACGGCATATGCTTGAATTACTCTACCAGCTAGCAGTTGCTGTTTATGTTGTTTACCGGTCATGGAACACTGATCCCCTCAAGTATGTCACTGTTCCTGTTGTCGTGACAGGAATAATCAAATATGGCGAGAGGACTTGGTCGCTGCGGTCTGGAAGCAGTGATGGATTCAGAGAATCAATTCTCCCTCCTCCAGACCCAGGACCAAACTATGCTAAATTCATGGATAATTACACTGCTAAAAAAGATGAAGGATATCGTGTTACCTTAGATGAAATTAATGAAACTACTCCCACAGTATTGGATCGTAATTCTCAAGGGGAAACGAGAATACCAAATCCAAATATTCCAGATGGTCAAGCTCTACATGATGGATTCAAATTCTACAACATTCCCCAGTGCCTATTTGCGGATCTCATCTTTAGTTTTCAAGACCATACAAGCAGCCAAATTTTCTTTCACAATTCTAATTGGAAAGATGCTTTTAAAGCAATAGAGGTTGAGCTAGGATTAATATATGATATGCTATATACAAAGGCGGTGATAACATATTCCTCCCATGGCATCTTCCTCAAATTTGTTACCTTTTTCTTTACACTCTCTGCATTCATCGCCTTTACGTTTCTGATATTTAAACAAAACGTATATATTGAACTCGATGGTGAAGGAAACAAACACAGGAATTATGACTTGATTATCACTTTTGTGCTTTTCATCGGGGCTATTCTTCTTGAGATATATGCGGTCATTGTTTTACTCTCTTCAAGTTGGGTAATGAATTGGCTAAGCAAGCAAGAGAATAAGAGATTTGATCTTCTCTTCAAGTTCATCTTCTTTTGTCAAATCTGTTTCAAACTCTCACACACTATCAGGTGGTCTAATCAAATGTCACAATTCAACCTCATAAGATTCTGCTTGAAAGATGAGCCTGTCAAATGTATCAAAATTCAGAAAATCCTTCGATTCTATAACTTTTTTGAGAAGTCTTACTATCAAAAAACAAAACATGTCACGGAGGGATTGAAACAACTTATTTTTGACCAACTTAAGTATAAGTCTGAGGAAGCAATAGATATTGAAGCGTGTAAGAAATTATGTGCTCACAAGGGTGATCGAGTTCTTGACAAATGGAAGTGTAATATTCGTGACATTAACCAGAGCATTAAAGAGGTAGAGTTTGATCAGAGCATTCTGCTTTGGCATATTGCTACATGTAACACCCTAATATTTACTTAAGATTATTTTAATAATTAATTTAATTGATTAATTAGTGTGACTATAATAATAAGATAATTATTACTTACATAGTTTATTTTATTTTAATGATTTTATAATCTGTTTCTATGTTAATTATAATTGATGATTTATCTTATATTAATAATTGTATAGTTGTTTTATTTTAAGTGTGTGATAATGTTAATGGATTAGTATTTACTAGTCGAAGTCTTTGAGAATTATTTGTGACAAATCAACTTTGACTAAATCTAAACTAGAGTGCTTAGCTTATAGAAGGCATGAGTAGAATTGATATAGAGCATATGCAAATATTTCCTGTAACCGAATTCTCTATAATTGAGCCACTTGAATGTTTTTCCACTTAGACTTAATTTTAGGATTTATACATGCTTTCCCACTAGCCCACTATTATGCCTACAAATTAGCCAAACCATTTCCTATATACTCATGTTATCGTGAAAGCTAACTATCAACAAAAACTATCCCACTTTCACTTATATTTTCATATCCATCGGTTCTCACTAACCCATCACTAGCAAGCATCAAATATACTTTAAATTCTTGATCGAGCGGTTAGAACTGCTAAAATCAATATCATTGGAGGGAAAGCTTTTTGAGGTAAGGGCTTATATTCCGGTACAATCATATTGATCATGAAATCATAGAGTAGGGTGGTGGTAGAGTTCTTATCAAATATTAGATGAAAACGGTAATACAAATAAAAATAATAAATAAGGACATACTTTTATTTTATTATTATATGATTTATGTTTAGGATTGATTGTAGAATTAATTTTGTGATTTGTGTGTGGTTGATTGTGGATTTGAGCAAGCTGATGATTTTGTTAAATTGTAGTTTATTTGATTGGATATTAGAAAAAAATGTATTTGTGTTGAAGGTATTTGGAAAGTGTTATTGGTTGTTTTAAATGTTCCATAGCATTGCATCTAGATGTGTCTAAGTGCCAAATGGGGCGATTTGTTACTATGTGCCAAATGGGGCGATTTTATTAGTGACTGCCAAATGGGGCGATTTGTCTTTAGGTGCCAAATGGGGCGATTGATATTATATGCCAATTGGGGCGATATCCGGATCATGGTCTAGTTGCATGCATTGTGTCTTAAAAGTGTGATTTCTTAAGTTATTAATTTATTTGTGCTAATTGGTTTTATCTTTTATGTGGTGAGTGTTTTATCATTCTTCTTATTTTATGTTTTTATGTTCTTTATGATCGTACTTGTGGTTTAGGAATATTGACCCTTGCAACCAACATTTTAGGTACAAAAGTTGATGCAGTGAATGATGATTATTGAAGTTTGCATGCGGCGGGGAAAAATAAATTGGGTTTTATCATCTGTAATTTTGAAACAGTTAATTTGACCAATGTAGTTTTACCTTTGAAATATTTAATGTAATCATTTTATTTAAAGTAGCAATTCAATCATATTTTATATTTATGAAGAAAAAAAATATAGCCACATTTTCTAAACAAATAAACATTTTTAATAATTATATTATATTGTTTTAAAATTTCGGGATGTTACATTTGGTATCAGAGCAATAGTCCTCGGACATGTTTTTGGGGTGGGACGATTTCATGTGATGTATGCCTTTTGTGATATCTGATTTTATGTGATTGACTTTGCTATCGTTGATGTTCTAGTGTGATTTTTGTAAGATCAGTACATTAATTCTTAGATTATTATGCTATGTCTGCATTGAAAGTAACTTATCTTGCTACTAACTATGACTAAAAAACATGTAGTATGTTCCAACTATTTTCTTATGTATGTCACTAAAACTCATTTAATTACTATTTAATTTTTTTTTTTTGTCGTTAGCCACATGAAATTGTTTTATGTGTACTTATGCTTTTGGAGTCTATATTACTAAAGCTATTTTATTTTATTTTTTTTAAATCTGTGTTCATTTTATAAAAAAAATATATATATACAACATGTATGCTTGTATTGTGTGATGTGAATTTCTTGCTGCCGTTTCAGTTTTTTTCCGTTGAAGTGAGAGGTCTAGTTTTAGGCGTACAGTGGCGGTTTTAAGTTAAGTTTTGTCTCAGTGATTATGCATAGTTATTCTTTACTGCTATTTATTTTATGGTGTGATGGTCTATGTGTGATATAAGTCTTTGTGGCATTATTATCTTTGTGGCTTAGTGGCTTAGTGGAAGGTCTTAATATCAAATATCATCTTTGTGGCTTAGTGGCTTAGTGGAAGACCTTGATGGAAAATTGTATCTTTGTGGCTCAGTGGAAAGCTGACAAGTATTATCTTTGTGGCTTAGTGGAAGGTCTTAATGACAATTATTATCTTGGTGGCTTAGTGACAATACTGATTAATATTTTCATAGCCTTAGTGGTGGTGTTTCAATGGAAATGAATTTTTATATTTTATGTGAGCTGATATTTACTTTAATGTTAAAATTACTTATTCTGCTGATATTGATTTAAAAGAATGGTCTTATTTATTTTATTTTATTTTATTTTATGATTAAGTTTCGAGGACGAAACTATTTTAAGGGGGTAAGAATGTAACACCCTAATATTTACTTAAGATTATTTTAATAATTAATTTAATTGATTAATTAGTGTGACTATAATAATAAGATAATTATTACTTACATAGTTTATTTTATTTTAATGATTTTATAATCTGTTTCTATGTTAATTATAATTGATGATTTATCTTATATTAATAATTGTATAGTTGTTTTATTTTAAGTGTGTGATAATGTTAATGGATTAGTATTTACTAGTCGAAGTCTTTGAGAATTATTTGTGACAAATCAACTTTGACTAAATCTAAACTAGAGTGCTTAGCTTATAGAAGGCATGAGTAGAATTGATATAGAGCATATGCAAATATTTCCTGTAACCGAATTCTCTATAATTGAGCCACTTGAATGTTTTTCCACTTAGACTTAATTTTAGGATTTATACATGCTTTCCCACTAGCCCACTATTATGCCTACAAATTAGCCAAACCATTTCCTATATACTCATGTTATCGTGAAAGCTAACTATCAACAAAAACTATCCCACTTTCACTTATATTTTCATATCCATCGGTTCTCACTAACCCATCACTAGCAAGCATCAAATATACTTTAAATTCTTGATCGAGCGGTTAGAACTGCTAAAATCAATATCATTGGAGGGAAAGCTTTTTGAGGTAAGGGCTTATATTCCGGTACAATCATATTGATCATGAAATCATAGAGTAGGGTGGTGGTAGAGTTCTTATCAAATATTAGATGAAAACGGTAATACAAATAAAAATAATAAATAAGGACATACTTTTATTTTATTATTATATGATTTATGTTTAGGATTGATTGTAGAATTAATTTTGTGATTTGTGTGTGGTTGATTGTGGATTTGAGCAAGCTGATGATTTTGTTAAATTGTAGTTTATTTGATTGGATATTAGAAAAAAATGTATTTGTGTTGAAGGTATTTGGAAAGTGTTATTGGTTGTTTTAAATGTTCCATAGCATTGCATCTAGATGTGTCTAAGTGCCAAATGGGGCGATTTGTTACTATGTGCCAAATGGGGCGATTTTATTAGTGACTGCCAAATGGGGCGATTTGTCTTTAGGTGCCAAATGGGGCGATTGATATTATATGCCAATTGGGGCGATATCCGGATCATGGTCTAGTTGCATGCATTGTGTCTTAAAAGTGTGATTTCTTAAGTTATTAATTTATTTGTGCTAATTGGTTTTATCTTTTATGTGGTGAGTGTTTTATCATTCTTCTTATTTTATGTTTTTATGTTCTTTATGATCGTACTTGTGGTTTAGGAATATTGACCCTTGCAACCAACATTTTAGGTACAAAAGTTGATGCAGTGAATGATGATTATTGAAGTTTGCATGCGGCGGGGAAAAATAAATTGGGTTTTATCATCTGTAATTTTGAAACAGTTAATTTGACCAATGTAGTTTTACCTTTGAAATATTTAATGTAATCATTTTATTTAAAGTAGCAATTCAATCATATTTTATATTTATGAAGAAAAAAAATATAGCCACATTTTCTAAACAAATAAACATTTTTAATAATTATATTATATTGTTTTAAAATTTCGGGATGTTACACTACAGATCTTTGTTATTCATTAGATGATGAGCCTCTAAATTTAAATCCCATTGCTCACCAAAGTTGTGTAAAAAGCCAATTGTTGTCGGATTATATGATATATCTTCTTGTTATATGTCCTTTTTTGTTACCCAATGGAATAGGACAGATACGATTTGAAGACACATGTGCAGAGGTGGATGAACTTTTGATAGAGAGAAAATACATAAAAGAAAGAAGTCAAGTTTGCAAGATGATACTTAGAGTGAATACAGATATTCCACCATCAGAGGTTAAAGGTGATAGAAGCAAATCTGTGTTGTTTGATGCATGTAGGCTTGCTAAGTCACTACAGTCTTTAGAAACGGAGGAGAATTGGTCGAAAGAAATGAAATGGGAAATGATAAGTAATGTTTGGGTGGAGATGTTGTGTCATGCAGCAAGCCAATGTAGAGGATTTAATCATGCTAAGCAACTTAGTCAGGGTGGTGAGTTGATTACCCATGTTTGGCTATTAATGGCTCATTTAGGCATAACTGAACAATTCCAAATTTCTAAAGGTCATGTAAGGGCAAAGTTGAAGCTTTCATAAAATGTTTGGTGAGTAGTTAGATAGTATTCTTCTTCTATTTTTGTGCTCTTTTCATTTCTTGTGCTTTTTCTCTAACTCGAACATATGTCTTTTTTGCAGTGTCAAAGATGACAGGACATAGGAGTGTGCCTTCCCGATTTGTGTTCAACTAATGTACATATGTAATGATGTAATATATTACAATTTTTGAGTTCAATATGCAACATGCTAAAAATATTATTGGTTGTATGTGCATAGTAAATATATGTGTATGAGTGTATCCATTATCATCTGTTATTTTTATTCCTTTAAGAGTTAAAATAAATTGTTTGCAAACTAATAACTTGGCAATCAGTCGTCCTTGGTGTTAGAATTGCCTTGAAATCTCATTGAAATGGAAAAGGACGAAAAACATGTTCTGAAGTTGTCATCTGCGCTAGGCACAGAGGTCCCCGCGCTAGGCACAGGTCTGGACTGCGCTAGGCGCGGGCGCGGCCAGATTTTTTGTTTGTTGTTTTTTCGGGCTTTTTTGGTCAGATTTGTTCCAGTTTTATATGAGATTTGTTCCTATTTTATTTTCTATTAGGTTTAGGAACAAGGAAAAGCAAGAGAACAAGGATGTAGCTCCAAGGAAAAACACAAGTGAAGAAGGAAAAAACAAATACTTGTTTATTCTTCATCTTAGAAACACTTTCTAAGTTACGGGAAGAAATTTGGGATTAGGGTAGGATTAGGTTGACGGCTAATTCTTGTAACCCTTATTGGGAGTTTCATAGTAACGGTGATACTTTGGAAATAGTGGAACGGAGGGGCTGCTCTCTCCCCCAGATTAGGTCGGAATTTGACTGAACTGAACTGGGTAAACAAACTATTGTGTCTATTACTGCTTTCTCTATTTTCTCTTGCTTGTTTGTTTTGGATTAATCTTAATTGTCTCTATATTCTTTGCTATGTGGTTGCTTAATCACTTTGCTCCATACATCAAAATCTTATTGGTGTGACTTTATTTAAAAGGAATTCACAACACTTGGTAATCCAGATTGAACATAAATCAAATAGTTCTTTCAAAAATCACATACCTCTCCCACATACCAACTTGAGATTATATTATATTTTATAATAGCAGTTATGGCAGTTATTATTATTAAGTAGTTATTAAGGTAGTTATGTATTGTGTGTGTAAATAAAAGGAAAACTACAGGCTATTGTAGATTATTCTGAAAAGTAGAAAGTGGTTATTTGGGAGGGAGAGGCCAAGATCTCGAATTCTTGGAAGGGAGAGAACCAAGACTTTAAATTTCTTGGAAATCTATTGTAATATTACTATCATATTTCTATGTTTGGTACCGGTTTCTATCACACGTTACTATATTATTTTGCATTCTATCAAAAAGAAACTAATGAAAAGGAATATTATCTTATACTAGCATTATGATATGGGAAAAGTAAATTTCTCAAGATGGTGAGTGCTATGCGTCAAAAAAAGAAGTTGATGGTGAGTACTATAATATAGCACTAAACATCTACATCCGTTGATTTCTGAGTTATGTTATTAATAATACAGAAAACATATGTTTCTTATCATTTAGATGCAATCTTCGTCCTTTTCCTAACTCATGCATACGTACTCCAATATATATATACACACACACACACACACACAGACTATAATAGTCTGGGTCCTCTTCCAAGTTGAAGGAAATAATAAAATAAATTGCACAAACTATGTTCCAAAAGGAGGGTTGGTAGGGTATTTCCATACTCATTTGGAAAACCAAATTAATTAGCAGAGCAAAGCTTGCACCTCCGTCATCATCGAGCATGGCTGACATTGCATTAGATGTGGTGGTATCAACAGTTGCAAGATTCCTGATTGAAGAGTATGCAGTGTTGGGGGATGCAGCGAGGCACGTAGAATGGATTGAGAAAGAGTTGAGGTCAATGCGGGGATTGTTAGAACAGGTTGAACAACGCGGGGACGGGGAACAAGAACAAGCGCTGAAAGAATGGGCAGAAACGTTGAAGGACGTTGCTCTTGATGCAAAGAATGTCATAGAAACGTTCGTGATAAAATCGGTGAAGAGGAGGAGGTGGGGAGTTCTGCATTGGTTTGACAAATACAAGGTTGGGAAAGAGCTGGAGAAGATCTGTAGGAGGATGAGAGACATCTCTCATATTGGAATGAACTTAAATAAAAATGTCCTCAGTATCTCAGTTGAAACTCCACCACCTAATTCGAGTTCCACTTCCACCACCACCACAATAGTAGCTATGGCTATGGAGAAGATTGATCACATTCTGAGTCATCAAAAATTAATAACCAGTAATAAGGTGATCGAGATGGTCGAACAAGTCAAAGATGGCCTCAAAGACCTGCAAAACATTGTGTCTAAATTGAAGTCAACAAATGAAAGAGAAACTGTATGGTTGAAAGAGGTGAACGACGTTTGTAAAAACACTGCAGATGTTGCTGGAAATTTCATTGTAAGAAGAGAAAAATGGTTAAAAATGAGTAGTAGTAGCAATCCCCCCAATCTTCTGAGGAAGGTTCTTCATCATTATGCTTCCTCAGCGGAATTTAAGAAGCAGATAGAGCATGCTAGGACTCAAATTGGCGATGCACTTCACAGAAGTTGGACTTACGGAGTTGTGGAAGGGGGAGACATGAATGAGACAACACAAAGATCAACAACAGTACCCATTCAATATTTTTCAGTGGAGAGATTGATAATAACAGACCTCATCCCCTTCTCTATGATTTATACGGCTTCTTTTTTTTCTCCAGAGTTATGCTGGTAGCTTGAAGGCAGACATCTTAATTGTATTAATCTCTCAAGTTTTGGGAGCTGTTGCAATACGAGGACCAATCAGAGCGCGTAAATTGAAGACCAATCCAAAAAGAAGATCAATCTTATTAAGACTGCTGACCTCAAGCATCTTCTTGTACACTATGATTGGTGTAGTAATTCTTCTTTTGTCCTTGTTTCTCCCTCTCCAGGTAGTACTTCTATTCCAACTGAGTATTCCACTTTATCACTTTATTGTCTGGAATGTGAAGTTGTGGAAGTCCGTGGACAATAATTTGAACCACGTCCTAAGAGATTTAGATCTAATGCACGCGTTTCTTAGGGATACTACTACTGCTGAAAATGAACAAGTTCTGATGAACAAAAGACAAAAAGCATGGGTCGGTCAACTGAGACTCGTGGCTCAAAATGGCAAGTCCCTTCTTGATGATGCTGCTAAGGGTAAGAGGGGTTCTTGGAGAAAAAGGATTAAGTTTGCCAAGGATATCAACTGGTTGTTGGAAGAGAGTCTTAATATCTCACACAGGAAGACCATTTATGGCATTGAAAATATTATTATTCAACAGGAAACAACACAACAAGAGCTTGTACTTTTGTGCCCAATGCAAGAAGAGAGGGAGATTGTTGAACAACACTATGAAAATTCTGGTGCTACGGAGGAACATCCAGAACCAGATACCTCCTCCTCCTATGGGCCTGTCACAGGGCTCAAACAGGGCGTCGAATCAATCAGAGGGGAACAAGAATTGATGTATGCGCTGTTTCGAGATGTACTAGATATGAGAGAAATAGATACAAGATCTAGAATATGGGTGGAGCAAATGCAAGGTATTGCCAATGAAATTGGTTCTGTAATTTACAACTATGATGCAAAATTGAAGTACAAGTCAATTCTAACTTACACTTGCAAGTACTGGACCCGACGTGCTATTAGTAAGGAGATCATTGTCATCAGAAACAAAATTGAAGATGTTTCTAGAAGAAGAAGGGTATATGGTTTGGTGCAATTTCAGACCCGTGTTGAGTCCTCATCGCCATCCATGGTTCATATATTACGTGGAACGACGCAATTGTCTCTCATTGCTAAAGAATCTGATGTCGTAGGATTTGACGATGACGTGCATGTTTTGACGGCTCAGTTACTATCAGATGAGAAACGTCGCTGCATTACTTCAATAGTTGGAATTGAAGGCACGGGGAAATCAACACTAGCCAAGTTGATATTTGAAGACAAGGTTGTTGTCAATCATTTTGAGTGTCACGTATGGGTGTCAATGCCTCCAAGTGGTGAGGCACAACGACTTATAAATGAAATCGCCAAGGAAGCCGCCAAGAAAATTAAGGGAGACTGGTTGAGTGATCCAGTGCTCGGAACCTTGGCACACACAAGGTATCTAATAGTTGTTGACGGCATAGAAGAAACATCACAAGTGTACTTGTTGGATACCTTAAAATCGGCCATACCGGATATGTCAACGGGCAGCAGAGTTCTTATGACCTGTCGCAATGCAAATATAGCCGAAGGTGCGACCTTTGTTCACCCTCTACAGTTGTTAGACGACGAAAGTAGTTGGGTGTTGTTTACAAGACATTTGAAGGTGGACATTCCCCAGGAGCTAATCAAGGTTGGAAGAGAAATTGTGATGAAGTGTGGAGGCCTTCCATCACAAATACTAACAATGAGTCGTTTACTTTCAGATAAAGATGTCACACATGAGGAATGGTCAACCGTTCTGGAGGGGCACTACCTCAATCAAGATCAAATGCAGAGTTGGTCTGAAAAGGTTAAAGCAATCAAGAACCACTTACCTCTGTATCTAACAAGATGTCTAGTTTACTTTGGCCTATTCCCTGCTGAATTTGGGATTCCTGTTAGAAGATTGGTTGCTTTGTTGGTTGCAGAGGAGCGGGTGCATCAGGGGGAACACCAAGAGCCCCCAGAGGAAGTGGCTGAACAGTACTTGACAGATTTGATTGATCAGAACCTCGTTCAAATTGCCGAACGAACCCGTAGTGGCAAGGTCAAAACATGCCGTCTTCCCTATGCTTTGCGACAACTCTGGTGGAAAAAAGCTAATGATTCTATATTTCTCAAATCCCACACTACAACAGATTCCAATGCAGGCCCAAAAAACTCCATCATACGCTGGGTGACTGATCATCTTAATACCGATCATATCTGGTACGATCATATTCATGGTGACAATGACAGTACTAGAAATGATTCATCTTCCTTCAGTACCTACTACAAGGATGTTCGTTCCTTTCTGTCTTTTGATACCCGGGAGGGAAGTAAACCTGGTCAAGAAGTAGGCTACTTCATGAAGGGGTGTATTTCGAGCTATTGTTTTCTACTCTTGCGAGTTCTTGATCTTGAACGCGTTTACAAGCCCAAATTACCTAAAAGCATAGCAAGACTTTCACAGCTGAGGTATCTTGGTTTACGATGGACTTACTTAGAGTCACTTCCATACTTTATAAGCAGGTTGTTGAAGCTACAAACTCTTGATCTCAAACATACTTACATACATACTCTACCTCATTCCATTTGGGAGATGGACCTAAGACACTTATTCTTGAGCGAAACTTTCCACAGCAGATTCCCACCTCAACAAAAAGATCATTTTTCTTGCATCAGATTTCTTCTACCTCAGGTAAGAGATAATTTCCTACAAGATCTCCAAACATTGTGGGGTCTTTTTGTAGATGAGGAGACTCCAGTGAAGGATGGCTTGGACACATTAGTCGATATCAAAAAATTGGGATTAGCATGCCAACAAATGTCATTACAAGAAGAAGCAATGACAAAACAACTTGAGGTGGTGGCTGACTGGATTACCAAACTAGAACACCTTCAATCACTGAGACTGAAATCAAGGAATGAAGAGGGAAGCCTTGGATTTTACACTTGAAGTCCTTCCAGAATAACATGAATCTCACTGACATGTATTTGCTGGGAATCTTGAGCAGTTCATCTATTCTTTCTCAATTCCCTCTGAGCCTCGTTGAACTTACCCTATCACATTCAAAACTAGAGGATGATCCCATGAAACTTTTGAAAGATTTTCCAAAACTTCGGACACTGTGCTTACTTGCAGACTCTTACCTGGGACAAACTATGGTTTGCGAATCTCAAAGCTTTCCTCAGCTTCATGTATTAAAATTTTGGTTGCTTAAGCAATTAGAGGAATGGATTATAGAGCCAGGAGCACTCCCGTGTCTCAGACAACTGGAAATCAGATCCTGTCAGAACCTAAAAAAAAGTCTTGATGGACTAAAGCATGTTAGCACCCTGCTTGAGTTGAAATTGACAAACATGCCAACAGAAGTCAACGCTGTGATGCATAACATTCCATTACCATCTAACTGTCAAGTGGTCCAAACTAATTTTCAGTAGAATTTTATGGCTGCATGGAAAGTAATATGGAATGGTGAGTGTTGAGTTGCCTCATTATTTGTATGTTAGTTTGTTTTCTTTCCTTTCAGCTGACACCTACTAGTTTTCTTTTCTTGGCAGTGAAGGAAGCCTTGCTAGATTCAACAAATTAGTGGATTCATCAACTCAATTGCTTCGCGTGTGATAGAGAAGTGGACCAACCATCTGTTTCATAATTTGTGTGCTAGTATTTTGATTCAATATCTGTTTTCCTATTAGCGTGTAAATTGAACTACTGCTTGCATATCATCACTGTAAATGAATAACAAGATGGTAACTATTGGTTTGGAGTTCAAGGTTATGAAGTTCAAAGTTTGTTTCTTGATCAGTTTAAATACAGACTTATTATCTACACTGGATTAATTGTATCTAATATATTACTGTCCTTAATTGTGTTGTCCAAATCAGATCTTGTGTTGTGTGTAAAAGTTCTGGGACAAGTTATGTTCCTCTAGCATTATTCTTGAAATGAATCAGGATTTAGAATGAGAAAGAAAATATCACATAAAGAATGATGAAAGGAAATGCTATTAGTAGCGACATTAATGACTGAAAGGTGCTTCTTTTTCCAACATTTACATAAGAATACTGTGATATAAGCCCAAATAATCATCAAATATAGCTGCGTAGAGTTTTTATTTTATACTGCACTATTCAGTGTAGCATAGGTCACAAACTATGAAGCTCCGACACTCCTTAGATTAGGCGTGTCCGGTGTCAGACACGTGTCGTGTCTGACACCGACACGACACCGACACTTACAATTACATTGAAAATTATCACTTTTTTAAAAAAATTATCCGTGTCGACGTGTCAGTGTCGGTGTCGTGTCCGGTGTCCGTGTCCGTGTCTGGGCTTCATAGGTCACAAATATATGCAATTCTATAAATTTTAAATATGATTCTTCTATGTGCTACTGAAGACGGAAAGGACTTACAAAGAAATCTAGTAGGCCAAATAGAAAATCAAAGTGGTCATTCACTACAGGCTACCACTATACATTTGATTACAATTAATGCAGATAAAAAAGTTCTATAATTATTTCCATGCCAATAAACCAGTACTTCATCAATAAACTAGACTTCACCAATTAGTGACAAAATAATATTATCATTGTCTACTGCAGATAAAAAGCAGGGCTGGCCCAACAAATGTAGAGGTCTAACGCAAAAATTCTAGTGAGGCCTTAAAGAAACACAAGGCTTATAAAAATAAATAATAAAATATATCAAATTTTGCAAAGTTCAGGGATTATTAAACCTTGGTCTAGGAGGATATATGAGGCTCTCATCCTAACCAACTAATCTAAAGGCAAATATCTATAAACAATTTATCATATCTATTATAATAATATATTAATTTAGAGTCCTAATTTATATGATTGACATCTCATCTTTTTCTTTGCCAAATAATACCACATATGCCACCTCATTCATTTTTCTTATGTGACACTCTCTATTGCATTGTTAGTAGCAACTCTCATATTTAAACCCTATTCATGTGTGACACCTTTTCATATTCTCATCTACTATTATTTCATTTCTATATGTAATCCATTAAATCTTATTAAATTGTTTGTCATATTGTTGTAATTCAATTCAAAAGGTAGGTTGAAAGTTAATTTGTCCTAATTAATTTTGTCTAATGGTATTTTATTATTTTATATGTCATCTTGTACAATAGATTGAAATAATATAGAAAAATGTATGAATGATGAATTTTGACTCATATATCTTCAGTAAAATACGAAGTCATTTTCAAATTTGCATAGTATCTACCTTCTTATCTATTATTGTCAGTAATTTTCACTTTATCATTTTGATTATATTTTATTTGCTAGAAGTATGATTGACATTTTTTCTCTTATAATTTGAGACGGAGTATCTTACAGGAAAATGAATATGAGTAGTAAACAATTAATTAATTATTAAGATATGTGATACAAGTTAGAATAATTTTCCATCTCAATTTTTTAATTAATTAACATTATCCTATTTTAGTTGTGAAGATTATAAGCATTTCAATTTGAAGGTTAAGTCCATGTGACAACTTTCTACTTATATTTGCACTAACTTTGTCACATTTTTGTTCAACACTTTTTTTAGTTCATTTTACCTTATAGCAAATCTATTTAAAATTTGATTATCACTCAAAATTATCTAAATATTCTTTTTATCTACACTAATTATTTTATAAATTTAATATTCTTTACAAATAAACTCAATTATTTATTTTGCACATTCTTATTTTAATTTTTTTTCTCGGCCACCGCGCAACGCGCGGGTATCTATCTAGTTATATATATTTATAACTAAATCAAATTTTTTGTTATTGGTGAATTGAATTCTTGTGATTTCCATAAAACAAATCAACTAAATGATATCTTATGATTTTTAAAACATGACATAGTTAGTTCAATTCATATGAAAAATTATTCATGCCGTGTAGAAATATAAATGCTGGAATCAAAATTTGTTCCCTTCAATCATCAATCAGTATTTAAACTCCACACATACAAAATCACGACGACTGCTCCATTCATAACAGTCTAGAAGACTAGGACTATAACTTGTCCCGATACTAGTATTTTTCACGCACAATATTAGGATTATACAGCACTGTCAAAACACAAATTATACTTAGAAAATAAGCTATAATTCTAGAAACAAACTTAAACGTCACAGGTAATTCATACGTACACTTCAAATGCAAAGCCAAACTCGTCAGTCCACCATCTTTTATTCATCAACAACAACATGAGAGAAGTGCTTCCATTTGCACGGTAAGCAATTAAGTTGACGATGTTTGTTGAATCCATGTAATCCTTCCTTCAGAACAAGCCACAGACCACAGTAGATAAATTCCAGAAGCTCCTGCCAAAAGTATTTTGTGTAATTAAACTACTGGATGTTAATTGAAAATAAGAAAGCAAAAGTCCGAAAAATGAGAAAACTGAGTACTCACTGTGCTGTGCATTGATGGAAATATCATCTACCGAAAATTAGTTTGGACGACTTGACAATTGATCGGGATGTTATGCGCCTCAGCAATGAATTTAATTGGCATGTTTGTTAATTTGAGCTCAAGAAGAGTGCTGACATGCTTTAGTCCATTTGGAAGCATTTTCAGGTGAGGACATGATCTGATTTCCAGTTTTCTTAGACACGGGAGAGCTCCTGGCTCTATACGCCATTCTTCTAATTGCTCTAACTTCCAAACTTTCAAGACGTGAAGTCGAAGAAAGCTTTTAGATTTGCAAACCATAGTATTTCCAATGTAGGACTCTGCAAGTAAACACAGTGTTTGAAGATTTGGAAAATCATCCAAAATTTGCATGGGGTCCTCCTCTAGTTTTGAATGTGATAAGGTAAGTTCAACGAGGCTTTTCGGAAATTGGGAAAGAGGAACAGATGAATTGCTTAATCTTCCCAGCAAATACATGTCAGACAAATTTACATAAGTCTTGAAGGACTTCAAATGCAAAATCCAAGGTTTACCTTCTTCATCCCTTGATTTTAGTCTCAGTGATTGAAGGTGATCTAGTTTTGCAATCCAGTCAGCCACTGCTTCAAGTTGATCTATCATACGGTTCATACCATTACCATCTTCCTGCAATGACATTTGTTGGCATGCTAATCCCAATTTTGTGATACTGACCAATCTGTCCAAGCCATCCTTCACTGGAGTTTCCTCATCCACAAAAAGACCCCACAATGTCTGAAGATCATGTAGGAAATTATCTCTTAGCTGAGGTAGAAAATATCTGATGGCAGAAAAATGATCCTTTCGTTGATGTGGGAATCTGCTGTGGAAAGTGTCGCTCAAGAACAAGTGTCTTAGGCCCATCTCCCAAATGGAGGTAGGAAGAGTGTGTATGTAAGTATGTTTGAGATCAAGAGTTTGTAGCTTCAACAGCCTGCTTATAGATGATGGAAGCGACTCTAAGTAAGTCCATCTTAAACCAAGATACCTCAGCTGTGAAAGTTTTTCTATGCTTTTAGGCAACTTGGGCTTGTAAACACGTTCAAGATCAAGAACCCGCAGCATTCGAAAACAATCGCTCGAAATACACTCCTTCATGAAGTAGCCTACTTCTTGGCCAGGTTTACTTCCCTCTTGATAATCGAAGGACAGAAAGGAGCGAACACCCTGGTAGTAGGTTCTTAGAGTAGCTGATTTGTTCCTAGTATTGTGAGTGTCACCATGGATATGATTGTACCAGATATGATCGGTATTAAGATGATCTGTTACCCAGCGTATGACAGAGTTATTTGGGTCTGCATTGGAACCTGAGGAAGTACTTTGGGACCTATTAAATATGGCATCGTTAGGTTTTGTCCACCACAGTTTTCGCAAAGCATAGGGGAGACGACATGTTTTGACCTCGCCATTTCGCTTTCTCTTGGCAATTTGAACAAGATTCTGATCTATCAACTTTGTCAAGTACCGTTCTGCTACTTTCTCCGGGGGATCTTGGTCTTCTCCTTGTTGCACCCGTTCCTCTGCAACCAATAGAGCAACCAATCTTCTAATAGGAATACCAAATTCAGCGGGGAATAGGCCAAAGTACAATAGACATCCAGTTAGATACAGAGGTAAGTGTTTGTTGATTGCATTAACCGCTTCAGACCAACCCTGAATTTGATTTTGATCTTGATCTTGGTCAAGCACGGTTGACCACTCTTCAAGTGTGACGGCTTTATGTGAAAGTATATGGCTCATTTTTAAAATTTGTGATGGCAGGCCCCCGCACTTGATCACAATTTCTCTTCCAACCTTGATTAGATTTTCCTTTGATGAAATGTCCACTTTCAAATGTCTCTTAAACAGCTCCCAACTAGTTTCATCATCTAATAACTGTAGTGGGTAAACAGAGGGGATTATAGTACTAGGATCATGCCGGGCTGCATTTGCATTGCGAGAGGTAAGAAGAAGTCGACTGCCTGTTGACATATCGGGTATGGCATCTTTCAAAGCATCCAAGTATACTTGTGAAGTTTCTTCTATGCCATCAATAACTATTAGATAATTTTTACGCACCAAGGTTTGTAAGGTTTGCAGAACATCTTGATTGGCGGCCTCCTTGGCAATTTCTTCAAGAAGCTGTTTAGCCGTACAATTTGAAGGTACCGACACCCATAGGCTACACTCAAAATGAGTTACAACATCTTTGTCTTCAAATATCATCCTTGCCAGTGTTGTCTTCCCCGTGCCTTGAATTCCAATAATCCAAGTAATGCAGCGACGTTTCTCATCTGAAATTAATTGAGCCTTCAAAAATTGTGCGTCATCATCAAATCCAACGATACTGGATTCCTTAGTAACGAGAGACAATTGCATTGTTCCCCGTAATATATGAACTGATGATTCGGCATGAGTCTGAAATTGTACCAAACCATATGCCCTTCTTCTTCTGGTGGTATCTTCGATTTTGTTTCTGATAGTGATAGATTATTGGCAAGTGCACCAATTATCGCAAGTAGTAAAAAATATCGAATCCACAGGGATTGTGATTAATCTAAACGAAAACAACTAAACGCGTACTTAGGAGAAAATAAAAGAACAATTTGGGGGTTTGCATAGCAATTGGTTTGACAAATTTAAAGAAAAGAAAATTAGTTTTTCAACAAGATATGAGAACGATTGGATTTCGCATGATTCCCTAGCATGTCACTATGATGTTAGTGATTAATCTCCTAGCATGATTCATTCAATTACCACGACGATTTAACACATCCGTTATACCCACTCTCATGGTCATATAACTCACTATGTTACACTTCAATCCCCTAATCTCTTAGTTTAATTGCAAGTTAACATAGGCATACAAGTTTGTTAAATCATGAGTCACAACCCCTAATTTCCTATCTCTAGGCAAATTACAAGATTCAACCATTAATCTAAGTCCAATTCATAAATCTAATCTCTTAGCAAGCATGAATTTAAAATCATCACAAACATTCGTCAACATTCATGAAGTATAAAGCACAAGATTAATGGAATAGTAAATTGAATCAATCATGAGAGAATTAATACAAAACTAACATTTATTCCATAGATTCATACTAGTTCATCATACAAAATCCAATCTAAAGAGTTTAGCAACTCATTATTACAAGAAGTGCAAAAGGGTTAGAAATGAAATACATGAAGAAACTAGTGGAATTAGGACTTCAATCTTGAAACCAAGCTTCAATCCATGTTTCCCAAGCTCCAATCCATGTTCTTCAAGCTCAAACCATGGTATTTTGACCCTTTTTCCTCTCAAAATTCGTAACTGACCAACCCAACACCAGAAAAATGTTTTTCTATTTATAAGTTGTGAACCAGATCTGAACCGCGCTGAGCGCGGTGTTCCTGCGCTGAGCGCATCACAAAATGCAGCAGAGCTGCGCTGAGCGCGGACGAGGCTACGCTGAGCGCAGCTGGCAGTGGCAAACTATCCTGAAATGCAAAAGAATTGCGCTGAGCGCGGATAGGCTGCGCCGAGCGCAGCTGGCAGTGTCAAACCTACAAAATTCATCTTTTCTTCAATATCAAGCTAACTCCTTTACTAGGTAAATTCTCTTGTTTTGAGTCATAAAATCAATACAAAAACACCTCTAAAACACCATTGAAGTGACCTTAAAATGAAGTAATGACAAGAGTCATCACAACCCCAAACTTACCTTGTTGCTTGTCCTCAAGGAACACCTTTATCAAATGAACAATTACAAAGGTTTGATAACCTTCTTAAATCACTTCAATAAACAATTCACTTGATCATTTCATCAAGCACTTCAATTGATCAAACCGTTCATGCAACTTCTACTTACCAAGATTTCAATTCACGCAAGCATAAGGACACATTCACAAAATTCAATAACTAATGATCACCTCACACGCTCACATTCACTCAATTTATATAGTAGGCTAATCACTCAATCAACACAATCTAAACTCTTCTACCATAGGCTTGCAAGCACTCTAATGATAAATCAAATAGCATATGAAACACACACTTTAGAGGACTTTCAAGGTTGTAACGGGGCTTAGGATAAGGTGGATATTTTTGGGAAAGTGAGTTAAAAACTTGGAGTTAAGGACAACTTTTTCTCAAAATTTTCAACACAAAACTTCCATTTTTTTTTCAAAGAGATACTAGAGCAACTTATTTTCACACAAATATCAACCAATCACAAACTATTTTTTTTCAATCTTTTTTTTCTTTCTTTTTCACACATTTTTTTTTGTAGAGGTCAATTCTTTTCAAACGTTGAACCTCTTTTTCATACATATCACAATCATATAATTTTTTCTTTTTCCAACATCTTTCATACAATTTTTTTTTTCTTTTTCATTTGCTTTTCAAAACAACAATGTGGTTGCTCTAGTATACCCACCCCAAACTTAATTTGTTGCTAGTTCCAAAAGCAATCCCAAACTTAATCATAACCCATAAGCACAAACAAAAACGATCAACTTAACTCCAAGAAAACTATTTTTTTAGCAAAAACAAGGGTTAAGAGACAATCAACCAATAAAATTTGTTTTTAAGGCTCAAAAGTGGGTTAGCAAAGGATATATCATGCAAGGGTGGCTACAAAGGCTCAAGGTACCAACAAATTGCCTCGTGTGCTAATCAACGCTACTCAATAAACCAAGAGAATCCAAGCAAGTTCTAGAGAATGAGAATAGAAGTGGACTCACATATATGAAGCAAAGATAGTGTTTGGGCTCAAAGTCCTCACAGTTTAAACGGCCGAATCATTAAGCCATCAAATTTTGTGAATGCCCTCTAGCTTGTGCTTCAATCAATACATTGCAAGAATCCGTTGCACTACAAGTATCACAAATCCATGCTCAAATCAAGAACAAGCAAATCCTATATCAAAGCAATCAAAAATGATATCAATACTTTGGAACTTTCCAAAAGATAAAAGTTTTCCTAAACAACAATTAACAATTTAAGTCTAAGATTATGCAACATTCAAGATCAAATCAACTTATTTCAATAAGAGGGATAGAAAAAGCAAACCCATGGGTTGCCTCCCATGAAGCGCTTCTTTACGGTCATTAGCTTGACACTTCACCTTCAATGTTAGGGAGGATACTTCATCTTTGATGCAACCCGGTTCCTCTTGAGCTTTTCTTTCAAAAAACTAACATCTTGAGTAACACATAGCACCTTCTCAAGTACCGGATGACTTATGAACTCATGCCTCTTGTTCTTCCCTTTCTTTCTTGTCTTCTTTTTAGCTTTTGAGAGAACACTCTTGGACTTGTTCACACTTATCTTCTTCTTTCGGACAACTTGAACCGAGTCAATCATTCCCGATTCAACAAGCTTCATCACCTCTCTCTTTACCAATCCCTCCAAAGTTGGAGTAGAAAGCTCTACCGGCAATACAACCGGATTGAGTTCTTCTTTCTTCTTAACCTTGTGCACACAAAGAACCGGAATCATGTCATTCAAGTCAAACCTCATGGCACCATGTTCTTTCTTAAAGTCTTCCAACAACTCTTCTTCTTCCAAGGGAGTGAGAGAACTACTCATGATAACCGACTTTTTGAAATTCTCACCTATGAACACATACTTCCAACAAGGAGGAAGTTCTTTCAATGCCGGAAAATTTGGCTCAATTGTCTCGTTATTAGAGTCATCCTTCACAAGACTTTCACTTGCCTCCACTTGGAAACATTGAGGCATTTGCTTATCATATGACTCCATTCCTTCAAAGACCTTGAAATTCACACTTCCATCATTGAGCCGCAACATCAAATCACCCATTTCCACATCAATTAAGGCTCTACCGGTAGCTAAGAAAGGTCTACCTAACAAAATCGGTACCTCGGAGTTTTCCTCCATATCTAAAATCACAAAATCGGCCGGAAACACAAACTCGGCACATCTCACCAAAACATCTTTCAAAATGCCATAAGGATAAGTGACCGAACGGTCGGCAAGAGAGAGTTGCAT
The DNA here is from genome assembly GCA_951804385.1 of Trifolium dubium. Classification (NCBI taxonomy): domain Eukaryota; kingdom Viridiplantae; phylum Streptophyta; class Magnoliopsida; order Fabales; family Fabaceae; genus Trifolium; species Trifolium dubium. Next base: position 51,122,404 of record OX638064.1, on the reverse strand, counting down.
TTTTGTCGGTTGAGCAACCGCACCGGGTATGCGTTTCATCAATGAAAGGGGCATCAAGTTTATACTTGCACCTAGATCACAAAGAGCTTTTCCCACATGTAAATTTCCAATAGAGATAGGTATAGTGAAACTACCGGGATCTTTCTTCTTTTGTGGAAGCTTCCTTTGGATAATAACACTACACTTCTCATTCATCAATACCGGTTCATCCTCTTTTGGCTTCCTCTTCTTAGTTAATAGTTCTTTCATGAACTTCGAATACAAAGGCATTTGTTCCAACACTTCCGCAAAAGGAATATCAACTTGGAGACTATTGAACATTTCCATGAACTTCTTGAAATTGTTCTCTTGACTTTTCAACTCATTAGGGCTCTTATTCTTCTTTGGTGCACGAGGGAACGGTAACTTGGCATATGGTGAAGTGTCTTGAGGTTTGTTCATGTTCATGAACTCCTTCTTAGTTTGACTCCTCCTATTAGCAATTTCTTTTCTCAACGCCTTTCGCTCATTTTCAACTTCCCCCTTACACTCATTTTCGACTTCTTCTTTATGCTCACGTTTTTCATCCTTTTCAACTTCTCTTACTTTTTGTTTTCCTCTCTCTTTTCTTTTCCTTTCCACTTCACTCTCTTTTTCAACTTCACCCTCACACTCTTCTTCATTACTTTTATTTTCAACTTCTCCCTCAACTTCAATGGATAAATCACTCTTAGTCTTCTTTCCACTCTCCGGTGTGGGAACCATTCGACTTCTCAAGTGTATAGCGTTGCAACTCTCCCTTCCACTAGATGAAGAACTAAGTTGCTTTGTCAATTGACCAATTTGTGTCTCAAGATTCTTAATTGAATCCTCGTGATTTCTATTAGAGACATCTTGGTTGGCCTTCATCGCTTCAAAATTCCCTTGAGTGAATTTGATGAACTTGGTAAGAGTATCTTCCAAAGATGAGGTTTGATTTTGTTGAGGTGGATTTTGTTGTTGACTTTGGTTTCCACCCCAACCTTGATTGTACGAGTTATCCTTCCTAAAGTTTGCCAAATCTTTGGCTTCTTCGGACCCCTTGGGCATGCATTCACCATTTGCATGACCTTGGTGACAAAAATTACACCGAAGTTCTTGAACTTTTTTGGCTTGAGCAAGAGTGGTGTTGGTCAAATGTTTAAGCAAAGTCTCCATTTGTGTGTTCATAAGCTTCGATTGGATTAGCAATGCGGTTTGAGTGTCAAGCTCTAGCATACCGGGTTTCTTCTTTGCTCCACGGTCATAGAGAAATCTATATTCATTTTGTGACATTGCTTCCACAAGCTCTTTAGCCTCATTTGCATCTTTGTTTTTCATGGAACCACCCGCGGACGCATCAAGTAGCATGCGAGTTTGTGCCCTTAAACCTTGAGTAAAGTATTGCATTTGAGCTAAGTCATCCACACCATGATCGGGACATTTCTTCAAGAGGAGTTTGAATCTTTCCCAAGCATCATAAAGAGACTCGGAATCTCCTTGTTCAAAGTTTGTAATATCGGCTCTTTTTTCTAGGAACTTGTAAATTGGAAAGAAGCGTTCAATGAATTTCACTCTCAATTGGTTCCACGTGTTGATGGTCCCGCTAGGCAAAGTATCTAGCCAATCCTTGGCTCTTCCGGTCAATGAGAACTTGAAAAGTCTCAACCTCTTGGCACACTCCGAGACACCCGGTGGAGCGATGTAGTCACACACATCTAAGAAGTGACTTAAATGCAAGTTTGGACATTCCACATCGTCCCCGGAAAACTTGTTCTCCATGAGAGCTTTTAGGACGATACTTTTGATATCAAATGCTACCGGGTTTGCCGGTTGAAACCCTCAAAACTCTTGACCTCCATTTGCTCCTCTACCATAATCTCCCAAAGTTCTCCTTAGTGGTGGCGGTGTTTGAAGTACCGCCATGTCAATTGTTCCTGAACAAACACAAACAAACAAATACCAAAGTAGCACAACAATATAAAAGGAAAACTAAAAAATAAAAATAATAATAATAGAAGGAAAAATAAAATTATATACAAAATCCTAAGTAAGCTAGTTGCCTTGTTGAAATGAATCAACAATCCCCGGCAACGGCGCCAAAAACTTGATAGATTATTGGCAAGTGCACCAATTATCGCAAGTAGTAAAAAATATCGAATCCACAGGGATTGTGATTAATCTAAACGAAAACAACTAAACGCGTACTTAGGAGAAAATAAAAGAACAATTTGGGGGTTTGCATAGCAATTGGTTTGACAAATTTAAAGAAAAGAAAATTAGTTTTTCAACAAGATATGAGAACGATTGGATTTCGCATGATTCCCTAGCATGTCACTATGATGTTAGTGATTAATCTCCTAGCATGATTCATTCAATTACCACGACGATTTAACACATCCGTTATACCCACTCTCATGGTCATATAACTCACTATGTTACACTTCAATCCCCTAATCTCTTAGTTTAATTGCAAGTTAACATAGGCATACAAGTTTGTTAAATCATGAGTCACAACCCCTAATTTCCTATCTCTAGGTAAATTACAAGATTCAACCATTAATCTAAGTCCAATTCATAAATCTAATCTCTTAGCAAGCATGAATTTAAAATCATCACAAACATTCGTCAACATTCATGAAGTATAAAGCACAAGATTAATGGAATAGTAAATTGAATCAATCATGAGAGAATTAATACAAAACTAACATTTATTCCATAGATTCATACTAGTTCATCATACAAAATCCAATCTAAAGAGTTTAGCAACTCATTATTACAAGAAGTGCAAAAGGGTTAGAAATGAAATACATGAAGAAACTAGTGGAATTAGGACTTCAATCTTGAAACCAAGCTTCAATCCATGTTTCCCAAGCTCCAATCCATGTTCTTCAAGCTCAAACCATGGTATTTTGACCCTTTTTCCTCTCAAAATTCGTAACTGACCAACCCAACACCAGAAAAATGTTTTTCTATTTATAAGTTGTGAACCAAATCTGAACCGCGCTGAGCGCGGTGTTCCTGCGCTGAGCGCATCACAAAATGCAGCAGAGCTGCGCTGAGCGCGGACGAGGCTACGCTGAGCGCAGCTGGCAGTGGCAAACTATCCTGAAATGCAAAAGAATTGCGCTGAGCGCGGATAGGCTGCGCCGAGCGCAGCTGGCAGTGTCAAACCTACAAAATTCATCTTTTCTTCAATATCAAGCTAACTCCTTTACTAGGTAAATTCTCTTGTTTTGAGTCATAAAATCAATACAAAAACACCTCTAAAACACCATTGAAGTGACCTTAAAATGAAGTAATGACAAGAGTCATCACAACCCCAAACTTACCTTGTTGCTTGTCCTCAAGGAACACCTTTATCAAATGAACAATTACAAAGGTTTGATAACCTTCTTAAATCACTTCAATAAACAATTCACTTGATCATTTCATCAAGCACTTCAATTGATCAAACCGTTCATGCAACTTCTACTTACCAAGATTTCAATTCACGCAAGCATAAGGACACATTCACAAAATTCAATAACTAATGATCACCTCACACGCTCACATTCACTCAATTTATATAGTAGGCTAATCACTCAATCAACACAATCTAAACTCTTCTACCATAGGCTTGCAAGCACTCTAATGATAAATCAAATAGCATATGAAACACACACTTTAGAGGACTTTCAAGGTTGTAACGGGGCTTAGGATAAGGTGGATATTTTTGGGAAAGTGAGTTAAAAACTTGGAGTTAAGGACAACTTTTTCTCAAAATTTTCAACACAAAACTTCCATTTTTTTTTCAAAGAGATACTAGAGCAACTTATTTTCACACAAATATCAACCAATCACAAACTATTTTTTTTCAATCTTTTTTTTCTTTCTTTTTCACACATTTTTTTTTGTAGAGGTCAATTCTTTTCAAACGTTGAACCTCTTTTTCATACATATCACAATCATATAATTTTTTCTTTTTCCAACATCTTTCATACAATTTTTTTTTTCTTTTTCATTTGCTTTTCAAAACAACAATGTGGTTGCTCTAGTATACCCACCCCAAACTTAATTTGTTGCTAGTTCCAAAAGCAATCCCAAACTTAATCATAACCCATAAGCACAAACAAAAACGATCAACTTAACTCCAAGAAAACTATTTTTTTAGCAAAAACAAGGGTTAAGAGACAATCAACCAATAAAATTTGTTTTTAAGGCTCAAAAGTGGGTTAGCAAAGGATATATCATGCAAGGGTGGCTACAAAGGCTCAAGGTACCAACAAATTGCCTCGTGTGCTAATCAACGCTACTCAATAAACCAAGAGAATCCAAGCAAGTTCTAGAGAATGAGAATAGAAGTGGACTCACATATATGAAGCAAAGATAGTGTTTGGGCTCAAAGTCCTCACAGTTTAAACGGCCGAATCATTAAGCCATCAAATTTTGTGAATGCCCTCTAGCTTGTGCTTCAATCAATACATTGCAAGAATCCGTTGCACTACAAGTATCACAAATCCATGCTCAAATCAAGAACAAGCAAATCCTATATCAAAGCAATCAAAAATGATATCAATACTTTGGAACTTTCCAAAAGATAAAAGTTTTCCTAAACAACAATTAACAATTTAAGTCTAAGATTATGCAACATTCAAGATCAAATCAACTTATTTCAATAAGAGGGATAGAAAAAGCAAACCCATGGGTTGCCTCCCATGAAGCGCTTCTTTACGGTCATTAGCTTGACACTTCACCTTCAATGTTAGGGAGGATACTTCATCTTTGATGCAACCCGGTTCCTCTTGAGCTTTTCTTTCAAAAAACTAACATCTTGAGTAACACATAGCACCTTCTCAAGTACCGGATGACTTATGAACTCATGCCTCTTGTTCTTCCCTTTCTTTCTTGTCTTCTTTTTAGCTTTTGAGAGAACACTCTTGGACTTGTTCACACTTATCTTCTTCTTTCGGACAACTTGAACCGAGTCAATCATTCCCGATTCAACAAGCTTCATCACCTCTCTCTTTACCAATCCCTCCAAAGTTGGAGTAGAAAGCTCTACCGGCAATACAACCGGATTGAGTTCTTCTTTCTTCTTAACCTTGTGCACACAAAGAACCGGAATCATGTCATTCAAGTCAAACCTCATGGCACCATGTTCTTTCTTAAAGTCTTCCAACAACTCTTCTTCTTCCAAGGGAGTGAGAGAACTACTCATGATAACCGACTTTTTGAAATTCTCACCTATGAACACATACTTCCAACAAGGAGGAAGTTCTTTCAATGCCGGAAAATTTGGCTCAATTGTCTCGTTATTAGAGTCATCCTTCACAAGACTTTCACTTGCCTCCACTTGGAAACATTGAGGCATTTGCTTATCATATGACTCCATTCCTTCAAAGACCTTGAAATTCACACTTCCATCATTGAGCCGCAACATCAAATCACCCATTTCCACATCAATTAAGGCTCTACCGGTAGCTAAGAAAGGTCTACCTAACAAAATCGGTACCTCGGAGTTTTCCTCCATATCTAAAATCACAAAATCGGCCGGAAACACAAACTCGGCACATCTCACCAAAACATCTTTCAAAATGCCATAAGGATAAGTGACCGAACGGTCGGCAAGAGAGAGTTGCATTTTTGTCGGTTGAGCAACCGCACCGGGTATGCGTTTCATCAATGAAAGGGGCATCAAGTTTATACTTGCACCTAGATCACAAAGAGCTTTTCCCACATGTAAATTTCCAATAGAGATAGGTATAGTGAAACTACCGGGATCTTTCTTCTTTTGTGGAAGCTTCCTTTGGATAATAACACTACACTTCTCATTCATCAATACCGGTTCATCCTCTTTTGGCTTCCTCTTCTTAGTTAATAGTTCTTTCATGAACTTCGAATACAAAGGCATTTGTTCCAACACTTCCGCAAAAGGAATATCAACTTGGAGACTATTGAACATTTCCATGAACTTCTTGAAATTGTTCTCTTGACTTTTCAACTCATTAGGGCTCTTATTCTTCTTTGGTGCACGAGGGAACGGTAACTTGGCATATGGTGAAGTGTCTTGAGGTTTGTTCATGTTCATGAACTCCTTCTTAGTTTGACTCCTCCTATTAGCAATTTCTTTTCTCAACGCCTTTCGCTCATTTTCAACTTCCCCCTTACACTCATTTTCGACTTCTTCTTTATGCTCACGTTTTTCATCCTTTTCAACTTCTCTTACTTTTTGTTTTCCTCTCTCTTTTCTTTTCCTTTCCACTTCACTCTCTTTTTCAACTTCACCCTCACACTCTTCTTCATTACTTTTATTTTCAACTTCTCCCTCAACTTCAATGGATAAATCACTCTTAGTCTTCTTTCCACTCTCCGGTGTGGGAACCATTCGACTTCTCAAGTGTATAGCGTTGCAACTCTCCCTTCCACTAGATGAAGAACTAAGTTGCTTTGTCAATTGACCAATTTGTGTCTCAAGATTCTTAATTGAATCCTCGTGATTTCTATTAGAGACATCTTGGTTGGCCTTCATCGCTTCAAAATTCCCTTGAGTGAATTTGATGAACTTGGTAAGAGTATCTTCCAAAGATGAGGTTTGATTTTGTTGAGGTGGATTTTGTTGTTGACTTTGGTTTCCACCCCAACCTTGATTGTACGAGTTATCCTTCCTAAAGTTTGCCAAATCTTTGGCTTCTTCGGACCCCTTGGGCATGCATTCACCATTTGCATGACCTTGGTGACAAAAATTACACCGAAGTTCTTGAACTTTTTTGGCTTGAGCAAGAGTGGTGTTGGTCAAATGTTTAAGCAAAGTCTCCATTTGTGTGTTCATAAGCTTCGATTGGATTAGCAATGCGGTTTGAGTGTCAAGCTCTAGCATACCGGGTTTCTTCTTTGCTCCACGGTCATAGAGAAATCTATATTCATTTTGTGACATTGCTTCCACAAGCTCTTTAGCCTCATTTGCATCTTTGTTTTTCATGGAACCACCCGCGGACGCATCAAGTAGCATGCGAGTTTGTGCCCTTAAACCTTGAGTAAAGTATTGCATTTGAGCTAAGTCATCCACACCATGATCGGGACATTTCTTCAAGAGGAGTTTGAATCTTTCCCAAGCATCATAAAGAGACTCGGAATCTCCTTGTTCAAAGTTTGTAATATCGGCTCTTTTTTCTAGGAACTTGTAAATTGGAAAGAAGCGTTCAATGAATTTCACTCTCAATTGGTTCCACGTGTTGATGGTCCCGCTAGGCAAAGTATCTAGCCAATCCTTGGCTCTTCCGGTCAATGAGAACTTGAAAAGTCTCAACCTCTTGGCACACTCCGAGACACCCGGTGGAGCGATGTAGTCACACACATCTAAGAAGTGACTTAAATGCAAGTTTGGACATTCCACATCGTCCCCGGAAAACTTGTTCTCCATGAGAGCTTTTAGGACGATACTTTTGATATCAAATGCTACCGGGTTTGCCGGTTGAAACCCTCGAAACTCTTGACCTCCATTTGCTCCTCTACCATAATCTCCCAAAGTTCTCCTTAGTGGTGGCGGTGTTTGAAGTACCGCCATGTCAATTGTTCCTGAACAAACACAAACAAACAAATACCAAAGTAGCACAACAATATAAAAGGAAAACTAAAAAATAAAAATAATAATAATAGAAGGAAAAATAAAATTATATACAAAATCCTAAGTAAGCTAGTTGCCTTGTTGAAATGAATCAACAATCCCCGGCAACGGCGCCAAAAACTTGATAGATTATTGGCAAGTGCACCAATTATCGCAAGTAGTAAAAAATATCGAATCCACAGGGATTGTGATTAATCTAAACGAAAACAACTAAACGCGTACTTAGGAGAAAATAAAAGAACAATTTGGGGGTTTGCATAGCAATTGGTTTGACAAATTTAAAGAAAAGAAAATTAGTTTTTCAACAAGATATGAGAACGATTGGATTTCGCATGATTCCCTAGCATGTCACTATGATGTTAGTGATTAATCTCCTAGCATGATTCATTCAATTACCACGACGATTTAACACATCCGTTATACCCACTCTCATGGTCATATAACTCACTATGTTACACTTCAATCCCCTAATCTCTTAGTTTAATTGCAAGTTAACATAGGCATACAAGTTTGTTAAATCATGAGTCACAACCCCTAATTTCCTATCTCTAGGCAAATTACAAGATTCAACCATTAATCTAAGTCCAATTCATAAATCTAATCTCTTAGCAAGCATGAATTTAAAATCATCACAAACATTCGTCAACATTCATGAAGTATAAAGCACAAGATTAATGGAATAGTAAATTGAATCAATCATGAGAGAATTAATACAAAACTAACATTTATTCCATAGATTCATACTAGTTCATCATACAAAATCCAATCTAAAGAGTTTAGCAACTCATTATTACAAGAAGTGCAAAAGGGTTAGAAATGAAATACATGAAGAAACTAGTGGAATTAGGACTTCAATCTTGAAACCAAGCTTCAATCCATGTTTCCCAAGCTCCAATCCATGTTCTTCAAGCTCAAACCATGGTATTTTGACCCTTTTTCCTCTCAAAATTCGTAACTGACCAACCCAACACCAGAAAAATGTTTTTCTATTTATAAGTTGTGAACCAGATCTGAACCGCGCTGAGCGCGGTGTTCCTGCGCTGAGCGCATCACAAAATGCAGCAGAGCTGCGCTGAGCGCGGACGAGGCTACGCTGAGCGCAGCTGGCAGTGGCAAACTATCCTGAAATGCAAAAGAATTGCGCTGAGCGCGGATAGGCTGCGCCGAGCGCAGCTGGCAGTGTCAAACCTACAAAATTCATCTTTTCTTCAATATCAAGCTAACTCCTTTACTAGGTAAATTCTCTTGTTTTGAGTCATAAAATCAATACAAAAACACCTCTAAAACACCATTGAAGTGACCTTAAAATGAAGTAATGACAAGAGTCATCACAACCCCAAACTTACCTTGTTGCTTGTCCTCAAGGAACACCTTTATCAAATGAACAATTACAAAGGTTTGATAACCTTCTTAAATCACTTCAATAAACAATTCACTTGATCATTTCATCAAGCACTTCAATTGATCAAACCGTTCATGCAACTTCTACTTACCAAGATTTCAATTCACGCAAGCATAAGGACACATTCACAAAATTCAATAACTAATGATCACCTCACACGCTCACATTCACTCAATTTATATAGTAGGCTAATCACTCAATCAACACAATCTAAACTCTTCTACCATAGGCTTGCAAGCACTCTAATGATAAATCAAATAGCATATGAAACACACACTTTAGAGGACTTTCAAGGTTGTAACGGGGCTTAGGATAAGGTGGATATTTTTGGGAAAGTGAGTTAAAAACTTGGAGTTAAGGACAACTTTTTCTCAAAATTTTCAACACAAAACTTCCATTTTTTTTTCAAAGAGATACTAGAGCAACTTATTTTCACACAAATATCAACCAATCACAAACTATTTTTTTTCAATCTTTTTTTTCTTTCTTTTTCACACATTTTTTTTTGTAGAGGTCAATTCTTTTCAAACGTTGAACCTCTTTTTCATACATATCACAATCATATAATTTTTTCTTTTTCCAACATCTTTCATACAATTTTTTTTTTTCTTTTTCATTTGCTTTTCAAAACAACAATGTGGTTGCTCTAGTATACCCACCCCAAACTTAATTTGTTGCTAGTTCCAAAAGCAATCCCAAACTTAATCATAACCCATAAGCACAAACAAAAACGATCAACTTAACTCCAAGAAAACTATTTTTTTAGCAAAAACAAGGGTTAAGAGACAATCAACCAATAAAATTTGTTTTTAAGGCTCAAAAGTGGGTTAGCAAAGGATATATCATGCAAGGGTGGCTACAAAGGCTCAAGGTACCAACAAATTGCCTCGTGTGCTAATCAACGCTACTCAATAAACCAAGAGAATCCAAGCAAGTTCTAGAGAATGAGAATAGAAGTGGACTCACATATATGAAGCAAAGATAGTGTTTGGGCTCAAAGTCCTCACAGTTTAAACGGCCGAATCATTAAGCCATCAAATTTTGTGAATGCCCTCTAGCTTGTGCTTCAATCAATACATTGCAAGAATCCGTTGCACTACAAGTATCACAAATCCATGCTCAAATCAAGAACAAGCAAATCCTATATCAAAGCAATCAAAAATGATATCAATACTTTGGAACTTTCCAAAAGATAAAAGTTTTCCTAAACAACAATTAACAATTTAAGTCTAAGATTATGCAACATTCAAGATCAAATCAACTTATTTCAATAAGAGGGATAGAAAAAGCAAACCCATGGGTTGCCTCCCATGAAGCGCTTCTTTACGGTCATTAGCTTGACACTTCACCTTCAATGTTAGGGAGGATACTTCATCTTTGATGCAACCCGGTTCCTCTTGAGCTTTTCTTTCAAAAAACTAACATCTTGAGTAACACATAGCACCTTCTCAAGTACCGGATGACTTATGAACTCATGCCTCTTGTTCTTCCCTTTCTTTCTTGTCTTCTTTTTAGCTTTTGAGAGAACACTCTTGGACTTGTTCACACTTATCTTCTTCTTTCGGACAACTTGAACCGAGTCAATCATTCCCGATTCAACAAGCTTCATCACCTCTCTCTTTACCAATCCCTCCAAAGTTGGAGTAGAAAGCTCTACCGGCAATACAACCGGATTGAGTTCTTCTTTCTTCTTAACCTTGTGCACACAAAGAACCGGAATCATGTCATTCAAGTCAAACCTCATGGCACCATGTTCTTTCTTAAAGTCTTCCAACAACTCTTCTTCTTCCAAGGGAGTGAGAGAACTACTCATGATAACCGACTTTTTGAAATTCTCACCTATGAACACATACTTCCAACAAGGAGGAAGTTCTTTCAATGCCGGAAAATTTGGCTCAATTGTCTCGTTATTAGAGTCATCCTTCACAAGACTTTCACTTGCCTCCACTTGGAAACATTGAGGCATTTGCTTATCATATGACTCCATTCCTTCAAAGACCTTGAAATTCACACTTCCATCATTGAGCCGCAACATCAAATCACCCATTTCCACATCAATTAAGGCTCTACCGGTAGCTAAGAAAGGTCTACCTAACAAAATCGGTACCTCGGAGTTTTCCTCCATATCTAAAATCACAAAATCGGCCGGAAACACAAACTCGGCACATCTCACCAAAACATCTTTCAAAATGCCATAAGGATAAGTGACCGTACAGCAGCCTCTTGTTGTGTTCCTTGTTGAATAATATTTGCAATGCCATAAATCATCTTCCCGGCTTTGATATTAATCATCTCTTCCAACATGAAATTGATGTCATTGGCAAACTTAATTTTTCTGCTCCAACAACCCCCTTTACCCTTAGGAAGACACCACGACGACAATGATGTTGATGATGATGCAGCAGTATCAAGAAGAGACTTTCCATTTTGAGCGACGACTCTCAGTTGAGCAACCCATACTTTCTGTCTTTCATTCAGACCTTGTTCACTTTCAATATCACAAAGAAATTCATGCATTAAAGCTAAATCTCTTTGAATGAACTGCAAGGTCTTGTACATAGACCTCCACAACTCGACAGTCCAGACAATAACATCATAAAGGGGAAAACACAATTGAAATAGGAGTGCTACCTGGATAGGGAAAAAAAAAGACAGGATAATACTCGGCAAACTAAAAAGCGTGTAATAGAAGATGCTCCGGATCAACCGTCTTAAACCTGATTTGATGATGTTGGATTTACGCTCTCTTGTTCCTTCTTTTACAACAACTCCAAGAGTTGAAGAGACTACTAAAAACAAGAAGGTACTATCATTGGGAACCAAAAAAGAAGCAGCAAGAGAAAAAGACAAAGGGATGAGTTCCGATATTATCAAGTTCTCCACTGACAAGTTTGGAACGGATACAGTTGATCTTGGTGTTGTTTCATTAATATTTAATTGTTCCACAACTCCGTAAGTCAACCCTCTTTGAAGTGTATCTCCAATTTCACAACTAAGATACTTCATATTCTTCTCAAACTCCCATACTGAAGCATATCCTTCATAAAGATAAAGGACCTTCTTCCTGAGCGTACCTCCCATTTTTGACCATTTTTCTCTTCTGGCAATGAAATTTTCGGCAACAACTTTCGCGTAAGTAGAAACGGCTTCTGTCTCTTCCAGCCATACATTTTCTCTTTTATTTTTTCGCTTCAATATAAACACAATGTTTTGCATGTATCTAAGGCTATTTTTTACTTGTTCAACTATCTCAATCACCTTATTACTGGTTATTAAATTTTGACTCAGAATGTGATCAAGCTTGTTCGTAGCTACTACTGTGGTGGTGGAACTAGAACTGGAAGGTGGTGGAGGTGATGGTGCTTCTTCTCCTACAGCTGGAGTTTGAACTGAAATGCTGACATCTGTAACACCCTATTTTTATTAAGTTATTTAACTATATTAATTAATTATCAGTTTTACTTAGTAAGAGTTAATTAGTAGAAATAAGAAGTTATTATTGAGTTATTGAAGATTGAGTCTTGAAATGAGTGTGGACTTACTAAGCCATTAATTATTTAGAAAAAGGGGTGTGATTAAGAAATGAGTAGTAAACCGGTAAAGACATAATTTATTTATTAGTTAATTATTTATGTTTGTTTTAATTATGATGCATAATTTTTCGTAATTTAAATATTTGTGAAATTAACCTTAAGTTAGAAACTAGAGTAAATAGTAGATAAAAATTTAATTGTTGGATTTTATATGTTTTAGATTTATAATTAAAAATAAGGATGTTAAGGAGTAAAGTGGTGGTGTAAATAATAAAAAGATAGTGAAATTAGGGTTAGGGAAAAAGTTAGTAAGAAAGTTGTTTTCTATATAAGAGAAAGAAAATAAGGATTTAGAAGGAGAAAAACAAAGAAAGGAAGAGGCTTGTAGAATCAAAGGGGGAGAAGAGAAGGACTAAAGTTTCCAACAAATTAAGGTATGAGGGTAGATTTTGTTAATCTTTGAGATGATTAAGTGAGAGGGGAGAAACACTTTCTCCATCCCAAACTCTCTACATCTCAATTTGGGGGGTTTGTATGTGGGTTTAGGGAATGTGTTAATTTATGATGTTTATGTGAAATTAAGTATTGTTATATGTTTATCCATGATTATGAATGATATAAGACAAAAATAAGTTCTTTGATGTTGTTGTTGTTGTATTTGATATTTTATTAAGTTGAATGAAAATAATAAATAAATTCATGTATAAGTGATTCTATTTGTTGATTTTAGATTGATTTAAGTTGTTGTAACCATACCTTGAGTGTAGTGATTATTTGGTATGAATTTCTGAGTTCAAATAAATGATTTTCGTGGCTTATAAGTGCTTTAAGAAGCAAAACCGAGCCAAAAGCAGTTTTCTGCATAATTCTGCAGAATCAGCGATGTTGCGACGCGAAAACCGTCGCTAAGGCCGTCGCTAACAGCAAGGTCGACGCTACTCTGAACAAGCCGTCGCTAAGTCCAACGCTAATCTGCAAACCTGTTTTGTTGACTGTTGACCGGTTGACTCGTTGACCAGTTGACTTTGACCGTTGACTTTGACCATCCAGAGTTGACCAATCCAATTTTTTCATGTAGATTTCGATTCCGAAACTTATTTTCTGAAATTATGCATGATTTATGTAGTTTACTCATATTTTTAGTTTTATATTAAAAACAAAGTAAGCTTAATAAGTTTAATTAATTAAAGTTAATGATTGATAGTTATATATATATCAACTTTAGTATCTTTTGACGATTTATAATATGAAGTAAATTGTGTATTCTTTGGATTATTGATGACTTGTATGATGATTATATTGATGATGAATTGTGGATTTAGGATGATGAATTTATATTGATAAATTTATGATGAAGAGTAATGATTATATATCATTGATGAAGAATTATATCATATGTTTGATATGTGGACATTTCATGCATTCATAAGTCTAAGTCCTATATGATGAAAATCATGATGAAGAATATGGATTATATTATCCATGATGATGAATATGGATTATGTTATCCATGATGTTGACATGGTACCGCATGCATATAGTTGTGTCTAAGAACATAACATTATTATGCGACATACATTAGAATTCATATAGGAATTATTTGTTAACTGGTAATTTGAATTGGGTTTGGGGTGTTACAACATCCATGCTTAAGTCCATTCCAATATAAGATACGGCTCTCATCCTCTTGCGGATATGCTGCAGCTCTTTCCCAACATGGTATTTGTCAAACCAATGCAGAGCTCCCCACCTCCTCCTCTTCACTGATTTTATCAGGAACGTTTCTATCACATTTTTTGCATCTAGAGCAACTTCCTTTAAATCCTTCGCCCATTTTTCCAACGCTTGTTCCTGTTCCCCGCCTGCACGCTGTTCAACCTGTTCTAACAATGCCTGCATAGACCTCAGCTCTTTCTCAATCCATTCCACGTGCCTCGCTGCATGCCCCAACACTGCATACTCTTCAATCAGGAATTTCGCAACCACTGATACCACCAAATCCACTGCAATGTCAGCCATGCGAGCGACCTCTTTGCCTAATTAATTGATATTCTTGACTTAGTTTTCCAAATGATCAGTAAGTTACTACTCTTGCTCTGCAACTTTTTTTTTGTTTTAATGAAAAGTAATTAAATTCATTTTGTTTGGACTCACAAAGAGGACGAGAAGCAATTATTTTGGTATCTGCATGAGTTAGGAAGAAGAGGACAAAGATATTTGTGGTTGACGGCTGTATATTATTGATCAAAACAGCTACTTGATAAAACATATCTGTCCTACTGATAAGTCGGTACACAAATCGTATGGACGTAGTTATGTTTTGTGTACTATCAATTCCAACTGTTTGGCATTTTTCATTAGTGGCATGACAAGTGACATGAATTGAGAAGAAAAGAACAAAAATAGTTTTGGTTGATGGAGAGCTACTTGATAAAACATGTATGTACTGCATTGATCAGTTGATCTTGTGGACTATATTACTGATCAGAACAGCTAGCTACTTGATAAAACATGTCTGTACTGCTACTTGACTTCTTTTTTTTTTTGAACATGACTTGTATTTGATTAATATTAAATTATTGCTTTTGATCAATTAGCTTAGTGGATATAATTTCACATCTTAAGGTAAATTAGTTGGGAATTCCGGATTCGCACCCCGACTAATATTAAAATAATTCCAACATATTATACCAGTACTGCTACTTGGCAAGTAAAACATCTTTATCCTGTTAATAACACAGTATGGAAATCAAATAATTTGGACATTTTGGCATTTTTTGTTAATGAGATGGCATGGTATTTTGACAATTTGTGTTATATTTTTTCAAAATTACATATTACATTTTTTTTTATAATACATATAAAATTTTAAAAGTGTGAGAATATTGATATATGCAGGAAGTTGGATCCAAAACTACTTCAGTAAGACAGGAAACCAGAGTGTATTGCTCTTTCGGCATTAGCATGTCTCTTTTAAATTAATGTCTTCCTATTGATTTCCACTATTTCGTTATTGTATAGTGTTGGCATTGCTTGAAACAGAATAATAATCAAATACAATCACAAAAGCAAGCAATGTTACTCGCTGGTAAGACGGGTTTTTTTTCAGAATTTATTCATTCAATACTTTCCTTTCAAAGCAAACAATTGACATGGATATGTTTTTTACAGTTGCTGCCAGTTTGATATATTCCCGAGAAACAATATCTGACAATCAGAAAACTCCGAGTCTAGCAAAAGTATGGAATGTATTGGAACTTCGGATTCTGGTTGCCCTTAGCCTGTTCTTGCAAATAGTACTCATCTTTTTGGGAAACCGGAGGAAGCATATAGTTAATAAAAGGCTAAAATTGTTGATATGGTTCACTTATTTGTCAGCTGATTGGATTGCTACCCTTGCTCTAGGAATTGTTTCCAAAGACACTAAAAGTCACAAGACAGACACCAGCTTTATAATTATGGCAATATGGGCACCATTTCTTCTTGTGCATCTTGGTGGCCCTGACACAATCACTGCTTATTCCCTTGAGGACAACCAACTATGGCCACGGCATATGCTTGAATTACTCTATCAGTTAGTAACTGCAGTTTATGTTGTTTACCGGTCATGGGACACCAATCCCCTTAAGTATGTCACTGTGCCTATTGTCATTGCAGGAATAATCAAATATGGCGAGAGGACTTGGTCGTTGCGGTCCGGAAGCATTGATGGATTCAGAGAATCAATTCTCCCTCCGCCAGACCCAGGACCAAACTATGCTAAATTCATGGATGATTACACTACTAAAAAAGATGAAGGATATTGTATTACCTTAGAGGAAATCAATGAAACCACTCCCCTAGTATCGGATAAAAATTCTCAAGGGGAAACCAAAATACCAAATCCAAATATTCCTGATGGTCAGGCATTACATGATGGATTCAAATTCTACAACATTCCTCAGTGCTTATTTGCAGATTTCATCTTTAGTTTTCAAGACCACAAAAGCAGCCAATTTTTCTTTCATGAATCTAATTGGAAAGATGCTTTTAAAGCTATTGAGGTTGAGCTAGGATTAATATATGATGCGCTATATACAAAGGCAGTACTAACATACTCCAAACGTGGCATTTTCCTTAAATTTGTGAGCTTTTTCTGTACACTCTCTGCATTTGTCGCCTTTACTTTTCTGATATCTAAACAAAACATATATATTGAACTCGATAATGAAGGAAACAAACACAGGAATTATGACTTGATTATCACTTTTGTGCTTTTCATCGGGGCTATTCTTCTTGAGATATATGCGGTCATTGTTTTACTTTCTTCAAGTTCGGCAATGAATTGGCTGAGCAAACATAAGAATTGGAGAGTGGATCTTCTCTACAAGTTCATCTTGTTTTGTCAAATTTGTTTCAAACTCTCACACACTATCAGGTGGTCTAATCAAATGTCACAATTCAACCTCATAAGATTCTGCTTGAAAGATGATCCTGTCAAATGTATAGGAATTCAGAAATTCTTTCGAATCTATAACTTTTTCGAGAAGTATTACTACCAAAAAACAAAACAAGTCTCTGACAAATTGAAAGAACTCATTTTTTACCAGCTTAAGGATAAATCTGAGGAAGCCGAAAATATAGAAGCATGTAAAAAATTATGCGCTCAAAAGGGTGATCGGGTTCTTGACAAATGGAACTGTCATATTCCTGACATTAACCGAAGCATTAAGGAGGTAGAGTTTGATCAGAGCATTCTGCTTTGGCATATTGCTACAGATCTTTGTTATTCTTCAGATGATATTCAGTGCCAAAGTCGTGAAGAAAGCCAATTGTTGTCGGATTATATGTTATATCTTCTTGTTATATGTCCTTTTTTGTTGCCCAATGGAATAGGACAGATCAGATTTGAAGACACATGTGCAGAGGTGGATGAACTTTTGAAAGAGAGAAAATACAAAAAAGAAAGAAATCAAGTTTGCAAAATGATACTTAGAGTGAATACAGATATTCCACCATCAGTGGTTAAAGGCGATAGAAGCAAATCTGTGCTGTTTGATGCGTGTAGGCTTGCCAAAGCACTACAATCTTTAGAAACGGAGGAGGATTGGTCCAAAGAAAGGAAATGGAAAATGATAAGTCATGTTTGGGTGGAGATGTTGTGTCATGCAGCAAGCCAATGTAGAGGACTCAATCATGCTAAGCAACTTAGCCAGGGTGGTGAGTTGCTTACCCATGTCTGGCTTTTGATGGCTCATTTAGGTATAACCGAACAATTTCAGATTTCTAAAGGTCATGTAAGGGCAAAGTTGAAGCTCTCATAAAATGTTCGATGAGTAGTTAAGAGTTCTTGTTAGAAATAGGAGTGTGCTACGATTCTGTGATTAATGTAATGATGTAATGTTGAAATTTAGTTAGTATTTTGTTCCATATGTTTTTCTGTAAAGCTATGTTGTTCCATATGTAAAACTTGGTTCTGCACAATACCTCTAAAATTGTGATTTGTTTGTGGTACGTAGCTTTGACTGTGGTCTATGTTAGTTCTGAAAATAAATGTTACTCTACCTTATTTCCCTTACCTGATTCGAGTTTATTATATCTTTTATGAACTGATTGATTTAAGGTCTGGATTATGAAAATCGATTGCCTTGCTACTGGTTTGCAATTGTTCAATAGCCAAGAACATGCTAAAATATTTGTTGGATGTATGTACATATTAAGTGTGATTCCTTACTTTTTTCCTTCAACAGTTAATATACTTTACCTTCTAAAATAAATTAATCACTTTGATCTTAATTTTAGATTTTACCGCAGTTAATTATCCACAAATACGCTCTTGTTTTCGACTCCCACACAACATAATCCGCTGTTTCAAGCATGAGTGAATAGTTCATAAAAGTAAACATAGAAGAAGAATATTTCTTTCTTTTACTTTGCTGTGTTTTTAGACAGTTGGGCAGTTTCTGTTGGTTAGTTCTTACAAGGTAGTTAACTAACTGTTAACTAACTGATAGTTAATAACTTAATATGTTGTTTTTGGTATGCACGTACCTTATCACTGTAATTTAGAAATCATCTTTCATCGAATGAAATGAGTGTTATTTAGTAGTTCATGCATTTTCTCTTCCCAATCATTCATTGAAGTTCATCTTCATGAATGCTTTCTGTTTATACCCACGACTTAATGTCATGATTTATGTTATTCAGGTCATCGTTTTCGGATTCTTAGTCCTTTGATATGTAGGGTTTTTTTGGTGATTAATCTTTGATATGTATGTAGGTGATGATGGTTTATGTCTCCTTTATATATCAGACAAGAAAATGTACAGGTTTGGAGCATTCTTTTGTCAAAACACTAAAATTGAATTGTTTTTTAATTATTATTAACACTGTAAAATATTGTAATACTTTTGTATTTTTTTATAATACTTATTAATGTAGTGTTTTTTACTATTCACATAATCCAAACATAACTTATTCTGATTACTGCATAATATTTATTTTTAGAGTATATGTGTGTTGATGTTATTCTCTTGTTATAATGCATTTTGTAGAAATCAAATGAATCGCTTCAATCCAAATTGCATTTAACCAGATTGGATTTTTTCAATAAAACAATCCGAGCCAAATCAAACCATGTGCTATTTTAATATTTGGATCGAATAATTTTGTCTCAAAAGTTGTCGAAAACAAACTGCAAACACCCGGGGCAAGCCACAGAAGTTCTGCTTCTCATATAAAGCGAAGCATTGTGGCCTGTGATTAAGGACCTCGTAAAAAAAAAAATCGTAGATGTGGCATGGCAACGTTCCAAATTAAACTACTAAGTATTTTCAATATACAAAATTAGACAAGTTGGTTCTTGTCCTATTGCCATCAACTTAGACAAGATAGGAATAGACAAGAATTTAAGCACTTAATTAATCCTACAAATTAGGAGTCAAACTCAATATCCTCTCTTTACAATATCCTACCTACAAGCCATACCTTGCTATTCCTTGAGGATTGACTTGAGCTATATGAATGCCTTGAGATCTCATGTTAGTCTCACTCCAGATCAAAGGCGCAACCATGGAGTCCAAGCCCATCATCCTCTTTGTTCCACCACCAAGTGATCCTTCTAGAGTCAATCCTCTGAGACTTTCAAGTGATGATAGGCAACTTTCAGTGGAACAGTTTGCACCTTGGGGCTGGAGAATATAGGGGACTTCTGAAACATGCATTCCATTTCCACCTAGCTCAGTACTTGGTAGTTCTTGAAATTTTTGGATGTTTGCGTCTATAGTTGTATCGCCAATAAATTGATCAGCCAACATCTTACATGCTCTCTCAAGCATGGCCATATATCTCCGTTCTGCATCTTGGCGAATTTGCAAGTGCTTCTCTGCCTGCAATAACATACTAATTCTTTAATGCTATCATTCATAATCGTATCTCGTCTAGAATTTCTGATACCTATCAAAATGGCCTAAAATTCAATACAACCAAAACAGTAATACATTGTGCACCATGAAAAGGAAATTTACCTCCACTAATAAATGTAGCTTACTTTGCACTTCCATTTGTGCTCTTAATGCCTCCTTGACTTCATGACCCCTATATATGACATTACAATTACCAATTCAGTCAACAAGTACTATTCAGGAATAAATGGATGAATAAATTGTTTCTAAAGAAAGCATAAAATCCTTACTCATTAGCATCAGAAGCTGGTAACTTTGGAGATGAGTTTTCAGTACTAGGGCTTTCTAGAAGATATGAACCTGATATTGCTTCCAAAATAATCCAATCAGTTGAGGAATAGAGCCATAGACTATAACCAACAGGTTAAGATTACAAACAAAATTGCAAATGTATAATTTAGGCCTTGTGCCACACAAATGGTGATTCTGGTGTCGACCTTCTTTAAGCAATAGGGGAACGTAGATTAAACAACTAAACAATCTATTAAAAATTATACTGATAGTGAGTCATAATTAAAAAAAAATCATATTAAGAAGTGCAGATGGGTGGCATATAATTCAAAATGTAGAGATAAGTGTACCATCTTTGCATCCCTCGTCTAAATCTTTTCCAGCTTGTTTACCAAGCCTGTACTTCTGCAATGCACAAAGAATAGTGTAAACCAAAAGAAAATCATAAAGTTTATATTAAACCATATATTATAATTGTTACAACGGGATATACACAAATGACCCTGAAGATGACTCTTCAAATGATAGAGTGTCAAACCCTTGACGTTCATGGTCCTCATGATTGCTTTTGGTGTGGCTTCTGCAAATGATAATTTTCATAAGACAAAAATTGTGAGAAGACAAGTATATGCAGTTAGAAGAGTTTATCAAATGAAGGAATGCCCAATAATAAGAGTTAGAGAGGCATAAATTACTCGAATAATAACATTAGTCATTTCTATAAGAATTCCTAAAAAATATTCACAAATCATAACTAATAACATAGCCCCACGCCCGCACTACAAAATGAGAAAATAATCAATGCCCCCAAATTTTCAAGATTGAAGTTTATAGCACCTTTAAAGGAATAAAAGCACCATCACAATCAAAGGGCAATGCTAAATCTTAAAACAAAAAGAAGCTCAACCAAGAAAAATATGATGACTGAATCCCTAGGAATAAACAGTAATCTTTAGAAAAATTCTTAAATATAAATGAAGAACCCTTCTTCCACAAGAAACTTAATAACGGTGAGGTACCAATTACTGAAAGCACTCTCCTCAATCGTGGATTACGGTGTCATGCTAAGCAAATGCCAATTACTGTTTATACTTTATACACCCTTGGTAAAGTCGATTTTCTTTCCAGATTAATCATATTACAAAGGTTAGCATTTTTTTATCCAACTAATTTGGACTTTGGATTATATCTGATTAGAAAAGGAGAAAATTTGGGGACCAAAATCACACATTAACATAAGTACATGGAAAGTATGCAATATGCATATACTGTAATAACATAAATACATACTAAATCATACCATGACAAACTAATTGTACAAGAATGATGCAAACCAACATACAAACATGAAATTGAAGACCAACAGAACAGTTTCACAACAAAATTAAAACCTCAGACCTCCCACATTCTAACTGTGTTAAGCCCTAGAATCTAGATGTTGTACTAATGGTTTCTCCAGCATTCACAATAGATGAGAAACAAAAATGATTTCTACAAATTATGAACATAAAAAAGTCTAAACATCAATTTGCAACAAATTTCACAAGATTTTTTCAAAAAAATATCTATATATAAAGATTTTTCCTTTCCTAACTAAAAAAATTTCCAGCTGCTAAACAAAAGCTAAAACTCCTCAAAATCAAAAACAAAAACAAACCATTCTTCTCAATCAATGTAAAACTAATAATGGCAAAAATAAAAATCAATAAATTAACCAAATGAGGTACATCAAAACCACAACAAAAAAAAACACAATTAACCAACACAACAAGAGTAACAAAATTTAAGAAAATAGAAACTAATGTGATGAGAGAGAGAAATGACATACTGCCAGGACCACCAAGTTGAGTGACAGCATCAACAAAACGTTGGTGAAGGTCAGTAGTCCAACGAAGACGAGGTTTTGGATCAGAAGTCAAAACAAGACAAGGGTCAGCAAGGTGACTATGATGATGATTTGTGTCTTCTTAAACAACAACAACACTTCCTTCATGGTCATGATGATGAGGATGCATCAACCTAGAAAACATTTTTCTTTTCAATGGTGAAAAAAACTCAGAAAACTCCAAAAACCCAAGAAGAAGAATAAGAAAAAGATGAAATTTTTGAGTGTTATAGGAGAAATGGAAGGAGATAGAGATGGCCCATTTGGTGAAAGAAGAAGATTGGGAAATGGGTAAGTGAGTGAAAAGAACAAGACTTTGATGTTGTGTTGGGAAGAGAAGCCTAGTACTAGTAGCAAAGCAAATGGAGCTGCCACTGTCACGCTTTACTGTGATTTTGTCACTTTCTGCATTCTTTTTGCTTTTTTCTCATAAAAAATACAAAATATTTCTCCCTCCGATTCAAAATAATCGTCATTATCCACGTAGAATAGTTCAAATGATAAGAATTGAAGCAAATATGAGTTAGGTAAAGAGAGATCTAAAGTTCGATTTTTGACAAAAACAATTTATATTTTTGATATACCAAAAAAAAATGATCGTCGTTTTTTCTTTTAAAATGAAGTAGTAATAATCGATGACATTATTTTTCTTTTCCCCTTTGTGTTTCCCTCCAATCATTTTTTTTTGTGTGGGGTTTAGCTAGGGTTCTCATTATTAGTAATAAAATTTCTTTTATGACATTTATTAAACATTATAAATATTTTACAACTATGTTTTTAGTTGATGAGAACCATTCACTCGAATTTAGGGTGAGTTTAATTTTTTACAATGGAGTAGTTAAGATTAAGATGGTCGAATGTAGTTTAGTAGAATATTCGTTAGTTTGTCGGTTGCAAATGAATAACAGAAAAGGAATGTCGGTGAAATGAGTCTCAAAACGAGTCAAATAACATGGAAAACACGTAGGATATGTTTGACGTAGTGCGTACAACGTAATAGTAACATTTTCATACATATTCATGGGAATTTAACCAAATAACAATTAGGACTTCTATATTTGAACAATTAGGAATTTAACCAAATACTAACAATTAGGACTTTCAAGTGATGAGGCACATAATATCACCCCTGATTCAAAATTTCACCTTGAATCCAAAATTCCAGACTTTAATATTTGAAAATTCCAAAATAAACTAGGGGGTTATTCAATTAGGATTTCGATGGATTTTAAAAGACTTTTTACAATAAAAAAGTATTGTGTTATTCAATCAAGACTTTTATAAAAAGTAAGTAAATCTTGTGTTATTCAATCAAGACTTTTATAAAAAGTAAACAAAAAACTTTTAAACAAATCTGTCAAAATCTCACAGAATCAATATAATCCCACAAAGTCTTTTAAAATCTTCAAGACTTTTTTATCATAAACAAGTCTTTTGAAATCCATTAAAATCCCAATTGAATAACCCCCCTAACTTTACTAACATATTTAAAGGACTTTTTATGGATTTTCATACGGTTTGAAGTATAATAACTAGCTGACGGGGGGTGCAAAGTAGATTTTTGAAATTATTTTCTTGTTTTGTTTGCTTTCTATGCAGTCCATAATTAACGTTCCTTTGATGGGCTCGTTTAGGTTTGCTATCTTCACACTATGGATTAGAAAATTTCTCTTCCTCCCCATATTTCTCTTACAACCAAAAATCCGTTTTGCTCCTGGTTTTATATATTACAAAATTTTGAAACGTAGAATTTGAACTTTTTTGATTTTTAGAATTCGAACTTTTGATGCATTTGCAATGACTTAGTGTTAATCATTTTTTGGATATGGATGTAATTGATATTAATGTAATTGATGCATTATCAATGACTTTATGTTAGTTATATTGTATTTGATTTAGATTTTAGACCATCAGATTAATGAATAATAACTTGGGTAGTTTGAGATTCAGACTATTTTGGTTTTGCAAGATTAAATTTTTCAAAAGTTTAGAAAGTAGAATCTGAACCTGAAGAATGCAAGACTAAAATAGTTTGAATCTCAAACTATCCAAGTTAAATATAAATCAAATTAGAAATAACCAACATAGGTAACATACAGTCATTGTCAATGCATCAATTACATCCATGTCCAAAAAATGATTACATCCATATCAATTACAGTCATTGCAAATGTATCAAAAGTTCGGATTCTAGATTCTAAAGTTTGGATTGTATTTTCCTAACTTTTGTAACATATAGAACCAGGGACAAAAACGGAAGTTTGGGAAACAATGGGGGGGGGGGGGGGGGGGGGGACAAAAACATTCGGATTACGTAGAGATGCTCATTGGGTCTAAAACATTGTCCGCTTTTTTGGTCATTTCATACAAATTATGAAATATAATAAATTTTATATGAAAAAAAGAAATTATAAGTTACTTTATAAAAATGTTTATTTTATTAATGGTACTAAAACGTTGAACATTGATAAAGTAATAAACAAATAAGTGTAAATTAGAAATAATAACATTCAACAGTCTCGCCTATAAGATAAAAATTTTCCTCTCTTCTTCGAAGCTTCTGTCTACTTCTTCCCGGTGTAACGAACTAGATAAGGGTCTTATCCCGCCCATCCAATTTATTTAGTTACAATCTCTTCTAACTTGAATTTATCTCAAAATGTGGAAGAAATTTCTTCTTTAGGTAGAGCACTTTCATGCCAATTGACAAGTAGAAACCATAATATAGGTATCAGAGATGTGGAAATAGGAAATGATGGGAAGTCGCTACCTTGACTGCATGAGAAGGTTGCAAATCAATTTCTTCCCCAAGTTCAGCAATATTTGAAATGGTTTGCCCGTGGGCCGTGGTATATGACAGAACATTGGTCTCCCTCCTGCTACGGCTCGATGTACGTTCCTTTAGCTATAGGCGCGTCCATTCTGAGAATAGTATGTTTGGAGCCACAAAGCTCAAATCAAGCTAGAAAACTTCATGAATCGTCGACAAAAATAAGGATTTGAGGAAGGAGGAGTAGGCAGCGACCTAGTTAGTCATTATGGTTCTTGGACTAATTTATATATGTGATCGTTTATATTTAGTTGTTGGAACACTTTACAAATTCCTAATTTAACAGAGTTCAAGACTTGATAACAACAATAAGAATTGAGCGTCACATGCCTTCTTGGAAGGAAGTAGCTATCTAGGGGGCGGCGACTAAGCTACAAAAGTAATAGCGAGATTGACCGCAATTGCAGATATTTTATTAGTATTGTAAAACAACTTATGACAAAAAAATCTCGAAATGAGTTTTAATTTGGGGGGAGACGGGAGGAGTAAATCTTATTAAACTCGTGTTTATTAAATACACACAAAAAATTATCATAATGGATACTCCATTAAAATTAACCTTTTTACACATTAAATAATTAAGTTCAAAGTATTTATACGAGAGCTTAAATCACAATTCATGCGTATTACATATAATATTATATAGATGACCTACCTACTTTATGGATCACAATTCATATATATTACATGTAATGTTCAGTACCTACCTATCTTATCGATAAACTTTGAAAGTTTTTGATAGGTGACCTACCTACCAATATAATTTTTAAAAAAAAGAAAATCAACAATATAATTCACCCGTAACATAATTAAGCTGGCTAGTTACAAAAATTAACGGGCCTACAGATAAAGAAAATGTAACAGAAAAAGTAGGGCCATTTGTATCTGCATGTGCACTCCATTATCTTCATTCTACTACTACACTACACCCATAACATTCATTGTTCCTTAACAACCTCTTAATCTTATTATTTTCTGGGATTTTCATTGACTAATTGCAATTAGTGGTCGAGAGTTACTCACGCGCTGCCTCTCCATGTGACAATCAAATCGATTTGATAATGACTATACTCGTTTTCATGTCAATTTTCACATGATCATTGGTCATATTCTTTGTCCATTTTTTTTGTTAATTATCTCTTGGGAGACATATATTTTTAACTCTACGATAAGGATAGCTTGATAATATAAATTATTAGAAGAGTTATGATATGCACGTTGATTATATATTTTTTTAATCTCATAATTTTCTCACTATATTCTCTTCTCTACTCGTTCTAAAAGAGTAAGATTATAGTGTTTGTCTTTTTAATGCTCATTTTTTTATGTTAACGAATTGACATTAAAAATTCACTTACACAAAGTAAAAAAAACAACCTTGATCATAAACGTTATATCTAATAGTTTTAATATTTTTTGCCAATTAAATTAGAATTAAATTTTCATGTTTTACTCAAAAAAAATATGATTTTCATTTTTCATCATGGGGAGTCTAATTAAATGTACTCTTCAATGGCAGACACAACCATTAAATAAAGTGTACTTCATGTGAAAGCAACAAAGACTTTTGGAAAATAATAACACGAGCATAACAATATTAATAACCTTAAATTAAAAACCATATCATAACATTTGAAGCTTTTGCTTGGTTACCCCACCCTCCTACCACATTACAAAATTTTGTCACAACTTAAAATGAGATTTTTCAATTCCTAACAATTTTTCTAAGAATTCAACCTCATTTGACTAAAATATATACATAAACATGAAAATATAATTAGAGAAAATAATTAAATGTCAACCATTGTTTCTTTCTTGTGTAGCATACACAAAAGTAGGTCAAGGTTTGTTGATATGGTGACAAAGTTGAAATGATACACTTACTAATTTAACTCTCATTTTTCGATTCTTTCTTATCGAGTGAAATTCAGGACTAGATTCCTCAAATAAAATTATCACACAGTTACACATCCATCTACCTCAGTTATTGACTTGAGATCAGACGATTTAGATTATACAGCCAATAACTTGATGTTAAACTATCTTATCGGGATCTTTAACTACGTAATAAAATTCAGGTGGGTCTCACCATTTAATTTCGTCTAATAAAAAGTGTAATAGAGAAAAGCGCGTTAGAGTAAATATCGCTACACTCTCTTATGAAAATGATGGATGTGGTAGAAAATGATTTGAGG
This sequence comes from Trifolium dubium, assembly GCA_951804385.1. NCBI lineage: Eukaryota > Viridiplantae > Streptophyta > Magnoliopsida > Fabales > Fabaceae > Trifolium > Trifolium dubium. The sequence goes on along the minus strand of OX638064.1, from coordinate 51,095,283 downwards.
CCATGGTAGGTATTGTTGGCAAATGCTGAAAAACTTTTCTACATTTTGAAACAGAACAATCAGAACCTGAAGAGAGTACAAACTCTCTTTTCTTGCTTAGAGAAGAAGAATTTGGAGATGAAATTGAAACTTTAGGAATCTCAATGGATTTGAGTTGTGGAGGTGGATGTTGCCACTGTGGTAATGGTCCAGCTAGAAGAAGTGTCTGCAACAATGGTCCAGCTTCAACCACTGCCTTCAAAAACTTTCCATTTTCCGGCAATGGTTTCATTTCTGCTAACTCTAACACTGCTTGAAACGGTGTTGGAAGCGTCGTTGAACTATTTTCTTCGCAATCCGAAGAAGCATTTGGTGTCGAATACTCATTTTCGCTTCCGGATTTGTTCTCTATTTGACACTCTTGTTTTTCGAGCACTAGTTTCCGACATTTTGCTATGGCTTCATCTCTTTCTTTGATTACTTTGTTTAAAAGATCATTAGCATGAACTAATTCACATTCTTTTTTGGTAATCTCTTCTTTAGCTGATACAATAGTTGCTTCTAGCTCCAAAGTTGTGTACAAAAGTGAATGCTTCAAATCCTCTAATAATCCCTACAAGTTCAAAGAAAAAAAACATTAGTGAAAAATTAATGAAAAACCATAAGGACAATTAATTTCAAGAAAAAAAAATTTAATTAGGAGACATTTATGAATGTGATACCTCATCATGGTTATAGAATTCCCAAGAAAGAGGGCTACAATCATATTCCATTTGTAAGAGATATTGGAAGCAAAGAAAAATGAGAATATTGTAATGGATCTTCAAGTGAGGAATATTGAAGTAGTACTATATATGATGGTGGTTACTTTCTTTATATTGTTGGCTTAACTTTATTTTATGGGACAAAGAGTTGAAAAATAAGACACAAAAGGCCAAAAATATTAAAGCACAAAGGCCAAATGGTATAAGTGCATTTAGCTTTGTAAAAAAATAAATATATGCACCATGTTTCCACAAGGACTATAATTCGGTGGGGGATAGGGACTAGGGAGAGGGAATTTGATTTCATTTAATAGGTCCAACTTGTACCCTAATCCTCTTCATATTAAACCTTTTTAGGTAGATGTACATGGCACGTGTGTGTGTGTGTGTGTGTTTGAATATGTAAAATTGAAAGTAAATTTGAGTATGTCAATCCAAAGTACTAATTCTATTTCTAGTTATTGTTCAATTTGGCTTATTGAGTTTAAGTGAGTTGAAAATTCACTCAAAAGTGTTTGCTTATTGTTTGGAATGGAATGTTTGGAAGATATGGTTCGGATTTCTTTGAGTTTAAGAAGTGGTTTTAAGTTCGAGCTCAATATGTGAGAATATAATTAAAATTTATGTGCACAAATTTTAGATAAAGTGACATAAAATGTTAAAATTGTTAGATCAGATATCAATGACTGCGGTTCGAACATCGGTCTTCACTTTGTATGTGAGTTTTTAATGACTTATAATTTTATCTATATATAAAAAAAACTCTTGAAGAAGATCTTTGCAGCATGTCTTGCAAGATTATAATTCCATCAAATTCAAAAAGCTAGTCTATGCAGTTGAACGTAGAAAAAAATCAATTTTTTTATCAAATAATCTAGTGTCTATAATTTATTTTTAAAGGTGAATAAGTAGAGTGTATCAGATATTCAAACCTCGGCTCTTGCATATAAAATGAGATGTTCCTATTAAATGAACTAAATTAACGGAGACAAAAATATTCAATTTTAAAGAAAGTGAGTTGGAGATTTTTAACTACCTAGCTAGATAATAAAAAGTTGTTAATTAGAAGTCTAAATGCTGTGAATATTATTTTTTTCGAAATTATGTTGGTTTTCTTTTTCTTATTCGAGTCCTTAATTATTCTTGAATTTGTTTATTAATATTCTTTTACGTACTTTATCAAGTGATCTTGATATATATGTTGATATATTTAAGGGCATGCATGGAATGGAACTAAGGCCTTACAAAATGAGATTAATGTAAACCATAGCTTTTGTGTTATATGGTCAAGACTAAATAAATACTAGTTTAATTTGAGGAATGATTAAAGGCATGCCAATGGCAATTCCTTTTCCTTTTGTGTGTATATACTTTGGTTTTTCTTTTTGACTATAAAGATAATTTTGTTATGGCTTTATTAGTTATTATATATCACGCCATATACCATAGTACCATAGTACACTAAATAAAGTAGTATATGCCAAATCAAACAAAAAAAACTAAATAAAGTTTATATGTATATATTGTTGTTCCCTTTTTATATCCCATAAAATATATTGTTGTTCCCTTTCTCCCTCCTTAATTATCATTCCCGCCATCATTTTGATGTTCTCACTCAAATGGTTATAATGCAATGTTGTATGCTTATCTTGTCAAATGAAAGTGACACATCAACTTTTAATTTTAACCCAAATCTCTAGCCAATTTTAGAGTTAACTTTTTACTATGTGGTGGTTGCAAGTAGAGTGATGTAAATATCATTGCACATGTGAAAATGATATTAAGATCATATGAGAAACTAACTACTCTAGGTTAATTCCTAAGATAGTGAATGAAAAGTGCTCACCACTTACCCAATCTATTATTAGGGTCTTTTTCCTAGTACCAAAGGGTTAAGATATTTTTTGTATACATTGTGAAAATTTTATATATTTTAGTCAAATAAGGGAGCGGGGTAGAAATATGTTTATACCTAAAACAATTCATGGGATATTGAGATAATGGTGGGTCCTTTATGTAGGAGTTATTTTTCATAATAATAATATAAAGTTGGATCCTTTTAGATGAAATGGAAGAAAATGAATAACGGCTTATGATACATATAACTGTTTTGATAAGAAAATATTGGCATAGATCTCATTGCAACCGTGTGGGTCCTTATACCCTCTTCACACTCCTTGGTTTCCCAATGTCCATGCACCAACAAAGTATAGAATGATGAACAATGTGGATTCTATATCTATACTATCTACAATGGTCTTATGTGGTTTATGCTATGGTGCGCAAGTTTTAGGATTACATAGTCGCAGTATCAATGTTTACATATAGTTCGAAGTTGACAGACATATGTGATCGTTCGATAAAAAATAGACAATTTAGATTTAAATGTAGTATTTAAATTATAAATTTGTTTATTTTCTACATTTAATTTTGATTGAATAATATATAGTTGATATTTCAAATGTGTGATTGTGATATTTGCAAGAATCCAATTTGCATACACTTTTTAGAAAATATTATCACATATTTCTATGAATACATTAAATAGTATTTTCCTCCATTTATTAAATGGAGTGCATATTTAAGGAATCTATATGGGAACGAGTTCATAATTTTTATTGAAAAGCCAGAATTTCAGCCATTTGTAGGAAAATTCTCAACATATACCTCATATAGCTCTCCACTTCTATTGAGGGGGACTATACATGTCTCTTGATTTATTCAATGGTGCCAACTTGTGTACCCCCACAAGATTTGGGGGTATATACCCTCAATCACTATAAAAGGTTTTAATCGATATAATTTTTTATAAAATACACCGCTGGATTGAAAGTTTATATCATATAGATCATTTGTGTAAAATTTCAGACAAATCTAAAATCATTTGATATGTTATTGAGACACACAAAGATTAACGGTGTTTAAGATATCACAGAAACTGTTAACTTTGATGCGTCTCAATAACATATCAAATGATTTTAAATTTGTCTGAAATTTTACACAAATGATCTATATGATATAAACTTTTAATCTAACGGTGTATTTTATAAAAATTTATATCGATTAAATTTTTCTTAAGTGATTGGGGGTATATACCCCTAAATCTTGAGGGGGTAGACAAGAAAAAGCCTTATTCAATACGTTACAATAAAACAAAGCATATTGAAATTAATAATTATATAATGCTTTAAAAAATACAATAGAACAATATATATGAAAGTACATTTTGAATTCACACCAATCTAAAATCCAAAGTTTCAAACGCTGCATGAGTATTGTATGAACAATTCTTGAACTTGAAAAAGGTGATGGTGGCTCACTGGCTCTCAGCGTGCATGGAACAGAAACCTTACAATTACAATAATTGGCAAACAATAATGTTTATCTTTGCAACCGAGTACTGCGTCAACAAAATAACTGGTTCTGATTGTCTGATCATAAATGAATGGCCGAGATTAAAGTATGTATAAAATTGTTGACCAAATTAATAAATTAGAACTGTTCGATCTGTTTTGTACGGTAAAGATTATCTACTACATGTAACTTGCATGAAGCAATTACATCAAGTGATCCAAATCTGTCGACACATTCTATTTTTTTATTAAAATTTTGGGTTCAAAATTAGTACCTTTTTTATGAGATGAAACAAAAATTATATCAACTACCATTTGAAATGGAATTGGAAACTAGAAGAATATATTCAATATATAATTCATTCGTGGCATGACACGGTTTTGAACTTAAGAATGTTGGTGAAACAGGAAACAGGTAATCTTTGATCTTCTTTTGCATGTGCAAACCAGACCCACGCAACTAACAATCAGTACTGTTAAACACTCAAATAGATCTCCTATAAAATTTTACTCATACTAGTCATTAGAATTCGAATTCATAGTAAGATGATAAAAAATAAAGACTTAATTGACATAGTTAAATATAGACCAACTTGACAATTTAATAGTAAGACTTTTTTGAAATATTCTTAATCTCAAAGACCTATTTGAGAGCACCCTACAAAGTGGAGGACTAATTTGGTGGTTTAATCTTATATTATGATTTAGAGTTACAGTTACCAACAAACCCCCAATACCTTTCCCTTAACTAAAATCATTTTCTAGATATAAACTAATAAAAGTAAATAACTAGATTCACAGCATACATACTCAATTCTCATCAAAATCAAATTTAGAAGAATCAAGTTCAAGCACAATGGAGTTTGCAATTACAATTAAACTACCTTCTTTTTCTGCTGTAACCTCCATTTGCATTTGAAAAACTGAGAACCACCCGGTCAGCACTGTATCTTTAATTTACAATGTGACAAGCAAGGAAGGGGAGGAGACAAAGACATGACTTGCGTGGATCAAATATTATCATCTAAAATTTCCTATAATAGAACATACATCAGTTTTGAATTATGCAGAGTCCTAAACAATAAGCTATTCAACAAATCAAAACAATCCCTACCACCAGGCATTGTGGCATTGGGATGTAGGACATATCATCAGGCTTTCAGATTTCCACTTGCATTTCTCTCTACAATTCAGTGAAAACCTTACATGAAGTTGACTCAATTATTCCTACGCATCTTCACATTAATTGGAATTTCCTTGTAGGAAACAACCTTCACAGCTGATCGACGCAAAGGCCGGCCAATAGACGATCTTCGCATTTCATGTGGACCAGGCGCACAGGCATTGTTTTCTGAAGTTTCGCTTGATGCTGTAGGAAGACTTTCCGACATATCATCACATAAATTGGAGACTTCAAATTTTGGATCGTCTACATCAAAGGAGTCTTCAGCTGGTTCTGGATTCTCAGGTCTGAACAGGGCAGATTGCCTTCTCAAACTATGCCTGTAAATATTTTGGGAATACATGTAAGTATGTAACAGGCTTTCAATTATCTAAATTAATCAGTTATTCCAATTTCAGTCATTCAAATCCAGTCAGTAAGTAGAAGTATATAGTAGTGTACCTCTTATTTTCAGTATTTTTTTTGGCAATAATTTCTTGTTCAGTGTTAGTAGGTCCAGAGGCTGCAAGCAAAGAATATGTTGAAGGACAGATAACAAAAGAAAATAAGAAAATAAGATAAATGGCATACAATTACATTCAGTATCTTGTCCGGCTACGTCGTGAACTTTGGATCCTAATGATGTTGATTCGTTCTCATTTGTCAAATATTCTGGTAGATGTGAGGCATCATGTTTTATTTCAAACAAGTCTTCTGTTGGTCCTGATTTTCCAGTTTTCATCACTGCAGAATTCCTTCTCGAAGAATACCTGTTTGTATATTTGAGGAAGACATATAAGTTGCCTTGTTCAGAAGTATCCCAGTGTCCAACGTGGGAGTTTAGACATTACTAGATTAGTCATGTAGAGAAGGTAAACTCAAACTCATACCTCTGACTCTGAGTGTCAACCTTTTCTGTCGATACGACTTGTTTAACGACAGCAGGTGCAGTAGCTGCATGAGAAAAATACCTACTTAAAAATATCAACATTAAATTTTGTATACAGACAAAGTGGGTTCAGCATACTAATTACATTGAGCTCTGGAAATTCTCTTCCTTTTCGCTCCCCCTTTGTTATCTTCTTGAAACTTTTGATCTGGCTGCTTAATCTAAGAAAAGGACAAATTGATAAAGTGCTAGTGAACAGGAAGGAAAGACCAACAAGCTAAAGAAACCGATAAAGGAAAAGTATATATAAGTACCTTAACTGCATCAACGTCATTATTCAGTTTTGCTCTGTAATCATTTTCCTACGAAAAAAAGACAAAACAGTCAAAAACTAAAAAGGGGTTTTCTGAATTGCTCATTTACAATTTATCAGGTTGGAGATGAGTTAAACTAACCATCAATTTTAATTTCATAGCTTTGAGTACACCATTTTTGCTTGCTAATTCAACCTGAAATTCCCTCACCTGGACAACAACAGATTGAATGTCACTAAACACAACAAAAAAAAAATTAAAGCAGCTGGTGGTGTCATATGCAACAATGGTTTTCAAGACTCACCATTTGTCTACTTGAATTAATCTCCTGCATTGCATATAAATAGATTAAATTGTTTGAATTTGAATACGAACAATCAACAATAGAAAACAAATCAAAATAAACAATTGTTAAAACACATAGTCAGTACCCTCATCATTTGAGTATTCGCAAGTGCAAGTTCAGCATTTTGCTTCCGAAGTTTCTGAAAATTAGTTTGATACTTTTGAAGCTCTGTTTTACACGATTCAATTACCGCACTGTCCATACAATAGCAACAAACCACAGTAAACAAAAACTATTCCACAGTCCACAATAATTACATTGATTGAATGATTGCAAACAAAAAAAGACGCCAAATTAACATAAAACATTACTTTCTCTGAGCTAGAAGCTTCCTCATCATTTCATTTTCCTACGAAACAAATTCAACATATCCATGAGTGTAATGATAATCATCATCAGAAACTAAAAAATCGTAAATGTAATCAATCAACGACAACAATAATAATAATAATAATAACGAATTATATATATATATATATATATACTACCTTGAGAATCATCTCGACGGAGACATCATTTGCTACAGGTGTAGGAAGTGGTGGTGCAACTTGGTGCTTTGTGTTAGTTATATCAGCCAGAATTTTCTTCTGAGGAGCTACAACAGAAACCGAATCTCCTCCCTTCAAAATTTTCCCTCGTTTCGCTTTTTGACCTGAAAGTAAATGCAACCAATTTTTCAATTACTCACTCCAAAAACCCTAAAATAACCTAAATTTTTGCACAGAGAATATCTATGTTATGATGAATTTTGAAGTTTAAGTTAGATCTAAAATTGTAATAGCTGTGTAATCAGTTATTAGAAGTTGAAATAAAGGGTTAATTAGGAAATTGTAACGGAAATGAAATGAACGACGTGAATCGGAAAACCCTAATAAAAGAAAATTAGGGAAATGAGAGAGAATAAGAAGATTGAAACCTGGAGGGTGCAAATCGGAGTGGCGGAAGATGGAGGGAGGTTCCATTGTGAGTCGCGATTGAAAGGAAGGAAGGGAAGGAGGGAAACTCAAACGATTTCGCAGTGATGAATGAATTTTGTTACTGTATGATACTAACGGTGTTCCGAACCTACTTCCAAACCTCTTTTTGAATTCTTAATAAACCTCCTTCTTTTTTTTTGTACATGGGAAAGACAATAAACCTCCTTCGCTCACATTATTTTCTTTTTTTACCGTAATATTATAATATTAGAATGAAGTTTTCACCGTCGTTAACGATGATTAATCTCTGTCGTGAAATCTGTAGGACACATGATATAATAAAGTGAATTCTCTCCTCTCATAGGGGTGTAAGCGGATCGATTTGTATTAATTTTGAGTGAATTCAATGTTCGAACCAATGAACTCTCAATCAGTTGGTTTGGTTCTATTTTGCGTGTTTTTCAAAAATGAATTCGAACCAAACTAGTCGGTTTGGTTTGGTATGGATCAGATACTATACTCGGTTTGCAATATTTTGTTTTCCCAGTATAATTTATGCTATTATTTTTTCAAGCGATATATATTTTAAGCTCTATATTTTTCAAACGATTTACAATATTACATAAATCGAGTAAACAATAACATAGTTTTGAAATACAAAATATAACACATAGATAGAATAAAGTTTACCATCAAATTCAAAATACAAGTCTTAGTGGTATTCACCACCAAATACTATATATTGGTTTATTCGGTTTGGTTCGTAACATCCATTAGATATGAAGGCTGGATCCGAGAACCGAACCACTTTGGTTTTCAATTGGTTTGGTTTGTTTTTTTATCCGAACCATAAAATTTAGTTTATTTTCGGTTTGGATCATCAGTTTAATCGGTTTTTTTGATCCGCTTACACCCCTACCTTCTCAATCGAATTTTCTACATACACATGAAGTAAGAATCGATCCCTGACTATATGCTTGAGTGAACTAAGACGCTTACCGCTTGACAATTTATTGTTTGTTTAATTCTTAATAATACTAGTGCTATATATGTCAAAAATAAAATAAAATAATAATACTACTATATTTGACAAATTAATATTTTTACCTCAAAAAATATTATTATTTTAGGTTTTAATTTTTTTTATATTCTTTGTATAAAATAAGTTTTTGATATATTCTATCAAAAAGGAATAGTTGAAACTTTGTAAAAAAATAAATTATAATATCTTTTTTTTGACAAGAAAAAATTAATTATAATGTTATCTGATCATAATCAATAATAATATATGTCACTTTATAAGGATTTATAACTAAAGTGAAATGTTTTCAATAATTTAATGTTTACGATTCAATTTTTATGTGAACTTAAATAACACAATGTTTATGCAGGGGGCGGGGGTTCGAACCCTGAACATCTCACTTCTCTATTTTAAAAGTGAAATTTCTAACCGTTAGATTACTTGACCAAAATAACGCAATGTCTTTTAAAATAAAAACCTTTAATATATTTATTACAACATTTCTCATATCATACCAACCTCAACATAAATTAATACATCCCATCATATTTATATATTTTTGTTTCGTTTTATGGTAACCATTTACCATAGTGTAAAGTATCTATTAATTTTATCGATGACTAATTTCTATTAAAAAAAAAAATCTTTGCTAAACATCTTTAGTCGGTCTTCTCTTTAAACCATATTTTTTTATTCACAAAGCTCAAGTTTGAAACATCACTTAAGTGATCTGAAATCAGTTCCACTTGGATCAATATCACATGATATTTGTCACTTTACTTTAATAATGATGATATTTTAATGAAGCAGATTATGTTTTTTTAGTATTAACCCAAAGGTTTCTAATAAAAACGTGTAATCCAATAAAAATAGTCAACCCAGCAAAATCATAGCATAAACTCAAATTAGAACAACACTATATTATCAAACTTTACATCTACAAATATTTTCCACAAAATTGGAATGATAAATGAGCAAAGCTTTTCAAGACTTCATAATATAAACCCTTCCCCTTAAATAAAAGAAACATCAACCTTGGCTGCTATCAACTTAATAAGGTCTAAATTCCCTAGAAGCTCTCAGCTCTTGCAGACGTTTTTTAGCCTCCTTGAATTTTCCCTGCAATTCCATTATCTCTGCAAGTAAAATATGAATGGTTTATCTCAGTTTCATCATCAATAAAAAATCGATCGTGTTACCAAGTACTAATTGAAGACACAGCATCAAGGGTTGAGAAAAAAGGGCAAAGCAGCTTAACTCCAGAAACATTATGTGTTGGTGTTTTAGTGCGTAAAATTTGAATTAACTGAATTAAGGGTTTTGAATCCTAGGAAGAAATATATTAGGAAAAGTCAAAAAGTGTGCATCAGACGAGAAAATGAAGCGATAAATACCACATATAGGATACCCTAAGGTGCCTACTTATACTGTTATTTAGGTCTAGCACTTGTACTATATAACTAGCACAAAGTAATAACCCTAATACTATTTCTTAAGGTGTTTCCATGTTGGTGCAAATTCTGATGGCAAAACATTATGAAATTTTTTATGACATAAAAAATGGTTAAGCATTATCTAGGATATAAAATTATAGCAAACCATTATGAAAAATAAGTCATACCATTTCTACGAGCTTCTCTTTTTTGAAAGCGGTAGAAATCTAGACCAACTTCGTTAGGTTTCTTTTTTGCCAATTTATTTTCCACAGCTGCTTGAGCAACTGAGCCAACAACAATCCCACTTGCAGAGTCAGTAGTTTTCTTCCTACCCTTGTGATGTCCAACTACTGTCCACCCCCCTTCTGCGGCAAGGGATTCTTTTGCTTTTCTTTCCTGCATTAACCAAAACATAATTGAACAAAAACCAAAATAAGTAACAAATGTGGGATCATTCATGACTGAATAATAAATATGGAAGATTAAACGTTTGAGGATCGCAAAGTGAGTTAGTGAGTCAGTATGTTAGGGGTGTGAGATGAAAGACTAAAAGTAATGGAAAGGGGGGATCTTAAGTTTTCTAAAGGGCATTTTGTGGGACAGTACTGGGCCTCTTGAATACATACAGTGTAATACTGTTTCCAATCAATAAACACCATTTTCTCATAAACTGATCTAGTTCTTATCAACTGATATTAAAGCTCCATTTTTGTAGTCGCGGATGTTTAGGAATTCAGGAGCTGTTCAATTTTCAGCAAGGAGAAATAAACTAATTTTTGAAATTCTTAAAGAAAAGAATGATCAAGGTTCTCGTGGGAAGTAATTCGATATTTTGCATTCCAACTACAAATTCACTCTTCCACTTGCTGAAACATATGCCACTGTTGTTGCAGCTACGGCTAAGAGAAAAGGAAAGACAATTTACAGAATTCTTTGGAAACATCAATGGTAAAATAGATCTCACTGCTATAAGTATTAAGCTCGCTATTTTTGGCTATTTTCGTGAGCAAGGTAGTCAAAATCACGAGCTAACACGTGGAATCGTGCAATTTGCTGGGTCTGACTCGTGAGCATGGAAGGTCCGTGGACCCCAGATGCCATTACTGGCTCTCATCATCTGTATCTTGGCAATCAAGTATCAAAGATTGGGAGTTGGGACCCAGGCGGAATACTCTTCAGCAAATACAAGGTGAATGATCTGGGAAAGCAACTTATTATGCTGCCTAAGTCCAAAAAGCAACCCGAACTCGAAAAGTGCACAAGAGAAAAAAATATCCAAATGATATGCAAGAACATAAGGAAAACGAACTTCTAATCCTGTGTCTATGGCTTTGCAACTGTGAGATATATATCAATTCATCTAGATACTCTATGAATACAAACTGAATTATCATCACCCCCTTATGAATGAAAACGACTTTTATTGGTTATTTTCCAAAGCCATAGAATAGAACTCATATTATACATGCAAAAGAAAATTCTAAATAAAATATCTTCCAAGTTATTATCCCCACTGGAAAAAGGGTTAGCTGGCTAATATTAGTAAGAAGTCGGCATAAATTAACAAAATTTTGAAACATGTCTAACAAGAACATAGAACCTCTGTTTTGTTTATAGGAAATTTTTGGAAACATTTACCTCTTCCAATTTTTCCTCGAAAGCAGTTACAAAATCGTCAATTTGATGCTGCAATACCTCCAATCCTGGTCTACTCTGTCTGCATTCCATGACCCACTCTGTAGTTTAAGTATTCCCCAGTTAGAAACTATACTATGTATGACGATAAATAGACCATAGACCACATAGCTTACAAATACGCACCAAGTACATGCTCACTCTACGGAATAATGTTAAAACGATGAGTCTACATGCTCACTCTACGGAGGTAGGGTGGATGTTGGGGACGAGTTCTGACATCAAGTAGTACCAGTCCCCCTCCCAAGCACAATTGCAGGGGATCGAACCATGGTCCTCCTACCAAATCCAGCGTCAATCACCACTAACGGACCAACTAAGATTTGGTTACACACATGAAAGTTAATGCAAACAATGTTGAAAAGTTTATCTTTATCATATGTACATGTATATATATGCATGGCAACTACAGTATGCAATTCATCATCCAATTCCAACATGCACATTATAAAGTGATTATTTTAAAAAAGAAATTCATACTTTTAATTCCAATTGAGCAATCATCATTTCCAGAGGAAATAATATGACATTCATGTTCTGTCTTTTCTGGTGATTTTGGAACCTCCTTTCTTCTTTTTTCCATCCTTTCCACTGGCGAGGATGCGTTTTCCGGCGAATTGAGCTTCCAATTGTGTTTTTTTTGTTGTTGTTGTTTTAGGGTTTTAGTTTTTTTTTTTTTTTTTTTTTTACTAATGTGTTTGTTTTTTATTTATTATTGAATGATCATGATGGGCCTCTTCAAAAGAAAGTGGGTTGGGCTTAGGATTAGATTCCTAACTCTTTAGATATTTGCTTTCCGCGCCACTGTATTTCTCGTCCGTCCTCTTGAATTCTAAAAATAACCTGCTCATTTTTTGAAGTTCGAACGTGGAAAAATCTTAAATTCTGGAAGATTGTTGTTCGTATTTTAAAATGCGAACTATGTAATCCCTATTTGCTTTATAGGATTTGAACTAGTCTAAATTTCAGGTTTTTACATGTTTACCTTTTTTAGAATATGAATATAGTTTACGTTTTAGTATGTGAACATCCCTTATACATGAAATTTCTGGATTTTACATGTTCACCTTCTGAAAAGTGAAAAATGTTTTTATTGAGACAATTTGGTATTTTTAAGTTGTTTATGCTTTTCAGATATTGATGCTCCTTAAGTTTCTCGAGGTAATGTGAAGTCGAACATTGCACCTAAAATGTGGATTATCCTAATAATTGGATTGCTGCAATGTTTTGATTCACATCTTTAAGTGCAATGTCGAACAACACATTAGTGGGAGAATAATGAAGAACATCAATATTTGAAAAGTGTAAACAACATAAGAATATAAAATTATCTATGGCGCATGAGAAAATATGGGAAGCACGAAAATTAAATATTTATTTCTAGGAAAATCTTACCTATGCCTCACTTTATCCCTCATAGGCTCATACCCTCCCATAACCTTATGAAATAACAAAAATACTCATCACATCATTAAATAAAGGGGAAATTATACTAAACTCCCCTAAAATAATATTGCTTACATGAAACATTTAGGTTTAGTTTACGTTTAAATTAATTTATTTTAATATTCATGCTAACTTGTGTTCTAAGAGGACATATTAAGAAATTTAAAATTAGTGATTTTGTTCACAAAAATAATTTTAAACTTTCAAATAATTTAATTTAGGAACTTTTAAACAATATTTTAAGTTGAATTTCTTAACATGTGCACTTAACACAAATTATCAATTTCTCTTATTTTAAAAGCAAAATGCAAAGTGGTCAATTAAAAGAACATTTCACAAAGAAAAAAAAACATTACATGTCAATCAAGCAATTAATTGTGTTTGGAGGACACCATAATGACTTTATCATCTTACCTTCATGTTCTAAACTCCAAAAGATAAATCAGTATTAATTAGCATATGATCATCATACTTCATCTGTTATATTATGTCATCTTATATTTCTAAAAATATGTCAGACAACAGAAAACCATGATTTAGACTCATTAAAATGCATAAGAAAGCCAACTTTTTGTAATGAATTATAAGAGACAAAGTTACATATATATATATATATATATATATATATATTTTAAGAACAAACAAATTGATTTTTCATGCAATCTGTTTTATTTGTAGCTATAGCTTCTTGTGATCCATTCATTATTCCATCAATCATTCAAAGCATTATTATTCTCTCTTCTCCTCAAAAAAAGATAAAAGCTAAAGCCTATATCAGTCTACCACTACTGTAGTTTCCTGTCTATTCAACCAGACAGACAGTCCTCTATTTCTTTTTCTTCTTTGTTTTCTTAATCACCCTTTTATCCACTTTCTCTTTTTCTTACTTTTTTTCTTCATATTTTTAGTTAAGCTTATTCTTAACAAAAGTGATTTATTCCATTCATAATGTTTAAAGCTATAGTCACACTATATTACTTACTTTTTCTTTCTCTCTATATATATTTTATACTTCCCTCAATATCATGAAAACAGAAGCTTTTGTTAATCCATATAACTTTTCATGTACAATAAAGAAAGAGAAAGTTTTATATATAAAGCCAAAATTTACCTCACTGACAAGAAAGGCACAAAATTCACATAATATATATCTATATCTTCTACATCTTGTTCTAATTGTACCAAACCAAGAATAACTATAAGCCTTTGTTTTCTTTATACTCTCTCTCTCTTTTTGAAACCAAATAATCTAAATCAATAGTTTTTGAACATTATGAGAGGAGGAATTTGTAGCATACAGCTTCAAGCACTTACACAAGATGCTGCAACTGTTGTTAAACAAGCTGTGAATCTTGCAACAAGAAGAGGTCATGCACAAGTGACACCTCTTCATGTTGCTAGTGCTATGCTTGCAACTTCAACAGGACTTTTAAGAAAAGCTTGTCTTCAATGTCATTCACACCCTCTTCAATGCAAAGCTCTTGAGCTTTGTTTCAATGTTGCACTTAACCGTTTACCAGCTTCGACACAAAGTCCTCTTTTAGGTCCTCAATATTCAACTACTCCTTCACTTTCTAATGCTTTGGTCGCGGCGTTCAAACGCGCTCAAGCTCATCAAAGGCGTGGAACGATCGAGAGTCAGCAACAGCAGCAACATATTTTGGCCTTGAAAATTGAAGTTGAACAGCTCATAATCTCTATACTTGATGATCCAAGTGTTAGTAGAGTTATGAGAGAAGCTGGTTTCAATAGTACTCTTGTGAAATCAAGAGTTGAAGTTGAACAAACACAAACTCTTCCAATTGAAGTTTCTTCAACAAAAGCTTCTTCTGAATTATATCATAGAAATCAGTCCAAAGAAATTAGCATTAGTATGAGTATGACTCCATCTAGACCTTATGGTCAAGTTGGAAATTCATACACTAAGCCTATAGATTATGTTAACAATGATGATGTGACAAGTGTATTGAATGAACTAGTGAAGAGGAGAAGAAACACTGTTATTGTAGGAGAGAGTGTTTCTAATGCTGAGGGAGTAGCTAAGGGAGTGATGGAAAGGTTTGAGATAGGTAATGTTCCTAATGAGTTAAGATATGTGCAAATTGTGAGCTTACCTCTTATATGCTTTAGGAATATAAGCAAAGAGGAAGTTGAAAAGAAGATTATGGAAGTTAGAAGCTTAGTGAAAAGCTATATGGGAAGAGGGGTTATTCTTTATTTAGGTGATTTAAAATGGTTGTTTGAGTTTTGGTCAAGTTATTGTGAGCAAAAAAATAAGTACTATTGTTCTGTTGAACATATGGTGATGGAGGTTAAGAAATTGGTGAGTGGAAGTGGTGAGAGTAATAGTAGATTATGGCTTATGGGAATTTCTAATTTTAAAGCATACATGAAGTGTAAAACATGTTACTCTTCTTTAGAAACTATTTGGGAGCTTCATCCTTTCACAATTCCTGTTGGTAGCCTCAGCCTAAGTTTAAGTTTTGACAGGTAATTGATTAATTTGATTCTCTATTTTCTATATTATTCTATTGCTTGTTTAAGATATACATATTGTTCTTTATAAGTGCTTTTTTGTAACATCTCTTTTGTTTTACATTATTTATAGTGATTTTCAAGCTAAGGAGAGAAGTATGGTGTTATTCAAGGACTTTCCTTTTGAAGATAAAGTTGGAGTTAGAAAGCACTTAACTTGCTGCAAAGATTGTTCAATAAAATTTGAAAATGAAGCTTTGAGTATTAGTAGCAATATAAGCAAGAAAGCATGCAGTTCTAGCTTGCCAAGTTGGCTCCAAAATTGCAAGGAAGAAAAAAGTTACATAATGGAAGATCAGGTTTGTATTATAATAGTCTCTCATTTTGTTTAGAAAAACTAATTATCGAGTTTTATTTTGATACACTGCCAGTGTAAAATGTTTTACACCGTCAACAAATCACAGTCAATCATATGTGTGACTTTAATAGTATTTATGATAAAAGTTACACGTTTTTTAATAGTCTAACAGTTGATAGTGTAATTTTTTTACACTGACGGTGTATATGAATTAAATCTTTAAGTAAGTTTTGTCCGATTTCCATTTTCTTATCTATTTTCCCTTTGTGAAATAGGAAAATGCAAGGCTTAAGGATCTGTGCAGGAAATGGAACTCCATATGTAAATCAGTACACAGAAAACCTTCCATTCATGAAAAACAAGATTTGTTTGTTTTATCATCATCACCTTCATCACCAACTTCATTTTCATCACTTGAAAAAAAGTCCATTTTCCAAAATAGCCACATAAATTGGCCTATAATTTCTGAACCAGAAAAAGTACCAAAAGAATGTGAGTTATTATACACTGAAAGTGCCAATGATGATGATTGCTATGATGGTAACTTGATAATGTTCATGCCACATAGAAATATTCCAAAACCAGATCTTTTGTCAAATCCTAACTCAAGTCCAAACTCAGCTTCTTCAAGTGAAGCAGTAGATGGTTTAGAAAGCACTGAAATGTTCAATGAACATAATGAAGAGAATCTCAAGATTCTCTGTGATGCCTTGGAGAACAAGTTTCCACAACATAAAGAAATCATTCAAGAGATTGCAAGTACTGTCCTTTTTTGTAGATCAGGAATGAGAAAAAGAGGAAACAACTTGATCAAAAGAGAAAATCATAAGCAAGAAACATGGATGTTTTTTCTTGGTGATGATGATGATTCTCAAACCAAAGAGAATATCTCAAAGGAACTAGCAAAAGTTGTTTTTGGATCTTATAGTAACTTTATGACAATTGGCATAAGCACTTTTTCTTCTCTAGGAGATAATGATTCTTCAAGTGATGAAAAAACCAAAAGGAAAAGACCAAGAGCTGAGTTAGGAAGCACTTATTTGCAAAGATTTGGTGAAGCAATGAATGAGAATCCTCATAGAGTGTTCTTCATGGAAGATTTTGAACAAGTTGATCACTTTACTCAAAAGGGTATCAAGAAAGCAATTCAAAATGGAAGTATAACAATTCCTGGTGGTGAATCTGTTCCTCTTAAGGATGCCATAATCATTTTCAGCTGTGAAAATTTCAGCTCAGTTTCAAAGTCACAACCATCATGTGGTGAAAACAAAGGGAAAGAGACCATGATTGAAGAGGATCATAAAAGTACTTTAAACCTCTCTTTGGATCTGAATATAGCCATTGAAGATCATGATAATGCAGACATTGGTATTCTTGAGTTAGTTGACAAGAAAATTAGTTTTAACATGTAAGATTTGTGATAGAGAAGGAAAAAAAAATATGTTCAATTAATATAAGTTAAATTTGAGTGTAACTTTTTATTTTCATGAATGCAAAATTTTAGATATATAGCTTGATAAAACTGATATGCATTAATTTTCAAGCTTAGATGGGGATGGTATATGATAATTAAGCCTGTATATTTGCTTAACTTCAATTATTTGTTTCTTTGTTTGATTAAAATTAAAATATATTATATTTCTAGTTTAACAATATATACAACAAATACAATTTTTTGTCGGTTAATGAAGTGATAAACACCACTGAAATTCATACATACAAATACGACGTTGAGTTAAGTTTATCTTCAACATAATAATATCAGTATTATCAGTTGAGTTAAGTCTTACAGACAATAAGTAAGTAACTGTGTTTAACCATTAATACCATTAACAATATCTTAATGACACTAGTGCCAAAAGAAGAAAAACACAAGTGGATGTAACTATCCAAAAGTTTATATTTTCTTTATGAAACAAATTAATCAAAACTTCCAAACTCAAAGGTTTGGGAGGCATTTCATACAATTATTTGTGAGGACAGAGTACTATATTGTTTCCACTTTATTAATCAATCTTGTGTTTTAATATTGGCTGTATTCTCTAGGCTAATAAAAAAGCAAATAGATTTGTTGTACAAGTGAAATGTGTCAATATAATGGTACTAAAAATAAAACAACATGGAAAGTGCAATGTAGGGTCTAACACATAGAAGAGGAACTAACAAAAATAATATCTCCAAAGAATATATTGTCACATCACTTTATATTAAGAATATTTTGTTAAGGATGAATTGTTTCATCAAATAATGTTAGTTCTAAATTGTCACATCTTTATATTAATAATTTATGATTTGTCTTATAATTTATCTAACATATTGCTTTTCTTAAGAAGAAAAACAATGTTGTTATATGGTTTATAAGAGATATTCAAATTAAAATGAGCTCAAAGATAGTTAAAATGCATTTTATTAGGAACTATATATATAGCTCAAGAAGAAAAGTTAATTAAAGGTATGAAAAGGATAAAGAAAGAATTATTCATAGCGTAAGCATTCTGCAAGGAAAAAAAACAAGTTTGTTCAAAAGCTAGCTATTCTTTTCAATGTCATGTTTGGATGTTCAGAACTCGGATTCATAGTACTACGTTTTTTTAGGTATTGCTCGATTTGAACTTTGCGTACTCCATAGGTCGATGAAAATTAATCATTGTTAAATGATAGTGAAAATGTCGTACTTATTACATGATATAATTTTTTTTGTGTTGAGTCAATAGGGGAGGCCGAGTCGAGAGATCCTTAAATTGAGATTTGAAAGAATAAAACTATTCACCACACATAGCATAATAAAACATGTCCTTTTTCTTAAACTCTCTTTTACACATTATTAGCACCCTTTAAGCAATTAATAGCTATAGCATAAAATTAAAGAACTCACTATTCTCTTTTCTTTTTCTTTTTTATTTTTATTTTCCTTTTCCTTGAAAGTAAGTAAAACAAAAGTTAACCAAACTCAAGTGATCATCCAAATCCAAATATGGTTAACAAAGTGTCAAAAGCTTAAAGATATGTATAAATTGATTCTTCATGCTCTAAAAGATACAAAGAAGGAGACAAAAATTAAATTGACCTTTCTTTAGCAAAAAAATAAAATAAAATGTGAATTAAATTTAAATTTATGTGCTTTCCCTAACTTACAAGTAACCTACGGTCTTTTGAAAAGATTGTAACTTTTCTTTTCAATGTTTTTAAGCTCACCAATCTTAACCGACTCTCAATGATAAAATAGCATCAATTGATTGAAACTATACTTCCTTTATTGCCACTCTTTCCCTCCCAAAATATTAGTTATTTTTTTCAAAAAAGTGTTAGTTAATTGTTAGATATGAAAGCCAAAATTTTAGTTATTTCAACTTTTATTTGTTGTTTCAATACTTTGAATGTTTTTAAAATTCCAATTTATACTCTACAATTAGGAATTTTTACTATTAAATCCTTAGACTAGTTAAAAAAAAAGAGCATACGTTAATTAACTAAAGTTGAGCAATATATTGCTTTGATACCTCCCTCAAAATAAACATCGCTTTAATCAATTGAATGACATATCACATAGAGTTGTGAGGAGAGCTCGATGATCGTTAAATTGAACTAAGATCAACTACAAAAAGAGAATTTGACATCACTTTTTTTATTTAAAATTGTAAGATTTCTTATTTATAAATTGTTCAACATTCATATTATATTTTTATCTAACGTAAAACTTTAATTTTCAACAACGTAACTTTTCATTAGATTTACGACTTTAATTTATGTATTTTTCTGTTCAAAAATCCTAATTCAACCGCTATAATTCCACTTATGTGTGTAAACTTTCTATAGTTTTGTTGCATTTCTCCTAAAATGGTAGTCACAATATGTGTATGTTGTGGCTTGCTATTATAAACCGATTCTCATGCACTCCACTATCTCATGTCATGTTAATAAAGAAAAGTGTAGCTATTGCATTGCAAACAAATTAAATTGTCACCACTCATATACACTCCATTAAGACAAGTCCTCGAGCATTGTACCCATGAAGTAAAGATTACAATTTGTAATTTCCTTTGCACCTTTAGTTTGTCCATATCTACAATATTAATTAATTAATTTTGTATACTATACTAGACTAATGAAATAAAATGTCAAATAAACATCATTCTAAAATAAACTATAGGTGAGAGTCTCCTTGATTTTCTAACTTAACATTAGTGGTGCTATATTTTATATTTAATTAACTAATTAATTAACCAAAAGTCTAAAAGTAATTAGAAATCCATCTTAAGGATTGCTTTGCTAAGGAGGGACAAAGGAGTGAATTAATCTCCACAAGCCGACATACAAAGAAACTTTTGTAGACTAAATCTTCATAGGATCAATCAAGTGAAAATTAAATAAAAAATTGTTTATGATCAAATGTTGTTTCTATGAAGCATGTATTGTAGTCCACTATAGACTGCTGTTTGTTTCATTACTAAGATATTGTAAATTACAAAAAACGTGCTAGAACAAGGAATTCTCATGAAGCATATCCTATAAGTGCTTAAATTACTAATTATTTAGTATATCCATTTAGAAGAATTAATTATTGGCTAGCACAATTAATGGGTGTGGCTGGATAAGTTTATAGGCTATAGGAATTATGATATATGAAAGTGAAATCAAAATGTGGGGGGAATGGAATCAAATTAATCTTAAGAGTGTATTTGGATGAGGTAATATAAATTTTAGAAAATTATATTTTAGGTAATTTAAATGTTTGAACTAAATCCCTTTATTATTTACTATTTGGAGAGTAATAAATTCGTTATTTTTAAACTTTGTTGAACTATTTTATAAAGTTTAGGAATACAAGCATAAATATATAATGAAATATGACTCAAAATAAAATTTTGGAATTTGTTTAGATTCATAATAGAAATTTGGAATTTCTATATGTTGAGGGACCAATTTAAAGTGGAAAATTTGATTTTTTTTTTTTTTTAAATGTATATATGATCTATTTGGAAAATATAGGGACCACTTAATTAAAAGAATTGCAAGGATCAAATTGAGTTTCACATTGTGCATATAAGGATGGAAGTTCAAATTCTTAGTCTTCGAAAAATTTGAATTATACTATCCTCTAAAACAGTTTTACTTTAAAATTTTGTTTCATTATTCAAACACATTCTTAATGTTTCAAAGGAGTGGAAGGGAATCAAATGTTTCACTTACATGCCATGTTTTCAAATAGTCTCCTATATATTTACATTAATAAATTTTTTGTGCTAAAATTCCTTTTATACTCTTAATAGTTTATCTACTTTCCATTATCCATTAATTAAGAAATTTTATGCTAATTAATAACAACAATATTATCATTTTAAGCTAATTATATTAGTAAAAGATTGTTGCACAATATTGCATATGTATTTTCCTCCGCAGAATTAATGAATTACACCACATTATCATTTGATTTAATGGTCAAAATAAACTCGTGTTTGATAACATATGTACTCCCTTACCGTCCCAAAATATAAACAGGAATTAGTCGATAAAAATTGATATATTTAGTCTAAATTTAACACCAAATACATTAACTTTTATTCACTAGTTTTTACTTATTATATTATGGAATGTATACTTCGACTTGTGTATTATAGAATTAGTCTATCAATTATTCAATTTATAGTTCTTAATTAATTTACAATTGAAATATGAATTGTACATTGTACTATACACATCATCCCCCAACGGCCAAAAGGTTCTTTAAAAACCAAAGAGAAAGAGAAAAAGATATTGCATCAGTCGTTGTGGACACTTTAAAATCTTAACAAAACTAACATGATCTAAAAATCATTACAATCAAAAAAAGTTATAAAGATAAAGAGAATTTGATCAAAAGCATCATACATATGACCCCACTAATTGTATTCTTTTTAGGGGTCATATTAATTCTCTAAAGCATTCAAAATATGTTCTTACTTTTCAAAGGCAATACATCTTTTTCTCTTTTTTCTTTCACATATTATTTTGATCATCTTCTTTTTTCACCTTAGTTACAAAATGAATGGCCCATAACACCTCAAACTTTTAAGGCAAGTGAGATAGATAGTGGCATATGAGATTGGCATGGAGACAAAGTTTCCACACATTTAAGCTTTTGCAGTCTTTAGCAAAAAAAAATTTAAATAATAAAGCAATTAATTAAGCTTGGAATAGCTTTTTTTTTGCCTTTATGTGTAGAAGGCCATATCTTCTTTTTAGTTTCTCTCTTCTTTTCTATTACAAGTGAATTTTTTTGCATGAAAGTAAGGGATTTCTTGGATCTAGAACTCTCAATAATCAGTGTATAATTTTGGACATAGAAAAAATTCAGAACATTATTTAGTGACCTTGGATCCTTCAATATGGTGGAAATGGAATGGTCTCTAAAATTCTAAAGGCTGAGACATTAGAGAGATGACCAGTCAAAAAGAATTATGTCATGGAAGTTAACAAGAATGGGTGGAAAATAAAGTTAACTATGCACATTTATGGTCCTTTCTTATTTTGGAGTTAATAAGAACATGACAAAAATTCCTTAAAAAAAAAATAGAATGAATATGACAAAAATATGTTGAGCCTTTGAGAAAATATAGGTAACAATGATTCTATTTTCTTCCTTTAAAAAAAATGATTCTATTTCTTTCTTTGAGATTACTTTTTTTTCTCTTCTTTTTTCTTTAATGTATATTTCATGATATGAGTTTATCAAGTTTCAACCAACAAAATTTACTGAATCACATGCTTTAAGATTCACTTCTAAGTTAGACACCTTTATCCAAGTGGGAATTGAGAAAATCACAATGTGTGTGAATTTTAGTAGCAAGAATAGAATTTGCCTCCATCACACTTAGAAATAAAGTACATACACTGATTATACAATCAATTTAATAATTAGATCAGTACAATTCACTTTTTTTAAGACTTTACCATATTATAAGTACGAAGTTTTTCACAGTCGTTTAATAGTAACTAATCTCTATAAACAAAAACTAATACAATTCACATTTTATAATATTCATCAATATAAAAAATAGGTCTCACATAGAGCTTATTTTAAACTTTTTTATCCTTCTTGCAATTTGCTGTGTTTGTTAAATGAGTCTTGAAATTTCAACATGTTATTTAACAGTTTTTTTACAGTAATATGATTTATCAGTTAACCTATTATCTTTTATTTTTATACACATCTAATTTTACTTGAATCAAGCAAAATAGTAGTACATTAAACTTTCACTTGAAAAACTTTGTGATTTAGTTATTTAGCTAAGATCAAGCAGAAGAGCAAATAAGGTAATGATGAATTTGTTGAATGTTTTTGTTAAACAATTGTACAATTAAGACACTGGTTTGCTTGTTTAGAAAGTAAAAGCAAGAATTAGCAAGGAACATAAAGTCTAAACTATAAATATAAAAAAATATTTGATAACAGTCAATATTCAGTTTGTCAAGGAATGCTGAATAACTTCTCAAATATTCATTGAAAAAAATAATTAACTTTCTTACACTCTAAAAATCACTTTTTCTATAACAAAATTAAACAAACAGACCTTATAATTCTTAACTACTCAATCAAGGTTTTCCTCTAGATAACAATGTAGACAATGCTTATTTCAGTAAGTGCAAATCACTTTACAGTTGCCTGGTTAAAATATGTGTGAACATTGTTAAGATAAGAGAATGACTTAACTCCACCAATCCCAATATCACTAAAGTACATTCAAAGTGACTTTTCACACTTTAACTCACAATATGACGAGGGAAATCCATTTTCACTCCCATCTCTATCTTCCCATTATATTAACTTCAAAATTTCACCAAGTGATTTTAGTGTTTGTTTCGTACCGCTTTTGGAGGTGTCAAAATTGATTCTGACATGTTAAGTAGAATTGATTCTAATTTGACGTTAAGATTATTGTTCAATCAACTTTTACTAATATATGTATCAATACATAAAATATTTTACATTCAACTCACTTTTAACTAAGATCAATTTTATAAAATCAATTCATTCATAATCAAATTTGTCATGGCAGAACCAAGTATACATTTAAAAACCATTGACAAGCTAAGAACCAAACTAGTATTATTGCCAAAAGTTGTAGAACAACATACAAATAGATACATCATATACATAGAGTGTGATATTAATATGCTTTGAATTATAAATACAAACAGGAGATAACTACATCGATACTTATCTGGGATTCAGAACTTTGTGTTGCACAAATTAAGTTCCAAAGAAAAGTTCAGGATTCATTAAAGCTACAAGTACGAATAAACATGATAACACATGACTTTGCCGTCAACGCCAATATAAAGTCTCATGTACAGGCTCGTGTATAATAAAATTCTAAGATATTTGCGATGAATTCTATTTATTCACACAGTTGGATCCTTCCCGAACCTCATAAACACATGAGTTGCCAGCATTGATCCCCTGCGAGTCATTTCTGCAACTCGGCCAAGCAATGGCAGCTTTGCTGTTTCTCTATTAGAAATCGGTTTTTTGTCCCACCTATATGGTGTAAATACAAAATTTAGTCACCCAATAGGAATTATTATTGCTTACATTTTTTTTGGCCCTTAGACAGAATATTTACATAAGCCATAAGGAATTATTGTTCACAATTCATAGAGGAAAAAAAAATGCATTCACTTTATAGCTTCTAGTGCTGAGAAAATGATCTATAATTCATACTTCATGAGAATAATTCAGGTTAGATTCAAAAGCTAGGTGACATTCCAGCGCAATAGTTTAGCATAAATTTTTTTCCTATAAAGATTTTACTCCATGTCTTTCTAACACTTCCCTTACATTTGCCAAAAAAAAAGAATGGTGAGTTCAGGAAATTAATACATACCAGTCCTCATGGCGAACAACTTTACCCTCTTCAACAGATAACCTTATTAGTGATACCATATCTATATCCCTCCCCAAGAATTTGTAGTGTTGCTTATTGTCAATTAATATCTGCATAACATCCACAAATTTGGATCTTTCGCTAAGAGATTAAGAAAGCACTTGTACTTCGAGTAGAACAGAACATAGAGGTGATACATACTACGTTAAGTGACAACATATTTACTAACCTCTCCATTTCCTGGTGAAACCATATTTTCTTCAACACTGTATTCCACAATCTTTGACTCGCTAAATATCTAAGATATAAAAAGATAAAAGGAAGTTGACAATATGGTAAACATTCAGAAGAAAAGGATGAGTCTGTTCGCAAGATGATTTTATCAAACATTAAATAAGTCAATATAGAAATAACTAATATGCTAAAAGAGCTATCACATGCTTGATGTACATTATACATGCCCAAGATTTATCACTACTAACTCAATGAGCACAAAAAGATTGAATGAACTCTAACAGTCTAATTCATTTCTTATAAAGAGCATAGATACATCATGCATTGCAATCAACTATAAGGAGATCAGTTTTATTTTGTTATAACTATTTACATCTCAAGACTTTTATTATTCCATGGATTCTATTTAAATGCAGATCCAAGTCTAGCATGTATGAAACAAAATGAAGATCAACATGAAGAAAGAGAGAAAATAGTGATTAACAAGAGGTAATGAAAACCTTAGGAAGAGTATAGAATGCTGATTTGATCTGCTTCACCCTGCAGTATCATTATTTAAAATTACGCAAGTCAATTTCGCCTTCTACTTTAGCAATTCTCATTGCTTCCTCAAATGCGTGAATATAGGAATTTCAAAATATCAGGAAGCTAGACAGTTTATCCATAAATAAAACAGAATTTGAATAATCTCATAGATGGAGCATGCTTGAAATAGTAGTACAAGTATGCTAGTATGGTATCAAATGCATACAAGTGTAGCATAGGCTGCATATTGGCACAGATGCTTGGGCTCTTTGCTTCTACCAAAATCATGAAATTAGATGACAGAAAATTGGTTCAGGGATCTAGAAAAAACCCAACATTCACAAAAAATTCTAAAGAAGGAGTACCACAACTGAACAATGTAAAAATAGGCCTTGCAAAGTTATCATAGACTAAAATCTCAACGACAATAAGGTAGTGTTTGGTTTCACGTTCAAGGGCAGTAAACGCACGTTCCAATTGTCTGAATAGATTTTCATCCATAAAATTCATGTTTGGCATTTTCTTTATAAATCAATTGTGGCTCTCAAACTCAATTTTAGGTGAAGCTGCATTTAGTAGCTTTTACGGCGGGCAAAATCAATTCTATATGCTCTATGCTTTCATTTACCATAAAGCCCTGTTACATTTCCAATGTACCGTAGCTTTCCCTTTTCATTTCCCTTACATGTATGTATATTAAAATCTATTTTGGTCATTTACATATCCAAAAGTAATTTTGACAAAGAATATTCAAACAACAATTTTATGCAAATCAATTATGGAACGAAAGTATCCAAATATAAATCACTTTATATTCAACTCAACTTTAACCTAAATCAATTTTCTAAAATCAATTCAATCAAAATCAATTCTCGTCACCGCCAAACCAAACATATACTAAAGCAGTTTGAACTTTGAAAAACCAACTTTATTTGTTGATTCACCTTTCCAATGGTTCCACTCGACACAACAAGCTTATACAATATTAACCGTGGCATTTATAGCATGCTAATTTAAGGAAAATTGAAGAGAGCAATAATGAAATGCATACCCATGTGCGCGCATAAGGGGGTCCTCAAAGGTAGCATCCGGAGCATAGATTTCAAAATCACGAGCTGTGGCAGAGGGTCCATATCTGAAATACCACATCAAAGCCCATACAATGAACGGTAAGAACAATAAAAGACATGTCTTGGAAATCTAGCATAATCCAAACCACATAGGAAACATTGAATTTGCTCCTTCACAGTGTTGTGAATTCGAACATTTGTTCAACCCCAACAAGAACAAAGAGTGCAGCAAATAACAATGGCAACCAAACAAAACAGTCCAATCAATAATAACATCAACCTAGACCAAATATAGCAACCTATGTGTATAGCAAATCTACACAATCAAACCAATGCACAAATTAGGTTCAAGGGTTCCCCAAGAACAAATCTTAATATCTATCTTTATATCCCAATCTCTCATTCAAGAAGAGAGTTACTAAAGTGACCAAGAAATTGTCCCAAATTTCTCACTAAGAGCAAATCTCCAATTTCTTCTCAACCCCTCTTGATAGTTTTTTTCACTCAAGAACTCACTAGAGAAAGATTTGATCTTTCCTCCAATGCATTCTATCTACTCAAGGTGTGCTTAAAATGTGTTTCCTAACCTTAGAACCTCACTCAAGAACTCTCAAACACTAAAAACCCTATTTTTATCATGTCCCCTCTCTCTAGGTTCTATTCCAAGTTCTTTTTCAAAAGCTGCTAAAAATCAAGCATGATTTGAATGAACCCTTTCAGCAACTGAAAAACCACTAATTTTAAGACACTTTGGCAAATAAATCAGTGAAGCTGGCACATGGACAGTAGTAAGTAACAGTTTAGAATAATAAAAGAATGCTTACAGACGAAGAAGATGAGGAATAATGGCATCAGTAAAACTGTTTTTAGCACCAGAATCAAAAGCTTCTTTAGAACTCATCTCTTTTCCTTGAAAAAGAAGAAAACCAAAATTGTGGAAAATGAAAATATAAACTAATAAAAGAAATTAGAACGAGGAATGAATCCGTTAGTTACTACTACCAGCAGCAGCAGCAGCATCCATTGCAAACTTTCTAGAAAGAGTATGAGAGAAGTTGTTGAACAAATGATGTGGTGTATTTCTCAAACGTGTCACGTTCATATTTTATATTTTGATGTTTCATCCATCATGATTTTAAGCGAGGAATGAAGAAATGTGTTGTTGTGTGTGTTGGTGGTACCTTGGCTGTCAACGTGGCCATGCCTCCTCCATCCATTTCTTCTTCTCTTTCAAATATTCTGAATAGAGTCAGTCATGATCATGAATTCAACTTCAAGTAAAACGGCGCTGCCTACAAATTCAACCCTTCCTTTTCCATCAGATTCATACGTTCTCACTTGCATCCTCTTCACCAACACCAGCTACAACTTTTTAAAAAGATATAACATTTTTTCTAACGCCTAAAATATCCTTAAATGAATTCAGTTGTTTACGTACTCATAAGTTTTACGCATGCATGCATACCTAGTTTTACGCATGCATGTGAATTCATTTCACGAATGGTACCGTTTTTATGTTTTGGCGTGAATTTAATTTACTCGTACACTACGTAAACTCAGTTTACATATAGCTTACACACAAAATGAGTTTACTTACACTATGTAAACTGAACTTGTGTGAATGGTTTGACACTGTTAAAAATGATATAAATAGATGCAACACAGACTATATAAGTCTATAAAACATTAAAACCCACTCTGCAAAATTTTAAAAAGGAAATAAACTCGATTTAAAATTTTGTGTTACATTTAGTCATTTACATTGGCTCTCAAGACTTCATAACATTACCATCACTAGTACTAGTATACAATCAAATGCTTTGGAGACCCACCTCAAGCAGGAAATTAAATGAACTATACAAATAATCTAATGAAGCAAAAAAAATTCACCCTTCTTATTAAATCAATGCCCAAGAGACATAATAATACAACTCCTCCTTTCCATTTCCCTTTTGATTATCGCTTCGTTTCATTCATGTTTTTTCCTTCAAAAAATTCGCCCAACATTCTATCTAGATCTTCTGCTGTGTATTTTATGTACTTCTGAGGATTCTTTCCACTCTCCACTAGAGGCCTGTATTTACACAACATTGTAAAATAATATATCTCATACAATATTAATAAATAGCAATGTGATGGTTGCGTAATGTTTAAAGTGGATTAAAAGGAGAACGCACCCAAAACGTTTCACAAATGATCTATAGGCAGGCATCAAAACTTCAGCAACTGCAAGCCGAAGAGACTCTCGTAACTCACTGTCTGGAACTGTCCATTGTGATTGTTTCTGATGGAGTTCCTCAAACATAATATTGAATGTTTTAAACCTGACAACACAAAATACACAATGGCTTGTCAAAAGGACGAATACTTTCCCTAACCGGATGTTCATAAAGAAGCGACCAAAAACGCTACGTACCTTTCTTTAACAAGTGCTCTTGAAGCACCACTGCTACTTCCTGCTCCGCTGTCGCCACCTGCATTACTACTTCCACCACCTGATGAGGCAAGTCCCTGAATAGATAAGCACTGAAGAATCTGCCAGGCAAAAGAATCAAAATTCAGCAATAGTAGTATACAAAGATCAATAAAGGGTATGGCTTCTGAGCTTTGGGCCAAATGGTTGCACCTTTGCCCATGCATTTCTTTTGTATTGATTTGCATGCTGCTGCACAATCCTCCTATGTCTTTGTACCCAATCATCCCCAAGCAAATCCTTGGCTTCAGACCTGAAACAGTAGAAGGTTTGGAGAGTATTAACTTTGTACCATGGAGTGCCGAATACCACTATGATTCCAAGAAATTACTAATAACCAATATATGTTGAAGAGATACCTTCGAACTGATCTGACAATATAATGAATATTGTTCATGAGAAATAGATGTGTCAATGCGGGGTCTTTATACTGCTTTGATTTTCCATCTAGGTTGATTTGTAAAGCTTGCATTATTCGCATTGTTACAGTAGCTAGCTGGGAAGAATCAGTCCCACCTTCAATTTCTTGGAAAAGTTGCTTCAAGGTGGACCGGTAGCTGCAAATATTTGAAGAATTCTGGTTAGGTCCAATATGGAAGAACCACGATGAAGATCCCAAACAATATGATCAACACACACACACACACACGAGAGTATACGAGCTTAGGCATCCCTTCTTATGCAAGTTAGAGAAACAGAATTTTAATAAATAGTTTTTCCTAAATATAAAATAGAAATATTATATTTCACAATTCCATAATCTGATTATAAAATGTCCATAAGCAAAACACCACAGAACTATAAAATAAAATAAAACAAAAATTAATTATGTAAAAGAAATAATATTGACAAACATCTATGTAATCGGTGCACACTGCACACGGCAAGGAATGTTATAAGTAATTTGATGATTATGGCTACCAAATTGGGATTATACGACAACAGCAGAATAACTTACTCAAACAAAAACTTGACATAGTTAATAACATAGCTAGTCAAAGGATGAACAGTTCCATCTGTTACTGCAGTCTTTGTAGCATCTTTTTCAACCGCTTCTTCAAAATCTCCAAAGGTCTCCTGCGCTGTTTGTGCAAGTCGTTTTGTCAAAGCCATTGCAGCGTCTCTTATTGCAGCGCAGGCTTTGCCTTTAAAAAGTGTTTCAATCTGCAAATTGTCAAAGATGTTAAGTCACCAGTGAATATCAAATAGAAAATAGAAAATTTCATTGAGTCTATAGAATTTATGAGACCAGTGCACAAGTGATATTGCATCGAGGTTTATGATTTTATTAAGTCAAAAACCATACCTCTGAATGCAGCTCTTGCATTATTTCATACATGTCCAATAGTACAAATAATTTTTCTGGGGATCTCTTGCTTTTGGCTATTGCTTCTCCAAAGCTAAGTAGCATAGACACACTATTTGTAGTCACCTCGGCAAAACTCTGTTCAGCGAGTGCATCAAAGCCTTCAAATATCTGATCACAGACTTTCCTCTCACCAGCAAACAACAACTTCACCTGTTATATATAATTACATATTTTAACACAATTCAATTATATAATGAGAAGAAAAAACGATTTTACAATCTTCTTACTGCTATTCGCATGAAATGAATCCAGTTTCCGATTTTGGCTTCCAAAATCTCCCATTGCAGCTTTTGAACATCGTCTTTGTTTAGTTTCTCAACTCCAAGTTTTTGGAGACTTTCTTCTAATACATTAGAACGGGCTTCCCTGCACGATAATAATGATGATTTCATGATAATACCAATTAAATTGCAAATGCAATATTTGTTAATGTTGGAAACCGTGAACTGCATAGGAGCACTTTTATACACTTAACTGTTAGACAACTCTAAAATTCATGATCAATTTTTAATTTTCTTGCTGGTTACATTATTAATTTTTCAAATGTAGAGCACTACAGCAAGGAAGTTTTGCCCTTTTCTTCTGAAATTGAATAGTCAATTAAACAAAGACAATTACCTGTACATTGTGAGTAACTGTGGTCGGTGACCAGCTTCAATCATTTGCTGAGCTAAATCATGTAGCAGTGGCAAAATTCTTGGTGGTATAAGAGTGGGAGGTGTGTAAACAACAGCATCAGCATTATTGTTGTGAGACTCAGAATGATGATTGGACTTGCCATTATGTTCACCCTCATGACCAGGTGATCCTGACGAAGGTCGCATTGAGTTTGGAAGGCAATCAAAGAGGCGCTCGGGTTCCACAGCTTTGCTGTAATCACACGGGACAAAATAAAATTTGAAGGTAATACAAATAGGATTTCACAAGAAAAAAAATCATGTGCTCACAAAACCATACTACATAAGCAAAATGTCAAAGATGCTTCAAAGGAAACCATTATCGTCATATTGGGAGAACCATCTCCCTAAAGAATTCAAATATGTTTCTATGATAAATAATAGTAAAGAAACCATCATGCCACTAACAATCTAAGAAACATGGGAAATATTGAAATTGTTCCCTTCCCACGTTTATTGAGATATAAGTGGTGAGCAATCTTCACCTTAAAAGCCAGTTTTGTAGAATTGAATTTGGGTCTATCCAAATTCCAAGAGAAATACGTCAAAATGTATTATCGGATTCGGACTTGCAGAAATTTTTTAATACAATAAATAACAAAAAATGACAGGAAAATCTCCAAATATTATACGTTGAGCAAGGAGGAAGAACCAACTATAGTAAGGCACAGGTTGCAGTTTTGATATAGCACGAAAGATTGATTAATCTAATGAAATGTCTATACCAAATAGTCTGACAAACCATCAATTGTTATTGAGTCCATGTAAGCAAATGAACTTTCATCAAACATACCAAAAGATGAACACCACGAGGTACGAAATACGAACCTGTAAGATAATAATAGCTGATTAAACTCGTCCTGTAGCTTAGAAATAGCTTTATTTAGCAAACTAGTGGCATGGCTGACAACACCATCACTATTCTTAAAACTGTTCTTACTGCCAAAAAACTGAATGTTGCCTCTCAGCTTAGCAATTGCTTCAAGATAGTTTTCCAGGTCTTCGTGCGGCCCTTTGAGTATTTTGGCCTCTGCCTGTTGATTGATAAATGAGAACATCAACAAAAACGTGTGTGATGTGGTGCGGCAGTTAGGGAGAGGGTATAAAGAGACAAATAAAAAAGATAACATATATATGTATGAAAATCCTACAAAAAACAATATTGCGTTTCCTGAAATTGCATCATATGGAGCTAAAGTATTTAAGTATGATGTTAATAGAATCATTTAAAGCACTTCAGAGTTACAAATTACAAATAAAGGTAGGAAAAGAAAGCATGTGGCTTGGAAAGAAAAAATGGAAGATATGAAAGCTACTGTAATTCTTAGAATTTTAATGTGGCAAATAACTCCTAGCAGTTTAAGTTTTGACGATCAATCGTATTTGTTATTTGGAACAGATGGACTAATTACCAGTTATTATAAGTTGAATTGAAAGTTTGAAGTGGTTTAATACTCCAAATTCACGAGGGGTTAGAAAAAACATACTGAAAACTTGAGCGAATTCGTTGTCAAAACCGGAACCCCATATGGGTAATTTGTGAATGAATCAAAGTTAAAAGGAGTATTTGCATTCTTATCGTTAAATAATGACAATGGCCAAGATCACTGTTATAATGATGAAATATAATGAAAACGTGTCGCAGGTCGCAGCAAATTACATAAGTGCATGAGTTAGGACTTAAAGAATTCATTCCCAGATAACATAATCTATAAAGATGGTGACTGGTGAGGGTTCATTAAAATTATTGACAAGTTAAATTTTTGATGCAAAAATCCAAATCGTGAATCAGATAAACAACAGAGATTTAGTTTTCTTCCAGACAAAACTAAATTTCATCTTAATGCAAAAGCCAGTCAAGTTGACCAAATGAGACTAGAGTCGGGTCTTCACGTTTCAGTAACAGATAATCATGGAAAGAAAATAAAAAATGGTACTAGTAAGTTACTTACTAAGTAGCATTGCGGGAACAAAAAATTGAATCATGCATTAAAAAAAGTTATAACTGTTTTCTCTTTTCTCCGTTATTCTATTAAACCACAGTAATTAGAGTTTGTTACCCTACTGGGCCCCTCAAGGTATTCACAAGGTTTATCCCTTTGGTCCTGCTGAGTGCTGAGGGACTAATTCCCTAGTTGGCATCGAGATATCTAACTTTATCAAACAAGATCGAGATGCCTCCCAACTGCGCGAAGTAATATAACCTTTTTTTTCCCGAGGGAGAGTCATGTTACAAACTCTCTCTGAACTAACATTAACAATACTTTGTCCGTAAATCCTAGCTCAACCGATTCAAACCCGGGATCTCACAGTTGAGTGCTGAGTTTTATGTGATATTTGCCACTTCGTCTAAAAAAATAAATTAACAATACTACTATGTATCCTTTTGTGATTGGCACTGAACACAAAATATGATTTTCCACTTTCAATTATCAAAAGTCTTAATTTAATGAAAATAAACAAAAAAGCTATTCTGTGAGAAACAGATCATAGGGGCTGAATTGAATATTTGAATCCTATATAGCATAGAATGAGCATAAAAACCAGTAAAACCATGATTATTGCTACAAAACAAACCTGACGATACTGATCAAAGTGAGACAAAATAATCTCTGCAGCCTTCAAAGTCTTATCAATATTCTCATGAGCTTTCCTAATAGAATGAGTTCTAATCTGCATACCCAAATGAAAAAAAATCCAAATTTCAGAAACCATAGTAATAAATCAACAAAACTCGCTTCAGATCCCAAAAATTGCATTGCAACTTGACCAAGTCAAAGACAAGTCAATTGAACAAAAACCCAAATCTAAAAATCGAATTTTGAAACAAAAAAAGTGGAATTTATATGATGGGTTGACCTACTTGAGTTGGACGCATGGCGGTTTCAAGGGCGGAGAGACGGTGGTCAAAGGAACCGAGAATGGTGACAACGTTGTCTGTGATAGTTTGGCTTTTTTGAAGAGACTCTCTCATCATGGATGCTTTTTCACTCAATAAATCAGTATTAGCCATTGTTATTCCCATCTTCTTCTTCTTCTTCGTTTAGTTGATTCAGACACAGAAAAAAGAAACACAAAGATGAACGAAAATACAGAGTTTTTTTTTTTTTTTTTGCAATTTGTAGCAAGCTGGTGGTGTCTGTCAATGTTGGTGGGTCCCACACTGGTTTAAGGATTTGGTAGACACAAAACTTCCTGTCTTTCCTTTGACAGAGTGTCTCTCTTTTTTCACTCGTTAGATTTTTTTATTGGATAATTAATTAATAATGTTTTAAATTAATTAATTAATATTTGTAAATGCAATATTTGGTGTGTGTGCTTTTTTTTTGTTACAGTGTGTGTTTTTTTGTCGAGACTAAAATATCTACCGTTGAAAATATTGATTATTCTCTTCGTTAGATTAGAGACACCTCAAAGGTGGGATAGTTGATCTAAAATTTTAAAGTTGTTACTATGTGTGCTTTAGTACGGAGTATATTTTATTCTTTTTAGTAAGTGCTTCAGTACTAGATAAAAATAAATAAGAAATAAAATAAAAAAGAAAGAAATAAAAGCTAAATTCCAAGCTTATCTTGTAATACCACCAAATAAATAAATAAAACTAATAATAAATTTGTTCAAATGATATAAGAAGGATAAAAGTGTTAAGATAAGAAGGATATAATTGTATTTTAAATGTTGCACATTTATATGGATTTCATATCACTATAATCGAACTTGTTTAAATAGAAAGAGTATAATTTTATTAAACAGTTAGACATACAAAATGAGTTATCTCTTCTAATTGAATTTGTAATCGTCACAAATTGAATTAATGACCACTTGTATAAGATGTTCAAGTTCTATATCATTTACCGCCCTTTTTGTTCAAAATAGGAAAATAGAAGGGCGGTAGCCGGTAGATGATCTATTTCCCTTTTTCTTCTATTTTGAAGAATACTATTTTCTTCTATTTCCCTATTTTGAAGAAAAAGGGAAATAAATCATCTACCGCCCTTTTTGTTCAGCCATCCTTGCAGCTCTTCGTCTGACGGTTGATAGTAAAAATAACAATTTTAAAAATAAAGAAAGAACATGAATGAATGATTGAGATGATGGCATCACAGAAACAACAGGAGAAGATCAGCTTGAGATGATCCAAATCCAAAAAAAAGTGATACTTTTAGGATTTGCATATTCTCCGCACTTCCTTTCATGTTGTTAATTCTACAATCATCTCAATCATTCATTCTATTTTCTCTACAGTTTAGGAACAAAATTGGTGTTTCATTCTGGACATATTACACGAAAGTGTCGGGATCCGGGTTCAACCCGGATACACCCACTATTTCACCTTTAATGGGTGATTTTTTACCCACTAGGCTACCTGACCAAAAAAAAAATTGGTGTTTCATTCAAAAAGTAAAGAGGATTACACACAAAGTGGAGGTGTAAAAAGCAACCTCCAAAACTAAAATTTAAAAAAACCAAACACATAAGCCCATATCAAAATGCTTCGTTTCACGCTTAATCGCTTCCTTCTTTGATTTTGCTGTAAAAATGTCTTTGTGCCGATTCGGCTACTCTCCTGTCAACAATATTTATTTCCCGAAATACCCTCACAAACTCCTCAAATTACCTTCTCTACCCCTTTCTGCACTCTCGCGTTTTTCTTCATCAACCATGGAATCTCCTCCTCAAGGTTACCGCAAAAACGTTGGAATCTGTCTCATCAATACTCACAAAAAGGTTCAATCTCTCTCTCTCTCTCTCTGAAAGCTTAACAATGATAATTAAATTCACCATTTTTGTTATGTTGCAGATTTTCGCTGCTTCAAGGTTGGATATTCCAAATTCATGGCAAATGCCTCAGGTGATTCATTTGTATACAATTGAACAAACAAAAGAAGAAATAAATGCATAGAGTTATGAATTTTTCTGATTTTTGTAATGTGGTATGTAGCACTGACACTTCTCAGATTAGACATGTTCAGATGTCATGTCAGACACACGTGTGTTGTGTATGACACTGACACACAAGATTACGTTGATTTATATCATTTTCTCAAATTT
Organism: Trifolium dubium; assembly: GCA_951804385.1. Lineage (NCBI taxonomy): Eukaryota > Viridiplantae > Streptophyta > Magnoliopsida > Fabales > Fabaceae > Trifolium > Trifolium dubium. The sequence goes on along the minus strand of OX638064.1, from coordinate 51,058,864 downwards.
TATCTGTGTTCAGGTGTCAGTGTCATATCTGGTGTAATGTGTTAGTTTGTAATCATGTTAATGTGGAACTATGTAGGGTGGTATTGATGAAGGCGAGGATCCAAGAAGTGCTGCTATTAGGGAACTAAGAGAAGAAACTGGAGTTAGTTCTGCAGAAGTGATTGCTGAGGTAGATTTTTTTTTTTTGCTTGTTTTGAAGTTTCTACTGATTGGATATCCTTGTGAGTGAGAGCATAGTGATGATTTCTTAGCTTTGTGTTATAAATAGAAAGATCATTAGTTAAATTTAATGGTTCGAGAGCATGTTGGGATATTTTAAATGATGTGACACTTGAATGTCATTGTCACATCTCTTCGAATGAGTGTCGTATCACGTTTCCACATTAGTTGACGTGACTTTGCATCGAAATTAGATTAGGATGAACATAATTGGGGAACTAACTTAGTCTTTTACTCAATAATATTGACGTGTTACAATTCAAGGAGAACGAAATTGCTAATTCGGAAAAAATCAAAGACTAATTTGATTGAGGATTACATTACAATTTCAAGGATGAAACAGCCTATTCACTCCCTCCCTTGTAAAAAGAAAGTTGCTACAAAGTTGCATGCTTTGTTTAAAACTTGCAACTGTCAAATTATATATCACCTCTAATATATATTTCAGAGGCTTCAGAGTAACTGAATTAGGCAAGCCTGAAGGTGTTATGTATGGAAATTTGATAGTTTTCGTTGGGGTATGTATGGCATGAATCTTTTAATAAAGAGACTGTCAGTGTGTTTTTTGTTATCAAATCTAATTTGGAGAGTGAGGTTCTCTTTTTCAATTCAGATTTGACAATTATATGAGTGGTTTAAAGGATTAATTTCATTATAGGCATATACTAGTTTCTACTTCAGGGTTTGTTATTTACTAGTTTTTCAGGAGGATATCATATCCTAAGTACTGTATTTGTAATACTTATTTTCTGTTACAACTATATATCATCATAGTCTGATCTGTCAATGTCAATTAATCCATTCACTAGGACTATCAGTTTTTCAATCTAGCACAAAATCCAATATTTTTCTTTTCTGCTGTATTCATAGAAGTTAAACTTGGTGGCTTTCTGTTGTAGGCACCTTTCTGGTTAACTTACGACTTCCCACCAAAAGTCAGGGAGAGATTAAATATTCAGTGGGGAACTGATTGGAAGGGGCAGGCACAAAAATGGTAATCGTTTGAATATGCTCAGTATGGAGGGAATAAAACTCAACATATAATATGAAATCAGCATAACTTTGGACAAGTGCAAGGGGAAAGGGTATTATTGTTCTTAGAAAGGCATGACATAAGGGATATTTTCTTTGCCTTTGCTGAATAGTGTTTTCTACACTCTGATATATGCAGGTTTCTTTTTAAGTTCACCGGGCAAGATCAAGAAATCAATCTTTTGGGCGATGGTACCGAGAAACCTGAGTTTGGGGAATGGTCATGGATATCACCAGAAAAAGTAATCGAGCTTGTGAGTATATGTGATTATGTTTACTTTTTTAAATTTAATACTGCTCGAAACCAGTTACGATTTGGTGCCACAATATATAACACATGATTTGGCTTATCTTCTATGTGCAGGCAGTGGATTTCAAGAAGCCTGTCTACAAGGAAGTCCTTGCAGCATTTAATCCACATCTCCAATAATCTCATCTCTGTTGAAATATTATGGCTTTGAAATGAGAGATTCTGTGGATGATTTCGCGGGTTACCTTAAAATAATGTATCACATTCACAGATAACTACCGAAACAGATATTCTCATTTTCTCCTCCCAGCCATATGGACAGGCAGAGAAGGGGGATATTTACTGTATTTATTGGATCTGTCCATTTTTTTATGATGGAATATAATAGATGATTGTTATATATCAGAAAGTGTTTAAGAATGAAATTATGATGATTTAACCTACAAATCTCATGTCCCTTTGGGGACAATAAAACACCCTTTTGATAAATAAAAAGTTACAGGAGATTTTCTTTGTATACTTGTCTTAGGAGAAATTCATTTATAAAGTGCTGAAGCTGTTTGAAATGTTTTAAATTTCAGCTTTTCACTGCCCATGAAATTGCTGATTATGAATAAAAGAACGATTGAGAAGGGGTTTAATAAAGTCTTTACCCCTAAAGACTAGCAATATGCACCAATAAGAATAAGAAGTGAAATTTTTTCCCATGTGAAGTTTATGTCCAATCTTCAAGATGAGATTTTCTACTATCAAACTGAACTATTTTTTGATTCACAGTATTTTCAAGCTAGTTATATCTTTCTTTAACTCCAAGTATTCTTAGAGTACTTTTCTCAATACTGTTCTTTGTAAACTAAAACAATAACCTCATATGGGTTTATTAAAGTTAAAAAAAAAAAAAAGTGTATTCATAATTAGAGTGCAAGTGAATGTTTGGCTTCACTATGTTACTTTTTTTATCTGTGAAAATAAAAGACAGCAAAACAGAAATTAAGTTCGAACCCTCTGCACTCCTAAGACGTATGCTAGTAAAGAACTAAACAGATCAGGTTACAGATGCTCCAAATCTACATTTTAAGATCCAAGTTGACAACAAACTTTGCTAGTCAATGTGCACAAGAATTCTCTTCATGTTCACGCATAGAGTGATCGAAAGACAATTTCCAAGAGTGATTCATTAAGGAGCTGATATAGGCTTCAATTAAACAGGGCAGTTTTTGGAAGATATTTGTCCTCGAGCATGACAGTGTCCTTAATCATTTCAACCATTTAAACCCTTAGTCTTTTGCTGATTTTACAACATTGCTGCATAAACCTTGGCATCACCAATATCTTTTCGATTTTCAAAGAATCTGGAGCTTTATACATAGATTCTTGTGTTCAGTAATTTTGTGTTTCCTCAGCAACTCATTTATGAATGGCTTTGCAAAATCATTTGATACTGAACTACATTAGGAATCTTCAAATCACTTCACACAAGTGCATAATTCATTCTTGATCAATTGGTGACCTTTCATATTAATTTTGTCAACAGCATTCATGTATTATCATTCATCAACAATTGTCCATAAAAATTCCTTTCACACACCAAGCATTTTTATCAGTCGTAAGGACAATATGTTATTACTATACAAAAACATAGACAAAGTTAGAAACCATGAATCATAAATAGCCACATTCCATGAGAAACGGCTTTTTTTTTTTGGATTACAAAGGGGCCTAAGCCCAAACGAAAAACGAAATTACACCGAGACTAAACGGAGCAAGGAGACACCCCTAAAATCATCAAAAATGGCCTGCCACACCTCTAAAGGAGGCTCGTCATAAACCATCATGTCCACCTGTAGATTGCAACCAATGTTCGCCAATATGTCCGGACATCTATTCGCCTCACAGAATAGATGTTCATCCAATAATGCAGATGCCTTTTCAATAAAAAATTCAGAAACAGAAAGAATTAGTTATTGAAAAAACTACTTTCCACTGATAAGTTGTTGCCGCTCAATGAATGCCTGCAAAGTCTACACTTTGTCCCTCTTACAAGCTCAATCTCCTTATGAGTGACTCATAAAACAGTTCTGGAGTCGGAGCAAAAATGCTGTGGACAAAACAGAACCAAAAACTCTTCGGTTCTTACTTCCCTAGTATATTTTGTATGTGGTCTGCAACAATGTCTGCCACAATCTCAGGTGAGAATTGTCTTATCATGTCCTCTCTTGCCTTTCTACCTTTGGCTTTAGCCTCAGCGGAATTATCCATCACGCGCCTCATAAGAACCCGAAGGTTAGATTCGGAAGGTTCAGCCCAAAGATGTCCCTTGAATGGACCATCCATTACTTCACTCATTCTATCTACTGCCACTGGATAGCTATTATCCTCTGTCAAAAATTCAGTCGGTCCAGACCAATTCGTAGCAATCACCGGCAACGACATTGACATAGCTTCAACCAAAGGTCTTCCCCATCCTTCCCCTCTCGAAGGAAGAACGAAAGCATCAGCTGCCCTGTAAACCCTTGGCAATTCACTTTGTGCAATGTGTGTATCAATAACATAGACCGAAGCCCAACCGCTAACTGGCTCTTCAAAATCAGAATTCTTAACAAAATCCAATATTTTGTTCCCAAAATTTCTATCACTATGATATGGATTTGTTAACAAATATAAAGCAACACTATCATCCTTCGAAAATTCCTTCAAATATGATTTTAACAACACATCCCACCCTTTCCTATACTCCCACTTAAAGATACTTAAAAACACAAAACCCTTCTTCAATTCAGAACCTAAAACCAGTTTCCCCGTCGAATCAAGATCCAACGGCTTGTACTTAACAGGATCAAAGAATTCCACATCAATAGGTTGAACAATCTTCACCACCTTAGAAGCAACAACACCACTTTCAATAAAACTAGACCTATGAAACTCAGTAGGAACCCAAACATAATCCATTCGATTACACCGTTCGACATGTCCCTCATTCACTCTATCAGTCTCAAACATAGTCCTACCAATGACAGCCTTAAAATGATGATAATAAGATGGTGGACATGGAAAAGTGTCAAACAATGGTGGATACCAAGCACCAGGTTCACTATGACAAATCACAATAGTCTCATTCATATTACATTTTGTTTGGTGCAATTCAATAGCCAAATTCTTCATACTTTTTGGCAAACCCTCCCAAAAATCCAAAGATTGAAGATCACCATGATGCTCAATTCTTAACCTAAAAGAATGAATTTTTCTATGACCATTAAGAGATAAAATGTAAGACCAACCTTCTGAGCTATACCCACCACCTGAAAGAAAAGGAGCCATCCATAGAACACAATGGGAGGGTGTAAAAACAGGTTTTGGGGGTGAAAAAAGTGACCCAATTGAATAAAAAAGGGTTTTTGATTTGAGGGTGTAGTTAAAGTAATGAACTTTATAGTAATTTGTTGTTGTGAAACCTAAAAAGATTGATGTAAATAGAATCAATAAGGGGAGTGTTTGAAATGCAATTTTTTTGAATTTTGATATGAAGGGTTGTGTTGGTGGATTGGGAAGAACATGGTGATGGTTTGATTCAGCAGAATTCATGATATGAGTGAAGGAATCAAAGTATTACAGGAAGAAAATGAGAGAAATGAAATGATACCATGTCTAGAGACTGAGAGAGTGAAAATTGGAAGATCCTATAGCAATTTAGGTCTACCTTTTTTTTTTCTTTTCACTTTGGTTCCTAGAAGTAAGTAGTCCGGAGTTCGGCACGGATTTTTATATGATGATGGCCATGTCTACGACATTAAGTGGTGCGCAGTGCACAATTTATGATTAATATTATAACGAATATGAATTTTATAAAATTTATCATTAAATTAAAATTTTATATTATATAAATCATCAATTTCAAATTTTACATAAATTGAAAATATATTATTGACATTCATAAATCGTTAATCGAATCAGAATAACAAATAAAATGATTTTCAATTTTTTAAATTTCACTATGATATAAATACAACTAAAGTTTTAATTTTATATTGACTTTATGATATTTTATCTTTTTAAGATTACATCAAGTGTAAGAGTCTATGGAAAACAAAATACAAAAACTTTGTACACTAAAGTAGGGGAAAAAATAGTTAAAGCATATAACAAGATGCCATGATTTACATGCTGTACAATCATCCTTAAGAAAACTATATATTTCATGTGTACACCATCTACAAATTATTAATAACATCTCTCATTGTAGGTCTTCTACGTGGATCCCTTTCTGTACATTTGAAAGCCACCAGAAGCACCTTAGTTACTTCCTTCATCACATTTGAATTATACTTAGAAATTTCATATGCAAGTTCTGCATCAACAATTTCATCAACAACTCCTGTTTCCTCCCACAAAGATCTCACCCAAGTAACTATATCCATTCCTTCCATAAATGATGGATCTAATGCCTTCTTTCTTGATATCAACTCAAGCAAAACTACTCCATAACTGTATACATCAGACTCCTTTCCCATTACTGCTGTATAAGCATTTTCTGTCACATAGCAATATTTAACCATATTAGTCCACATAACAATTATAAAGATAATTAAAAAAGTGAAAATAAAAAGATGGTGTAAATGTAAACCACTCGATGTCAATGTCATACTTCACACCGAGCCGGATTAGTCGGCCCAGTGGGACTGGATCCCCCGCAACTGCGCTTGGGAGGGGACCGGAGCCACTTGATGTCAGAACTCGCCCCGAACCATATTAGTCGGCCCAGTGGGCCGTAACTGGTGGTGAAAACCAAAAGAAAAAAGATGGCGTTGAAGAATTATTACCTGGTGCAATGTAACCAAGTGTACCAGAAACATTTATTGACTGTGTTGAGGTAGAACTTGAAGACTGATCCAAAAGCTTAGCTAGACCAAAATCAGCAACACGAGGCTCCATTTCAGAATCTAAAAGTATGTTGCTTGTTTTGATATCTCTATGAACTATGACAGGATCACAGTCATAATGAAGATAAGCCAACCCTTGAGCAATTCCAACAGCTATCTTATTCCTGACATTCCATTTTAAGGACTGCGGCGGATTCTTCTCGTGCAAAACTTCATAAAGACTTCCATTTGGCATGTACTTGTATGAGATTAAACCATAGTTTTCTCTCAACCAAACACCTTCAAGCCTAACCAAATTTCTATGTCTAATCTGTGAAAGTGTTTTGATTTCTCTTAACATGCTTAGGCGTTTTCGTTCGTTCTCACCAAATACAAGCTTCTTCACTGCCAAAATTTTGTCTGGACTTATTGCAGCTTTGTAAACAACTCCTTCAGCTCCTCTGCCTACAATATACTCATCATTTAGATTATTTGTAGCTTCCATCACTTTCTTGAGAAGGTCCGAAGAATCATTTTCCTCGGTGACAACAGCTTCCTGTTTAGACTTTCTGACTAAAAGTATATAAATTAGTCCTAGCAAGAGCACCACAAATATTGAGGATCCAAGTGATATCATCACAATTGCAACTTTACTGAGACTTTTTGATTTTGTGTCATCTTGATTACACAGCTTTAAATGGCTACTTCTTGTGAAACTCAAGCCATTGGATAACGAAAGGCTAACACACAGGCCGGAATTGCCCAAAAACGATGAAGAAGAGTTCGTTAAATTCGTCAGTTTTTGTGATACAGAACCTTCAAAAGAATTGTATGAGATGTTCAATTCGGTTAATGAACTTAGCTCGTCAAGAACTTCTATGCTTCCTGTCAAATTGTTCCAAGATAGATCCAGTTTTAGCAGACTCTTCAGGTTTCCAATCTCCGTAGGAAGCTCACCTACTAGTCCATTAGCACTTAGATTTAAATCATACAACAAACTCTGCAATTCTCCGATCGATTTAGGAATATTTCCTCCAAAATTGTTTCCACCAAGTTTTAACTCAAGCAGTTCGACCAAATCTGACAAGAAAGCTGGGATTCCCCCACTAAAATGATTCTCTCTGAGGATTAAAGTTGTTAAGGCTGTCCAGCTCCGAAAACTCGATGGTAACGAACCATTAAGAAAATTGAATCCCACATCAAAAGTAATCAACTTGGTACACTTTGAAAGTTGAGGTGGCAAAGGACCTTCCAAATTATTGTAAGAAAGATTAAAACTCTGGAGATACACAAGGTTTCCAAGCTCTAACGGTACAAAACCTGTTAAGCTGTTCATGGACAAATCTAAAAGAAAGAGATTTGTGCAGTTACTCAAACTTGACGGAATTGTTCCGTTGATATTGTTGTTACCAATGCTCATGTACGAGATATTCGGATTCCTTTCGAATTCAGGAAGACGCCCGGAAAAATTACTATCTTCAAGTCTCACCCTTCTGAGAGTTGTACACCTTCCCACATCAGAAGGTATGCTTCCAATAAACTGATTACCACCCATATTCAGTTTCTCTAATTGCTTTCCAAAACAAAGATTTGGTGGAAGTGTACCATTAAACATGTTAAACATAAAATCCAGCTGCCATAAACTGCTATTAATTCCTAAGGTTTGAGGTATAACTCCAGAGAATTGGTTGTCAAACAACGAGATGTTCTTGAGATTTTTTAGCTCGGTCATCGCTAAAGGTAACTCCCCGGAGAGACTATTACTATACACAATAACATGCTCAAGGCTTTGAATTTTCCATATGCTAAGTGGAATTTCACCTACCAAAAGATTTTCAAACAATTGAAGCTCATGTAATTCACTCAACTTTCCCAACTCACTAGGAATTTCTCCCTCGAGTTCATTGGTATACAAATGTAACATTTCCAATGACTTGCAATTACCAATTTGTGGAGGTATATTCCCAGACAAATAATTCTCCGGAATTATTAGCATAGAAAGGTTGCGAAGCAAACCAAAGCTTGATGGTATGCTACCTTCTAAGCTATTCATTGCAGCAAAGAATTGTATTAGACTACTACAATTCGCTAAACTTGACGGAATGCTACCACTAAAATTATTGTATGAAAGACTCAAATAATTTAAGTTTTTGCAATTTCTCAACCCTAATTGAATGGTACCAACGAAATTATTACGATTGAGACTTAGTTCAGAGAGTTCTTTTAGATCGTTTAGACTATCGGGAAGAACTCCCTCCAATCCATTCGAGTCCAAAACTAGGGAACTCAATTGACTACAATTTCCAATGGATTTGGGAATTGTTCCTGACAATTGATTACTCTCAAGATCTATTGCGACAAGATTAGTAAGGTTTCCGATACTAGCAGGAATCGAACCGCTTAAACTGTTATTATTGAGATAAAATTGTTCCAAAGGATTAATTTGAAACAAGGATTGAGGAATTTCACCACTAAAGTTGTTTGTAGAAAGATCTATGTGTTGAAGCATACTACAATTGCTTAATTCTGAGGGAATTTCTCCATAGAGATTATTAAATGACAAATCTAGGGTTTGAAGGTGAACCAATTTTCCAATTTCAGATCCTAATTGACCAGAAATTGAATAATAACTTAGGTTTAGATATGTTACATTCATGGCATGATCACATTGAACTCCTTTCCATGAACATGGTGTGGAATCAGAAGCATTCCATGTGGAGTTTATGCTAAGAGGAATAACAGTCATATGTCTTAAGAGTGATAATAGAGCTAAACCCTCAAAGTTCAATGCAGAAGAAACATATAACAATGTAGAAAAACAAAGAAGCAACACTGAGTGATACTCCATGGAATTAAAAGCAAGAAGAAGACACAACAAGCTACCACAAATGCAAAGATTATGGATACTGGCGAGAATAATTCTTAGTCAGACTTTATTGAACTCTGGTTTACCAGAGTTCTTTTTTCTCGGAATCAGAGGGTTAAAACCGAATATATAACTATGAATGCTAAGATGCTAAGATAGAAAAGTTATAAGATGGGAAAAAAATATTTACCTTATGCTAAGATTGAGTGGAAATGAAGAGAAAATTAGATGGAAACTTAAAATGATGAAACTGTATTATTGATCATTATGAATATATAATAGCATGCATGATTTGGAACCATGCAATTTGTGAGCAATGAACATTTGACCAGATTTAGAAGTTGGCTTGGCATTGAAATTTTTTTGGATGGTTTCAAATGTCAAAGTGGGGAATATTGTAATGGGTAGTTGGGTGTCTATTGTCCAATTGGTACAAGACTACAAGAGCAATGATATTATCAAGAAATAAAGTATTCATGTAACGTGCCCACTTTTTTAACCAAAGAATGAATAAGTAAATAAATAAATATGTAGGTTCCACTGGGAACATGATTTAATGTTTTTGAATAAGACACAGCTTTCACATAGTTTTAGATTCGGACTGTCCGATCTAAAACATGTGGCAAAGATTTGTTTATAAATTTTTTATAACTGAATCAATTTGAACCGTCTGATATTTGATCAATGATTATGATTTGAAACTGCAAAAACTGCGTGTTGTAATTATAGCAGGAAATTGGAGTCCTGGTTTTAAATTGTTTAAACATGGTCGAGAAGACCACATAAAAGATGGTGAAATTGAATTTTATAATAGAGTTTAGTCTGTTTTTAAGCTGGATATCGAATTTTTAAAAACAAAAACATAATTTTGGTGAAATAAGGTTTTGCGTATTTTTTATTCTTTCTTCTTTATAATTTTTTTTAGTTTTCACCATTAATTTAATGTAGTTCGGAGTCAGTTTTGACATCAAGTAGTTCAAACTCTCTTCTGAATATAGTTGTAGAGATTGAATCATAATCGTGCTAATTTTAATTGCTTTGGTGATATAAATTAATGTGAGATTTGATGAAGTATAAATTAATTTTAACATCATCAACTGAAATGTTATTATTTATCATGTCATCAAAATTCAACCTATAGAATGTTAGATATTTTAATTTTAATAACTTAGATTGAAATTGTGGATTTAGAAATACAAGGTATAAATTAGACACAATAGACGACAAATAATGCTTAAAGTAATGTTTATCATTCTTAATCTTATAACTCCCTCCTCTCATTTAGCAAGGATACTCTTCATTTTTGTAAGATAAGAGTAACATATATGTGGTATTCTAGTTGATGTCATGTAAGTGGATTCTTCTTATTTTACTACTACTTGGCTTCGTACTTGATTTTACTACTTGTAGACTTGTATTTACAAGTCTTCCTCCCCATATATATATATACTAGTAAAAGACCCGTGCATTCGCACGGGTCACGTATCATGTCAAAAATCATTAATTCCGAACTAACATTAAGGTGTTATATGAAAATATGAATACTCATATAAGAAGTCATTAACTATTGTTAAACAATTTAGATAAAAATACACAAAATAGTTTTGACAAAGTGAATGGAAAAGTTAAATGCTAAAAAATTCTTAAACTATTATCAGACTTGTACTAAGTAGCCATTTCAACAATCTTTGACACTCCTCTAATGCCAAGTAGCAATGTTTCTGCATAAATGACAAATGTGGACAATATATCAATTTAGTGTTTTGCTAATACAACATTTTTTCAAAAAAGTTATAATAATATAAATTGAATCATAAAATTAAAAAAAAAAAAAACTTACAATCTATAAGTTTTCAAAAACTTCTTTGAAAACAACATTGGTTGTAGACTTCAATGCATGATTTTCTTTGTCATGAATTAATATTTTAAGTCCGTTTTTGCTCTTTACCCTTGATATAGCCACATATAATTGACCATGGCTAAATACACTTCTAGGCAAATATAATCCAACATAATCTAATGACTGGCCTTGAGATTTGTTGATTGTCATAGCATAACAGACAGTTATAGGGAATTGTCTTCTTGTAAGCTTGAAGGGCCATGGAGACTGTGTAGGAGTAATGTCCATTCTGTGTATATGGATAATACCTCCAATGTTCTTTCCTGATATGATTTTTGCTTCAATGAGATGGTCTCCCAATCTTGTAACTATAAGTCTTGTTCCATTGCAAAGTCCTTCTGCTTGCTCAATATTCCTAAGGAGCATTATTGGGGTACCAATCTTGAGTTTAAGCTTATGATTAGGAAGCCCAGAAGTTGATAGACTATTTAAAAATTCTGGAGTCAAGACTTCAAAAGCTTCGTTGCCATCAGATTCAGACCTGTCAACCGAATCCGAGCTTAAATACTCCATTTCCTCTCCTACATTCAAAACACATGAAATTATTGTTAATTCATACGCTAAAGTTTATAATCTATACATATTTTGAAAGAAAAAAATGATATTATTACCTGGAATCAATCCCAACATATATTGATTAATTGCATCGACAATCTCGATAGTTCCAGCCAAAATAGCTCTAGATTGTAAGAAATCTTCATTATTGTAATTCTTGTCAAAGTTTGGATATGTGCTTTGAACTATAGCTTGAAGTGGATCATCAAGCTATAGTTCCATTAATGATAATTAATGATAATTAGACCATTAATGATAATTGTTTTGACATTATAAATCCAATACTTAAAATATTAAGATCACTTCACAGGTTTAATAGAAGTCTAAATCATTTCAATTGAGACTATATATAACCATGAATATAGAAACACAACTTATATATCCAAAAACAAAATATGACCAACTCGTTGCTTTATGAAGGTTTCAAACCATACTTCAAAATAGTAATCCATATAGATAGAGTACATTCCAAAAAACCTTAAACATATAACCAAAATAGCAAGACATCATGTCTAGCATTTCAAAATACTCTAAATTAAAAATCCCCTAAAATTTTTGACATCACAAAAGCTAAATAAGACTCGATCTTCGCTATTTGGACTTGAAAATGAAACTGACTTTTTGGACTCAAATCTTCCCAATAAAACTTGACTTGAAAATGAAACTTAAATAATTCAATTTTTGGACTCGAACTTCACTTGCTTAAATGGTTTAGTTCCTGAAAACTGAGTTGATCCTAAGAGTTCACCTTCAACTTCTTCAACTCGTTCTTGATTTGAGGCCCTCTTAGCCGGAGTTATTGCACTGCTAATTTCCAGGTCGTTTTCACCACATGCAGACAAAGATTGCTATATAAACAAAATTTAAAAAAAATCAAATATTTCCAGCATAGATAATAATTTTGTATAAATCGATAAGCAAATGAAGCCTATTAAAAGCAACGAAAAGTTTATTAACTTACAGTTGCAAATTCTACATTTTCTTCACTTTTAATAGTCTTTGTGAGAACAGCTTCAGATTGATTCTGCAAATGCAAAGACATACACTCAAATGTCTATTCATTATAATATTCTATCATAATAAACTATTAAGGTAATTAATTTGTAAATTATACCTCATCAATGTTTAATTCATTCTCAACATGTTGAATAAAAACGTCATCCATAGAAAACTTCTGCACTGAGGCTGAACCAAAATCTGGCTGAACCTTAATCCTAAATGCCATTTTTTGGTTCAACATCTTATCATCAAGAATAGTTGGATAAACCAAAGGATCATCTTCTCCTTCCTATATAAAAATTAAAAACACATTAAAAAGAAATAATCAAACACAGTTTGTGTAGTTAAAGTAGATATAAAATGAAATAATAGACTTAGTAAAAAAAAAAATAGACAACACAAATTTGATTGTTAATACCTCTAGCATGATTTGACGCAATTCAAGAGCTGATTTTCCAACAATAGCAGCACAGTCAGAGTCCCAAAAGACAAATTTAAATTTAGTATTACCGTCCTTGACATATATCTCAATTTTATACCTGTTTGAATCATACAATGATTAACTTATATTTTTAAACACTGTTGATGAAATGAAAATATGAAGGCAAAGAAAAAATCAATCAATAACCTTGGAATTGCCTCTTTCACATCTTCTCCGCAAGTACATTTGTATTGTTTGTTTAAATCTGTTGCTTTTGTTGTGCATTTAGTGCATCCATAGTAAGACCAACCATATTTTGAGACTGCAAACATCGAGGTAGTCGCAACAGTACAACAAATGGTTTCCTTAAATCAAAATACAAATTTGTCAAGACACAAAAATTAAAACACATAAAATTCAGTATAATATTTTGAAAATAATACATACCTTTTTGAGTTCGGAGATATCCTTTAATGTCATACAGGTTGAATTATGAACAAACTTCTGCTGAGGTGTATATTGTGAACCACCTGTCCATTGTGACATAGATTGACTGGATTGAGTTGGCCTCTGACTTAGTTCAGTCTCACATAAACTGTATCACATAAGATGATGAATAAGCAAAAACTATAAAACTATTTATCATATATAAATAATAAGGAAATATTGAACTTAAATGCATATATCATACTTAGACTTAAAATCCCTAATTTCTTTGATATCTTCATTGATCAGCAACTTTGAACCATTCCATCCATTAGAAACTGCATAAGAATTGTCTCAAACACAGTATTAGTTAATGTTATACATTCACATCAAATTTTGTTAAGAAAAAAGCTAAATAATTAAAATGACCTTGAGCATCCTTGATCATAGCATGTGTGAGAATAATGACTATTGCTCCACAATTTTGGTTTTGATTGTAGTAGTTCAGGAACTTAGAAGCAAAACTTTCCCATAGACTACACTTGATCAAATTGTCGCTATTTTGACATGACAAATAATTAAGAGTAAGCATCTTCTAAACATCAGTTAGACAATATAAAGTCAAATGTAAAGGTCGAATTAATACTTCAAATCTTTTAGTACAACAGAGACGACCGCTTTTTTTCCACCAGCGTTTGATTGCATACTCACTATTTCATGAACAGATCCAATGATATCTATAAAACAAACGGCATTATTAAAAAAAATTAGTAACTTAAATAAGTATGTAAATTATTTTAAATAAATTTGTAAGTATTAGTTAGGACCTTCAAGTCTCTCTAACTTGCAATTTCCTTTAAGGATTTCACTAAAATCCTTAAAGAAGTAACACTTTGGTGGTATATCTTTTAGCTCAATCTCATTCACAGTTGTACCACCAAGGAAAACAAACTTTTTGGAATGATCGCATAACTTCCAAGCAAAATCATTGTTATAAACAGTACCATTGTTAATGATACATGTCATATCTTCCTTTATCTTTGCCTTCCATTTGGGTGTGTGATCACTACGCACCAGAACTTGAACCCTATCACCCTAATTTAAGAAATACAATTCATTGTTAAGAATTAGTCTTTGAAAGTATAAATTTGTTTTAGACATGTTTTTTATTCAGTTTGAAACTATAAACATAAATTAATAAAATGTCAAATGTCAATGTAAGTTTAAAATCAAGAAATTTATGTTACCTTTGAATCCATGATAAGCATTTCCAGGTGCTCAACACCTTTGCTGTTGATGACACTCCAAACATCAAGAACACGCACTCCAAGCTTCCATGTTTCCTTAGAATCATTGAGATTTTTAATGTAATCAAAAGGTCGTGCCATTTTTCTGCAAGAAACAACTTACATGTGAATGTGTGGAAGAAACAACATAAATTAGAGGGATTAGAAGAAACAACTTAAAATTGATTGAAGAATGAAAATAGTTGAAATGAATGGCAAATAAATCTATTAAAAAATGTTGTTGTTGAATGATACCTTTGAGATTCAAATGCCACCGATCTGTTACAGAGGAATGAGTGTATGAGTGGTAATGAAAGCAAATGAACTTATAGAGGAAAGCAAAGGTTCACACGTTTTTGTGTTATAGAGGAAAGCAAATGAGCTTTTCAATAAACCTTTGGTTTTTATCCAATGAAATTAAGTTTTGGTTTTGGTACCTGTAATACTAATTGGAAAAAGAATAGAAACTAAAGGAGTCAGAATTGAAAGATGTGCAGATAATAAATGATTCTCTCAAAAAATAAAATATTGAATCCGTGAATATTATATTACTAATTAAAAATGCAAAAGACAGATAAGACCATAAAATTAAAGAGATTAGTAGACAGATTAAGGGTAATTAAGGAAATATGTAAGTAATTAGCTTTCTTATTTTGTTAGTAGATGTTAGTAGATATATATATATAGAATTCCAAGTCAAACAGCACGCCTCCTTTTTGTTCCAAGAAAGTCAAAATGGCCGTCAATCCTTTGAAGGACTTGTGGTTAAGAATGTATCTAGCCTCCACTATCTCCTGTTGTGGGGTTTCATCAAACATATCAATATTTGCGGTTATATCTGAATTTGAATGTTCAAACATTTATTTTCCATGAGAAACTCTAGATCACACAATTGTGTGATTATTTTATATAATTGTGTGACATGTTAATATTTTATTGATTGTGATCATTAGTCACGTGACAATGTAAGAGTTTTTTTTACAATGTTGATTAATATTTGTTAAAGAAAAAGTGTGAAAGTATGAGTTGAAATCTTTAAGATTTTATCAATAACCTCCATCAACATAGATAGATCTTTTGGTAGGATAGAAACATCATATTTTATATGTAACGGTCAGAGTTCAAAAAATAAATACTACATCAGCTTTCAGGTTCTTTTTATAAAAAAAAAAATAGTTGTTTTTTTAAGTTCATTGAATAATTAATTTTTTTGATTTATATTATAAATTAGATACATCAATTATTTAATAGATCTAAAAAGCGAGTTGTTTTATGAACCCTAAACTTGAATACACCAAAGGGAGAGACGAAGAAGGTATTTAAAATAAAAAATAATGGGGGTGTAAAGAGTAAAATGTAAGTCAAATGAGTACAATATTTTTGAAATTTTTGAAGAGTTGACCGCACAAATTTTTAATACTAATACTGTTTAACAAAAATTAATAGGGGTGTAAAAAGTAAAATGTAATGTCAAAAGTATATTGTATTATTATTTGTTTCTTTAACCAACGGAAATATAGAAAAAGAATAAGGGGTGTAAAGAGTAAAAAGTACGTCAAAATATTGGCGGAACAAAATGGTAAGCCCAAATAGTACATTCTTCTAATTTATGTTTTCAATATTAATGGAAAAACAAAATGCGTTATTTTACTCTTAGAATAAAATGACTTAAATAATTAATTAATTTTTGTAAGTTCGTGTATTTTTTATTTTAGTTCTTATATGTAATTTTTTAAAAATTAATTCTTCAATGTTAAAATCATTTTAGTTTTAGTTATTTAAACTAAAATATGCAGTAAACTAAAATTGATCATTTAAGTCAACAAATATTTAGCCAAACAAGGTATTAACATATCTTAGTCGAAAATCGAAATAGGAAATTTTAGTAGAAGTTTCCGTCGCATTGAACAAGACAATTCAATTTTGATTCATTCTGTGATTTCATCATCAACCACCGCGTTAAGCAACACCAAAACCCTAATTTCATAACTCTCACCATTCTTTATCCCTTTCTTACACACAATTACGATTCAATTCCAAATTGGAAATTTTTGAAGAATTATCATCAAATCAGAGAGAACGATGAAGAGAGTCTTCGGCGTCAAAAAGAACAAGGAACCACCTCCTTCCATTGAAGATGCTAACGAAAGGGTAATCTTCATCTTTCCCTTTTCAATTTCATTCAATTATCCCTAGGGTTTGTTAATTCATCGCATATCTGTTCAACTTCGGATTTAGGGTTTTAAAATTAATTATGATTTTATTTGATTTTGAGTTATCTATTTGGTGAAAAGTATAACTGTTGTATATGTATTGTTGTAGATTACTAAACGAGGTGATACAGTTGATGAGAAGATTAAGAAGCTTGATGCTGAACTCAATAGATACAAAGATCAGATTAAGAAAACAAGACCTGGTCCTGCTCAGGAAGCTGTTAAATCTAGAGCTATGCGAGTTCTTAAACAGAAGCGAATGTGAGTACCGAGTTCTTTGTCCGCATGATTTGAGTTTGTTGTATTATATAAGAATTTGATATGCGTGTCCCCGTGAGCTAGCTCAGTTGGGTTCGAACACCAGATTCCCCACTTACTCACCTTAACGGTGAAACTCTAGCTACTAGCCTACTTGACCAAAAAAATAAGAATAAGATATGTGTTGCATAATATATAACATCTTTGTTTAATTCTCAAAATCAGTGGTCTATTATACTACTGCCGTTTGTCCGTTTTCCATTGTTAGTCTTAACTTAAAAAGTATTGTATAATTGGAAGATGCTCATGCAATACGTTACTCAGACTAAATAATACTTGGAATTTTTGCTTTTGATACGCTCGATTACTTTATCGCGAAGCTAATAATTTTCTTCAACTCAAAAGGCTATTGGTAACTAAGAGGGGGATTAAGACTTAAGAGTAGTTGCTACTTGGCATTTTTACTTTCAATATGTTGGAAGTTGGATTTTAACAAATTGAATAATTTCTAACTGTATTCATGTACAATAAACTATACATGAAGTGAATATCATATAGGTGTTTTCATATAGCAATAATACGCTTATGTCTTTGGTCAGGTATGAAGGTCAACGTGACATGTTGTACAATCAGACATACAATCTTGATCAAGTTCAATTTGCTGCTGAAGGAATTAAAGATGCTCAACAAACTGTATGTTCCCAAGAGCTTAACTTTCTTTGTGATCCATGCATTGAACTCTTTTCATATATCGATCTGTATAACATCTTTATTTTATTCATAATAAAAGGCATATAATACGATTTTTCTACTTATTAAATCAAATAATTTGTGGCATAACTTCACCCTCCCCTCTGATGGCAAGTCATAAGATTGGGGGCATTTTAGTGCTGTGGTTTTTGAAAGGGGAAACTTGTTCGATTTTGTGATGTTTGTTTAATGAATTATTCTGAGGGTGAGTGTTGGTGAAATACTGTGCCACCTTTTGTTTTATGATTTATCATTTGGACTTTCATCTTTTTATGGATACAAATTTATTTGGATGTTTGTAACTATTTGTAAAGTTTCTATAAATTTGACAATGCCAATTGTATGCTATATGATCTATTGAGTGGAGTTGACTGGGGTAACCGTATTCACTATAAAACATTCGTTTGTCTTGGTAGCGCTTTAAGGGGCATGGTTCGAGCCGGAGCTTTGTCTGTACCTTGTTTGGAACTTGCTGTCTACCTCATGAGAAGTAGGGGATAAATGGTTTGTAATTTGGGAGGGTTCTCTTCATAACGATGCTATTCACTGTGTTATACTTCCCTTATAACATTCTAGTATATATTTAGGTTTTCTGAAATTGAATGATCTTGAAAAAATATTTTGCCAAGTAGATATAAAATTTTAATTCATTTGCTCACAAATATCTATCTTTCCTTCCCAAATCCCTCCCCTTTTACAGATGTCAGCGTTGAAGGGAGCCAACAAGGAATTGAAAGGAATGATGAAAACTGTGAAGATTCAAGATATTGATGTATGTATTGTCTTTCCTAGTCTTATAGCTTCTATCTAGCTAACATTGAGAGTTTTAGGCCTTACTGTTGACTGAATTTGCAGAACTTGCAAGATGAGATGATGGACCTGATGGATGTAAGTAATGAAATCCAAGAGACTTTGGGTAGAAGCTATAGTGTTCCTGACGACATTGATGAGGACGAACTTATGGGCGGTAAGTTAATAAATTGTTTAAGATTTTGAGATGTATGTTGGACATCTTTATAATATTCCTAGCTATAGTGTTCCTGATGACATCGACAAGGAGGAACTTACACGGGTTGGTTAACTGTATGGAAGTATAATTTTGTTGCTGTTTAATGAAAATATGTGTGATATTTAACTTGTTTTGAATCTTAGTTTGATTGGAAAGATGAGCAATGTTCTAAGTGAAGTGTCATCGGTTGCATTTTTCATTTGTGGGTTGAATGTTTCATAATATAGAATACACTTATAGGGAATGGGCACTTTTTTCTTGTGATGAATGCCTCAAGTAATCTGTCTTTCTTTTTTGTTTTGGTATACAGAACTTGATGCGCTGGAAGCAGACATGGAAAATGAATCTGAAGGAGTCCCTTCATACCTCCAACCTGATAAAGAATCTGATTATGACGCAGAACTTAACTTGCCTTCAGCTCCAACAGGACAAACAACTGTGCCGCATGGCAGATCCAATGCCCAGGTATAGTATTTTGCTCTTATTTTATTTTATCAAAATGAAAATTCTTGTCCTTTTGTAGTTTTGTTAATATAATTTATAACTATACTTAAAATGAGGCCCTTAACGGGGAAATCTGGCTTAAATCTCATTGCAAACTATTTGGTGTTAAACTTAAAACCGATGATTGTGTCTTTATAGAGATAGAGATATTTTGGCTACATCTTGGTAAAGCATGTATATTGGTTACTGATGAACACTTTTCCTGATTACTATTACTTTGATACTGACAGACTGAAGATGAACTGGGGTTACCCGCTGTCCCTCGAGCATCTCTGCGCGGTTAAAGAAAGCTTTTTACTTCATTGGCGTAGCTGGTGTATGCACGAGCAAGACCCTGTAAAGTTGTGCAGAATTTGATAACATTGATTATACAGTGATTTCATTGGCATTATTTGTATGAAAGCTATGAAACGGCAAAAAAAAGGAACATTTATTACTGGTGTTTGACAAAAACTTAGAACTCGATATGTGTACACCTTTGTAATGCCAATTTTATTGTTTGAATCGTAGTATATTTTTTCCTTTCATCTAATCCGCGGTTGTGATAAGTAGTGTGGAAATTCTGTCCAAAACTTGTGATTTTTCATGGAATTCATCCCAATCCTTGGTTTTTGGTCGGTACTCTCGATCCTGCAATGATCATGACATATTTTATTTTTACCACAATTTTGAAAGAACAAATAAAGGACAATTTTGGAGGCCAAGTGGGCTTTAAATTAGAACATAGTTTGAAAAAAATTAAGTTTTGTATTTGTTGAAAATGTAGTTATATTATAATCCTTTTGCTCTGAAATGTTTGCAGTTAACTTTTTCTTCTTCATTATTTTAAGAAAAGCAGGGTTCGGATAAATAATCGGGTTGCTGCTTAAAGCTAGGTAGCCATACCAGAAAATCATCTAAGAACAGTGCACATCCATAAATCAGAGCTGCATGGAAACTTCTAAAATATGATTGGTCACATGATTCTTAATATTGGTGGTAAGATTGTTGAGAAATGTCAAATCTAATAATGACATAAGTGGCAATTACTGTTTTGCCATAAGAGTTACATTTCTGTCTACATAAAAAGAAAACATGATTCATGCCAGTTTTAGTAAACTTTGTTGAATGCATCATGCATGAAGCTCCCTTTTTTCTATTTAGATGCATGCTCAAAAATAGAAATTCAATTTGATATCAAGTGATGAACCAGAACCATACAATACAAACTTAGCTTAAATAGACAATTGAGGTCAAAAAAATGACAGATACATTTAAGCCTACACCAGCTATTGACTCTAAAAGCATCCATTAGGCATACATAATGCATATACACTACCATCACCACTAAGCAACTCCCCTCAACTTGACATTTTATTCTTTTTACCTATATTTGCACCCTGCAATGCAACTTATATAGTCAATTTACATAGAATTTAATATAACTCTCTCTAGTCATTCCTTGACTTCAAATTTAACCTATATATTAGAGACATTTATAAAACCGTGGCTACCGAAATATACACTTTTGTACCATTCCTCTGATCCTTTTTTCGTAGAAACCGAACTCTCCTAACACAGAAAAACCATGAACAACACTTCCAATTATGATAACCCCTCAAATATATTAGTATATAATTATGTTGGATTGTCTTTTGCCCTTATCTTCCTCATGATGTTCATAGCTCTATTTTCATGTTACTGTAACAACAGAAACCAAAACATGCTGCAAATTTCAGGGACAAACTCTGACAGAAGAACAATGGTCATTATGGAAACAGATACTGAAGTGAATATGGAAGTTTGTGATGAAGAACAAGATTCCATTCTTAATAGTTACCCTATTTTGTTGTATTCCGAAGTCAAGCTTCATCACAAGGCTGATTCAACATCAGTTATTTGCTCAATTTGTTTGGCAGATTATAATGATTCAGAGTTGTTGAGACTCTTATCTGATTGTGGTCACTTTTTTCATAAGGACTGTGTTGCTACATGGTTTAGGTTAAACATGTCATGTCCAATGTGTCGGAACTCACCGCTTCCGACACCTTTTGCTCAAGTTACACCATTGGCAAATCACACGTGATTGAGTAATAGTCTAGTGGTTAGACTCGCACACTATAAGTGTAGTGAAGTGGAGTATCCGGAATTCGAACCCCGTCTGCCAATAAACAATTGTAAGCTTAACTTTAACGGGTCTATTTCGGGTGACACGCCTTTCTACTAGTGGAGGACTCATCCGAGACTACAAAGGTTGTTTTATACATGGTTTTACCTGTAATCCGAGTCACTCAACTTCGGTTATGGTTGATCTTTGCGGCCTTGATCATGGTTTGAGGCTTGCAAGCACCATGTATATTGATTCTCTCCTTGTGAAAATGAATTCTCTACGGTAGTTAGTATAATCAAAGCTCGTAAGTCTCATAACTTTCATTTGGTCCTCTTCTCTAGGTAGCGGTATCTCTTTTGAATCAGTTTGTTGGAGTTGTGAGATCAACAACTCATCTTCTAATAAATTTGTTTGATCTCAAAACTCCAATAAACCAATTCAAAAGAGATCAAATTTTGTGAGATCAAATTCATCAACTCTTTTAAATATTATTGACAAAAATTAGATACTTATGCAGGAAATATCTTAGAAGTATCCATGAAACATCTCAAATGTATCCAATCAGTATTTGGGTATCATATAGGTTTATTTGATTTGCAAAACATAACAACACATAATATCACAAGACAAATTTTTAAAGATTGGTTAATTTTTATCTTATAAGATGTTTGATGGTAAACGCACTATAGACATTATTTCTGTCCCAAACACAGATGCAGACATTGTTCAGTAGTATCCTTAATTTTCTTTTGCAAATTAAACGCACCATAGACATAAATAAACCTGTATAGAGAATAACTCTAAATTATATTGTAAGGTGATGTTGCAACAATCCTTTGGTGATTGACATGTGTCAAATATACTTGTAAAAATTGAAAGTGATCTTTTAGTGTAGATAATATAGAAAAAATTTAAAAGTTATTTAAGAGAATGGATAATTTTAATTTCTCATCATTTAAAATGTACCATTACTACCATAATACATAAATACATACATGTTAATCCAAGAATTAAAATAACATGATCAGCTGAGGTTAAAAAAATGTATAAATATACAATGCATTTAGCCTACACCAGGTAATGCATTTTGATCACTCCAAAATCATTAGGCATATCTATAAGTCTATAACAATATAATTATGTATGCCTATTGTGCACTAACCATACATACTAAAAATCATTAAAGCAGCTCCACACACTCATAGAAAATCATGAACAACACTGCTTCCATTGATTCTAAAAACCCTTCATCAGATAAATCAAATACATTACCATATTATTATATTGGTTTTTCTTTTGCATTTATCCTCATAGTGATCTTCATACCTATCTATTTAAGTTACTGTAACCATAGGAATTTGCAAAACAGGAATCAATCATCTTCTGCTGGCATCGACAACAGAACCATAGTAGTCTTGATGGAGAGTGATCATGATCATCAAGTGAATATTGATCAAGTTTCTGAGGAAGAACAAAATGCTATCTTCAATAGTAATCACCCCATTTTGTTGTACTCTCAAATCAAGCTTCATCATAAGACTTCTGCAGATTCAACATCACTCATTTGTTCAATTTGTTTGGAAGAATATGAAGATGCAGAGTTGTTGAGACTTTTATCAGATTGTGGTCACTTTTTTCATAAAGAGTGTGTTGCTACATGGTTTAGGTTAAACATGTCATGTCCCATGTGTAGGCTCAAGTTACACTGTTGCCAAACTATATGAAGCATAGACACTTCTCGGATTAGGCGTGTCTCAGTGTCTGACACACGTCTTGTCCGACTTCGATACTTTCAATTACATTGAATTATATTATTTTCTCAAATTTTTATCTGTATCGACGTGTCAGTTATCTGTGTTGTGTCCCCTGTCAGTGTTTGTGTCTGTGCTTCATAGTTGCCAAACTATACATGATTGAGTACTCAAAGCTGTTTAATTAAAGTGTTATAGAATTTTTAGAAGGAAAAACATAATGTGATCAACTTTGTATGCTTAAATTTCAATATTGCATTTGCTAATTGCTACTATAAACTCAAATGTGTTGTTATTGTATGTAAAATCACATAAACTGATTGAGAGTTGATAATGAGCTAGACATGAGATTTCAGAGAGAAAATCTTTTATCAGTTATCACAATAAGCGCATTGTAACAGTCGCAATGTCCACAATTAATTATAGTGATTGCAATTTGCAAGTCCTAACACAATGAATACCATGAACAACACTTCCAGTTATGATAACCCTTCAAATATCTTAGTATATAATTATATTGGATTGATTTTTACCCTTATCTTTCTCATGATGTTCATATTTTCATGTTACGGTAACAACAGAAACCAAAACATGCTCCAAATTACAGGAACAAATTCTAACAGAAGAACAATGGTCATTATGGAAACAGATATTGAAGTGAATATGGAAGTTTGTGTGGAAGAACAAGATTCCATTCTTAATAGTTACCCTATTTTGTTGTACTCCGAAGTCAAGCTTCATCACAAGGCTGATTCAACATCAGTTATTTGCTCAATTTGTTTGGCAGATTATAATGATTCAGAGTTGTTGAAACTCTCATCTGATTGTGGTCACTTTTTTCATAAGGACTGTGTTGCTACATGGTTTAGGCTAAACATGTCATGTCCCATGTGTCGGAACTCGCCACTTCCAACACCTCTTGCATAAGTTACACCATTTGCAAACCGCACCTGATTGAGCAGTAGTCTAGCGGTTAGAACTCACACCGTAAGTGTAGAGAAGTGAAAGTATCTGGGATTTGAACCCCGTCTGCCTATAAAAAATTGCAAGCTTAATGTTGACGGGTCTATTTTCGGGCGACACTAGTCTTTTTACTTGTGGAGGACTTAATGTTGGTGCCGATATTTTGGAGGTCCGAGGCAAATAATTAAAATGAACACCATACTAAAAAAATTGTATCAAAAAAAAATATATACTATATTTTTTAAATAACATCATCTATTTAAATTATAAATAACATCAATAATTTCAAAATTAGTTATTTATCTCTATAACTAACATAATAAAAAAAGTCATATTCTAATCAATATCATCAAAATACACTTGAGCTACTTAAAAATAGCATCCCTCCTAGCATTTTTTAAAACAAATTCTACATTGTTTGGATCAAATATGATTATGCCTTGTAATATAATTACTTTTTTTTTTAGACCCTTGAAATTTGGAGGTCCAAAAATGAGGCATAAATTGCCTTGTTTCAAAGCCTGCCCTGGGAGGGAGGACTCATCTGAGATTACAATTCTACAAATGTTGTTTTATACGTGGTTTTACCTGTAATCCAAGTCACTCAACTTCGGTTATGGTTGAACTTTGCGGCCTTGATCATGGTTTGAGACTTGCAAGCACCATGCATATTAGTTCTCTCCTTGTGAAAATGAATTCTCTTACGGTAGTTAGTATAATCAAAGCTCGTAAGTCTCATAACTTTCATTTGGTCCTCTTCTTTAGGAAGTCGTATCTCTTTTGAATCGGTTTTGACGTTGTGAGATCAACAACTCTTCTACTAATAAATTTGCTTGATCTCAATCATTTCTTAGGAATTCATCCCATTTTGTTGTACTCTTAAATCAAGCTTCATCATAAGCTTTCTGCATGTTCAACATCACTCATTTCTTCAATTTGTTTCGAAGAATTTGAAGATAAATTGAGTTGTTGAGACTTCTATCAGATTGTGGTCACTTTTTTCATATGGATTGTGTTGTTACATTGCCAAACTATACATGATTGAGTAGTTAACCGGTTTAAGTAAAGTGTTATAGAATATTTAGAAGGAGAAATAAAATGGAATGTGATCTTCAAAATTTATTTCTGTTACTCATTCTAAAATTATTTAAAAGTTTAACGATGATTAAACATTTTTTATAATTTGAAAAATAATAGGGACCACAATTGTATGGATTAAAATTTTATAAAGACTAAAACATGTCATTTTTTTTATAAAGACTATAGAATTTTTTTTATTTTTATTTTTTGTAATTTTATAGAGATTAAAAATATATTTAAAAATTGGTGGAGCGGTGTTACCATTTGGAGTTGGTTTTGATTTAGAAGTCGTTTGACCCGGCTTATTTTCTACTTTTCTATTTAGCTTAAACGAAATAGAGAAGTATAAAATTGAATTTAGTCATATTTCTCTTTAAAAGTATTAGAGAAATAAAGTAAAGAAGTAAAAAATAAAAAGAAGTAGAGTCAAACATAATTTTTTCCTACTTAACTATTTTTAAGGAGAAGAAAAAAAATAAAAAATAAGTCGGGCCAAACGGGCACTTAGAATAGTCATAATTTAACTTTGAGTATTATTATCTTGACTTTGACTTAGAATAGTCATAATTTGACTTTCATTTTGACTGCATTTATTATTTTTTGCTTTCATTTTTCTATCAATGTCCTTTAAATATTGGTCCATTGTGTCTCAATAAGATCATTCAAATCAACCATGGACACAGTTATTGTCCACTATTTTACCTCGCTCTATCAAGACATTGAAACATGAAAAGTGTGATCTCTTTCTCTCCGTTGTCTTTTCTTTGTGTTTGGAGTTGCTCGTTAGTCTTTAGGACCATTTGTTTCATGAAAGTCTCTTGATTCATAGGTTGTTTCTCTTGCAGCATCGATTACAATGAAAGCAAGTTTCACTTTTTTTCTAGTCATGGATATGACTAGAATAAAGGAAAAGGAAAATCAAGGAAAAACATTGTTTGTTGCGAATAATGTCTATTTTTTTAAAAAAAAATTATAGACCAATTTTGATATACATGATTTAATTTCTAGATAGTATTAAGTGTATGAATGATTAATTTTCAATTGGTAGTTTTGTTATAAAATGTAACTTTATTTGCATACCATGACCATCCATGGATATAACAAATCAAATGCTTTATGACATGTAATTTGTGAAATTTATCATATTGAAATAATTTAATTGTTGCAGCTATATAATATAAGAGGATTGGATTATGTATGAAAAATTATGAGTGAAAAATTCATTTTGATCTTTTACAATTTTTTATTCTCCAATTTAATTTCTAACTAAAATAAAATATAAGTCTTTATTGTATTAATATTTTTTTTTATGCTTGATGTATATGATATTCTTTTATATAAATTAATGTTATTATATTTAATCACTCCATCTCTGTAAAAAAGTGAATACAGATCAAATTAATTAGTGAGTGATTTTTTTTAATAATATGATAAATTCTGTAACTAAAAAAGTAAAATTTTCGATATTGCATTTACTACTATAATTAGTGAGTGATTTTTTTTTATTTATAAAAATGACTAGAGGTAGCATTATAATTTTTTTTTGGTTAAGACTTTGAGAGAGAATTAAGCTTATCGTTAAGTCATTTTCATCAATTCCGTCCCATACGCCACTTGGAAAGATAAGCCAACAACAAATACCATTAAATTAAAAGAACATGATTAATTAATGTTGTTATAGTACTATGAAATAAATTGTGAAAAAGACATATAATAAACGTTGACCCCAAAATTAAATTATATAGAATTATAAGTTAATGGTAAAACCTTTTCAGCAAGTTAAACAAGCAAGCATTCCAAACCAAATCCAATTCCAAATTTTGGTCAAGAGATGATGAACAACAATAGCCCCTTACAATCCCAAAACAACAACAATTTTGATGCAAATGGGTTCACATACATCTTAACATTTGTGTTTGCTCTCATATTCTTGATTCTTACAATTGTTATTGCTTGTGTTCGGCTTCGTATGTCATCACGAGGTCCGGACATGATCAATATTTTGTCCGGCTTACCACCACATCGTCAGGAAGACTCGATCATGGAGCGAGGACTTCGCCGTCATAGGGACACAAGTTTTGAAGAATACCCAAAAATGTTATACTCTCAAATTGAAAAGAATTTAGATGGTTCTTCAACTTCAAGTTGCTCTATTTGCTTAGGAGACTATAAAGAAAGTGACATGTTGAGGTTACTTCCTGATTGTGGTCATCTTTATCATGTTGCTTGTGTTGATCCATGGCTTAGGTTACATTCAACTTGTCCCATATGTAGAAAATCTTTGCTAGCTTCAAGCTAATTATTAGCTTTCAATATTGAGATGTTGTAAATCAAATTACTGTTTTGTGAGTATATAATTCCATGTTTTAAATTTTAATTGATAGATTTTATTTTTATTTTTGTTTTAAATAACAATTATAAGTGTGTATAGTGATTTTGTATGGGACATTTCACAATGTACATAATCTTTTTTGTTGATTTTTTCCGATGGCCAGTTCAATCAAATTTTGTATTTATTTTTCTCACGACGAGACCGCCGATCATAAAGATGGTAGCGGTATGTGTTTGTCGCGACTAGGCCCAAAACAAAGTAGTTCGAGATAGGATGAATAATTTATGATGGTTCATAAACTAAACTGGTACTCCCTCCGTCCCAAAATGTAAGTAAATTTGACTTTTTAGGTACATTTGACTATTGATGTATTTGGTCCATAATATGAGCTAGATACATCAATAGTCAAATGTACCTAAAAAGTCAAATTTGCTTACATTTTGAGACGGAGGGAGTACATTGTTTAGATTTGAGTAATGAATGTCTTGTCTAATTACTTTGGCTCTGTTCTTTCAAGTATTATTGACACTGTCTAAAGTTGAAACATGTGATTCAAGAATGATGGAACTTGGATGTTATACGTAACTCAAGTCATTCACGTTTAGTTCGAGATACGATGAATAATTTATGATGGTCCATATCTAGTGTTCAGATTTGGACAGTAAATATCTTGTCTGATTACTTTGCAATTGCCTCTTTTCTTTCAAGTGTTTTTGATACCTTCTAAAGTTGAAACATGTGATTCAAGCATGATGAAACTTGGACGTTAATACGTACGTAACTCGAGTCATTCACGTTTAGTTCGAGATAGATTGAATAATTTATGACGGTCCATAAACTAATCTCATACTCTAGTGTTCAGATTTGGGTAATGAATGTTTTTGTCTGATTACTTTGGTTCTTTTCTTTCAAGTGTTCTTGACACAGTTTAAAGTTGAAACATGTGATTCAAGCATGATGAAACTTGGACGTTAATACGTATGTAACTCAAGTCATTCACGTTTAGTTCGAGATAGGATGAATAATTTATGATGGTCCTAAACTAATCTCGTACTCTAGTGTTCAGATTTAGGTAATGAATGTCTTGTCTGATTACTTTGACTCTTTAATTTTCTTTCAAGTGTTCTTGATATCTTCTAAAGTTAAAACACGTGATTCAAACATGATGGAGCTTGAACGTTAATACATAACTCAAGTCATTCATGTTTGGTTCAAGATAGAATGAATAATTTATGATGGTTCATTAACTACTCTCGTACTCTTGTGTTAGAATTTGGGTAATGAGTGTCTTGTCTGATTACTCTGACTCTTTCTTTCAAGTGGTCTTGACACCTTCTAAAGTTGAAACATGTGATTCAAGCATGATAGAACTTAGACACTAATACGTAACTCAAGTCATTCACGTTTAGATCGAGATAGGATGAATAGTTTATGATGGTCCACAAACTACTTTTGTATTCCAGTGTTCAGATTCAGGTAATGAATGTCTTGTCTGATTACTCTCACTCTTTTCTTTCAAGTGTTCTTGACACCTTCTAAAGTTGAAACATATGATTCAAGCTTGATGAAACTTGGACGTTAATATGTACGTAACTCAAACGTAACTCAAGTCATTCACGTTTAGTTCGAGATAGAATGAATGATTTATGATAATGGTCCATAAACTAATTTCGTACTCTAGTATTCAGATTTGCGTAATAAATATCTTGTCTGATTACTTTAACTCTTTTCTTTCATGTGTTCTTGATACCTTCTAAAATTAAAACATGTGATTCAAACATGATGAAACTTACATACTAATACATACTTAACTCAAATAATCACATTTTATTCGACATAGAATGAATAATTTATGATAATCAATAAACTAATCTCATAATCTACTGTAACACTGCACAGCACCACCTCATGTTAGATTAATGTTCCTTATGGATTATTATCTTTGAGTCAAAAGAAAAAAAATGATCATGTACATAAATATAACGTTACGCAGCACACTATATGACACTAATATATATTATTTTTCTTACAAAAGGACAAATTAAGCTTCGAACATATAGATTAATTTGCCATTACGGAAACGTCACTTCACAATAGATTTTCCATAACGTTAATTAATATTAGTATATATAAACAAAACCATACTTAAAATCAGCGAACATAAATACTGAAATACATTAGAAACAATGATCTCGTGATATATATGTGTGTATAAATAGTAGACATGAACATTCATGATGAAGACTTTAGAAGAATGGGTTATTTCATCATATTTCTTGTATGCTTAATAATTGTAACACTTTTAATTACAATTGCTTCTTATTTATGCACTTTGCCCCTTCAAACTCGACTTCCTCCACCGGCTGCGCGCGACACAAATTTAAACCACGCGACAATTACTGTTGTAGCTGAACCGACTGATCAATTGCAACCACGACCACGGTTAGATCAAAATACAACAAATGTGTGTAGAAGCTATGATCAAAATGGTACACTACCATATTTATCTGAAGTGAAATTATGTAACAGCAATAATATTAATTCTAGTAGTAGTTGTTGCTGTTCTATATGTTTGATGGATTATAAAGAAGCTGATTTGTTGAGAATGCTTCCTGGTTGTGGTCATTTGTTTCATGTGGTGTGTGTTGATCCTTGGTTGAGAATGAATTTGACTTGTCCTGTTTGTAGGAAGACATATCAATCAGTGTAATTCATGCAAATGTATGTGTTTTTGTTTTGGTTGATATGTGTGACAAAATTTAATATTTGATGCTGAGATAATGAAATTGATATTGTACTGTGCAAATTAATCACTTGTATTGTTGGGCATGTTTTGGATTCACATCATATTTTCTAACTTTGAGAATACTATTTAAACATGTTATTCTCAACAATAAGAAAAAAGCAAATGTTAACATGTGCCCTAAGGGCACATATTAATAAATTTAATAAAGAAATATTTTTTTTGAAAATCGTGCAATCAACTTTTTGATAGTTAAATTATTGTATTTTCTAATATAAAATTTCTATTTTTAATTTCCTTAACATGTATCCTTAGGACACACATTAACAAGACTCTAAGAAAAATATTATTTAAATTTTTAATAAAATGTGTCCATGGCACGTAATGTTGATTATGTACAAATTAGTGGCGGAGTTAGAAATATTTTTAAGTTTGTACAAAATTTTAGTCTAACAACACAATTTTAATTTTGTCCTAAATTAATCTTTAAAAAATTTAATTTATCTCAGTTTTGAACAAAAAATCTAAATTTTACCCTTAATTAACCCTTAAAAATATCAAATCTCAGTTTTGAAGAAAAAATATTAATTTTGTTCTAAACTAACCCTAAAAATACCAAAATTTTTTGCAAGAGTCTGAACAACTGCTCAGGCCATAAATTTGCCCATGCGTATAGGTAAATAAGAAATAGAAAAAAAAAATTAAAATTGAAGATACAAGTACATTATTAATATAAAAATATATAAAAAAAAAATTAATGAATCATTACCGTTGTTGCTGTAAAAATATAAGTTGAGGCAAAAATTGAATTATAATAAATAAAAAATGTAATACTTTTTGTATTTGTGTTTTAAGTTTTTTTTGTTTTCACCACAGATATCCGATCCATTTTGCCGATTAATCTAGTTCCGGACGAGTTCTTACATTAAATAGATCTAGTTTTCTCCTAAATACAGTAGTGGGAGATTGAACAGTGGTTGCGTAAATCTAGTGCTAATCATCACCACTAGATCAACTATTTGATTGTATTTTAAGTTTTTAATTAACCATGTTTAACCACAATATAATATCATCAATTGCGTACCTTCTAGTCCTACAGAAGTATAAGATGGTATATGTCAAAAAAATAAGTATAAGACGGTAGGTACAATACAATGATACATGTTATAGGTGCTAGGGGTGTACACGGGTTGGGTTGGGTAAAATTTGGTCAAATCTGTTACCCAACCCGATCAATATATATTGGGTTGGGTTCATCGTCAAATCCGAATATTTATGGTTAGACCCAAACCAAACCAATCCGATAATTTATGGGTTGGGTTGGGTTCGCGGGTTGTCTATACATTGTGAAATATTTTTTTGATCAAAAAATATACGTTTTAAAAATTCTAAAAAATCTATAATTCAATTCAACACAATTGTGACACAATACTAACATTTAATTTAGATACTATTATAACTTCAAATAAAAATTCATCCATAAACGGTAACAATTCCACAAAACACGTCTATTCAATAAGTTTCAAGAAGCAGTAGTATCAAATTAAATAAAATTCTAAAATCAAATCAAATAAGTTTTAGTAAAAGAGCAATGAAGAAATTAATGAATGAAATTGAAAAGTTTGAATGAAAAATTTTTGGGAATGAAAAAAATCAGACGGATATTTTGAAGTTACAATGAGTTTTTATTAAAATAAAATAACAATAACAATAAATATTAATAATACCACGTCAACGGGTTGGGTTCACGGGTCCGCGGATTCAAAACATTAAATCTGATACCCGAACCAATAACTTATAGGTTCAATAGATTGGGTTGGGTTCTACCCGCGGGTGAATGGGTTCGGGTACTTTTTAGATTGGGTTGGATTGGGTGCGCGGGTTCGCGGGTCGACCCGCACCCATGTACACCCCTAATAGGTGCTTGAGTCTGTCCCATGAGCTTAACTCAATTGATTGGACATATTGCACGAAAGTGCCGGGATCGAGATTCGAACCCGGATACACCCACTATTTCATTTTTAATGGGTGATATAGCCACTAGGCTATCTGAAAGAAAAAAAATAGGTGCTTGAGCCTTGAGGGTTATTCATGCCACCACTACTAGGTTTAGTAGTATAACCATTTGGATATAATTGTGGAGATAAAAAAGAGTTACCCTTTTTTAGGGGGGAAAATATTAAATGATGCATGCATTTAATTAAATAAATTTTGCTCAAAAAAAAATAAATTTGGCTAAAGAATATTTTGTTACTAGTTTTAGCTCAATTACTGATCGGATATTTAATTTCCATTAATCATATATGGAAAAAAGTCAACCAATCAATCGAAAAAGAGAGATAATAGTATTTTTACTAAAATAATTTTAATATTGATTTATTTACAATTAACATAAATGTATATAGTGTGAATTTGGAATAATGTAAATAATATTGTAGTAAAATTTAAAAATATTAACTATTTTGAGACAAGATTTTTTTAGAAAAATGTCACTTGGGAGGGAGTATAGTATATATAAATAAAGATGGTTTTGCAAAACTTTATGTAGAACTTAGAAGTGCTGCTTGCAACACTGAATCTTCTGCAGGTATGTAATGGTCTTGCTCCCAACCTTTGATTTCATGTTGTTTAAGCATTTGTTTCATATGTTCTTCCATGTTTGTTATTAGCTTTTATTTTATTTTGTTTTTGTTTTTGTTTTTATAGCTAAAAATAAAATAAAAATTCTTTTTTTGTTTGTGTTTTTTACCTTCTGATTCTTAGGGGAAGAGACCCTAGTAGTCTAGAGTTCGAGCGAGTTATGACATCAAATGGTTCCAGTCCCCTCTTAAACGCAGTGAAAATCAAAAGATTAATGTTGTTACTATATTTTAATTATAATGTACATGTTTAAAATTCAACCAAATGCATCCTTCAATTCTATGTTGATTTATTTGTCTTGCTATTTTTGTTTTGTATTAACTAACGTAGTTTTTTCTTTCATCCTGTTGCTATATATCGTTTATAATAAATACGAAGAAGTAGAGAATTTCATATTTAAACTCGAATTTTGCGTATCAACATCCTTGCATTGCCCCCCAACAATTTAGCTATACGCACATGATATCGCACAAAATTGTTTTGTTACCTCAAGAATGCAACCTCCGTATAACACCATGTCTTTTGTCTGTCCGAAAATGTGCATCTAGACTGCATCGATTTTTTTGAAAATGTTGGGATAAGATATTTCTCCAAAATAGATTCAAATCATCGACATAGATTCAACTTCTAGAATTCAAAACCCTTCATTTTGAATTCTAGAACTTGAAAACTAAAAAACACATTTCGAGTTATAGAACTCGACAATCTATTTTTACCTTTTTAAGTCGGACGTGCGAGGTTTGAGGGCAAGAAAATCACAAGGTTAGGAACTTTTGCTCATCTCTACCAAAAATAGGAGACAACAAGATTAAATCCCTGCCCATATAGTTGGAATGAAAACATATTAACAATTTAATTACAATTTTGTCCTTTTTTTTCAGTTTCATAAACAGTTTCTTATTCCCTCTTTTTGTATTCACCATTCCATCTTCTGGTTTATGCTTCTCTTCTGCAACTCTTCTTTTTTCTTCTTGCAGAAAGACATTGCTTTGTCTCAAGTCTCAACTCCAACAAGGTACACCACATTAACAATGAAACATTTTTCTGCTTTTGATTTCAGTCATCACTGTTCTTTCTTCTTCTTTTTTCTCTCTACTTGTATTTTTCAGGTTGTGTACATGTTTCTTTCTTATTACTTTGCACTTTCTTTGATTCTTGTTTTTATATACATTTTCTGAGAGATTGATTATGTTCATTATTCATATTGATTGATCTTGAAGGAACTATAAAGTGATTACTACTAAGTCATTGAATCAAGAATGGTATTATTGCTGGGATTTACTTTAAATGGTACCAAACCTTCATTGTTCATCGTTGCCATAGCTTTCTCTCTATTCATATTGATACTCAGCTCTGGTCATTTTGAGTGGTGTTCAAATATACTAAATAGAAGAGATCAAAATGTGACAACAAAAGATCTGTTATCAAGGGAAATCACATGTGATGGCTTGGGAACCAAGAACTTTACAGTGTCAAATCTTGGTAATATCCATTTCTATAGCTTATATGTTATAAACTTTGATATCATAGCTTTTGACAAATTTGTAGTGATACTTGGTTCATCACATGTAAAAATTTGTAGTGAAATTGTGGTTAATCATGTACCACATTTTTTACATTGAATGGAATAAATCATCTATTCACTGAATTAACTGCATTTTTTAACGTGATTAATCCGGAGTTGAATTTCTAGGAAAAAAATGAGTTTTGAATATCATTGCTCTACTAACAATATTTTACATGTTCAAATATCTGTAGATTCAAAAAACCGTTCATCACCCAGTAAAAGTCATGCTGACAAACACCTTGATGGGCTTTTCTCTTCTGGATTTGATAAAGGATCATGCTTAAGCAGATATCAGTCTTACTTATACCGTAAGGTATCGCCTCACAAACCTTCTCCATATTTCATATCAAAACTTCGTCGCTATGAAGATCTTCACAGAAGATGTGGACCTCATACTAGAGCTTACAAGAGAACCATGGTAAAGCTCAATAGGTTTAAATCCAATGTTACTACTGGATCATGTAAGTACATGATATGGACGGCTGTCAATGGCTTAGGGAACAGAATGGTGAGCATGGCTTCAGTATTCCTATATGCAATCGTCACTGATCGAGTCCTACTAGTAGAATTTCATGACGAAATGGTTGGCCTATTTTGTGAACCATTCCCTAATTCATCATGGATATTGCCTAAAGATTTTCCTCTTAGTGACAACAGCAAAGGACAATATTTTGAAACATATGAAAGCATGCTAAAAAGGGACAAGGAAAACATTTCAAAGGAGTTACTATTACCATCAATTATAGGAGTACATCTCAATATGTATCATTCAATTAATGAACATGAGCTTTTTTTCTCTTGTGACCATAGCCAACATCTTCTACATAAAGTACCCCTTTTGATTGTAACATCAGATCAATATTTTGTACCTGCTCTTTTTATGGTTCCATCCTTTAACCAAGAGCTTAACAAAATGTTCCCGAACAAAGACATAATTTTTCACCTTTTGGGACGTTACCTATTTCTCCCTTCAAATGATGTATGGGGACCGATCAAAAGATTCTATCAAGCATATTTAGCCAGGGCAGAAGTGAAAATTGGAATCCAAATAAGAGTATTTAATCCTCAACTCACACCGTATGAAACAATCATGGGTCAAGTTTTGAAATGCACCCAAAAGCATAAGATACTACCTGATTTCGCCGCAAATATATCTAAAGACCCTCCGTTGAAAAATCAGATTTTGAAGTCTGTTTTGGTAGCATCATTATATCCAGAATATGGTGAGAATCTTAGGACTATGTATTTGAACAAACCTACTGTTACAGGGGAAATCATCGGAGTTTATCAGCCAAGTCATGAAGATCATCAAAAGTTTTATGATAACTTGCACTTCAAGAAAGCATTGACAGACATATATCTATTAAGTTTGTGTGATGTTTTGGTTACTAGCTCTGAATCATCTTTTGGGTATGTAGCTCAGGGTTTGGGAAGCATAAAGCCGTTGGTTCTTCGCAAATTACTAGACAGCAACATCCCCGATACACCTTGTCTGCAAGATTTCTCTACGGAGCCTTGTTATCTGATAACTCCTAAACTTGATTGCACGGAGAAACCCATAGATATTGGTACAATTTTTCCTTACATGAAGAGATGTGTTGATTATCAATCGGGTGTCAAGTTGGTCAATGATATTCTGTAGATGGAAAAACCCAATATTGTTTTTGAAGGGTTTCGATTTTGGTTTACTACGGTGACTAAAAATCTATTTTGTAGTATCAATTAGTAATATGTTTTATAATTAGCCATTAATTGTTTTGTAATATCATATGTTTCATGATTTCAACCAGTAGTTATATATATTTTGCAGTTCTTCTATCCTAATTTGTTTATGTGCTAGTGAAGAAACTACTATTATATGAAAGTCGATACAAATTTATGCAAATATTATTCATGCTTCAATTTAGTAAAGAATTCAAAACATCCATACACTTGCACCAAACAAATATCATTACTTATGTTGCAGGCTTGAACAAAACATAAGGTTTAACAGAAGCAATTATCAAACTAAGTAATCAACTTTGTTTAGAAAATCAAGTATTAATCCCAATATCCATTTTGATTCTAAGCACTTCAATTGTCCCTAAAGTAATATGTTAAAATCATTTAGGTTTTAATCCCTAAAGTCAAAATCTGTAGGAAAATCTTTAGGTTTCCTGCAAATTTTCCTTCGAATTTTAACTTTAGGGACTACAAAACGCCGCACAAATTTAATTATATTAATGTAGTTTTTGTTTTGTATTAATGTAGTTTTTTTTTCATCCTCTTGCTATATACTGTTTATAATAAATGTGAAAAAGTAGAGAGTTTCAAGTTTAAACTCGAATTTTGCGTATCAATATCCTTGCATTGCATCCCAACAATTTAGCTATACTTACGTGACATCGCACCTAATTGTTTTGTTACCTCAAGAATGCTACCTCCATATAACACCATGACTTTTGTTTGTCCAAAAATGTGCATCTAGACTGCATCAAAAAAAAAAATTAAAATGTTGGGATAAACTAGATCTCCAAAATAGGAATGGCAAAATAGATTTGAATCATTGACATAGATTCAAATTCTAGAATTCAAGGGTTTTGAATTCTAGAACTTAAAAACTAAAAAACACGTTTCAAGTTATAGAAATCGAATAGTATAATTTTGACTTTTTAAGTGGGGCGCGGAGGCTTGAAGGCAAGAAATTCATAAGGTTAACCTTTTGCCCTTCTCCACCAAAAATAAGAGGCAACAAGATTGAGCTTGTTAACACCTTCAGGCTTCAGTCCCATAAGCCACAAAAATAAATCCCTGCCTATTTACTATAATAGTTGGAATGAAACACATTAACAATGTAACTACAATTTTGTCCCTATTTTTCAGTTTCATAAAACAGTTTCTTATTCCCTCATTTTCTATTCACCATTCCATCTTTCTGGTTTATGCTTCTCTTCTGCAACTCTTCTTTTTTCTTCTTGCAGAAAGACATTGCTTTGTCTCTACTCCAACAAGGTATACCACATTAACAATGAAACATTTTGCTGCTTTTGATTCTTTCTTTTTCTTTTTTCTCTCTACTTGTATTTTTCAGGTTGTGTAC
Organism: Trifolium dubium; assembly: GCA_951804385.1. Taxonomy (NCBI): domain Eukaryota; kingdom Viridiplantae; phylum Streptophyta; class Magnoliopsida; order Fabales; family Fabaceae; genus Trifolium; species Trifolium dubium. The sequence goes on along the minus strand of OX638064.1, from coordinate 51,021,076 downwards.
ATGTTTCTTTCTTTTTACTTTGCACTTTCTTTGATTCTTGTTTTTAGATAGAATGAAATAATTCCCAGTTAGATTCTTGTTTTTATATACATTTTCTGATCTTGTGCATTATTCATATTGATTGATCTTGAAGGAACTATAAAGTGATTACTACAAAGTCATTGAATCAAGAATGGTATTGCCGGGATTTACTTCAAATGGGACAAAACCTTCATTGGTCATCTTTGCCATAGCTTCTTCCTCTCTACTCATATTATTAACACTCACCTCTGGTAATTTTGAGTGGTTTTCAAATATACTAAATGGAAAAGATTTGTCATCAAGAGAAATCACATGTAGTGGCTTGGAAACCAAGAATTTTACAGTGTCAAATCTTGGTAATATATATTTCTATAGCTTATGTTATAACCTTTGATATCATAACTTTTACTGTGCTACTTATTATCCAATTTTCCTTACATCAGTTAGTTATACTTGGTTCATCACATGTAAAATTTTGTAGTGAAGTTGTAGTTAATCATGTACCACAATTTTGATTGTTAATTGAATAAACTATCTATTCAACTGAATTAACTTTATCTAACGTGATTAACTATGTGTCGTAGTTTTAGGGGGGAAAATGAGTGTCTGAATATCATGACTCCGCTAACAATATTTAACATGTTCAAATATCTACAGGTTTTAAAAACAGTTCATCATCATTAACTAAAAGTCATGCTGACAAATTCCTTGATGGGTTTCTTCTCTCTTCTGGATTTCATAAAGGATCATGCTTAAGCAGATTTCAATCTTACTTATACCGCAAGGTATCCCCTCATAAACCTTCTCCATATTTCATATCAAAACTTCATCGCTATGAAGATCTTCACAGAAGATGTGGACCACATACTAGAGCTTACAAGAGAACCATGGGAAAGCTCAATAGATTAAAATCCAATGTTACTACTGGATCATGTAAGTACATGATATGGAGACCTGCGAATGGCTTAGGGAACAGAATGGTGAGCATGGCTTCAGTATTCCTATATGCCATCGTTACTGATAGAGTCCTATTGGTAGAGTTTCATGATGACATGGTTGGCCTATTTTGTGAACCATTCCCTAATTCATCATGGATATTGCCTAAAGATTTTCCTTTTAGTGACAACAGGAAAGGACAATATTTTGAAACATATGAAAGCATGCTAAAAAGGAACAAGGAAAACATTTCAAAGGAGTTACTATTACCATCAATTATAGGAGTACATCTCAATATGCATCATTCAATTAATGATCATGAACTTTTTTTCTCTTGTGACCATAGCCAACATCTTCTACATAAAGTGCCCCTCTTGATTGTAACATCAGATCAATATTTTGTACCTGCTCTTTTTATGGTTCCATCCTTTAACAAAGAGCTTAACAAAATGTTCCCAAACAAAGACATAATTTTTCACCTTTTGGGACGTTACCTATTTCTCCCTTCAAATGATGTATGGGGACCGATCAAAAGATTCTATCAAGCATATTTAGCCAGGGCAGAAGTGAAAATTGGAATCCAAATAAGAGTATTTAATCCTCAACTCACACCATATGAAACAATCATGGGTCAAGTTTTGAAATGCACCCAAAATCATAAGATACTACCCAATTTTGCCACGAATGTTTCAAAAGACCCTCCATTGAAAAATCAGATCTTGAAGTCTGTTTTGGTAGCATCATTATATCCAGAATATGGTGAGAATCTTAGGACTATGTATTTGAACAAACCTACTGTTACAGGGGAAATCATCGGAGTTTATCAGCCAAGTCATGAAGATCATCAAAAGTTTTATGATAACTTGCACAACAAGAAAGCATTGACAGACATATATCTATTAAGTTTGTGTGATGTTTTGGTTACTAGCTCTGTATCAACTTTTGGGTATGTAGCTCAGGGTTTGGCAGGCATAAAGCCATTGGTTCTTCATAAATTACTAGACAGCAAAATCCCTTATTCGCCTTGTGTGCAAGATTTCTCTACGGAGCCTTGTTATCTGATAACTCCTAAACTTGATTGCACGGAAAAACCCATAGACGATATTGGCACAATTTTTGCTTACATGAAGAGATGTGTTGATTATCAATGGGGTGTCAAGTTGGTCAGTGATATTGTGTAGATGGAAAAACCCAATATTATTTTTGAAGGTTTCCGATTTAAGTTTTCACCGACTAACAATCTATTTTGTAGTATCATTTAGTAATATGTTTTACAATTAGCCAATAATTGTTTTGTAATATAATCTGTTTCATGATTTCAGCCATTTTTTATATATATCTTTAATTTGTTTATGTGCTAGTGAAGAAACTATTATATGAAAGTCAATGCAAATTGGCGCAAATGTTGTTCTTGTACATGCTTCAATCTAGTAAAGAATTCAAAATATCCAAACAAATATCATGCATGCATGCACTTTGGCAACTAACCCTTAAATCAATTATTAGTAACACAATTAAAAATCTAATTACTTATGTTGCAGATTTGAATAAAACATGAGGTTTAAAAGAAGCAAACTAAGTAATCAACTTTGTTTAGCAAATCAAATATTAATCAGTTCTATATGTAACACGACAATGCAAAATCAAATATGATGTGGGTGATAGTGGAGCGAATCAGAGGAGATGAACTCACATAGAGGAAGTGGACGTTACCGGTACGGTGGCGACGGAAGTAGGCGCGGTGGCACCAACATAGAGAAGAACATGTGTCAACATTTGGTGGATGCGATTAATCAATTTGGTTTCATTTATCATTTTATTTTGTTTTCATGCATCCCAAATCGACTAATCTGGTTCGAAATGAATTATGGAATGAGTAATTTCAATTATCGTTCAAACTTAGTTGTGGATTTAACTGTAGTCTTTTATATTAAATTCAACCTCAATTAACATTTTGAATCGATTAACTCACTATTTTTATTGTCGCATTAGCTTATAATTTTGTTTAATTTAAGTATTTTTACTTATTTTAATTGTTTTATTGTTTCTTGAATTAATAATTTTTTATTTAAAAATTTGACAAGGATTTAACGGATTATTGATTCCCTGTCAATTTTTCAAAAAATCAGGGAGTTAACCGATTATTTAAAAATCGTGTGAAAATCGTTTGCCAACCACCATTAAATAGGGTGAAATTCAATTTTCAATTTGCAACCTAGGGAATGGTTATGGTGCATAAGCATGTTTATGCACCATACATAAATCCCAACCCATTAAGCTATAGCCCAACATAATTGTTGTACACCCCAGCCCATTTTGTTATACACCCCCACCAATTTAAACCATTTCATCATCATATTGGCTTGGTTAACGTTCATCATCATCCACACTAACTCATCATCAAACCGATCCCTCCGATTCCGATTCCGCTTCCTCCATCGCCGGAATCATCATCATCATCATACACCGAAATCATCATCATCACTGTCACAGATCTCATCACCATCATCCTCAATTTCTTCATTGAAAAACCCAACATCTCTAAAAATGAAAAACCTCAATTTGTTGCTTCATTGAATCCCCAATTGACGAAATTATTGTTACTGGAATTTGAACTTTTGTCTATAGAATTGTTACTAAGATCCTTTCTGGATAAAATTATCTATAAGAGCTAATAAGAGAAGAAATTTTTCCTTGAAACTTCAATGTGAAAAGTTAAGCTTGTTTACTCATAAGCTTTTTTAAGGGCCTCTACATAATCTGTTAGGTAACGTAGCTTTGGTTTGATTTTTGCATATTCTGATTGTGTCGTTGTTCTTTGTGAATTTTGTGCAATTTTGAAATTTTTATATGTTTGTTTTGTTTGTTGTGTGTGGTTTTTGATGATATGAATTATGATTTCGTCAGAATCGACTGGGAGAGAAGAGGATTTCGTCGGAGAAGAAGCTATCGATTGCGAGAGAAGAGGATTTCGTCAGAATCGATTGGGAAAGTAGAGGATTTTGTTGGAGAAGAAGCTTCATGATTGAGACTTGAGAGAGTCTAAGGATGAGGAGGGGAGAAAGAGTGAGATGAGAGTTAACAGGATTATTACACGTGTAACAAAATCTAATGACCGGGAAAATCTTATGCACCATGCATAAGGATTTTCCTTATGTAGGACTAGCGGGTCAAACGGGCACGACGTGCCCGTTTGTGTGGTACATATTTTTTATTATATTTATTTATATAGAAGATTGTTCTAAATTTATAAAATTAGAATCAAGCGATGATTAAAATGAAAACAAAACGGAAGGACAACGATTTGCAAAGAGAGAAAATACACCAACAAATAAATAGAGAACTTACTTTCAGAGTAGAAATTAACCAAGAGAGTGACGCTTTCGGTATAAACAATCCCTTGTTTGCGATTATCATCTTAACTTCTTCTATAGTTGTTCCAAAAAACAAAGAAACTTGAATCACCATGTGATACATTAAAAGAATCTTCAAGTGTCACTCGAATCACAAATGCACTCTATAATTTGAAAATCATTTATGATCACTTCTGATATTTAAAAGTTGTTATAACAAAAACACAAACAATAAATAGAGTAAATGGTAAAAATCAAACGCATATCAAAAGGCAATATATATGATATTAATATTGCATAAATTGAAAAAGATAAAATGAAATATAATAATTATATATGAGAATTTTTGTCATTAATTTTTTTTGTTAATTTGATTATTGATAAACAGCAAAAGAACAATTTGATATTGATAGGCAAATTGATTAAAATATGTGTACATGTAGATTGTAGATACATTAAGGAGAAGAGAAATGTGTAATAAATAATTAAGAAGAAAATAAAGTTGTAAACCTCGTGAAATGAAATGATTCCGTTGAATTGATATAGGCTGATTCTCTTCTATTAATAGTAGTGTGGAATTTTTAAAAAATTAATGGAAAGTGATTATGGATCCATCGAATTGAATAGGCGCAAGAATATGATGAAGATATGTGATCAAATTCTGTAAAACAAATACTCCTATAAAAGTAGGGATTAGTGGATGTCCAAAATAGTAAGCGGTTAAGCGCTAATGAGAACTAATATTCGTATAACGGTCTTGCCAATTATAATAGAATTGAAGAAGAAAAAAACAATAAGGATTTTTTAGGAATTATGAAAAAAGTCAAGGATATTTTTGGAAGCAAAAAAGCCAGCCCAAAACTTGTATCCTATTTATATTAGTAGGGATTAGTAGGGATAACTCTTGCCGTTGGTCCATCCCACCTTGCACCGTTTTGGACGCGTGAATGGCAAGTTGTGATGGGATGGGTTGGACCATTTTTGTGTCCGTTTTTTTCTCCACCTAAGTCATTTGTGCCCTGATTTTTCTTATAAAAAGTTGGGTCAAACGAAGAAGCCGTAGATTAATTATATAACTCAAACATGATATAATTGGATTCATCCATCAATTTATTGACTATGGATTTAACGGATTATTGATTCCCTGTCAATTTTTCAAAAAATCAGGGAGTTAACCGATTATTTAAAAAATTGAAAATAAATAATTTTGTATAATATTTTTTTTGTTGAAACAATATAATCTTATTATTGTATACAAAGTTTGTTTGTTTTTAAATAAAGTTTGTTACAATTTTTTTAAAATAGATAATGATCTAATTGGATTTTGAAACTAAAGTGGATGGATTAAATCCATCCAATTAATTAGTGGATGAATCCAATCCAATCCAATTACAAAATAATTTTCTTGTAGATGGATTGGATGGATAAATTAATGAATAAATTAGATGAATTTTTTCTTAATAGATTATTTTGTCACCCCTAAATATATACAAGTTTTCAGGCAGAAGAAAAACACTGCCTATCTTTACCAAATACTAGATTAATCCATATACACAACAAATTCATGCTTCAGCCCGTATATTAAAAAACAAATCATGGGCCATAAAAATAAATCCCTGCCCATAGCTAAAATAAAAAACATTAATAAATGTAATTACAATTTTGTCCCTATTGTTCTGTTTCATAAACTGTTTCTTATTCCCTCGTTTTCTATTCACCATTCCATCTTCTGGTTTATGCTTCTCTTCTGCAACACTTCTTTTTCCTTCTTGCAGAAAGACGTTGCTTTTTATCTACTCCAACAAGGTACACCATATCTCTTCATCTGTGTGCTCTAGAAAAATGAAAAATCTTGCTGCTTTTTATTTCACTCATCACTGTTCTTTCTTATTACTTTGCACTTTTCAGGTTGTGTACATGTTTCTTTCTTATTATTTTGCACTTTCTTTGATTCTTGTTTTTAGATAGAATTATATAATTTGATTCTTGTTTTTATATACATTTTCTGAGATATTGATTATGTTCATTATTCATATTGATCTTATAGGAGCTATAAAGTGATTTGCTAATTACAAGTCATTGAAGCAAACCATGTATCGGCTGGGATTTACTTCAAATGGGACCAAACATTCATTGTTCATCTTTACCATAGCTTTCTCTCTACTCATATTAACACTCACCTCTGGTCATTCTGAATGGTTTTCAAATATACTAAATGGAAGAGATCAAAATGCGACAACAAAAGATTTGTCTTCAAGGGAAGTCACATGCAATGGCTTGAAAACCAAGAATTTTACAGTATCAAATCTTGGTAATATAAATTTCTATAGCTTATGTTATAAACTTTGATATCATAGCTTTTACTTTGCTACTCGCTATCCAACTTTCTTTACGTCTGCGACACTTTGGTTAATTAAGTTGTATAGACGGTTAATTTAGACCGCGTTAAAAATTGTGAAATTGTGGTTTATCATGTACCACAATTATGATTTGAATTGAATAAACCATCTACTAAACCAAATTAACTAAATTTTTAACAGGATTAATTAGGTGTCGCAATTGTAAGAAAAAATGAGTGTCCGAATATCGTTATTCTACTAACAATATTTAACATGTTCAAATATCTACAGGTTCAAAAAACAGCTCATCATCGTCAACTAAAAGTCATGCTGACAAACACCTTGATGGGCTTTTCTCTTCTGGTTTTGATAAAGGGTCATGCTTAAGCAGATTTCAATCTTACTTATACCGCAAGGTATCACCTCATAAACCTTCTCCATATCTCATATCAAAACTTCGTCGCTATGAAGATCTTCACAGAAGATGTGGACCTCATACTAGAGCCTACAATAGAACCATGGCAAAGCTCAATAGATTCAAATCCAATGAGTCTACAGCAGGATCATGTAAGTACATAATATGGACACATGCCGATGGCTTAGGGAACAGAATGTTGAGCATGGCTTCAATGTTCCTATACGCAATCCTCACCGATCGAGTCCTACTAGTAGAGTCTCTTAATGACATGGTTGGCCTATTTTGTGAACCATTCCCCAATTCATCATGGACATTGCCTAAAGATTTTCCTATTTGTGACTACATCCAAGGACAATATTTTGAAACATATAAAAGCATGTTAAAAAGGGACAAGGAAAATACTTCAAAGGAGTTACTATTACCGTCAGTTCTACATCTCAATATGTATCATTCAATTCCTGATCCTGAACTTTTTTTCTATTGTGACCGTAGCCAATATCTTCTACATAAAGTGCCCCTCTTGATTGTAACATCAGATCAATATTTTGTACCTGGTCTTTTTATGGTTCCATCATTTAACCAAGAGCTTAACAAAATGTTCCCGAACAAAGACATAATTTTTCACCATTTGGGACGTTACCTATTTCTCCCTTCGAATGATGTATGGGGACCGATCAAAAGATTCTATCTAGCATATTTAGCTAGGGCAGAAGTGAAGATTGGAATCCAAATAAGAGTATTTGATCCTAAACTCACACCATATGAAACAATCATGGGTCAAGTTTTGAAATGCACCCAAAATCATAAGATACTACCTGATTTTGTGACAAATATTACAAAAGACCCTCCATTGAAAAATCAAATTTTGAAGTCTGTTTTGGTAGCATCGTTACATCCAGAATATGGTGAGAATCTTAAGACTATGTATATGAACAAACCTACTGTTACAGGTGAAATCATAGGAGTTTATCAGCCAAGTCATGAAGATCATCAAAAATTTGAGGATAACTTGCACAACAGGAAAGCATTGATAGACATATATCTATTAAGTTTGTGTGATGTTTTGGTTACTAGATCTATGTCAACTTTTGGGTATGTGGCTCAGAGTTTGGGAGGCTTAAAGCCATTGGTTCTTCACAAGTTACTAGACAGCAACATCCCCGATTCGCCTTGTGTGCAAGATGTCTCGATGGAGCCTTGTTTTCATATAACTCCTAAACTTGATTGCATGGAAAAACCCATAGATGATATTGGCACAATTTTTCCTTACATGAAGAGATGTCTTGATTATCCGTCGGGTGTCAAGTTGGTCAATGATATTCTCTAGATGCTAACAATGTTATTTTTGAAAGATTTTGATTTTAGTTTACAGTGACCAAAAATCTACTTTGTAGTATCATTTAGTTATACCTTTTATAATAATTAGCCATTAATTGTTTTGTAATATAATTTGTTTCATGTGCTGGTGTAATGTAATTTGTTTCATTTGCAGAAGCTATGATCAAATTAGTACTCTCCTATATCTTACAGTATATGAACAAAACGTTACTCTTTTTTTTTTTGAAAATCTGTTACTTTTTCCTATCGATGAAATGTACCATACAGATACTGTTATTAGTATACTTTTAATTATAATCAATGCTTGATAACATATTGCAGTTAACATGAAACATATGCTTGTGAATAAAAGTTGCAGTTTAAAAGATTAAAGCTATAAAGTTGCATGGTCGTTTTTCCTATATGCGTTTATTTAATTTGAAATCATGCAGAATTCGGAGTTTGATTCCTACTGATAAAAAAATCTCATTAACAAACTGATAAGTCTGCTCAAATACTGAAAAATCAAAATATTCCATTACATAAACATAACAACTAAATGAGAATTGCAATTTAAGTTAATCAATACCAAAATTAAATTAACCCTACCAAATCACTAATTAGAATCAAATCTAATCTATAAAAACAGCTTGAAAATGTCACGCCTTTCCTACATCACTGAAAATCCTAGGAAAGTACCTAGCATAGCACAAACCAATAATGCCACATTAATATTATTCTTCACTCCTTGAATTGAAGATGGTGTAGGACACCCTATATTACCTCCTTGAGAAGTAGGAGATGATGCATTTATAGGTGCTGGAGGGGTACTCAATGCACCACTAGGTTGAGGAGCTGAAGCATTTGGTGATAATTGTGGAGATATCTTTGGTGGTTGTTGTATTGGTGGCGATGCTGCTGGTGGTGGATTTTGTGGAGCAATTTCATGAACATTAATTGTAACTTTTTGGCCTAAAGTACAATAATTTGAGACACTACATATGAAGTAGTAGATACCTCTATCCTTTAATGGGAAATTTATAGGACTAGTATTGAATACCTTGATAGGTTCAAGTGATGTGCAATGATCATACTCAGATTGTGATACTTGAATTAGGTTGTAGAATTTTGTATCAAAGTTGAATTCTGTTTTAACACATCTCAATCATTAGAACAAATTTATGATATTTTGTCAAATTTGCAAAGGATGTCAAATATACACATAAAAACTATAGGGAATGTTATAATTTGAAATAACTTCATTATTTTCCTCTTCATATTTTCTTTGATAAAGCTATAAAAGATATAAGTGTTTTAGTACAATGATTTTTTTGGAATTCGGACTTTCTGGAGTCGGGATTCCTTGCATTCACGCATTCGGGACATAAGTGGTTATATTCAAGCATGGTTTTTTTTATTATTATAAAACAAAAGTTAAAATCTATCTTTTTTTTAGACGACTCAATCTTGATTGAACGACCACTGATATTCAGAATGCGTGAATGCGAAAAATCTCAAACAAAAGGGAATCCGATTTTGATTTTGTAACACATGAAAAATGAAATTGAAATATCTAATATATATGAAAGAAAGAGTTTAAGAACCAAAATCATCCAAATATAAGAAAATTGATTAGGCTTTTACCTATAGAGTCTCCTTCTCTAAAGAAATTGGAGTTAGTCCAATTAGTGTAGTATGTTGGATATGGTGGAATAACCCAACCTGATGACTCCCCCACTATGAATTGTGTAGCTGAACATTGATACAGAAATGTTAAAAACAACGACGAAAGTAAGAGAACAGAAGGACTTTGAAGCTGCAACATGTTGAAGATTGAAGCAAAGAAAGATTAAGATTTAAGAGAAAGATGGCTAAGAAGAGATAGGTATAAAATGTAGACATGAAGAGGTGTAACTGTATATTTAAGATGTGAATTATGGAATATTAATATGTATTAATGATCCTAAACGTTACAAAATACAGAAAGAAAATGAGACTAAATATTGAGAAAACAAATAACCTTAGATTATTATTTATCATATTTATTCTGATTTCTTAATTAAAATAATATATCATAGCATGAGTTCAGATATATAATAATCTTTAACGCAGACATTTACACTTTGTAACTGTTGTTGGTTTTGATGAATTGATGTCTTCAATATGCTCAAAATGAATTATCATGAAACTGCAACAGATAATAAAACCATTGAAGTGCAACGTATTTCTCATATCAGAAAACAAATCTATCAATAAGTAATAAATAAACCAGGGATGAATTATGGAAGCTATAATATTTTTGTAACAATTTTTATGCAATAAGTGAACCAGGGATGTTACACTTCTTAATTAGTAAGCAATAGTCAATATTTTTCAATATTCATAGTAAGCAAAATTTGTGTCAAAAAATAGTAATATGGTAAGTGTTGTTATGGACTGTACCAAGGTCCATGTTCTCCCTTATGCTAGGCCCAAATACATAAGGCTTGACCAGTCCACTTCAATGGTCCAACATACCTCGGCGGACACAAGCAAGCTATGCTCGTAATCCACACAAGGAATCAAGGTCTTAATGGTCAAATCAAAGTCATTACATTGATTCCTTCTCACCATTGATGAGGACCCTGTAACCTCCTCACTCTCATCAATGACAACGGCTTTGCACCGGACCTATACATACTCTTTTCTTATAAAGATTGAGGTACGTTATCTCACAACCTTATACATAACTTCACACATTTTACTGACTTGAGTGTCAGAATACTTGCACCACCAACAATTCAACCTTGATGTGAAGTACTCAACACCGGCCACTACTTTCTCATCATGTAAGAAAAATAAGCAATAGTCAATATGTACCTTTTCCCCCCAATACATGCACATGTTTATATCACTATATACTTTCACCAAACATTAGTACACTGTACAACCATCCCTACAAGAATAGTTGTTGAAATGATACTCTAGTGTTTGTGAAAGTGGTAGTTGAGTAAAACTGTCTTTTAAGTTTCATTGCTAGACATTATGTTATTGCAATTTTCTTAAATTTGGTGCATATGTTATGCACATATCCATAATCCATAGAAAAGAAAGACAAGAGACTAGGCTTTGGTTAGTTTAATTAGTAAAAGTAATTAATAATAAAATGCATTTTGATTATTGACATTGCATCGTGCGACAGCGTCTCCATTTATCTTTTACACAGAAAATAAATCCTTCCGATTGAGCGCAATAGAGTCCTTTTATTTCGAGGTATGAATATAGAGACATTGAAAAAGTACACAGAATCTATATTAAAACTATAGATTTCAACAAATAAATAATACAAACAACCAATGAAATGCCTATAACACTTTCCAAAAAATGAAAAAATGAAATTCCAACAAATTTAACTACTTACAAAAACTCTATCAATGTATCACAACATAGAACTATAAACACTATTACCTCAAATTACCTCAAATTGAACAAAATACAAAAATGAACAAAATTCTCCATCTAGCCACAATAAGGACACACAATCAATCCATTCTCATTACACACCAAACACTCAATAATCTCTTCCTTCTCTACCAAAATCTTATGGCTACCGTTACACTTAAAACACATCACAAATCTTAAACCACCACAAGCATCACAAGGACCATTAGAATAATCAATTGGAACACCTTCAAAGATTTTCTTCAACTTTCCTTGTTCATGCAAACTCAAAACTTCTTCTGCTGCACCTATATATCTTCCCTTAACAAAAAGCCTTGGAGGTACAATTTTCTCACCTAAAAGGCTCCACAATTCATCCTTAAACTCTCTATGCATTGATATATCCCTCTCAAGATACAAAACCTTGAAACTTTGCAATAAGAAACGAATTTTGTTACAATCTTCGAAAGTTTTTCGGATTCCTCTAAGCGATGTTGTGTAGAAAATCACAGTTCCATCACCACCTGGTGGACATTTCTCTTCAAAAAACAATAAAGGGTCTACTTCAATTTCTTCATCTTCATCAAAAAATTCAATTTTTTCTATCTCTTCTTCAACTCTGTTTTTCCTCTGTTCCTCTACCATTCTAGAATGTTCCTTCACAGCTTCCTCGAACGCAGCGAGTAGTTCCGGATCAAATAAGCTACCCGAATTCAAATCTGGTCTCCGAAACGACAAATTATCATTATCTGAATTAGGGTTTTTCCTTTTTCTATCAATATTAGCTCTTGGTACTAATGGTGGTTTTTTCTCTCTCAAAATCTCACTCTGTTTTGACTCTGTTTCTTCTCTGACACAACTCTGTGAAACCAAAACAACACCATTCTGATTGTGACAAACATTCTCTTTGTTTTCATTGTAATCATCACCAACCAAACCCATTCCTTCATCTTCTTCAAGATCTTTCATTAGCTCTTCAACATCAATGATTTCTGGCTCTTCTTCCTGCAAATTCTCACAACTCTGGACAATTTTCTTGGACTCATTTTCTCGAGAAACAAACGGATTAGATATGTTGAAAGATGGAATCTTTGGGAGAAAATCAACATACCCATCTGAGGATTTTACCTGAAGAATTCGATCTGGCTTTAGATAATTGATCTGTTTGATTGTTTTGAGCTTCTTCAACAATTTTCCTTTCACTCCCTTCATTTTTTTCTGTGAATTTTTCTACGCAAAATGAAGAATGAAATTGAGTTTGTGAGAAATAGGGTTGAAGAATGTGTAAGTGATGAGTGTGATAATTTTTGTTCTTTGAGTTTGTGGATTACAGAGAGAGAGAGAGAATGATGAGTGAGCAGAAAGGGTTCTAACGGCTATAAAAATATTTAGCTTGTTTTTTTATTCAAAACGTTAGGAAAAAAAGTCTAGCCAATGAATGTGTGCCACCTGTCCAGCTAAGATGAATAAATGCTCATTTTTTTCTTCTTTATTTTGGTCAATACTTTTTATTTTTATTTATTCTTGTTCTTTTCAATAAAAATATAAAATAAATATATTGCCTTTCAATTATTATAAAAAATATACATTACCTTTCAAATGAACATATTGTCGAAAATAAAATAATATAGATATTTAAATATGTCTTTTATTAATTATTATTACTATCAAATTATTTTGGATCTCTCATTTGGAAGGCAAGAACTTCCATTAATGAATTAATATTCACACAGATAGTTCATGTATGTATATTTAATTTTGATTTTAGTCAATGTATGTGATTTTATTCTAAAATAGTCCTCGTATCAATCATTTTTGTTTGTCATTGGTCTCTGCCCTCCAATTCCATCAAAGTTTTGGCCACGTGGCTAACAAATGCTAGAGAGATCAAAACAAAAAAATTTACTGATTGCAAAATTCACTTTAAATCCCCAAATTGATCACAAATCTCTTCTCTTCTCATCAACATTATGTTCTCTTCTCTCAAAAGTACTCAATACAATTCTCTCAAAAGTACTCCAAAAAAAATCTTTAGATGCATTTGATCTTTATTTTGTGTATGTAAGTTTATAATAATTTGTCATTTTTTTTTTGTACATAGATGAAATGACAAAGTTATCATAAATTTACATACATAAAATAGAATGATCATTGATCAAACTTTACTCATAGATATCCGACTTAGTAATTTCGATAAATTTTGTCACTCAAGATAGGACAGGATAGTACTTTTGTATATTTGTCATTTTTTCTTTCTATGAATCAAAAAATAAATGAGATAGAATCCAATACCAAATTATGAAGGAATCAATAACAAGCACGTTTCAAACTTTCAATGTTTCATCGAGTCATTGCGGAGGACAATTAACATCCATACATTAACTTGTGAGCTGTGTAACTCATGCACAGGGAGAATCTGTGATGAGGCCAGCCGCGTATCCAAATAGAGTAACATTTTTTCTTAATTAATTTTGTTTTCCAATTTTTTTGGTAATACTACCACATAATTACGTAATCACTTATTTTCTCTATATTAATTATTTATTTCCCACTGACTCAAATGAGTTATCGCCTCCAACTTCAATCCATCATCACCACCACCAACCTCCCACGTCACTTTTCACATTACACTTCTTCATCATCATCAAGGTGCTTCATTCTCTTCACCCTTCTTCATCCACTTTTCTTCTATTGCATGTTTCTTTCTTGAATTTTCTTATGTTTTTCTTTGAAGGGTTTCGATTTCTACATTTTGTTGTTGAAAATATTTGGCAATGGAGGATGTCAAATTAGGTTCTGAATTGAAGGTGGTGGGTGATCCCCTTTTGCTCGACAACAAAATTGCCGCAATTCGTTTGGCTGGTCCTCAAAAGCTTCAGGTTTTTGTTTCAACCCCAATGAATCACATTTTGTATTTGTATGATTCTCCATCATTTTATTATGTAGACATTGTAGTTACATAAGACAAAATTGGGTATTGTTAAAAAGATGGTTTTTTTAAGTTGTAGTACTAATTATGGTGAAAAACCCAAGTTACGCGATGATTTTAAGGATGAGTTAGACACGATATAAAACCCTAATATGGTATAAGAGTTTATTTGTGTGTTGGGTTACCTGCCAAATTAGTATTATCAATGCACCAAACCCAGTAGTGTTGGAAGTGACTCGTGAGAGGGTGTGTTGTGAATAAACCCTTACTTACAAGTTACAAGTTACAAGCAAGTTTTGAATATAAAAACTTTAGTGTATGTTTGGTTCCACTTCTAGAGTGGCCAAAATTGATTCTGGAGATGTAGAATTGATTTTGACATGTTTGGTTTCATTAAAGTAGAATTGATTCTACTTGAAGCTAGAAAGTGTAGATTCTGATTCTAGAATTGATTTTTACATTCAAATTTTTTATTCTACTCACTTTTATATATTATCCAAGCATAAATCACTTTATCTTCAACTCAATTTTGATTAGAATCAATTATATCAAAATCAATTTTTCTCACCGCAGAACCAAACACGCCCATACTAGTACAATGTGCTTCTATTTTCATGAAATTGATGCAAGTACAATACGTTTCTATTTTCATGTGTATAGGTGATTGCTGATTTTGATGCCACATTAACGAAGTTTTGGGTTAATGGAACTCGTGGCCAAAGTATGTTACCGGAATACTGTTCTTCCCCCTGTTTTGCCCCCTTACATGTCAAAAATTAGGAGATTTGCTGTGTATTGTGTAAACCTAATGGAATCGTTTGTAGGCAGTCATGGACTTTTGCAGCAGGACAATCCAGAGTATGATGCTAAAAGGCAGCAGTTATATGAACATTACCATCCGTTGGAATTTTCTCCTACTCTTGGACTTGAAGAGAAAAGGAAACTCATGGAAGAGTGGTATGTTACTTAGTTTCTCAATGGTGGACTCACAGCAGATATAGGTTCTAAGTTGAATAGTGATATTTAGTATTTTTATGAGTAGGAATCCAATTTTTATGAGTAGGTTCTAAGTTGAACACTGACACACACTGCGTACCAACCACTTGCGTTAGAGTCAAGACCCCAGTGGTATAGTGATATTTCGTATTGACATTAATGTTTGCTGCTAAAACTAAAAAATTGATGTATTATTAGGTGGGGAAAAACGCATGGTCTTCTTATGGAGGGGGGACTATCATATGAATCAATAAAACAATCAGTGGCTAATGCTAACATAGCTTTTAGAGAAGGGGTTGCTGAACTTTTTGAATTTTTGGAGGTAAATTTTCCATCCTTCTTTGGCAAATATAAGCTCTTACATCTTGATATGTTCATTTTATATCAGTCGAACTCGAATTTATGAAATGGGATATGTATGTGATGATGATTCAATTGTTGACATTGGATCCCATTTTCCATTTTGTTATTTTCAGGAAAGAGACATTCCTGTATTAATATTCTCTGCTGGACTTGCTGATATCATTGAAGAGGTCTGAAAAGTCAATTTTGTTTTAAGGATACTAAGCATCTCTGTTTACTTTCCTGTCTGATATTGATTGTCCTCTCCATTTCTATGTATCGCATTTTTAAATGATACAGGTTCTAAGACAGAAGCTTCACAGATCCTTTAAAAATGTGAAGATAGTATCCAACAGGATGGTATTTAATGATGATGGCCAACTTGTATCTTTTAAAGGTGATTCCATGTTGCCAACATTCATTGATTACATGTTCTGTAATTTGATATCAATCTTCACATATAATTATATCCTGAATTGGAACTTTGTAACTTATGGCTGAGCTGAAAAGAAATTTCATATATCTGGGCTTTGTGATAATTGGAATACAGGTGCTTGAGATAAAATGCATTCTTTAAAGGGGTATAGGGGGATTTTAAACATCTTTACTTCACAAGAGCCAGTTCTTAAATTTTACTTATAAATTTTAATTACAGGAAAGTTGATTCACAGCTTAAATAAAAATGAGCATGCTCTTGATATGGCTGCGCCTGTTCACGAACGATTTGGGGATATCAATGTTCCAACTGATGACAATGACTTGCTTAAGAAGAGAACCAATGTTCTCCTACTTGGTGATCACACTGGAGACTTGGGAATGTCTGATGGTTTGAATTATGATACTCGAATTTCTGTGGGATTTTTGTAAGTAAAATATTTGCTACACTCTATCTGTTGGGATAATAAGTAACTTTATGCTCAATCAATGTCTATAAGGAAACTCATGAATGTGACTTTGATCCTGCTTTATTTTATCTGGCACTTTCAATTGTTGCAGGAACCACAACATTGAGAACTCACTTAGCAGCTACCGAGAAGCTTTTGATGTTGTTTTAGTGGTAAGTGGATTAGATGTATGATAAAATTGAAGTAAAATACCAGGTCAAAGGATGAATGAGTAGCTAAATTTAACCTGCAAATTATTTCCTGCAGAATGACGCACCCATGTGGGAAGTTATCAAACTGGTTTCTCAAATGTGTTCGGGTGAGAAGTGATTATTTGCAGTAATCGCATATTCTTTGCAGTATCGTCCTTTTTGTCTTACACATCCCAGGGTTCCTATTTGTTTCTCCTTATGAAGAATGCTAACCAGTAACAAATAATTCATTTAATGTTATACTAGGACATAATTTATTTACGCCTATAAAAGTTTACAGTGAAGCTATCTGTATTGCACACAAACTGCATTTTCTGTTGTTAGGGTTTAGTTCAGTATGTTTGTCGCTACTTTTTCGCTTTTGTATAACTTATGAAGCACTTACACTAATATAGATACCAGGTGATACATTAATATGGGCATGAATTACAAACAAGGAGTAAGCAACACATTTTATAGCATATGTTTTCTTAATACACTTTCAAATTTAAATTGGTTCTATTATGTCTAGAATAGAGTCTCACTAAATTACTTGATTTCACATAAATTTGATGGAACTCATAAAACGTGACCATTAAAATAGAAAACAGAGAAAAGAGAAAAAATATATGCTATAGAGAGAGCATGTTACTAGCATTTCTCATTACAAATATCTCTAAGCAAATTAAAGGACACACATTGACACCAAATTATTTGGATGCAAATTAAGTTTATTTGATTTATATTATATTATAGTATCAAGTCTTGAGTCTTAAAAATCCTCAAAGTGAGCTCCTCCGAGGCTGCGGATTATGCAGATGTTCCTTGAGAGCAACTATGAATTCAGCTTGCTGAGAAATTGTTATGAGACGAGAAAATTGATGCAAGAATTCCTGTCGAAGATTATCAGCCTGTTGTTACAAAAAAAACTCACATTAACATAATATGCTAACAACATATATACAAACACTCTAACTTTTTATATGCTGAGACTAATATAAGTGTGTAGGCTAGAAGTATAGGCATAATGACCTGCTTGAAGAAGCATAGTTGTTGATGTACATACGTCTGTTGAAACTCTTTGTCATCTCTTGGTATTGCTTTATCAATATTATCCTGGAGTTTTACCATGCCTTGTGCAAGAGCATATTCTGCTATTTGACATGAGTGTCCAAGATCAGAAACATCACTAAGTTGTTGCTGGGTGCACATATGTTGAAGTTGAGGCAGAACAACCTGTATATATATATCCAAATTAAATCACATGGTTCTTATTTAGAAAACATAATTCAATTTTAGCTTTCAAATACGATCAAAATCTACTCGTTTTTTGAACATTACGAATTCACTTACTGTGTGAATGTGTACAGTAAGTTACGACATGAAATACAGTTTCATATTTATCTCGGCTCATTTTTGTTGCCAAGGTTAAATAAGTGTTACCTGAAGAAGTTGAGAAGGGCGAAAGCCTCCGATCCACCATAGATTGCGTTCACATGTTGTAGCAGAAGCAACATTGAAGACATCTACATTTGCAGAACGTGTTTTCATCTCTAATAATTCAAAACAGTGTTTCATGATTGTGTTAATAACTAACCGTAACTTGTCATCATCAATAACGTGGTTTTGATCATTTAGGGCACTCTTTATCTCATAAATAAGCTTGTTCTGTTCTTCAGATGAAAGTGCATAGTTTTTCATAGAAATTGTGTTTCCTGCATATTGGAAAAAAATACACAATATTCAAGAAAAAGTCTGAAATGAATTTATAAATAGAGACATCTTCACTTTACAAATTGATTTTGTAAAGATAAGCTAAACTTAATATAAAAATTTAATGATATTAGAGCTTATCGATTAGATCACACATCAAGTCTAATAGTGCTCTCGACCCTAAGGCGATATGCTGAAAAAAACTTAAGTCGAGTTGATTTTCAATATTCATTTGATTTTCATGTGATATAAGTGGAAAATATTTAGATTTCTTAATCATTTGGTCAAGAGTTTGATCTGAAATAGTTTTGTATGAAAAAACATGACAAAGAGATCAACACTTTAAATAAGATCTCATTTAGTATATACACTTCTATGTAGATGATATCTTGATTTAGCTAAACATAATTTTTTTTGACAAGACAACCCTTTTCTTCTATAACTATAATCTTACCATTAATCTTCAATACTTCTCCTTGATCATTAGCCTCACTCATTGGTTTGTTTGCTAGAAGCCTTATTCTCTGGCTCAACTTGTTAGAATTGGAACTCATGACTTCCTTTGAATAGAAAGGCAGCCACAAGCATTCAATTCCATAATGCACCAATGAAAATGTGAAGAAGAATTAAGGGTGTATATATAATCACCAAAAAGAGAAATAAGGTGACCAAAAGCTCCATGTGCTAGATCCTCTTACCTAAATAAAACACCACATCATCATCCCACTCATCTACAAAAAGCTACATTACATGTTTTCTTAACCATTGATGTCATCAATCATCATACATAATACATTGTTTTAGATTTAGTGAATATTTGAGAATCTCCAAATCATTCACCAATATAGGTATGCTTTTGGCCTTTCAAATCATCTTTGGGACAAAAGTATAATCCATCCCTTATAGTTTTTTGTCATATTCCCAATTCAAGATGGTATATTCTTGGGGCCGGATTTCCATCTATGTTCATTTGAGAACTATCGTCATACAATTAAAAAAAAGGCCAAACTATATTAAAAAACATTACAAGTCCTTTAATTTAGCTATATGTGTTTATGTATTTTTCGGTTTAAGTTGGTTCTTAGGAGAAAGTGTCCTAGTACTGTAGAGTTCAGTACGAGTTATGACATAAAGTGATTCAGTCTTCTATCAAACATAATTGCAGAATTAAATTGTAGTTTTCCTTAACAAATTCAATGTCATTTACCACTAAAATTTGGTAACTAAATTTTGATGTTGAGTGTAAAACATTCTTTATACTGTAGTATCAGTTAATCATTTAATAATACACAATTTAGTAACAAAACTATCTAAGGATAAAAGTTAGGTCAAAGATAGTTTAGATTCCTAGCTGCCGTCAGGGAACTATACCATGTCCATGTGTATAGCTTTTGCTTTTCATGCAATGGTTGAGATTCGGTATATTTCTTTCTTATTGTTAGTGCAAAGAATCCAATTGGTATATTCTAATTCAACACTGTTAGTCAATTTTGTTTTGTCTTTCTTTCTTAATATGTAGTAGCTATCATTCAACAATCAACACAGTAAATGTTTGGTATTATCGTAAGAATCACGATGATTCATCGTAATTTTAACATATTTATTATAATATTAAACATAGATATAGTCTCAACTCTACAAATCTAAAAGATCAAAATTGTATTTTCTTATAAACACGTTCAAGTCATCTCACAACTGATGTGAAACTCTTAACATGCATGTATCGTCGACACATCTTCTTTTGCCATTTTATTATTATTATTATTATTTAAATAAAAGAGTAGTCTTATCTCACGTGGTAAAAATGGAGCCATTGATAGTGTGGCATACTGCTTGAGTGTGACCCAAGAAATTTAAAGTAATAAAAAGTTAATTAGTGCATACTTGTAAAGTCATTCTTCATGACAAGCAAGCAATTTTTTTTGACTCAGTGACAAGCAAGCAATAAAAAGGTTAATGTTAATAGCATGCGTGGCTAAAAAGGGCATAAGTTTTGGTGCATAAGCCATAAGTTTATGCACCGTGCTTAAATACCCTAAATTGCTTAATGCACCCCTCAAATTTCTAGTGCACCTCTCAAATTTCTAGCATACCCCCAAATTGTTTAGCACACCCCTCAAATTTTTAGGGGGTGAGCTAGAAATTTGAAGGGTGCGCTAAGTAATATGAGAGGTGTACTAAGCAATCTGGGAATGCATTAAGCAATTTTCATTACTTATGCACGGTGCATAAGGAAAAAGCTTATGCACCATAACCACTCCCGCTAAAAAGTTCGTGAGTACGCAAACATTCACTAAGTGAGAATGAGATGAGAGTTAGACTTTTCAATAAACGTCTCAAATGTATTTTTGCGATTTAAGTTATTTGAGTTTTTTTTGTACGAGTGAAAATTTTGTCTTCTATTTTAAAAATTGGCTTTTTGGTCTTCAATTTAACTTTTTTTTTTTGAATTTTGGTCCTGCTCATTTTGATATTCATTTATGATATGTCAGGGGTTATTATGTCACAAAAATATGTTTAATAAACGTTGTCAAGTATAAATTAATATGTCATGCCATAAAAAAAATGATTCAACTATAAAATGGAGGATCGAAATTCAGAAAAATAAAATAAAATTGAAGGCTAAAAAGTTGATTTTTAAAACTGTATTTTTTTTGGAATTAAAAGATAAAAATACATTTAAATCAATTTTTTTTATTATTAAGTCAGTTTCCACCAAACCTTACCGTACCATTTATCACTATGACTATTGGTGGAACATGATTAAAGTTTCAAAAGGTAGATGGAATCACTTTTGCAACCTTTTTTAATTAATTGCAAATACTGCCCCATCTTTATTTTATTATTTTGGGTACACTTGTCCCACTTTTTCTATTTTTTAGAAACAGCTAAAATTATTATTATATAATAGCATAAGACCATCTCTAATGGAGAACCTCATTTTTGAGTACTTATAGGGCCCCACTTGTACACATCATTTATTTATAATTTTTTAATAATAGTACCTAATAAGCACTCACTTCCTCCAACCCAACACCTCTTTAAAAAGTTCTTAAGGAGTCCCACTAATAACTATATATCATTTAATTTAATATATTAAAGTGTGGTGGAAAATAAAATAATATATTAAAGTGTGTGGGACCCATTAAGTACTATGAAACAGAGAGTGCTTATTTAAGCATAGGTACTTAATAGGTACTATTTTTGCATGTGCTCCAATGGTAGTACTTAATAAGTACCGGTTCTTATTAGGTACTATATGATAAGCACTCACCATTGGAGATGGTCTAATAGATTAGCACAATGGGTGCTTAATCTACGGCAAACACAATCTGATAAAAAAAGAATCAAGACCACCGAAACAACAAAGGTGAAAGGCCTACAAACCCGTAATAAAATTAAACACTAGTTATCCCTAGACAAGTCAAGAGATTCGTACACCATAAACTAAAATCATAATCCCACTTTTTCTATTGAATGCAGTAAGTCAATAATTAATCCTCTCGTTAGAATAAAGACATCAAAATAATTTAAATCATTTTTATATTTAAAATGAGGATCAAACTCTCGATAACATGAAAGGTTAACGATAACATGAAAGATCAAGTTGAAAAAAAATTACTTAAAAACTTGGGTTAAATTTAAAAGATCACAACAAAAAATTTCCAATAATTTTGTCGGCCCTAAATTATTCAGAATTCCTTATATTTCTCTATTTATCGGAAGATATCTTCTAGTACTACCAATTTTACTAAATAATATTTTTTAATAGTGTTTTTTCAGTGTGAGTAAGGTAGTGTCAAAATAGTAGCCTCGACAAAAATATTGTGAATAATATTTCACAGTCGCTTTTGATCCCCTAAGTTGATCATAATTTTTCCATGTCTCCTATCTATCATGAGATAATTCTAGTAGTGTAAATTTTATCGAAAAATAATTCTTAACAGTGCAAATCTTACTAGAAGATATCTCCGTGATAGTACAGATTATATCGAAAAATAAATATTTTTAACTAGGACTCTTTTGAATGTGAGCGATGCGGGGGCGAATAGTAACCATCATATCATATGGTCAAATTTACGGGCCTAGATCTCAGCCCATGCCAATTTGGTGCGTATTTATTCTTCTTTCGCGCAAGCTTAGCTTCTTCCTTTCCAATAACGCTATCATCATTCATTCACCAGGTAAGCTTCAATTTCTCCTCTACTTCAACATTTTCATTTTATATTTTCAATTCAACTTTACTGTGTCAGTTTAATTAGGTTCTTGTTTAAGTATCTATTATTCTAATTCCTAATTTTGGTTATTTGAATTTCACCAATATACTTTTATGTATAATTCTGTTGATTTTCATTGATGATCCATTTTGATAGATAAAGAATTATAACTGAATTGTTGCAATTTCAGCTCATGTTTAGGGATCAATCATGGATACATCAATAATATTAGTGTGCCAACTTCCCTCTTATACCAGACACGATACTGACACGTAGACACTAGTAGTAATGATTTTGAAAATTACAGTGAATGAATGTAAACCACGTATCTGCACACTGAAAATTTTCAATTTTGAACAAAAATATCTCAATTTTGCCCTAAATTAACTCTTAAAAATCTCAGTTTAGCACTAAAAAGTAAAAACTCTCAATTTTGAACAAAAAATCACAATTTTGCCCTAAATTAACTCCTATAAATCACAATTTTGACCTAAACTAACCAAAAAATACCAACATTTTTTGCCGTAGCCAGGGCATGCCGGGCCTAAGATCCGCCACTGCGTATCTGGGTGTCACCTGACGTACTTTTAATCTGAAGTGTTTGTGCTACATAGGTTATTGGGTTCTTTTAGGGTACCCCATTTTATGAAATAGCTCAATTGTTGAGTTCTTACTACGGGGTGATACTTTTAGTTTTTACTTTTTAATCACAACTAGGAAAATCTGCAATTTTGGTTTTCGCCTTTTTATTTATCTACCACGGCATTGGCATTTTCCCCACTTTCTGTAGGGATGACGGAAATTCAGTCGGTCCGTTGTAGATGATTCTTTTATGCGTCTTTCCTCAAAACTCAAACTTTTTAAGTCCAAGGATGCAATTTTTTCTTGCAGCTTCATTGTATTTTTCATTGTTATGAGATATGCATTTTTTAGATCACTAGTGTTTGTGTTTGTATCTGCATTGTTAGTGTTTTACATAATATCATGGAATTAGATAGATCTAAGGGTAAAGTCTGGCACGGTGCAAGACATTAATATTTGATGCCTAACTTTTTTGACAATAAGTACATTATTTAGAGTCCAAACTTTGCTTACCTTTCCTTTCTTGCTGGCTTTTGAAACATCCGTGTAATTTTTTTAATTACTTGCCCTTGACTGCTGTGTTTTCAGTCGGTTATATGTCTGGACTTGAATGAGCGTGCTTAGTGCAGCAAACAAGTATGATTCAATAAGCACCTCCAGTCAATCCATAAGCTGCTCTCATATCCAGCACATTTGTATCAAGAATGCAGAATAATTCTGTAAGAAAATATGTTGTAGGCCAGCCAGGCTTGTTTTCTGAAGTGAACAAGACTTTAAATACAGAAACACATTCGACGAGAGATATATATGGATCACATTCACATGCATATGGCTTGCCAACTATTACATATAATGAAGGTAAGTATGACCTTTGTGTTAGCTAAAGCATGTTATGACTAACTAGTGTAAATGTACAATGTATATAATCTTAGTCTTGTTAGCATTAATTTTAATGTGTAGTGTTGTTATATATCAATTTTGTATGCAATATACTCTGGAAGAGTGGATTGTAAATGAGGAATGCAATGCTTGCAAATACATAATGTAGTTATCAGCTTGTCCTGTGATATGCACTTACCTTACCGGATAATCTGTGGTAAGGTATGCTCTATGATATGCACTGTGTGCTTTTTGCCAGAAAATGATTTTTAGAACAAAATTCATTTAATGAGAAATTATTATACTCTACCACATTTTTGGCTCAAAAGCAACATCACAAAGTCATGTAATGATTAATGAAGGGCTGAAGGCACAGCTTTGGGTTTGGTTATTATTATGCATTAGCAATTGAGTAATATTCATGATTACAAAATGCCTTTCAATTATTACTTAGAAGTACCTTTATCTTGGCTTGGCATGCTGTGGCATTATATTGGTAGAAGTGTTGCTGATTCATCTTTCCGTTTTTAATTTTATGTTTCAATTTGGTATATTTATAGCAATATAATATGGTCAAATGATTGGAAAATACTGTCCTTACATTTTAGCTTACAATTTAACGATGCAGCTCAAGGGAATAATGTGATACAGTCCTACATTCCAGATGACTCAATTGACAAAAAAATCAGTCAGCAAAACCAATTCAACCTAGAAACGGACGAGGCTCATGAGGAAGACATGGAAATTGGATATGATGACAAGCCACCAACACCAACTTACGAGGGTCTTGAACAAAGATTTATTGATGAAATCATGAAATTAGTCGGGGAGCGAAGCGATAAAGAGGATGCAGAATTTGCTAGGCACAACGAGGTCAGTATTTAATATAGAGTCATCCATACAACAAAGCAACTAAACCTTTTTTTCATTATACAGAATAACACACATACAGTTTTTAGTGTTAGATATAAAAACATCACGTCCCTTCAACTTCAACAAACTACGTAAGCTTTTAGATTAGAGCCATGTTTAGATAAACATCTTAATTAAGCGCCTATTATTATAAGTTCTTATATATAAGCTATTACTATAACAAAGGATAAAATAATGTCACACTGTTTTATATAAGCTATAAGTTGTTTTTATAAGCCTTAGAGAGCTTATGGTAGTAAGCTGAAAAAACTTATGAACATGTGATAAGATGTTTCCAATTTCCACAAGTTCTCTAAACAGTCTCGCAAGTACATATGTTAGTAGATAAGTTCAAATGAGTCGATCCAAACAGGTCCTAGTTGGTTCATGATACAGTATTATTAGAGCCTTTATTTACCAAGTGATCTAGAGTCTGTTACTTCTAAAGCTTTTAATTAGTTAGTTCATGACATGATTATCTGATCATTTCAAACTTATATTGTTGTGCGGCAGAGAATAGATGAGATAAACGAAGAGTTCAAGGAAAAGTTATCTTCCTTGAGAGCTCTTCAAAAAACTCGGAGAGAAGAGTTTCTTCATAAGGAATTGCAGGCAAGATCGAATCAATATCATCATGATAGTAAAAGGAACCACTTCCCCACCATGAAGGTTGCAGATGCTAATGTTTATACACGTCCTTCAACAACATTCACTGCTGGAGATGCAAGTAGTGGTAGTAGGTTTCATGCTGCTACTGAGTATGATAAGTATGTTGTAGAACCAACCGAGTGTTTAACGACAACTTCAAATGGAATAAAAACAAGTCAAAGAAATGAGACAAGGGTTCCTTTGCCCCCTGGTCGTGTTTACAAAAACAGTTCTGTAAATAACTAGATTAAAATAAGGGTTAATAAATAATAAGTTTTTTATCCTTATAAATATCTTAAATTTTGTTTTTAATTCCTATAAAAAAATTCAGCAAGTTTTAGTCCCCAAATATATATTTTTCACAATTTTTAGTCTCTACTTTTGGATTATTTATTTGGCGGATTTTATTTCATTGGTTCAACAAAATGTAAGATGAATTGGGAGTGGCTATTCAAACTAACATCATGTGGAAGAGGATTCTGTATATAGTAGTTTTTATAAATACCTAATTATATTCATAGTTAGTGGGGGCCTGGGGGGAGATAGAGGAATATACCTTTTAAGTCCAAAAAAAAAACTAAGAGGTTTGATTTAAAATTTTAAATGCAACCATGCATAAAGGGAATGAGATTAATTAGATTTGTACATGGTTTTTTTTTAAAGATATATACATGAGTTTTAAGACTTAAGTGTAGTAGTTGAATATATTATATTTAAGGGAAAATTAAGTGAATTGTATATTTGCATAATAGAAGCCAATGTTGAGGAATCAAAAATATAAAATAGTAGTGTTTAGAATAAATCATTATATTAAATGGGACTTCAACAAAAAATAATGTTCTCTTAAGGGAAAAAAAAACATTTCTTTTTATATTGAGGATACTGGTTGACAAGTGAGAGTAAGTAAATTGTTTCCTCAAAAAGTTCAAGTGCAATTAGAAGGACGGCTAGTTTGTATGATTTCACAATTTTTTTTTAGTGCGAAAACTCACACAAAGTGAAAGGACTGGAATTAAAACCCCAATCATGATGAATAATACAGAAACCGTACTGAAGAAAAAAAAATCATGTATGTTTAATTAATCTCATTAAATGAATTTGGGTGATTGATCAAAATTACGGAATGATGCAATTATTGCATTTTCTTGGCCAGGATATGGCAGTGTAAGATTATCTAGTTCAGTTTCTTCTTACCAAAAGTAGATTTGATGGTGCAGGACTATCATTGTAAGTCATTCACTTCTTTGGCTTTAGAGTAACCAAAATTCATTATACAATATAGAAACCAGAAAATATTCAACAGATCGCTCAACTAAAACGGTAAAAATTACAACCGGCTAAGCTATAAATTCATCCCTAATTCTGGTAATGTTACAACTTACAAGTGAGTAGAATACAACGATCTTTGAGTATTATCATAAATCGTGAACTGTATGACCTAGAATCACTACAAGTACAGCACATATGTTCTATCATATCATACAATAACAAAATTGGGAAAATTTATGACTTGCTTATCAATGGGTGAAAGATGACAGACGAATTCAATATGATGCTGATTAGCAATAGCACCGCTTGTCCACGTTGCTGAATGAGCAGCACTATCCGGAATTCTCTTTTCAGAGCTTATTTATTTGTTGCATTACTGAAGTGCGGCCTGAAGCAGGTGGATAGAAAACAACCATTTTCATAAAGATTGATCTTTCACTTCTTGCGGTTTTTATGTTTAACTCTAATAATTTTTCGACCAGACTTGTCACCACCAGCTGAGCCCAATGAGAAACTCCCTCCTCCTGGATTAAATTCAAGACTGCCGGAAGCCTGAAATGGATTAGGGTTCTGTGGAGCAATGTTTTGTTGACTAGCAAACTGGAAAGGACTGGTTCCTGAAGGAGTGGATGCTCCAAATACAAAATTTGATTGAACTGGGGCAGGTTGTTGACCAAACATAGGACTCAAAGGCGGAGTCGCTTGAACACTGTCCTCGGCCATACTGTCCACCATACTCGTCTGATCATTATTAACTGGAGGTGAACCAAAAGCGAAGACAGGGTTAGGGCTTCCAAAAGCAGGCTGTGTGGAGGTGGAAGCTGCAGCTGAAGTGAATGAGAACTGAGGAGCTGATGCACTGGTGGTTGATGCAAACATTGTGGGTGAACTGGTGGAAGCGCCAGACATTCCAAAGGAAAACCCAGACGAAGGTGATGAACTAAATGTGGAACCAAATGGAGACTGGCTGGGCTGCCAACTAGAAGCCCCAAATAAACTAGAACTTGTACCACTATTAGAGCTAATAGAGTTGACTGCTGAAGAGGAAGCAGATGTCCCAAGTCCAAATGTTGTACCGGAATTGAAAATATTTGTGGTCGAACTTGAAGGAAACAACGAAGTCCCAGAAGAAAAAGATGTATTTGTGGCAGAATTTGAAGAAGGAAACAAAGAACTCCCTGAAGAAAAATCGGTCTTGCCAGTCAACCCAAACAATGGGGATGGTGCAGATGGTTGAACTGACTGGGTCTGAGTAGAAGCTGCAAATCCTCCGGCAGAAGGAGAAGTCTGGGCACCAAACAGAGAACCAGCACCTATAGAACTCTGAGACTGGCTAGTTCCAGTTGTCATTGCTGAAGAGCTGAACCCAAATATGGCACTCCCAGAGCTTCCAACTGCCGCAGGTGAACTACCAAATGCAGTGCTGTTAAAATTACCAATTCCTGCATCTTGACCGTTCTTAGTTTCCTGTGGTTTATAGCCAGAAAATGATGCAGATATGCCAAATTTGAAAGGGGAAGTTGTTGAAGATGAAGTTGCCATCACTGGAGTGGATGAAGAGGACAAGTTATTACTTGATGCAACAAGCGCAGGAGTTGTCATGCTAATTCCAGTAGTAGCAGCAGTGGCATTAATGCCACCACTTGGTGTAAGGGACGAGCTGCTATTGCTAAAGTTATTTGATACGAGAGATGGAAAGGAAGAAGAGAACGAAGGGCCTGAAGCAAGGGACCCATTATTTTGATTTGAACTTTCGCTTAAGTTATTTGATATGAGAGATGGAAAGGAAGAGAACGAAGGGCCTGAAGCAAGGGACCCATTATTTTGATTTGAACTAATCCCAAATTTGAATATACTATTTGGTGGCGTCAACAATGATGTTGATGCTGCAGATGAAACGGCTAGTTCTGATGCCCTGGCAGAAAACCCAGTATTTGTATTAGTCTCCGCATCATCACTATCAGTTACACGAACTTTTTGCATAGAACCGGTTGAACCAGCAACAGTATTGAAGCTGCAGACAAAGCAAACATTTAGTGCATGAATAATTGCAACACTTAATAATTGTTATAAATATTTAAGTCTAAATATCTCCATTCAAATCATATAGTCAATTGCATATATGTTTTTAACTATCAAATATCTACACTATCCAAAGTTTGAGGTAATAAAAAACACAGTAAGTTTGATGAATATATACCACAGTAAGACTGTAATCCTGTAAGTTCAAACCAGGGAAAAGTATATGTAGCTAAACATATGAAATGGAAATGTAGGAAATGTTGAAAATAAGAGAAAACATATAATCATTCAGAGACATCCTATTTTCTCCAAAGGTCAAAAGTAACAACAGAATTTCCCCCACAATATTTTCGCTAAATTAGGTGTAAATATGTTCACTAAATATAAAATTATTCCCCGTAGCAAAATGTTATTACTTTCCCGAAATCAAAGTAAAAAAAATGGCAGAACAGACACAAACCCCCATAAAAGCAGTCTAGATGTGCAGAGAATTGTGTCCGGCAGATTTTTAAAAGTACACTAAAGTAACATAGACTAACCTGATTGAGGCTTCTGGCTTAGAGTCAAAAGCACCAAATTTCAGAGTAGATTCACCACCAACTGATGATGAAGTAAATGGGATTGGTGGAACCTTGAAAACATTCTGATTGGTGTCTAAGTTCACCGATGGAGCATCAGCACCAGCCTCCTTTGACGGAACAACCTTATCCAAACCAAATACTGGAGCTGATTTGGCTATCTCTTTTGATGAAGCAACATAAGTTGTTGTCTCTGGTGACGAAATAACCTTATTCGAAAAATTAAACATAGAAGGATTAGCAATTGACCCATTAGGTAAAGCAGGCTTGTCAGAACCGGAAGTTGTTGCAGCTGATGCAACTGTAGCTAGATTATAGTTTCGATCTGAGATAGGTGATGCCTCAATCTTCTCATCAACCTTAGGCCCTTCGGTTGTCTTAACAGATGATGTTGAGGGACTCGCAAGTGCATCGGCTTCAGAACCGGATGAAATTTTATTTTCCATAGCAGCAGATCTTGTTTCTTTCTCCGTGAGAGTAAAATTGATGGCTCCATAAGCAGTATCATCCAGGTCCAGAGAATTCTTTAATAGAGGAGACAAAGAAAAGAGAATAATCATGATCTGAGGCTGAGCCATATCATCAAGTAAAATAAAACATACAATCACCAAATAAAGATCTAAGAAAATAAAAGAAAAAATCAATTACTTCACTACTAAATTCCTAATTATTTAGGAGAGGAGTAAATGGAAGGAAACAAATATCCATAAGCAACAAGCCTACAAGGTTAGTAATATCATACAAAATCTTAAAAAACATCATACAAAATGCTTGCAAGGAGTTAAAAAAATGCTTAAATAGATATCATACAAAATATGATACCTCTTGTGCACTCATATGGAATGCCCTCTTCTTTTGCATAGGGTCGGAAACTGATTTAGTCATAAAAGAATTTTCACTAGAAAAGACTTGATTCCTTGGCTTCGTCGTATCTGTAGGAACAAATTCATTGGAAGGAGCAACAAGCTTCAATGGACCATTTTCATCTTTATCTCTATGTGAAATTGACTTCTGATTCTCGGCATGGGGAGACAAATTTCCAAATGTGCCACCCAATTTATTACCTTGTATACTGTCCGGCGATTTTGATGCATCTACCACTTCCATGCTTCGAAGAGCCTGTCCACGTAGCATTGAAGGTGACAACTTCATTGATGAACTATCACTCACAACTGGTAGCCTTGATTCAGATGATTTCTCTTTGGGAGAAACTAACTTATCAAGTTGCTGCAATATTTTTGTAGCCATCTCACTGGATTTTGAGGAAAAAGGAGGAAAGCTTGTACTAGCTTTAGTTCCGTTCACATTTTCTTCAGACTTGTGCTTACCTTCATCTGGCAGAACAGGCTTCCACAATGAAGATGAGGGTTGCTGAGCAGTGTCAATACCCGATCCGTTCCTATAGACAGATAGAGCACTGCCAGAAAGAGGTGAGCTGGAGCCTTTAGAATATAGAAGATTAGACTTATGACGGACTCGGCGTATAGGACCAGCAGATCCAATATTATTATCCACTGCTAAATTTCTACGCTTTATCCCCTGCAAAAATAAGGAGAAAATACCACAATCTAATAAGCTACCTGTAATATACACTGAAAGACAGGACTTATAACTAAAAAGTATGTATACCCCTCGTGTAGATCCAGAAAGTATGTCATGATCCATTGCAGATTGAGTTGAAGATGAAGGCTCAACGTGAACAGCATGCTCAACACCCTTTAGAATTAGAGAAAACAAGATCAGGAATTTGATCCGATAAACATTTTGATACAAAATCAGACAGGAAAAAACTAACCTTGAGGGTAGAGGTTGGATAAACTCTGGCATACGGTGTACGAGCCATATTGTAAATTGCAGATCTGCCACGAGGTCTTGGGGTCACAAAACCATTTTCATGAGCTGCGGTCTGTCTAGTAGCCCTTGGCACAATCGACATTATAGGGGATTTATATGGAGAATTTTCACTTTTTAGAAGAGCCGGCTCTTCCCCACGAGCAGGATATCGCATGCCCAGCATTGATGAGGATACATTGGAAAGCCTGCTCCCCATGTAAGCTTTAGCAAGCTCTGCAGGTGAAGCAACATCCTCAATAGGAACCTATGGATAATACGAAACAATTGTGAGATGGCTCAGAGTGGAGAAATCAGTAATTTCAAATCCACAAATTGTAATCAAACAAATAGACTAGGGCTTCAAATAATGAGAACGGAAAAATAATAAATAATTTGAATTATTAATATTTATTAATATTATTGATAGTTATGATTTGTAACAAAAAGAATAAGCAGTTAGCCCTTCAAAAGACTCCAAAGCCCAATTACATAAGAAAATAAACTATGATAGTAACTGAGAAATATGGAAACTAATCTTAAGGAATAATATAAGACACTAAGAAACTACTAGAAAACTATTCCTATTGATATATAACATTACACACTCCATCATAATATCAAGATATTGTGTGACGAGATGTTTATAGCTCTTAGCAAAACATAGATTAAAGCATAAAATATAAAGGTAAGTACACGTACACTTGAAGTAACATGTCGAGTTAATACAAGATGGTTTTCAATCCCATTTTCTACAGAAGGTGTTTTGGGATAGTCTTCCTTTTGTCCAGAAGTTAACATTGGTTCTGAGGGAACCATTTCTGGCGTCTTCTCTTCTTCCCTAACAGGTACATCTACAGTCCTTGACCGCATGAGTGCTGTCAAATGATCAATCTCAGACCTGTTGGATAGACCAAAAGCACATACAGAATCAACAATAAAAAACTTCCTTAAAATGCCATCATTAAAGAACTCAATTTGGAATTAAATTGATATGGACATCAGGAAGAGGTAATATCAAACTCATTGCAGAATGAACTTCATAAACTTACACAAAGCAACTATAAATATAAGAAATATTTGAAAGAAAAAATTGGAGTCTAAAATGGTAAACCAACATAGACTCACAACAGTTCACCAATATTAGTTTTATATGCATATTCATTTTCATTATTTAAACCAGAAATTATGTTAAGCCTTTTCTGAAAATAAAACTATCAAATGCGCAAGAGAATTAGTTTCAACAACTAAAAACCAAAAATAATTATTGCTCATCCACAGGAATACAGGATACAAAACATACCTGGTGAAAGTCTTCTGCTTTAACAGTTTCTCGAGTTCAGACAATCCACCTTGATCCGAGTCAGAACAATTAATTTGAACATTACTTTCACCAACTGCTCCTTGTTGAAAGCCAGAAGATTCTTTTGCAGCCTGTTTCTCATATAGGAAATGAAAAAACAGTGAGATATCAGTAATAACATTGTTTCACCAATCATTAGAAAACATTGCAGCTCCAATGCTCCATAACCATAACAAATTAGTAACCAATAGAAATAAAGAATGATCTCACAAGCACCGCAAGCAGCTCCATGAAACACAGATTTAGACTAATTAAAAACTAACAAAAAACATTTGAGGAAACTTTTACATCCACAACAGTATAATTCACAACCATACCATTGACACCAACACACTGTTGAAAAAATAAAAGTAGGGAGAATTACACTAAAAAATGTCAATAGAAGCTCTAGCCAATATTAACAAGAGTTCTATATATCAACAATCCAAATTAAGCCAATTCTGCAGTGCAACATGAACAAGGTAATAGATGGTGCATATCCCACAGGTCACAACTGACTCTAATACCATCTTAAAAAATGGACTTGGAGCTAATTCATCCGCACAAAGCTGACTAAGGTAAGGGTTTCCCACCACTTATAAAAATCATTCAGGTCATATCACTATCCAATTTGGAACGCCCAGGATTAGACATCTACTGTTTGATCCAAGTGGCCCAACAGATCTAGAATAAACTCTGATATCAACTTAAGTTTTGGTCGTAACTCTTAACTACACAAAATCAGCTTTTAATGTGAGGATTATCCAAGCCTGATGAGCATTACTACTTAAGCCATATCTTCAGTCAATATGGAACTCTCAACGAGATGCATATTCTGACAACCAAAACTAAACATAATGAATAGTAATAGAAAAAAGTAAAAATTAGGAGTAAATGAATAAATTGGTTTTTTCATTTACATTTAGGCATACAGGGCAGTAAATTTTACACAATACTAAGAAGCTGTAATGAAACTAAGGATTACCTGACATAATGAAATATAAAAATAAAATAAAATGACACAATTTCTTATTAAATCAAATGCACCCGCATCACACCCCAAAATATAATCGTACAAGATATGCAAATGGTGTTATAACATATAGAGAGCATGCATACATACAGCTTCTTCTTGATGATTGTCCTGCCTCATTTCTTGGTCCTCTTCTTGATGATTGTCCTGCCTCATTTCTCGGTCCATCTCTGTATCATGAAAAAACACATCAATGAAGTGTATGATAATGAAATGATGGAGTCGTGTGATTACTTTCATAGAAGACAAGAACAACAGCTGGCATGAAAAGTGGGGAAAATTGGAAACTATAGAAAAGTTACAAACTATAAGTTACTCGCGGTAAACAATGATATCCATATAATAGTGAGAATAAAAGGTAAACATAGTATTCAGCATATGTTTAAAACTACAGTAAACTAGCATTCACTACATCAATAAATATTACACAATAGTAGTCAAGTTAGAATGTGGCCTTGCCCCAGTACACCCAAATGCTCTTTGTGCCTGACACTCGCAAAACACTGCAACCTAACACCTCGGTATCTCTGCTTCAACCACAACCACAAACCCCATTGAAATTTTAAGGGAACAAAATCTTGAACTTTGACCCCCCCCCCCGGTCCCCCCCATAAGTCTTACTAACTACTATCAGCTTCTTAGAAAACAAAAATATGTATAATACATCTTAGTATCTTACTATAATTTAAAGGTTGACCTTGGTCATCCCACTATAGCATTAGTTAAGTTGGCCTAGGCCGCTCTACTATCTGAAATCGATAACAGCATCTACCAATATAATTCTACTTCCCTAAAGCGAGCAATATCAACAAAATATTAATACTGAATCAAAGTTATAAACACCAAAAACAACAATTTCGACCCAAATTTTAATTTATGTAGAAAGCATCATGATAACAATCGAACTACCACAGTACCGCCTTAACAATTCTAAAAACATTCACTAATAAATAATTAACAAGTAATTAAAAAAAACGTTAATAACTGTAGCGAGTAATTACATAAACCCTAACAACAATGCCAATTATAAGCAAAGTACAAAATTTCAATTTAGGAGCTTATAATTCAAAATTTCAAAAACAGAGTAACCAATTAGAACCAAAACATTCATCATTTCTTAAAAAAATATCAAACAATAAATAATTCAAACAAATTAGGAGAAAATTGGAAAACCTGAAGAATTGAGAGGTGGAACCGGAGGAGGAGGAGGAGGAGGAAGACGCTTGCGGAGAAGAGACGAGAAGAGAGAGTGAGCGCCATGAGTGATGAGTCTATGAGCGGGATCAACAATCTTCGAAAGCCAACCATTGTTATCTCTGTTAGGGTTTCTGAGAGCTACCGGTGGACGGTCGTACGGCGTCGTTTGAGTCCGTCGGAGAGGACGTTTCCGGAATTTGCCTCCGGTGCCGCCTTCGTACGGATTCTGATTCCCTTCCGTCGCCATCGTAGGCTGAGTCTTCTTCGTTCGGAGCTTCGGCAAATTAGGGTTTTATTCGTTCAGAGAGAGAGAGGAGAAAACGAATATTGCAGAATAATAGAGTGTAATGAAAATAATAAAATGTTTTTTGGGTATTGAAAAATTAAAAGGAAAAAGAAGTGGTAGTGGGAAAATAAAATAAAATTGTATGTGGCTCCTTTTTTGATTTTTGTTAATTTGTTATTATTATTTTTTGAAACTATAAGTTATCGTTGTTGTACTGATTTATAAGTGGATGATAAATAATTCAAGTGCAAGAGTAGCCATCATAAACTTCACTAGCATTTTAAACTCGTTAAATAAAGTACATCCTTCACTTCATGCTTTCAAGTTTCAAGTGCTTCATAAAGTTGTTCTCAATATGCAAGTACTTAATTTTAAGGTTATGACACATGAAAAAGTGATTTAAGTGTTCTTAAGTGGTGGACGATATAAATTTTAGTGTTTTGGCAAATTTAAGTCTAATTTATCAAAAATTTAAAGGTTTAAATCGCATGTAGTTTGTTATGGGTTTAATTTTTATGTCTGCAATTTGTCTTTTGGAAAGTCTGATCTGACCTGTTAGCATTTTTAAAAGTTTATTTTGTATGAATTTTTTTAATAAGTAATTATATTTATATTTAAACAAACTAATCAATTAATTCACCTCTGAGATTAAACTCTCTTTTGATATTTCAAATCATATTTTAAAGAATTTAACTATATAAACATCATATTTCAATTCTAATTTATAATAATACATTTACATATGCAAAAAATTAATTCATGATAAAATTCGTAGAAATATCATATTCAAATCTAAAACTAACAAGTATAAACTATGTATTCTAGATTCATATAATTTAATAAGTAGTGGGTTTGTTGAAAGGTGATTTCATGAATGGTTTGTTGAAAGGGAGATTTGGAGTAAAAATTATGTGGTGATGATGATTTGTAAAGAAAGACGAAGATGATGATGAATTTACTTCTCTATATTTGAATTCTAGATTATTTGGATCCTCTTCTCCTAAAAACTAGGGTGAGAACTAACAAAAAATGGTTCATCACTTGTGAATAATATCATAACAGATACAAATTTTATAAAATTTATTATTTGATTGAAAATATATATTACGTAGATCATTTATACAAATTTTACAATAACTTTATCGCAAATTGACATTAAAAGTGACTTTATTGCATGATAACTCTTTGTTTTATCATATACACGCCACATATGAAAAAGACACATTAATTATCTTTATCTTCTTCCTCTATGAGAGAATCATTTACTCTTTCACATTCATAGTCACATCGCACTGTTCTTTCTCTATAATTTTTTCAAAACTAAAAGAATCTTCAACTCTTTTTTTTTTGATAAGTAAAATTGAATTATAAAGAGTACAAGAGATACTCAAACTTTACAATTCAAACAAAGAATCTTATTAAATTCCAGACAAACAATATAACGGATTATTAACCCAATCGGAAAAGCTAATATCTACTGCTGGACGAATTCTGCCTATAAATCAGAACCAAGAGAAATGACGAATATAATCCAATAACACTGTTCCATTTACAGTGACACCTCTAAAAATTAAATTATTACGTATACACCAAATGCTCCATGTCGTTGCAAGCCAAATGAAATGATGAAATAACTTGCACTTTTTACCACCCATGAGCTTGTCAAAAGAGAGGAAATGTTGGACTACATTAACGAACGGTTCACTAGAAGAGCCTAACCATGAAAAAATGTTATTCCATACCTGTAAAGTGAAAGGACATTTGAAAAAAAAACATGATCTAAATCCTTTACCGCACTAGAACAAAAAGCACAAAGGTTATCCTGCGGATTTGTAATAATACTCCTATGAAGGAGCGCTGCCCGAGTTGGCAACTTGTCAAGTAACAACCGCCACCCAAAAATACTAACTTTTGATGGTACCCGATTCCACCAAAGATGTTTCAAAGCTTTCACTGTAAAAATATCGAAACCACCCATCTCAAGATTGTGAGAAAGAAAAGAATATGCAGACCAGACCGTAAAAATATCCGTTGTACTTGGAATTCACATACGCTTATTCTGCTTCTCAGTATACGGCCTAACCTGTTCCGACAACAACAATAAGTCAAATTCCATATCAGTTTCAGTGGCGGTGAGTTAAGATGACCAATCAAGCTTTCACGACGACGTGCCTAAACACCAGCTACCCATGGCTGAAACCACACAGTTTTGTTAAACTAATTTCGCAAAAAGAGAAGGGTAAGCAACTCGTAAAGGTTCCAGACCGAACCATTTTTCCCTCCAAAAATCGATATCATTGCCTTCACCTAGCACATTGCTGATATTACCTTTGAACCATCTTCAACTCTTTCCGATTCAATTCTCCTTCTAAACATCTAACATTTATTTTTTTAGAAATATAACGGATAAACTAAATGATTTCATGTGAAATTTTAATAAAATTAATTGTTGAACTAATTAATTAATTTTTTTAAAGTATAAGTAATATTTAATTTTTTAAAAATAAAATTCTAGTAAAATTGAATGAAAAAAAAATGAAAAAAAAAAGCTAAAAAAAATGTGTCTAGCGCCAAAAGATTCCAAGTATGAGTATCGCTCCTCTTCTTCCCTCCATTAAAATCGGCGACTGATCCATGCGATGTAAAAATATCAATTTCGGCAACGGTTCTTCTCGACGACGCCACAACACGACGACTACGCATAAATTGACCTCACAACACCTTCAAATCACTCAGGTAGTAATTTTGAATCTCTAAATCTCTAATCGTAAATTGATTGAGTGTATTGTAGATTTTGAAGCTGTTCTATGTTTTGATGATTGAATTTTGTGTTTTTATTTCTAAATCTATGTTGTTTCATCACTGAAATTTAAATAAAACCCTTACTTTCATTGTTGTTAACATGCTTCTATTCAGATTTAACTTCAAGAGAAGATTTTTAACTGAATCTGTTAATTAAAACCAAAACCATTGACAGAATCTGAACCTTTCCAAGCAAGGCAGTGTTATTTCAAGTATTTAATACTCTTTTAGCATTCAAATGGCAAAAATTAATTTTGTTGTATAAAATTTCTCAATGTGTAGGAATCATCAGAATGGGAAGATAGAGAATTTTATGATGCATAACTGTTAAAAGTTTGTGGGTTCCTTGAGTTGATTCTCATAGAATTTGCCTTGTGTGTTTTTCGGCGTGTTGGGTCTTTTTTGTATGTATTTATGAAATGGGCTATCGACAAGGTGGAGTTGACAATACTCGTACGAAGATTTTACTAACATCGTTTTCGGCAATGGTGGCTGAGTCCACAACTTTTCCTATAGACCTGATAAAGACTAGGCTCCAACTCCATGGTGAGTCGCTTTCTTCAAGTAGTCCAACTGGTGCATTTCGGATAGGTTTGGGCATTATTCGCGAACAAGGTCCTCTTGGCCTTTATAAGGGTTTGTCTCCAGCAATTTTAAGACATCTATTCTACACACCTATTCGAATTGTTGGGTACGAGCACCTGAGGAGTGTTATTTCTGGTGATAATGGATCGCCCTCTATTATTGGCAAGGCTGCTGTTGGTGGAATCTCTGGTAGTATGGCTCAGGTGAGAACTACTACATGGTATGGAATGTGTTGTATGTTTATGCAGAGTTTTTTCAATTCATTCATTTCTCATAGTAAATAAATACGATTTGTATTTGAAATACTATTTTATATCTTTTCATTTGAAAATGTTGAGTATCCATATCCATATATTTTTTTAAGGATAAAAAGGTCCAAGATTCAACCTGGAGCAAAAAATAGTAAAGTTATCATCTCTTGAATTTGAATTCTATAGTGAAGAGGTTCATGAGCATAACTTTACTAAGTTTTAAGCTTGTTACAAGTAGCAACTCACAAATGTTAGAGAAAATATAACCTATCTCAACCAAAGAACTTGGGAAATTAAAATCCTTTAAAAAGGTGTAAACATTGATCAAAGAAAAATGAAGAAATATTGGCCGACCATTGCGATAAAATGAAATTTTACAATGAAATAGTTTCTGATGCATAGTAACATGGAAAGTTTTTGGGGATGAGCTCTTGTTTTAGCCATGGGTTTTTGATCAACTGTTTACCTCTGTATCTGTCTTGGAAAATTACAAATTCATTTATATTTATATTATTTACAATTAGTAGTACAGGTTATAGCAAGCCCAGCTGATCTTGTCAAGGTGAGGATGCAAGCTGATAGTCAAATGATGAGCAAAGGTCTTCAACCTCGGTATTCAGGGCCATTTGATGCTTTTAACAAAATCGTTCAAGCTGAAGGATTTCAAGGACTGTGGAAGGGTGTTTTTCCTAATATCCAAAGAGCCTTCTTAGTGAACATGGGGGAATTAGCCTGTTATGATCATGCTAAGCAATTTGTTATTAAAAATAGGTTAGCTGAAGATAATGTTTATGCCCACACATTAGCTTCAATCATGTCAGGTCTTGCGGCAACTTCTTTAAGTTGTCCAGCCGACGTTGTCAAGACTAGGATGATGAATCAGGCAGCTAAAAAGGAAGGGAATGTCTTATATAGTAGCTCCTATGATTGCTTGGTAAAGACAGTTAAAGTTGAAGGAATAAGAGCACTATGGAAAGGATTCTTCCCCACATGGGCAAGGCTTGGTCCATGGCAATTCGTGTTCTGGGTTTCCTATGAGAAGTTTAGAAAATTTGCTGGGCTCTCTTCTTTCTAGAATAATATTTTGAGTTATGCTGTTAAACATTCATTCAAGATAAATTCACAATTCACAGCCTCAAGAGTGAGTGCAAACACTGAAATTTATTTCTGTTGCTTGTACTATTATTTGGAAGCCTTTCTGTGCAGTTACATTGTCTCCAAGTGTTACCTTTTTTTAACTTTCAATTTATATTACTCTTATTTATTTTAGAAGAAATTCCACTCTTTTTTTCCCCCTTAAAGATAATTAAGCATGAGTCACACTGTTATCCCTTGTTATAGTTAATAATCTGTTTGTTTGCTGCTGGACACCTAGTTTGGAGAAAGAAGGGAGTTTCCTTTTGGTTTCGGAAAAACAACCTCGGGAGGATGTTATTTGTACAGTTTGCGACAATGGGAATTCAATGCAAAGGGAACTTGAATTATTTAAAACTGGTATAAAAAGAAGAAGACAGATGGCAGAATGATCGGTTTAATTGATAATTATATTAAAAAATAGGTTCACATTTTTCTGTTATATACATTATGTGATGTTATATGTGGATTAAATGTTTCAACTGTCTCTTTCACTATGTAGTTAAATTAACAACTATGAGATGCTTGTGCAAGCTGATGTTGGTGGTGTACCCTCCTATAGTATAACTCAACTCAATTTGCACCTGCTTTGTATACCTTCGGCATAGAAGATCTTATTTGGATAATATACGTTAATGAACAATACTCTTTGACTAATGAAATCCTATAAAATGTGCAAGGAACTCAAATAGCTAAAATTTATCAGCAATTCATTTACATGTGGCAAAAGGGATGTTATACTCGTCCATTTATTGTGCTTAGTCTAAAGCCCAAACCTGCATAAAAAATCCGCGAGGAAGTTAAGTTACCGGGAAAGAATTTGGTTAATGTGATTAGATATCATGACTGCTTTTGTGATAAGTGCCTAACCTGGATCTTTCCATCAGAGGAACCAACAAAAAGCATCATGCCATCAGCATCTGACACTAATGATGTAATTTTTGTGTGGCCGCCTGCCATTTTGATGGAAGCGACTCGGGTGAACTTATCTTTTAACCAAACTTCAATGGTGCCAAATTTTGTACCAGCAAATATGAAGTCACTGTTGATGGCTGCACGGTGGATGTCGAGTCCAGTTGAGAGTGATCCCACCACCATTTTGGTCGAAAGTGAAAATATCTTACATCAATTTAAAGGAAAAGTTAGTTCCACAAGAAAATATGCTTTATCTGTAATGACAGTAACTTTGGAACAGAACAAGAACTGATATATACCTTTCCTGCAGTTGCATCAACAGAAGAACCACAAGCAAAGAGGTAATCATCATGAATTTGAATGGAGTGTATGGTTTGTTTTCCTAACAATTTTCTTGTACCAGTGAAGAATGAAGTTGATGTATATTTGGATAAGTCAACTTCCTGCAGTCATTCAGCCCATAATTCATAAGGAAGATGAACAATTTCAAGAGGAGCTTTTGTATGCTTTTGGTTTGCTTCAGCTAAAAAACGAAACAAGGTAAAGGAACATTTACCTGTATGCTGTAACCAGAGCAACCGCAATACAGTTTGTCCCCAGAAACGGCAAGGCATTTCACATATTTGTTGAAATTGATGAGCTTTGGAGTATCTAACCAATTAAAAACCTGTAAAATATCAAG
Source organism: Trifolium dubium (assembly GCA_951804385.1). NCBI lineage: Eukaryota > Viridiplantae > Streptophyta > Magnoliopsida > Fabales > Fabaceae > Trifolium > Trifolium dubium. The sequence continues at coordinate 50,979,053 of OX638064.1, read as the reverse complement.
TTTTATCAATTTTTATCTTATGATGGAATGGAACAAGATTTCTTTTAAGTTGTTCAGCAACATATAAGACTTGCCTTAACTCCTGTTCCTTGAGTTACATAGCATGCCAATTCAGCATTGGCTGCCAACTCATACACTGCCTCCTTAACGTCATAAACGTCTATACATTTAATCCCGTCAGGTTTAATCGTCCAAACCTGTACATACGAAGTATTATTCAATGGTGCACATCAAGTACTATGATTGAGCTAGACGATCAACAAAAGATGCAGGTATTTGGGGAGTTAACATGAAGGTAAGTTAAGATATCAAGTAATATTGTTCACTTATGCATATCTTTCTATTTGCTTATTCTAGTAAATTTCATCAACGATTTAGTATACGAAAGTACTCTTTAATCCTCATCACCTCGAATATTAGCAACATTAATTGGTATGGAAAATAAAGTACCGGCCAACAAAATATTTGACCGATTTTTTGTGACATAGCATGATGAGTTACCCGGATTGTTTTGTCCAAGGAAGAACTGTATAGTCTATCAACAGAAGAGCAAAGAGATGTAACAGCTTTTTTGTGCTCACGAGTTTCTTGAATTACTCGCGGTATTCTCTTCCTTGCGTCCCATACCTAGGAGGAAGTCTTACCGTTAGAAAAAACAGCTAGACACACGACAGACAAAACCACTGTTTATGTTTGTTAGGATATACTCTACCTTGATAGTTCCATCCGCATGTCCACTCAAGACCTGACCATTGAAGTAAAGCAAAGAAAGCACCTCTCCATTTGAGCTCAAATCTAACTCAACTACTTCCTTACAACTCCACAACTCTGTCTATAGAATAGAGAATTAAAATAGTTACATTTCTAAACATATTGTATATGAAGTGAAATGAACTATTTCCTAAATCACCACTTCACTCACCACATCAACAGAGTTTAAGTTTAGTAAGGCTTTCAAAATATCAGCTGCAACTGTTGAATATTTCTTCAGCTTCCTCAAGATTCTATAGATGCTTTTAGCATAAACTCTAAGTGCTTCATGAGCAGCTGAAAATTTGCAGTTTTTTATTAAGTTCCTTTGTATAGTAAACGCGCAGATAATGTTTACGAGACTAATACCAAAAAACCTACTTGGATCAATAATGAAAGACTTCAAAGCTAGGGTAGCCAGGATCTTTTCCTCTAGGTTCTTGGAAGACTGGAGGACATTTATAAGTGCCTCGAGCAGGGATTTCTGAGCAACATCCCTTACACCAGTATCAGGTAGAGCAAAGAGCATGTGTGTGAGCCATGTGGCAAGAACAAGGCAAGATTTTGCCATCTTTAAGGAGTTACTCTTTAGGCACTCTTCCAAAGCTTGAAATATTGAACCGTTTTCATGATTGCAAAGTACAAAAGCTACCTTTTTCTGCCAAGATTTCATGGCTTTTTTTTCATCCTCCTATGTAAGAAAAGTTTGTATTAGTATAATGAGAAATCAATTATCAACCAGACCAGAAATAACAATCAAAATGCCACATATTCTCGAACCATTGTTTCCATCGAATCATTGTCATGGTTTCCCAATTGCTCGGCCTTCATTAAAACATTGTAAGGTTGATCAAATCCTGCAACCTTCAGCAACCAAGCTTCAGTATACGACTTTCCGGAGGAAGTGACGTGTCCAATAAGAAATAGTAAAGCGTCTAAAGCCTTCATTTGATTATTTGAGAAATCCTTTTGCCAAAGTGCTTCTATCAGTGTCTCTACAGCTTCTTCCCTGTAAATGCTCATCTTTCGTGGCTCAGCCTGAAGATTTGACATGAACAAAAAAATATTGAGGCAACAAAAGAGCATAATTTAAATTTTAAGAACAAAAAAATTTTCTAACAAGACTAACCAACAGATCTAGCTGAATAAGAAGACTGGCAACAGCAATTTGATGTTCCATTGGAGCCATCTGAAGATATACAAGAAATGTATGCATTGTACTGAATGCTCCTTCATCCTTAATTATCTGTAATATCTGGTTGCTGAATGTCCTTCTGTAACATCATAAAAACATAATACTAAAATCGATGTTGAAATGCTAAAGTTGGTGCATAGACATTTAGCGGATTTTCCAACAGTTTCTATCGAAATATTGAACAAGATTAAAACAGTAACAGATGATTGAATATTTCATTTAAGTAAATAGTTGAAGTGAAAGGAAAATTTTGCTTATTGTAAGGTACCTATTCAATCGAACCAGCTCCGAGAGAAACTCCACACAGGTTCCTCTCACGCTATCATTTCCAGCATGAAATAATTCAAGAACAGGTGACAATTCAATTCTATTTGCTATTGAGATCTTGCAACTTTTTTCAGCTTGCATACAACACAAAAGTATGGAAATGACAGATCTCCTTCCTTCTATTCTGTCCAAATACTTAACTATGGCCGGAATTCCATTCGCTGAGATAACACTTGAAGCATTGACAGACCTGTTATATTCATCCCCTCCCATTAAAATTTGCTCAAGAATTGCTATGGAGGCAGCTCCGGGGTCTATAGCTAGCTGAAAATCATCTATATCCTCATTTTTGTTCTGGATCACTTGGACAAGAGAAGGTATAAGTTCATGTTCCGAAAGCTGAGCAAAAACTGGCCTTAGTTGATAAATAAGAAGTGAAGCCTCAACCAAACCATTCTTAAGTAAAGTAGCCAAGCAATCGAAATCAGAATCTACGCTATTAAGTGTTTCTCCAACTCTTTCATCTGCCAAAATTAGTTCGGAAAGAATATAAATTGATCTTCTTAGAACTTCTCTATTCAGAGAAGCTGAGAGAATTTCCACTAAACCACTTATGACGGTTGGCTTTGATAAATAAGATTGAATATGAGGATCAGTCTTTGAGTCCTTCCACAATCTCGCTATTTCCAATACTGCTTCTTCACAGTCTTGCAAGTTTTCTGATGTACATAGACTTGTGATGTAAGGTGTCAATGAATTTATAATTGTTTCAACTGCAGCTTGAGATAACACACTAGTTGGAGATGCACTGACAGCAACCCTCATAAATCTATTGTTTCGTTGTCTAATATAATCATCTTTGTACTTTTGACTCGGTGAATCAGATGTTCTTTGTAACGTGGAGATCATTGTGATGTCTTTAGCTGAGGGAGAACACGAAGAACCCCTCGGTGTGTTAGAATTTGAGAACTCTTGAGCTAGTTCAGGATGCTGTTCTTTCCATGATACTATCAATCTCTTCAAAACATAGTTTGTTTTTGGTAAGATGTTTGCAGATAGAGGTTGCCGCGTGATCGGACATGTTGTGTTTCCTGTTCCGAGCCACTCTTGAATCGCTTTTTTTTCATAGGTCTGGCCTGTTTCAAGGGTGACAGGATCACTAAATATCTGACCTGTAATTGGACAAACAAAATCTTTGGGTGGTTTTGATCCAATACTCAGTTTATCTAATTTTGGAAATGAAGTTGAGCTGTGATATCCATCATCACTTTCACAATGGGAACTGCAAACTCAAAAGGACAAAGAAAATTGAACATTAGGAATGAAATAGGCCATATAGAGCAAAAACTCTGGCTTTAAATGGACCCCTTAAAAAATAGTATATCAAAAACTCTGGCTTTAAATGGCCCGGATACCGAGTTTTCAAAAAAATCCCAAAGAGAATATATCAGAAATAAAAAATAAGTGCTAATTACCTGTCATTCAGCACCAGACTATTCTCATTGTCTTGATTCATACTTGCTGTTTGACTATCATTCTTCCTCTTAATATTATTCAAGACCTATATCCCAAATAACTGTTACATAGTTGAACTTCAAAAATATTAACTACACCTAACAACCATTAAAAAGTTATGAGTAATAAATAGTCCCTCTAGACCTAAATATAAGCAAAAAAGTATATGAATCTGGTAAACGTTTGGATCATATACACGTACTTTTTTGCTTATATTTAAGTCAGTACTTTAATAAATAATGGGATTATGTAGATCTTATTTTACATACCGTTGTCTCTTCATCACCATTGAAAATATGATCAGAGCTTGTGTCCGGAGATGATGATGGAGAGTGATCAGAAATAGTTGATCCCCTAAAACGATTAGATAGTAACCGCAAAAACTTTGAATCTTTTTTCCTATGGATATGAGGATTTGTAGATGAATGATTTTGAGCAGCTCTTGGAGATTCCATAGGAGAGATATTAGGAGATTGCATTTGATCCTTCTGGTTTGATCGATATACTTTTGGTTCAGCATCTTCATCCTTGATATGTGCTTTCAAGTCGGGTGAGAAAATATTGATTTTATCAGAATCCACAGATGCATCATAATGCTCAGAATCTGAGTCATCTTCAATCTCTTCAATTATGCTCTCCTGCATAAGGTGATTTATTATAAGGCCTATATAAATATGTTAATCTTCAACGAAATCGAGATTATTAGCAACAAACATATAGGCAACTTCCCATTACCTTAGCAGCCCACATGGATGATTTCTCCCACTTTGAATGGTTGGAGTTTGAAGTTAAATTCTCTCTGTTGAAATCCAGCATAGAAAAGCACATACAAGAATTAGGAAGTTCAAATGAAACATGTATGTTAATAAAATACAAAATACGAAGCCATGTCCCGAAGTTCATTCAAACTCACAGATACGAAGAATTCAAAACTCGAGGGCATAACTCTAACCTGGTTGGTTCATTTAAACCATCATTAGATCTTCTTGCTGTCATAGAAAATCCAGAACTCTTAGGCAAAATAGGACCAAATTTTACGAAATCAGGAACAGACCGGCTCAACTCATGCAAGGGAGTCATGGGCGGCTCAGCAATCGGCAACATAGGAACCACCTTCTTACTTGATGTAGAATCAGTATTCATACAATCATTATAATATTTTGCATATAGCCTTGTATTCTCATCTAAAGACTCTCCGTAAAGCTGCTCAAGTTTTTGCAATTTATCTAGTTGATTCGGCCTCATAGAAAATACCAAAGACTCATTGAAAACTTTATCAAAATCAGCAGTATAAGAAAAATCAGAACATTCAGGTAACACTTCCATCATAAGCTTATGTCTCTCCTCTGAATACCACCCTACTATCGAACTCATATGTGGAAGAAACAGGTTTTTCCATAACTCGGGCGCAAAATCAATCCTAGAGAAAAACGGATCAACAATGAACATCTCAAGAGCATGAAATATACAATTCTGAATATTGTTCCTCAACTTCCATAAATAGGATAAATTCAAATGTGCCCAAGCTGATAAATATGAATTCGGCACTCCTGCAGTTTTTTGCTTAGGATTCAACATTGCACATACTTGCAACATTTTCTCTGCATAATCTAATCTTGCAAGCTTAGTTTCCATATTAAAAGTATTTATAGCTTCTTCAAGAGCTTCAATACCCCAATCTAGATTTGCTAATACCGCTTGATCAGAATATTCTACCTCGGTTTCTTTGTCACCGTTTCCATCTTCAGCTGCTAACCTTTCGGCACATTGATCTTTATGTTGTGTTCTTTGTTCTTTGTTGATTAATCTATCTTGAATAAAACTATCAATAGTTGTAGTCAAGAATCTCACAATATCCTTCTGATCCATCATGAATCTGAAGTTTCCTGCCATCTATCAAGAACAATCACACAAAAAAGCCTAATATATAACTTTGTTTAGAAAAAGTGAAAAAAAATCAACATCCAAAAACCAAATCCATACCCCTAGACACTTAGAAAGTACAAATTAATCCAATATAAAGGGAAACTAAAGCAAATGACTGATAAGTTGAAGTTAGTATTAATTAAGCATATACAATATTTCTAAGTCAAAATACCTAAATAACTTTCATCTCAGAAAAAACATAAGAATGGTCAAGATTTATGTGCACTGGACATGAATCCTTCAAAAGCAGTTAAAATTGCATCATGGACTTTTGAAGCAAACATATTTCCAATACAAACACCGAATAATCTATCCCTATATCAAACCATCAGAGTCTAGCGCAAGTGGTTGGTGTGCAAGGTGTCTGAGTGTTGTAAACCTCAGGGTACCGAGTTCGATATTCCTAACCATAAAAAAAAATTAAAAAAAGCCATCCTTATATTGTAGCATATGCAAGTTGAGATCAAGTCAACATTTAGAAGAATAAGATCTTCAAAATAGATAGATGTTTGACCTTATAGCTTCTTTTCAACCACTTCAACTTTCCCTTCTGATTCTTCAAGATATGCAACTGATGAAGATGATGATGAACATCATCATGGCATGCTAGGTAGCTACAATAGAAGAAGATGAAAGTACAAAGAAAAGTTTTCAAATATTCAGAAACAAACTATATAAGAATTAACTATGACACTTGGATTTTCATCTTTGACTTAAACTTATAATCAAAGAAAGAGACATTAATTATGAGTTTGACACATGATGAATAAGCCAACACGTTTGTTACAAGAAGAAAAAACCAGAGAAGGATGCAAGAGAAAGAAAAAAACTATGTGATATACAAAGTTGGAAATTGCTATTGCCGGCATGTATGTAATTAGAAGCAAAGTTTGGACTAAGGAACATAATGTTATTTATTTCATTTTAATATTATATTGTGCAAAGGTTACATGTAGCTGTATTTTATAGTTTATGCTTAAGTCATTTGGAAATGATTGGTTGGATATTGCATTGACAAAAAACAAACAACCGTTGGCTTTTCGGTTTGGACTGTTACTATGCATGCTTCAAAGGAGTGAAAATGTGAAAGCAAATTTTCTTATTTGCTATGTAGAAGAAAATATCAAATTAATCCACCAACCAACCTCAAATTTTCAATATTGTTTTTTTGCCTAACATGCTTTCGGCCACATATATAGCTTCACTCTTTTTCATTTGACATAGTTTGATGCAGTGTGAGTTCTAGACCCGTTGATTTGAGATCAAACAATTTTAATTGTAGAGTAAAAAATAACTATAAACAATTTCGGCTATTTATTTAAGATTGGACGGCCAAAATTTGTTGATGTGTAGTGTAATTATTGCGGGATATCTATATATAGTTTTACTCAACTACTTAGTAGTTTTTTATATAAATTTTGTTGAATATGATTTTAAAATAAATTATTATTTATGAAAAGTGTATATTCAAAGTATTTCTCTCTTTTTTCTATGGACTTAGAGAATTTTCAATGGTCTAACTAAACTGGAGTTCTTAACTCCTTTTGTAGGCCCCTATCATAGTATGATTTTAACGACTTTTTTTTTTATCAATTTTCAACTCCAATAATACAACTATTCACGAATTTCAAATGAGTTTTATGATTAAATTTGTAATACATATGAAATGAAATTTATATTTTATATTTTAATGTTGAAAATTGACTACTTATATACGAAATGCTGTTATATGTGGGTGTCAAATTAGTAGACTTGGCTCCAAATAATGATTATACTTTTTAAGTATTTTTTTTTTTAAACAATAATTTTTAGGTATTAAAAGCAGTTAAAATTGCTTTTAATACTTTCATTTTTTGCTGCTTAAAAAAAAAAAAAAGCAGTTAAAATTGCATCAGAACTTTTTGAGAGATAATGGATGGTTAATGGAGAAGAAGATGAAAAGAAAAGATAAAGTGTTGCAAATAAATAATATAAAGAATTTGTACCAAAAAAATAATATAATGAATTCATTTGAAAAAAGAAAAAGATAAATAGGATTAAAATATTGTAAATAAATAATATAAAAGATCAGTTTGAGAGAAAGAAAACATAAAAGATAAAAGTAATACAAATAAATAAAATAAAGACTACTCATATATATTTTTGCCTGTGTTACATTTTGTGGGTTCAAAGTGATGTATATGATTTAAAAAAATTATATTTGAATAGATTTTACTTTAATGGTAGTTGTTTATAGATGGTACAAATTATGGTGCATAAATCATGCTTATGTACCGTGCATAAATACCATATATTACTTAGTGTATCTTCTAAATTTCTAGTGTACCCCCAACCAGATTGGTTAGTGCACCCCCAAATTTCTAGCGCACCCTCCGATTTGGGGGGTGCACCAGAAATTTAAGAGGTGCACTAAGCAATTTTCATTATTTATGCACGGTGCATAAGGAAAAAGCTTATGCACCATAACCACTCATGTTTATAGAGAACCAAAATTTGACTCCACATATTTATATTTTTGTAGAATTTTAATTGAAATGATATAAAATAGTTTTTTTTTTTTTATATATTTGAAATAATGTTAATTTGTGATAGTTGTCGTGCTCTACATAGTTGCCAAGAACAAAGAAATAACAAATCAATCTGTCACATCATCTTATCTTTAATGGACGTAGCTAACAATACACGGTATTTATAAGAAATTAGTAAGTAAGAAATCTGCGCTTAGTTTGAAGCCTTAAAGGTCTTCCATATGTATGGGAGCTTTTTTTTTTTTTGACAAAATATGTATGGAGGTTATAAATTCGTCAAACACATTTTTTGAATTTTCTCAACAAAAAAGTCACCTCATCTAAACATGTTGTAAGTGAGAAAATTGATCCATCTAAACTGACATTTGAGAAAATCGAATCTGACATATCGTGAAGGAGGAAAATTTTGAAAGAAGTCAAATTTAATTTTTGAATAAAACAATTTTTTAATGTGTTAAATTGTACTCCCTCCGTCCCAAAACTATTGTCCTTTTAGCTTTTTAATTTTGTCCCAAAACTATTGTCCTCTTCGGAAACCAATGTAAAATTCAAGTTACTTTACCATTTCTATCCTTACAAAAGTTAAAACATTAATTAAATATATTTTCTCTTTCTTAATAAAGTAAGGGTAAAAATGATTTAACTTATCAATCTTTGTTATTTCTTAATCTACGTGCACAACTCTAAAAGGACAATAATTTTGGGACGGAGAGAGTACTTACTACATACTGTTTCCCTAATCTAAATGAGAAATGATTTATGATTAACGGTCCCAATTTATAGAATTTGAAAATGAAAATGTTGAATGAAACGAAAAATAAAGGTTCCACCATAGTACCTTTCATCCAGATCTAATCTCTGTCTCTTCTTCCCAACAACAACACTAACACGAGTCTTAAGAAGAAGACGGTTACTATATTAACAACATTTTCTTTCTCTGAAACTTCAATTGAACCACAAAACAAAAACCCTTCAAATTTCAATTGAATTTGGTGATGTGATGGAGTTCACTGAATCTTACAAACAAACAGGTCCTTCTTCTTTCTCTCCCAATGCTCGCTTCTTAGCCGTTGCCGTCGATTATCGCCTCGTCATTCGCGACACCATCTCTTTCAAAGTATGCCCCTCTTTTCTATATTCATATTTTCTGCAAATGCGCTTTCAATTCAATTTCCCTAATTTGTCAATTGTCATTACTGTTATTAGTCTGTGTGTTGAAATTTTCACCTTTTTAGAAATGCAAAGTTTGAAGGTTCTTACTTTTTAGATAATTACATTTTGGGAAAAGTTAAAATGGTTAGATAATTAGCTTTGGAATATAAAGCCAGTAAAATTTAAACAAGAGTACTTGCTGAAATTGAAAGGCCAACTTAGAACACATATCTAGGTTCTTATGTGCTATATGTGAATTATATACTTTGGTATTGTGCGCATATTCCATCTGAGTGATTCGAAATATCCGCCTCTAGTTTGTGGTTTTGATCTTTCTGGCTTATGCAGGTTGTGCAATTGTTTTCATGCCTGGACAAGATTAGCTATATTGAATGGGCCCTTGATTCTGAGTACATTCTTTGTGGTCTCTATAAAAAGCCAATGATACAGGCTTGGTCACTGACCCAGCCAGAATGGACATGCAAGATAGATGAAGGTCCTGCTGGTATTGCATATGCTAGGTGGAGCCCAGATAGCCGTCACATACTTACCACATCAGATTTTCAGTTGCGTTTAACAGTCTGGTCGTTGGTAAATACGGCTTGTGTGCATTTGCAGTTGCCAAAGCATGCCTCCAAGGGTGTTTCCTTCACAAGAGATGGAAAATTTGCAGCCATTTGTACAAGGCGTGATTGCAAGGACTATGTAAATCTCTTATCTTGTCATACATGGGAAATTATGGGCATGTTTGCTGTTGACACTTTAGACTTGGCTGATGTCCAATGGTCCCCCGATGATAGTTCTATAGTCATATGGGATTCACCACTTGATTACAAGGTAACTAACTACCATCTTTAGTAATTGTCAAATAACCGATTATCCCAAAAGCTTAAGTTGTTAGGAAAGACTACATCAATGGTTTTATATTATTTCTAACAGTAATAAAAATAGTTGCGATTCAAAATATTCAGCAGAATTTAAGTAGTATGTGAATTTTAGAAAACAATTCATGTATGGCGTTGTTGCGTATATCAAATGGTTCAATATGTCATGCTTGTGTTCTGTATGTTTGCTTTTGTGTTGCTGGTCAGTGGTAGTGCTATAAAGTTAATGTTCGCAAGTTATGCTCAAAACTTATACATTTTTGTTTGATACTTAGGTTCTAATCTATTCTCCAGACGGAAGGTGTCTTTTCAAGTATCAAGCATATGAAAGCGGATTAGGAGTTAAAAGTGTGTCGTGGTCTCCCTGTGGTCAATTTCTGGCAGTGGGCAGTTATGACCAGATGCTGAGAGTCCTGAATCATTTAACTTGGAAGACATTTGCAGAGTTTATGCACCCATATGCAGTCCGTGGCCCTTGTTATGCTGCTGTTTTCAAAGTATTCCTTTTTGGCACTTTTATTGTTGATGGTGTTGCAGTTTATGAAAACTTTTATTTAACATGTCACCGAAATTGCAGGAAGTAGATGAGCCTCTGCAACTTGATATGTCAGAACTATGTTTGAGTGATGATTTTTCTCAAGGAAATGACGGTAAGCATGATTGATGTGTTTTTTTTTTACAATTGCACTGCTTTGTTGACCTGTCTTGTAGGAAAGAGTTTAACACGTATAGTTGGTTTATAATTTCCAGCACACAGTCCTTATTTTTATCTGACTAAAGCATTTCGGATAGCTAGTCCATGAAACACATTTTTTTTCTTTCTTTCTTATTTGTCTTTCTTTAACCAGATTCTCCAGAACGACCTTTTAGAGTAAGGTATGAAGTTACGGAAGTTCCAATCAATTTACCTTTTCAGAAGCCTCCTGCCGAGAAACCTAACCCCAAACAAGGAATCGGTAAGCCGTGCTTCCTCTAATTTTTGAATACTTTAAATTATGTCTTTCCTTGTTACATAATGTAATGTAGTGATCACATGGAAGCAAAGGCCAAGGTTCTTAATTCCACTATTTGCTCGGTAAATAGGAAGAAATTGAGTTATTTGATTTGGATATTGTTTTCTGGTGTAATTGATTTTTGCGTTAGAGAATATTAGCACAAAATAGAACCATGACAAAATGGAGAAATATAAGTAGTGATTCCCTTCCTGAGGACGAGCATATCTGGATGCAAACGATTTAATTCAAGTGACTGGTAAATACTGATATGACCTTTCATGTTTTAGTGGATACCTAATAATCTCCATGCTCCAATGGTATTGTTAATATCACTATCACATCAGTTTCTCTCTTCCCTCTTTTCCACCATGAGGACCTAGCATGGTCTCAACTCTCGAGGCAATGCCATCCATTATGAAATGTAAATTCACTGGCAGTTTCTATTTTTTTTATTTTCCTGGGATTTTAATATCAGAATCTCTATCCATATATTATTTCTTTGTTGCAATTACAAGTCATTATCTTCTTTGGATTGACTCTTTAGTTCTTCAGATTCTTTAACAATGATGCCTTGGTTTCTGCAATATCACTCTGATGGTTATGTGTCTTGTGCCATATCAGTTTCTTTTCAAACTATATAGAGAAGTTCATGTTGCCTCTGGACTTACCCAATGCCTTCTGCCGCTATCTTTGCATGATAGTTCTAGGACTGCATGACCGAACTAATTTTTGTTGCAGGATTTTGTTCATGGAGCAATGATAGCCAATACATATGTACTCGCAATGACAGTATGCCTACAGTACTTTGGGTATGGAATATTCGACAACTTGAGCTTACTGCAATCTTAGTACAAAAGGACCCTATCAGAGTGGCAGCTTGGGACCCAACATGCACTCGCCTTGTTTTTTGTACCGGAAGTACACACTTGTACATGTGGACTCCATCTGGCGCCTTTTGTGTTAATGTTCCTCTACCTCAATTTTCGATTACAGACCTTAAGTGGAATTCTGATGGCAGTTGTCTACTTCTTAAGGATAAAGATACATTTTGTTGTGCTGCCGTACCCTTATTACCAGAATCTAGTGAATACAGCTCAGATGAATGATGCTAACAAGGGAGTAAAACAAAATTATGGTAAATATGAACAGCTATCTGGTAGATGAATGTATCTAAGGTTTAAAATCATATAAAAACCTGCTGTTGTATATTCAAATTCCATGATAGTGTCTCTCCTGTTTGCTGGGTAGGATATGCTGATCAATGCATTTTCAATAGGGGCAATTCAGTAGTGCTATGTAGAGTGAGAGTTTCTTAGTGAAACCTTTTGTAATGCATTTGAGAAAATTCAAAAGGCTGTCTCAGCCCTTGTTGTAAGAGCATGTATTAAATACCATTCTCTTTTCATGCTTTGTTTTTACATTGTTGTTGACTGTGATGCCATATATACATATGATGTTGAAGTTGGAAAAGTGTGTCAACAAAACATTTCAGTTTATTCTTGTTGGGTCTTCAGGGGAGTCGAGACATCATCACATTGAATTTTTAACAACCAAACAAGTGAAGTGAGTTTAGTCGTTTAGACACTATATTTTCACAAAAAAAAAAACCTTTAGGCATTATTATGTTGCCAAACTTTTGATAAAACTCTTAATCAAAGAGTTTAAAGCAGAAGCGATGGGCTTAAGAGAAGGTTTAATTTGGTTAGGTGACATGGAAGTATCAACAATGTCAATTGAGCTAGAATGTAAGCTAGTGGTTGACGGCATTATTGATAACTCTAGCAACTGTACCGAATTTGGCACTATCATAAAAATGTGCCGAACACTTTTATCTTTTTATCTAAACTTTGAGATAAGTTTTGCAAGGAGACAAGCAAATTCGGTCGCTCATCACCTAGCGAGAGCGTCAAAATTGTATGCTGATCACCATGTTTTTAATTATGTTCCATCTTGTATTTCCTCCATTGTAATGAAAGAAATGATACGAGTTTATTATTGTCAAAAAAAAATTGTAAAAAAAATAAGTTAACTCGTATATAAAATCAATTTTTGATAAGAGTTCGAGTAAACTCGGATAAAGTTAATAAACTCTCAATTTTTAAGGGCGGAGTTGCATTAGAGCTCGGTAGAACTGCGACCCGCCCAAATTATATATACATATATGAATGAGGAATTGAACACACGGCCTATAGAAACAAAATTAAAAAAACAACCACTAAGCTACAAATATATTTCGTATGGTTCTTAATATAAAATTCAATTATGATGGTTTTAACAAACTTTGCAAAAAAAATTATGAATTTGAAAAAATCATAGTTTGTTATGTTAAAGAACATAAGAAAAGTACCTAAAGAAATGTACATAAGTTTGTTCCTTTTTCTTTTTATACTAAAACCAATTAGATTTTAAACTTAATTAATCTTTACTATGAAACATTCCACTTAACCAACAATAAGTGATGCTCACTATTTGGTTGTTATTTTTCTATTTGTAGGCGTCAACCTACTCTTCTCTTTGTTAGTCTTTACTTTGAAACTATTTGGTTGTTATTTTTCTATTTGTAGGCGTCAATCTACTCTTGTCTTTGTTGCGTTGTTATATTGTTTCTATATGTTGTCTCACTTTGTTTCTTGTTCCTTCTTTTGCGTTATCTCATGTTCTTCTTCTTTCTTTTAAATTTACCTTGCCTCACTGATGTTTTATCATATTTTTTAAAAACTATAATTTATAAGTTAAATATATAATTTTTTTCGCTAAAAAAAGAGTTAAATATACAAATTATATTATATACAAAATATTTTTAAGTTGTGCAATATATTATATTCATTCATATAGTTATGTAGATTAAACAAGCGACATGTGTTTTTGATCAAAAAAAAATCAAGCATCTTGTTTATTGCAATTTAATTTTCTTTGTATATAGTATTATTTTCACAATAATAAGTGTAAATGGCCAAGAACCTGTTGTGGCGAGTGTGCAGGCGATGTCTACCAACTTGAATCTGACTCTGTGATAAAGGAGTGAATTGTCCAACTAATTGTGCCCTTTGTAATTCTGATGCAGAAGACAATATGCATGTTTTTTTCAACTGTCTTAATGGCAAAAATGTGTGGAGCAGGTGCAGTTTTTCTCAGGTAATTCTTGCTGCTACTAGTAATAGCACCTTGGCGACTGAAGTTGTGTTTCAGTCCCTGCAACAACTTACACAAGCTGAAGCTTCTCTGTTTGCATGTATTATTTGGAGTATTTGGAAACAACGCAATAACAAAGTTTGGAGCAACATCATTGATACTCAAAGGAGCGTGTTTGCACGAGCGCAAGCCATGTTAAATGATTGAAAGTTTGTCCAAACAGCTGCAGCACATACAGGTCTGGTGCAGGACAACAATAACATAGTTCAATAGAAAAAACCAGCAGCTGGACGCTTCAAATGCAATATAGATGCTTCTTTTCCAACCCATGATAATAAAGTTGGCATTGGTATGTGTATTAGAGATGAACATGGTGCTTTTGTCATAGCTAAAACTGAATAGTTTACTCCTAGATGTGAGGTTCATATTGGCGAAGTGCTTGGTCTTCTTTCGGCGCTTCAGTGGGTTCACGAACTGAACATAGGACATGTTTATTGAGTTGGATTCTAAACATGTGGTTGATGGTTTTCATTCTACTAAGTATGATGCTACTGAATTTGGAGATATTCTTAACCATTGTAAATCTTTGTTTCACACTTTTTATCAAAACTCTAATATCGAGTTTGTTCGAAGACAAGCAAATGAAGTTACTCACAGGCTAGCTGAGGCGGCTACATTTATGGCTAGTTTTCATATACTGGCTGATGTACCATATTGTATTGAGCATATTTTAATTAATGAAATGCTATAAGCTTATTTTAGTCAAAAAAAAAACAATAATAAGTGTAAATATTAGCATGAATATGAATAGTAGTTACTGTAAAAAAAAATGAATAGTAGTTATGGAAATTAATAATGATAAAAAATATAAAATAGAGCGTTAAGAAGGTTGCAAAAATTAGTATTTCTTTGCCTATAATAAGTAAGACATTTACAAAAGTATGATGCGTAGAAAAAGTTAACTTTTACATAAATTTTAGTGAAACTAGATGGTTTGTAGAGAAAATTAGTCATATATTTATCACAATATCTCTTCTGCACACAAATAGCTTATGAGATGTCTACAATCTATTTTCACTTTTCATCTTATTTGCCTAATCTCTCTAAAATAACTTATATAAACAACTTATAGTTTATATACTAACAATTTGACTACACAACAAAGATAGGAGGTAGACTAAGTTTGACTTAGGAATTTGTATTAACACTATGATCATCAAAGACAATATCAACACTAGTAGGGGGCCTATGGCCTGATGTAATGAAAAGTAAATGTAATAGGAATGTAGCAGCAGCTATACAAGAATATAAGTGGCATATCGCCTAATCTAATGGAAAATAGAGGACAACAAATGAAACTATTACTAGTTACAGAACCCGTGCAATGCACGGGAGACATTAAGAATTTCGTTTTGTTGTTTTCGTAATTTATACAATATTTGTAATTTGATCGTGAAAAATTGTAGATTAAATATAAAAAGAACTACAAAAACATATACTAACAACTAAGATTGCTTATAAAAAAAAACATGATATTACTATATGATGTTAATATAATTATACTAATTTGTTTTTATTGCATTATCAATCAACATAATAAATATAACACATAATATCAACTATAAATTTAAAGTACTAAATCGAATTATTTTACTGAGTAGGTAAATAAAGATGTATGTGCAACATCTTATGGGGCAAATTGAAAAATTATCTTAATGAATAGTTAAACAAAAATTGATATGCATCCCCGTTCGCCCCCATGATTTTAGGAGGCCGATTGAAAAATGATTCTACTTATTAATATGTAAACAAATATTTATATGTATAGCATCTTCTAATAAGTCTCCCGTATTTTTGGAAGGTAGATTGGAAAATTATCCTAATGAATGAGTAAATAAAAATTTATATGCATCACTTTTCAGTAAGCCCCCCGTGTTTTTAGAAGTTAGATACGTAAATAAAGATTTATATGCAGCACCTTTCTGTAAGTCCCGTGTGTTTTTGAGACCGAATATCTTAATGAATAGGTAAACAAAGATGTATTGACAAAAACTAACTTTACTATGTTAATCTTTCCTCTTTTTAAAGTACTAAATCGGATTATTTTACTGTGTAGGTAAATAAAGATGCATATGCAACATCTTATAATAAGTCTCCCGTGATTTTTTGGGGCAAATTGAAAAATTATCTTAATGAACAGTTAAACAAAAATTGATATGCATCCCCGTTTAGTAAGCCCCATGATTTTAGGAGGCCGATTGAAAAATGATTCTACTTATTAATATGTAAACAAATATTTATATGTATAGCATCTTCTAATAAGTCCCCAGTAATTTTGGAAGGTAGATTGGAAAATTATCCTAATGAATGAGTAAATAAAAATTTATATGCATCACTTTCCAGTAAGCCCCCCGTGTTTTTGGAAATTAGATATATAAATAAAGATTTATATGCAACACCTATCTATAAGCCCCGTGTTTTTTTGAGACAAAATATCATAACGAATAGGTAAACAAAGATGGATTGACAAAAACTAACTTTACCATGTTAATCTTTCCTCTTTTGAAAAATAATTATCATTAAAATGCTTCTAACATACGTTTTAAGTACGATATATTTATGAGATATTCAAAAATGATTCTATAAGTCTTTTTTTTATGGTCAAGTAGCCTAATGTCTAGAAATTCAACCCTTAAAATGGATAAGATTTATTTACACTAATTTAGTATGATTTACTTAGATAGTACCAATAGAAAAATCACACCTATGCTAAAGCTCTCACTCATTTGACTCATTTCCAAACTTTATTGTCATCATCCATCAATTGTTTCTTGACAAAACTTCAATTACATGAAGCCTGCAAATATAGTTACATCAAGAAAAAAATATACACATATAGAGAAGTTATACAAATAACAGTACAGAGAATTATTAGCATAACATACACTGGAAGTAGAAGAAAAAGTGCATTAATCTTAGCCGCCAAAACAATTATTACTCTTCCAATCATTACAACTATTACTACATTGAAGGTGTTCCAATTTCTTTAGTCATATGATTTACAAATAATACAATAAAGCAATTTGTACAAAAGTAAATATGTACAATATCATGCCATCAGGTCACCGCCGAAAGTCCTCAAACAATGGTTTTCCTTCCTGTATCCACTAAAGTAACTTTTATAAATAACACAAAACAATGAAAATAATTTCTCTATTAGATAGAACTATATACTGCAACACACACACATACACAAATAGTAACTTATTTCTAGTTTCTACTATAGTATGAACAAACAGGGTCAAGTTCCTTCCAAACTTCAAATCTAAGTTCCAATGCACCTACATCCTTCAACTTGTCAAAATAAGGATCACTCATGGTTACAAAAAGAGTGGAAAAACACCCTGCAAAAAGTGTATTTAACTTGTAAATATAACAAATTAAACTAAATTAACCAAAGACAATCACTTCACATTTAAAATACATGAAACATAATGCCATGTTCATTACATTCATTCATGCTATATACTACAAAGATAAAACCATGAAACAAATTTAATAATCAGGTGCTGCCACAAGTTAGTACAAAACATATTACCAATAATCATACAAATATACAATAAGCCATTGTACAAAAAAAAAGTACTTAGAGGATAGAAAATAGAGGTCTAGAAATGAGAGATAAAGGGAGATAGAAGTGTAAAAGAATCTTTATAACTGCTGTTCGCTATTGCTGCTATTGTTTTTTAAATTTTTGGAGGAATTTAAAAATTTGAATTTGTTCATGACTGCAAATTTGCAGAGCAGACATAGAATAACTAAAATGGATCTTTTGTAAAGATGGGTAAGGCAGAGAGAAAAATCTAAGAAGAAGGGAAAGATTCCAAAAAAAATTTGCAACCAACATTATATATCCTTTGATTGGCAAAACAAAAAGAAATAAACTAAAAATAGTTGTGATCACTTTTATTTGAATTCATCCTCCACAATCTGTTCCATATTGACCAATGCAAATATGAAACCAAAAAAAATAATAGCAA
Organism: Trifolium dubium; assembly: GCA_951804385.1. Classification (NCBI taxonomy): domain Eukaryota; kingdom Viridiplantae; phylum Streptophyta; class Magnoliopsida; order Fabales; family Fabaceae; genus Trifolium; species Trifolium dubium. Next base: position 50,960,669 of record OX638064.1, on the reverse strand, counting down.
TATATTAAAAACTCTTCATGGACAATTTGCCTAGCGATAGATCTTCTAATTTATAGTAAATAAGATATCAAATCCTTCCAATTTTTAGGGATGCAACCATATCATCTTCACTATTTCATGTATAACAATAGTTATTGGTGCTTCAAAACTAAATGATAAACTCCAAAGCAACACATCAATTACAAATTAAAATTTAAAATAATTATTAGACTATAAAAGTTCAATTCATATATTCAAAACCAGAGTCAAAAGTCAAGGCCCAAAACAGATTCACCAAAAAGAAATGTGCTTACCTTACATACATATATAGTAACGAAATATGCATCTCATACCAGATTCCTTCCATTATTTCCTATAGTGTAAGGAAAAAAACAGAGAAAGATAACAATAAATGAGGAGAAAACCAAGAATTATGATAAAATAAAACCAAGAAAGTGAAAAATATTTTGGATCTCTGTCACCTCATTGTGTCGTGCGAGAAGACAATTTCTTCATTAGGGAGAAAACTTGATTAATCCTGAAATAAATGCACTACCTTTGAACTAAATATGAAGACACATGATGATTAATTATGAAAAAGAATCAGGTTGCAATCTCAAAGGGGAAACATTCTACATCATGAGTCATGTTTCTATATTTAAAGACTATCACAAATTACATTCCTTGCCATATCAAAATATTGTTAAAATAATGAAATAAATAAATGATGAATGATCTAGTATATTTAGTGAATGGATGAATACATTGTTAAAAAGTTCATCACTCAAGAACTGATCATACACATGTAAAGCAAATATATTCAGCATTGTTCTGATTCCTAGTTAGTTAAAAACAACAGAGCACAATAAACAAATAAAGATTGGTCTTCAACAAAGAAAAGCATCACCAACAAAAACAGAAGACCATCACTCGGTAATAAAGCATAACATAGTTACACCAAAGAAGCCATAGTTCATGTGCAGAAAATTTACGCACTAAAATCCAACATACATTGCCTTAAAACCATATTTACGAAACTGTAAAGTAAGAGGTTTAACAAAAATAGGATGAATGAACATTAGATTACATATATAATCCTATTTCTACAATTAATCCTCATCCTATTTCTACAATTAATCATTCATCCTATTTTTATAAGACTACATCTACTATTCAACAGTAAAATTATAAGAAGAATATCACTTGCAACCAAATATATTCATAACAAAATCAGAAAATAGAGAAATTAGAAGATAAGTCAAATAAAAGACCATAAATCTGTTTACCTTTGTTTCGTCAAATTAAGCACTACTAACATTGAACCACAACTAAAAGTGAGTGGATATTAATTTGTCGTAATCTAATAGCTTTAGCTATCTTAATTCTAATTGAAATTGAAAGTAAGAAATAAGTATGCTGTCAAAGGGACTGGATATTGTAAACTCAAGGTTAGATACAAATATGTGAATATCACTCATATTTTTTTTGGTAAGTGAATATCACTCATATAAAACAACGAAAGAAAGACAGTTCATAAAATCAAAATTCGGTTAGTAAGGGGCGTGGAACTTACTTCTCAAAGAAATCCGGTCCGAGATTATCCTTTAAAACTTTCTCAATGACTTTAAAAGGAAGAGGAGAAACCTAAATCATGAAAATGTTCCAATTAGTAAGATAACCAACAAAAAGTAAGAAGAAAATTGAAATTAAATAGATACATTGGGAGCCATGAATTGTCCAGCTTTCACACGTAAAACCATTTGTTGGCTTCACATAAGATGAACCTAATCAACAAAAACCATCAACGTTTCAGCGTAAAATCGTCCAATCGAATCGAATCTACGCAAAGTGTAAAATCAATTGGTAGCAGCAATAAGACGTTTATATGAGTGGTGAAAAAACCATCAACGTGACAAATATGATTAAAGAGATGGCGGTTACCTGGGAAATTGCCTGATGATACTAATCGGAGTTCTTTTGAAGGTTGCGAAGTGAGAATTCATAGTCGATAATAGTGGAAGCAACCTGAAACATTGAAAATCAAAAGAGGAATAAGAGAAATCAACCTTTGCGATGAGTTAGTTAAAGGAAAGGAAAATTGAAAGAATTGATACCGTGGAGACGGCGCGTGTGGTGCGGACGATTCCATGGATTTGAGCTCATATATTGTTGGAGGTGGAAGTAGAAGAGAAATATCAAATCAAATTGAAAAATATGGAGAAGAAAAGAAGAGAGAAGCTAAATGAAGAGGGGAGAAAGAAAAGAGGTTGATATAGGAAGATCAAGAAGATATTTTGGGGGGATTGGAAGTTGAATTTGAAATTTGAAATTTGGAATTAAGAGTTGAAGGAATATTGCAGCAAATGAAAGGGACTTGACAGAATTTATTCAACCTACCTGCAAATGGTTAGAAAATGCTTGTTGCTTGCTGCCCAATTTTTTTCTAATTCCAGCATTGCACTCTTAGCTCTGCGATTTTGAAAGAGACCTGTGGGCAGTATAATAAGTCAGAGAAAGGAATCTGTTTTTGAAAAGTATGTTTTATGGGTCTTATTTATTTGGATCATACCATCAATCCCTGGCCCATTAAGTATTTCAGCCCAAAAAACACAGCCTGACTATTGAATTAAGGTTTTGAATGCTTAATTTGGCAAACTAATTGGCAGTATTACAAATTGTAAATCTTAAGTGTCATGCTTAAAAATTTGACATGTGTCAATTTTTGTCTCTAGATGCTAGTAGAAAAGGTCTAATATTAAGATTAAGATTAAGATTATTATTCACACCCTTTCCATTTTCGCCACGGTGTCATTCTTCGGAATCTTGTCGAAAAACATAAATTGGTTATGGATAGTCAGTCGGATATTGAGGCTTCAGTTCCGACTGATGCACGAAGATCAAAGAGAATGAAGTTGAAGAATGTTAACGGCAGTGACAACAGTCATCTGCCGTCTTCTTCTTCGCTTCATTGAGAAAATTGTTCTTCTTCGATTTCTGAAGTTGAGCAGGAACAAGAGACAAGGGTCGGTTTGCTTTGGTGACTGAGTCTTCTGATAACAATTCGGTTGTTCTCAAAGCTAAATCGAAATTTCCTTCTGTTGATACCAAGTTTGCTGCTATCAAGAATATTGTTGGTACTATAACAATGCTTTTGATTTCGAGGAGAAGAAGGTGAACAAGGACGCGAAGATGGAATCGGTCAAAATTGGCTATGTTTCTGATAACTCTGATTCTGGTTATTTCACCTATGGTCCTAAAAAAGTAGAATCAGATGATTCGAACGACGGTTTTTTCATGAATGATGTTGAGTCTTCAAAAGCTGGATTCATCTCTGAATTTGAAGATCATGAATTTGATTCAAGGAAGAAGATAATGAGCAGAGAAAAAAGAGGCGACATTAATGAATTCAAGAAACTAGTTTCAAAATTGATCGGTGAACTTCCTCTGATTGGTCACTTTGATTTTAATGCTAGGGTCTTGGACCTCAAATAATTCACTTTTAATATTGATGGATTTCAATAACATATCAAAATTATGAATAATCTATAAACATAAACTTTCTTTCAATCAAAATATGAATATCGTAAAATTGATATGTTATTCATATAATGTTGGAAACACTTTAATATTGTGTTTGGTTATAAAGAGAGGGATCAATTATTATGCATAAGGATCATTTATGCACAATGCATAAGCAAAAAAATTACTCGTGCACTCCCCCCAAATGTTCTCGCGCGCGCCCCCAGCTCACCACCAGTGAGAATCGATTTTGGCCTGCTCTCAGACTAGTGAGAATCGTTTCTGGTGGTATACAAGAGCCAGACAACAACTCATCATTGATTATGACTTTCTTAGAAGAGCCAGACAACAACTCTAAATCGATTCTGGCTTTCTGAGAATCAATTCTGACTTTCCTAGAAGAGTCAGACAACAACTCATAGTCGATTCTAGCTTTCTGAGAGAATTAATTTCGACATGGGGGGTGGGCTGAGGGACACGAGAAATTTCAAGGGCGCGCAAGTAATTCTGGTGTTATACACCATGCATAATAATTCCACTTATACATAATAACTTTTGCCATAAAAAAAATAAAAATTTAAATGCAAAAAAATCAATGCATAATAACTTTTTACCAATATATCCCACTTTCAAACAAAAAATACCAATATACCCCACTTTCAAAATTATTTACTTGTCTATCCTACATACATTTGACTCCAAAGCAGCAGGGCCCACCATTAAGCCACACCATGTGGTGAAATGTAACATATTTTTGCAGGCGACGGGACCCGCCTTTAAGCCACTGCATGTGGCGAAATGTAATTTTTTTTTCATTATAGTTTGTTTCATAAATGGCAACAATAAACATGTGGTTGTTCTACTTATGAAGCAAAAATTTAAAAAAAAAAATGCTTTTCGCCAAATGCAGTGGCTCAAAGGCGGGTCCCGCCACCTGCCAAAAATGTTACATTTCGCCACATGATGTGGCTTAATGGTGGGCCCTTCTGCTTTGGAGTCAAATGTATGTAAGATAGACAAGTAAATAATTTTGAAAGTGAGATATATTGGTATTTTTTGTTTGAAAGTGGGATATATTGGTAAAAAATCTCATATATTTATAGATCCATTTCCGTATTTTAATAACACATCTTTCACACAAAGCCTCATAAATTAAGTCATAAATTAATTATCTAAATTCGTCTCTTTCATTCTCAGTTATCGCAGAGAGATTCCGCTCCCAAAGCAAAGAAAAAGGGAAAAAAAAAATGGATCTCTCATCTTCTTCTTTATCTTTCTATTCTCTCTCTAAACCCAATCTTCCATTTTCTCACTCCTCCCCTCATCTCTCTCTGCAACTGTTGCGATCCCACCTTCCTCACCGCACACTCTTTCTCCGGAACCCGCCACCACCGCCGTTTTCCCGCCAAAACAATCTCCCACTCACACCCGTTCGAGTTTCCAATCAAACTCAAAATGACGGTTTTATCCTCGAAGACGTTCCACACCTTACCAATTTCCTTCCCGATTTGCCGGTACTTTCAAACTATTCATCTTTTACATTTCTCGTTTCTGAATATGTTTTTTCAATAATGATAATGATTATTTGAACAATGCATTTTCAAGTCATTACTGAGCTTGATCAAGCTTGCAAAAAGAAAAATTGAAGAATTAAATGTGCAATAATGAGTTGCTAATTATGATTGGTTGAGCATGTATATAGGTGGGTGGAAGAATTTGAGAGTTTAGTCATATTGGTGCAACTATTTTCAATTTATATCACATTTGTTTTGTTCTAGGAGGGAATTAAGATACATGAATAATGATGGTGATTGCTGAGTCGCTGATCATTTTCGTCAATTTTGTCCCTCTTGCGGTGAATTTCATGTCAATTTTGGTTGCATAAGGATTAAGTTGGTACATATTTTGCTTAGTGAGCCTTATTTCATAAGTTAACTAGTAAGGAACCAAATTGAGAGTTGACATTCCGTCAAAAATAAAATAAAATTGAGAGTTAACATATTAATGAAGGACCAAAATAGATATCTTGGCAACCTAGGTTTTGGTTGATTTCCGATTTGACGGCTCTTCAATATTGTGTTTGATGATATTGTTGTCTTTTTAGTTTTGTCGGTAGGATGTTTTGTCCTCGTGTATTTACTTCTATTCCTCTGCTAAGTAATTTTGTTTTCCAAGAAAGATAGGTTTTCCTCTTCTCTTCTTCTAACCATATTGGTGATTTCTGATAGTTACTGCTTTAATTCATCTTTTTGCAGACGTATCCAAACCCATTGCAGAAGCGCCAAGCTTATTCAATTGTCAAGTAAATCTACTTTGCAATTTGTTTTAAAATTGTTTATGATTTTGTACTGCAGATTTGAAGCTTATTAACTGATTTCTTTTAGTTACCAAACCTAGTGTTTCTTTAAATGATTTTATCCTGAACTTCTCTTTAAATTGTTTTATACTTTCAGGAATACTTTTGTAAGTGCAGAAGATGTGGTTGCACAAACAGTGAGTGGCCCAATCTTCTCCCTTGTTTGTGAATTTACTGAATTATTTTATTTTCTGAATGATTTATGTCTCGCTCTTTGATCTTACCTATATATTTCTAACAATGTTTATGTTTCATGTCCAGATTGTTGTTCAGAAAGATAGTCCTAGAGGAGTTCATTTTCGCCGTGCTGGACCTCGAGAAAAGGTATAAAACATGGAAAATTCTATTTCTATTTGTTATCTTTAGAAGCTGATGATGGTTTCTAATATCAGGTGTACTTCAAGCCAGATGAAGTACGTGCTTGCGTAGTAACTTGTGGAGGATTATGCCCAGGAATCAATACAGTGATTAGGGAAATTGTATGTGGCTTGAACAACATGTATGGTGTTGAAGATATACTTGGGATTGAGGTGAGTTTTGTTAAATTACAATTCTCTGGCTATTTTTCATTAGTAAAAGATAATTGTCTTTCTGTCGGTAATATTTTGATGGGCACATTGCGAAGAAAAGGCTGTGTTGATATAAAGCATAAACAACTTATAACTTGATAAAACTTATTAGTATAACTCAATTCATCTCAAATAACCAAAAGATTCTCCGGCTGCTATATTGTAGGGTTGTGAATATTATAACCAATCTGTGAGCGCTGATGCACAATTTCTTTTATGCTCATTTCTTGAGTTCTTATTTTTTTTATCAGCTTCTTGAGTTCTTATTATTCACCATGTTGCTCCTGAAACTTATTCAGGAAGGATATAAAGGGTTTTATTCGAAAAATACTATGACCTTGACAACTAAAGTGGTTAATGACATCCATAAACTTGGGGGAACATTTCTTCGTACATCTCGCGGAGGACATGATACCCACAAAATAGTAGATAACATTGAGGACCGAGGAATAAATCAGGTAGTTAATTGTTAAATTTTATTATATTTTGTAACTTCATTTAGGTGCTTAATAGATTATGGACAACCAATGAGAAATTTGATCTGTGCATGTAAGGTGTACATTATTGGAGGTGATGGTACCCAAAAAGGAGCTGCACTCATTTATGAGGTAATCAATTCCTCTCATGAAATTTATGGTCTTCCACAAGTTCATTCTGTAGTTGTATTGTGGAATGAAGTGATATTTGCATCTTTTGATGAAGGAAGTTGAAAAACGTCGTCTTCAAGTGGCTGTGGCTGGGATTCCAAAGACAATTGATAATGATATTGCTGTAAGTTTCTTAGCTGTAATCTGTTCTGAAAATGTGCTCACATGGAAATTGTAAATCACTAATGGCATTCCTATGTTTATTTAGTTTTTTTCATTGCATAATTATCCTGTTTTCTTTGGGTAGAAAAAACGTTCACGACAAACAAATTGGACTGTATTTTTCAAGTATGAATTGCTAATATTTCTGATGGTTTTGATGTTGTTTTGGCAAGATAAAATTGATCTTTTCATTCTCTTAGAGAGCAATACTAATGATTTTTTAGGAAGATACCAATTTAAATCTTTTCTTATTTTTGGCTGTAAACATTGGTTGTGCAAATGTGCTTTACAGTTTGTGCTCATAGGTGTTCTAACATTTCACTCATCACAATCCAAAATTCAGTTCAGAGCAATGACTTGGAACTGAATGTTTTGCCTTTCTTTTTATCTAGGAAAAACATATATTCGGACTGTTATGCAAGAAATAGTTAAAGACCAACATGTCATTTTTCACTATATTTTTTATTTTCATTTGATTTGAAAACAAGAAATAAAATAAGGTAACAAAGTGAAATTTTTTAGTGAAAATAGAATGTGTTTTCTGAAGCTAAACTTGTCTATTATTTTTCTTTCACAATATATGAGAGCCTCTCATACAAACGGCCAAAATTTTAATCCTTATTGTCCCACTTTTCTAGTTAATTTCAAATTTCAGCACATTAGTAAGAGGTTGTCAACTTCTCATAGATATAGATGTTAATTAAACTTGAATTAATGCTTATTTTGGTCTTTTAAAATACAAATGAAATAAGTTTTCCTCCAATAATAAATATATCTGAATGCTCCTTAATTGTCAGGCATCTTTTTTAATAATCGTTATGATGTAGAAAATGACATTGAGGAATTGGATTGATATTAAAGTTTGACATCAAATTTTTGTGTGTTTATTATTTGATTAGATTGAATTGTGACAGACATTTTCCTTAGCATTTTTTTGTCAAATTTTTTATCTGTGTATAGTAGTATATTTTATAAATATAAATAAAACATGGACAGAGAAAGATCTTTTTTGTGATATTTTTTGCATGTTTGCCTCTAGGTGATAGACAAATCTTTTGGATTTGATACTGCTGTGGAAGAAGCCCAGAGAGCCATTAACGCTGCACATGTGGAGGTTAATAGTGTTGAAAATGGAATCGGAATTGTTAAGCTAATGGGAAGATACAGTGGTAAACATTGCTCAACAAATTCTTCATTTTGTTTTTTTTCCTTCTGTTTTTCCAAATTTTATTTTTCCAAATTTTTATTTATTGAAATGACATAGAATGAGAGCCTTATATGATGAATGAAATATTGATATTAGATTTTTAAGCATCCTCTTTCTCTTTTCAGAAAAATACTTTACCAGCTTCCATCTGCAGGTTTCATTGCCATGTATGCAACTTTGGCAAGTCGAGATGTGGTAAGGGTTCAACTGATCGTAGAATTAAATAGTTTTTTTATTAGTAATTATGTGTTTAATTGATTTAGTTTGGTACATGACTCCTCTCGGACCTCTTCTTTTATTGATTTTCTCAAGAAAGAAAAAGGACTGCCTGCTAATAGCAAGAGTTGTAACAGGATTGCTGCTTGATTCCTGAGTCTCCCTTTTATTTGGAAGGAAGAGGTGGACTTTTTGAGTTTATTGAACAGAGGTTAAAAGAAAATGGACATTTAGTTATTGTGGTAGCAGAAGGGGCTGGTCAGGAATATGTTGCTTCAGAAGTGCATACAGAAGATGAGAAGGATGCATCAGGAAACAAGCTACTTCGTGATGTTGGTCCATGGTTATCCAACAAGATTAAGGTATGATGTGTTTTCTTTCCTTCCCTTCCTTGTATTCTCTACACTTGTTAAAAATATGTATCATTTTGAATTGTGTGCATCATAGAGAGAGCTTTTAATTCATGCATTTATTTTTAGATCCACATTTATGCCAACTCAGTCAACTTACTAATAGATCAGTTCATTTTGTTTTCATAATATACAACCTACTTGTTACAGGACCATTTCACAAAGTTCTCAAAGATGGCAGTAAATATGAAGTATATAGGTATGTTCATGAGTTTTTTGCGTCCTTTTGTATGTGCTTTAAGTACGTTAGATTACCTAAATGACTTTTCCCTTCCACTTAGAATAACTTCATCTTTAAGAGTTCTCATGAAAGTTTATTATCCAAACTATAGTTAATTTAAAATGTTACTGAGTCAGATGGAAAGGAAATATAGGAGACTATGTCCAACTGATTAGTGGGAAAAAAGTGTAGAAATTTATGTTCTGAAACATTGAGACAATGGTGACTGCCTCATTGAGACAATGTTCTGAAATTTTTGTTTGTGTTACTTTCATAGATCCTACATACATGATTCGAGCTATTCCAAGTAATGCCTCAGACAACATTTACTGCACGCTCCTTGCTCATAGTGCTGTTCATGGAGCTATGGCAGGATATTCTGGCTTCACAGTTGGGCCTGTGAACAGTAGACATGCTTATCTCCCTATCGCTGTAAGTGGTTCATTTCATTTACTTGTGTTCATGTTCAAGTAAATTACTTCTGTGACTAGAAATTGTTCTCCGAAAAGTCTATAGTTCAATCAACCTCTTTTTTTTTGTTCAAATTATTTTCTGAATGTGTTTTCCTATTCAGTTAAGAACGTTTAGGTTTTCTAATAAATGTCTTCTCTTGGTGCTTTACTAAACAAGCTACTGGTTATTAGTTTCTATGTAGTATAGAACTATAATCCAATGAAAAAGTTTCTTATAATGAACGACAAAGGTTTATGTAGAGGATATGAAATAGCTATTGCGTTAAGCCATTTGGTAAATTGCACGGCATCCTGATCTGCATTCAGGCGCGTCATTAAAAAACAAACTGTTCCAATGCATAAGCCTCAGAGGATAAGGGACAGGATTAGTTTGGATTGTTTTACTCTTTTTGTTAGTGAATCTTTCCTACTACCTACTAGGATGCTTCTAACAACCTTCTGCTATGTTTTTTCTTCAATTTGGCAGTCTTCTACATACACAACTTTATTTTTCCTTCTTTTTAATTAGAAAATATAGACGAATCTTGTTAAAGTGTGCATCTAAAGTAGATAATCTCATTATAATTTTGTTTGTTTTTGTCCATAACATTTTGTAGTAAGTAGCTGATCACAAAACATCTTGTTGCAGCGTGTAACAGAGAGACCAAATACAGTCAAGCTGACTGATAGGATGTGGGCTAGACTTCTTGAATCGACAAATCAACCAAGTTTTGTTGCTTCTGACCAACAAATAGCCGACAAAGAGATAATTGAAGATACAAATAAGATGAATATTACCTCTATCTGATCTAGGTGCGATAATGTGTATTAACTGTTGCTGCACATCGATTAGCCTTTTGTGTTAGCATATTCTGACTCTTCATGTTCTTTTTCAATATTTAGTTGGGAAAATTAGAATATGATAGATTTATATACAAGCATGATACGTGTTCAACTATGCCTGTAAACTATCAGATTTTTTATTGCTTAAATTACATATACAATTCTGTCAAAATATTATACACATAATTTGTGGAAACATAACATGGACTACAAATAAAATCGTCCAAACATGGTTTTTGCTTATATTTGATTCAACCAAACATGCTTTTTTTTTGCTTATATTTATGTCAAGATGGAGTATAAATTTTTTGTAAAAGAAATAGGATTAATAACTACAAATATTTTCACAGACAGATATCAGATAATAGAAAATAACATAAATAACGCATCATCATATAGAATATTAAACAAGCATGCCCTGTCTTTTTCAAGTTTTTTGATGGGGAAAGACAAACAACTTCTGTTTTCTCCTTTGATGGTTTTGTCTAAACCACTTGACAAGAGTATGAATTATTCATCTAGACGTTGCTCTGATATGATATGTTTAATACATCATAATAAATGTCTTTAAATGCATAGGTACAAGTTGAAGATGGGGTCACTCTTTTCTAACTTATGTCTATTCATCATTCAGCTGGATACAACCAAAAACAACTTTTTGACACCTCTTATTGTTTGAAACAAAAGTGTCTTCATTTGATTTTTATTGCTAAATGTCAAAGATCAAGTTGAGTGTCTAATTAAAGACTATGTTACTTCAATGTGGGACATTCAGATATGTAACAATGCAATTTGGATAAGATACACTGACTGTCTCAGAGTGTGAACCGTGTAAGCTACTATAAGGGTCCACTCCATCAACTAGATTAGTAGTAATAGTAACAATAACATCATCAATTCTCATAACATGCTTATATATATAACTTGGTTGATCATGTTTTTTTCATCTCAAAAATCAACCTTCTAAGTCCTATTAGTTTCATAATTCATAAAGATGACAACATCAGAAGAAACTTCAAGTTTGAAACTATTGAGCCAACATCTTTTGGAGGATATATCAGACAACTTTTTCACCAATCTCAGTTCTGTAAAACTTGAATACACATCATCATTATCATCATCACCACCATCAGAAATTGATTTTGATTCATATTTTTCTGAACAAAACAGTTTTCTTGAAAGCCTTAGTTTTGCAGCTGATACAAAAGTTATTGACTTCATAGAAGAAAGACCCTTTGAGGAAACACAGAAGAAAAAGTCAAAGTTGGCAGAACCAATGGTGTTGGAGTTGGAGAAGAAGGAACAAAGAAGTTATGGAGTAGAGCATTACAGAGGAGTGAGGAGAAGGCCATGGGGTAAATTTGCTGCAGAGATTCGTGATCCGGCGAAGAAAGGAAGCAGGGTTTGGTTAGGAACATTTAACAGTGAGATTGATGCTGCTAAGGCTTATGATTGTGCAGCTTTCAGAATGAGAGGTCAGAAAGCTATATTGAATTTTCCATTGGAAGCTGGTGAAGGTAATCCAAAGCCTAATAACAGTGTCAGTGGAAGGAAAAGGAGGATACATCAGAGAGATGATGCTACAAGTTCAAGTTAATTAAGACATGTTAAAATCGAGTTGGTGCGTAAATAATATGGGGATGATCTGAACGGATATCATAATAGATTTTTATATTGGACGTCAGTGTAAAATTGGTTTGTAAGTTGAAAAATGTTACTCTATAAAGTATTTTAAAACCTTATTTCTTTTCAAACAAAAATTTAATGATGAGTTGATAAAAAAAAATCTGGTAGTGGTTGTACTACTACCACTTTAATTAAACAATTGAGATTTTTGGGCATGTTTTAAATTTTTTCCAGTTCAAGGGGAAGACAATGATAGATGTAAATGAAGATTGGCAAATTTCAAGAACACTTTGCTGTTCTTAGGACAAGTAATAGCTTAACTATGTTAAAAATGGTGTGTACATTGGAACTTGCAAGATAGTTCAATAACACAATATTCTCTTTTTTATTTATACTCTTAACACTTTTTATGCAAAAAAAGAGTAGTACTATAATTATTGTGTATAATTTATGCATGATTATTACTAAATTGTTTTTTTATAGGCAATGTTAGTTGTTTGTATATTAATACAATGTTAATTTTTTTCTCTTTGTCTATACTTGAACTCTAGACCTCCTTGCTCCTTTGGTTGTATGGCTAACATGTGTTCTAAAACACAAGTGGATCACCTCAAGCGGCATAAGTGTTGTCGGAAAAAGAAAAAAAACACAAGAAGATCTATATGTACACTTAGAGCACATATTACATATGTTTAATGGTATTAGATAGATCATTAATGAACCATGACACTTTTTTTTTTATTTTATTTTTATTTTTTGATATTCTACACTTTTTTTTTTTTTGTTGAAGAAGGAACTATAACACCTTGTTATATTCATTAATCATACATTGAACTGCATTAATCATATAATTTGATGTCAATTTTAGATGTCAAAGTATCATTTTTTTCCTAGATTAAATGACAAACAATATCTGCATTTTTTTTCTCCTAAAACTCACGATATCTGCATTGTCAATTGAATTAGTTCTTACCAACAATGAATAGTTTAGTGTATTGTATGATTAAACAACATAGTAAAAGGAACAAAATTCTTATTTGACTGAGGTAATTGCTTCTTTGGAAGACATGGGCTCAAAATTGAGACATGGGTCAGCTCAATAATGTTGCTGGTTTGGTTTTGTTTTTTCGCCTCTCAATTTATATGTGCAACTAGTTTTTATTTTTAGTGGATTTTCGTTTCTTTGATGTGTCCCCTGGAGCTGTGTGCAATTAGGGATGACAAAATTGATAAATTTAGATGGTAATGGATAGAATAAAAGAGTTCATTAATCAATTAGCAATCCACTATTTTTTTTTTAAAAAATCAATTCAATTCATCTAATTAACATAAAATTCATCTGATTGATCATTACCAAATTTCCAATAGATGGATATCCATTTGATCCATCTAATTAAATGTATCATTAAATTAACATATATTTTTTTATATAAATTTTGTTAATAAATTGAATTAACTTAAAATATAGTATATTTTTTCTTTTGCTTGGGCCCAAAACAAAATTATTTTTAATAGGCCCAAACCAATTTTTTATATGAGGCCAAAACAATTATTTTACATAATTTAATATTAATAATTTAATAAATAATTAAAAGGTGCTGGTAGGGACGTACCAAAAAAAAAAAGTGGTGGTAGGTAGCTAGTGGTCACCATCAATGATCGGTGGCTCATCGGTGTCCAGAGCAATGGATAGTGTTTATCTGACAGCGCTTGAACTTTGGCGTTGACCAGTGGTGCCTCGACGCTAATCAGCGGTCGACCACCACCATCAATATTATTATTATTATTATTATTATTATTATTTTTGACAAATTATTATTATAATTAAAATAAAAATCATGTTGTTTTATAGTATTTATTATTGGATTGTTAGTCATTACATTTTTGGAAGTACCTCCGATCTAACGAAGGGAATAATCATTGTGTTTAGTGATTGACACTCTAACTTCAATAAAAAAAATATTTATTATTAAACTTATTAACATTTTTTTGTTATTGTGCCTATACACATTTTGTATACTAGCCCACAAATGATTTTTTTCTTCCTGTTTTGTTTTGTTTCTTTTTTTTGTTAATAAATCTAAATTTACTAGTTCTTTTTGTTTTTTTAATAACAAAATTATTTAAAAATTATTACAATAATATTTTATTTAATGAGAAATGATGCGTTGAATTGTTCAAAAAAACTGAATGGATAATGAATTGATGAATCAAATTATATTGTCACATACATCTAGTTCAGTCTTAATTTGGCCTAATATTAGGCATCTATTGTGTTAAATATTAGTTTATTTTTAGTCTCTCCATTCCAAAATAATGACATACTTCTCAAAAATGTTTATCTCAGAATAATAGATTTTTACTATTTATAATATTATTTTTCTTACTTTCCTCTTATTATTTTTATAGTGCAATGATTATGGAAGACAATAAAATAATTAAAATATCTAGTTTTTACAATTCTAAAGTCTTCTACCAATTAAAAAAAGTATTTTAGTATAAGATAAATTTTCTCTCTTTTAATTACACATTAAAAAAAAAAGTGAAATGATAAATTAGATCAATTATTTTGAGACAGTCGGAGTAATTTATATATATCTTTACGCTCATGATTAGTTTCTTCATCTCTTTGTATCTTAATGACAAGTTATTCAATTTTGTCATCATGCATGTAAGCTGGTCCATTAGTTATTTGAGTCATTTAAGTTTTCTGACATGTATGGTGGCACAATAATAATGCAAACAAATACAAGTATTTATTGTATAGTTATTTATTTAGTAAAAAATTGTATGGAATCTTTATGCTCCAAGGAAAGCTATTGTATCACCACCAGTGTGGATCCCGTGCGTATGCACGGTTCACTTAAATTATACTCCCTCCATCTCAAAATGTAAATAAATTTAATTTTTAGGTATATTTAACTATTGATGTATCTAACTCATATTATGGACCAAATACATCGATAATCAAATATATTTAAAAAATCAAATTTACTTATATTTTGGGACGGAGGGAGTACTGTACAATTTATTTTTACAGAATAAAACAAAACAATTAAATCTAAATCAATCATTATTTTTTAATCTGCTTTTCACGCCGTCCACAGTTTATCGCGCGCTTTCGGAAGTG
Source organism: Trifolium dubium (assembly GCA_951804385.1). Taxonomy (NCBI): domain Eukaryota; kingdom Viridiplantae; phylum Streptophyta; class Magnoliopsida; order Fabales; family Fabaceae; genus Trifolium; species Trifolium dubium. The sequence goes on along the minus strand of OX638064.1, from coordinate 50,945,333 downwards.
AGATAAATACCCTCTTCGTTATTTAGACAAAAAACCAATATTCTTTACTTATATTCCGAATCAAGTATTTTTTTATCATCCTTATAATTCACGCCCTAGTTGCAAAGATGTATATTTAAAAAATAAAACATGTTCGCTGCTTAGACAGTAACATATTTGTTATAGGATAAAATTAAGTACAAATCAATGAATATAGTTTTATTGATTTTCATTAGAAAGAAAAATTATACTTTGAAACATTACATTAGACATAAAAAATTACATTACACAAACAAAAAAGTGACATCATAAAAATCTTCTCCCTATAACTGAAAAATATCTTCCGAGATTCTGAAGATCTTCTCCCCATAAATGATATTGAGGTGTAAATAAATGAAATTTTTTGACGTGGAAGTCCCAATTGCTTTTCTATTATCACAAGATTTGAGTTGGACATGCCCTCCTACTATCCGTTTCATTTACTCATATCATTTTCATTTAGGTCACAAAATGTCCCTCGCTAATTACCATATCATCATTCTAAAAAATGATGACATAACATTTGTAAGAACGGTATAAGTAACCAAAAACGGACTATGCGACTATTTACACGAAACTTACATTTAATTTTCATCGCCTTACTCTTTCACAATTTTTTTTGAATTTAATTTATATACCTTCGTCAGTGTAAAATTATTTTACACATGCATCCAATAATATATATATATATATATATATATATATATATATATATATATTGTCACATCATGTACAATATCCAATAATAAATGATTAGAAATTACCAAAAATATAAGCCTTGTAACTGTAAGAATATATAAATAAAAATATAAACATTCATAAAAAAAAAATTAGCCTACAATAAAATGCACAATTTAATTCTCATTGTTTTTATCTATCACCATATTTTATTTCTCATCACAAAATTCTTTAATTTGTTATTTTCAATTTGTCATTTGTTGGATTTGTGAATAGTAAGAAAGTTGTATGTATAAGTTTTACAAAAAAATTGTGAACATATATGACTTAAAATCATAAATTCATATATAGAGTAGTAATTTACATAATAATTATATTATGCGGCAATTAATTACTAATATCAATTTATAAATCAAGTAATTTCAATCCCTCCTAAACACAGTTGTGAAGATCGAACTATTATCTATCCTATCAATAAAAATGTTAATTGCCACTGGACCAACGTGATATACCTATTTAAACTAAAAAAAATTTATCATAATTATATTATGTCACAATTAATTAATAATACTGAGTTCTAAATCAATTAATTTTAATCTCTCTCAAACGCAATTGTGAGGATCAAACATTTATTCTCTTTACCAATTAAAGCGTCAATTACCACTAAATCAACTAATATGATACCTCAATTTAAACTAAAAAAAAAACACACACACACAAAATTGAACCACAAATAATTAAATCAGGAAAAGTCATTGTAATTTGTTCTTTGTAAGGATTTTGATATGAATGTATATTATATTATTTTTGTACATAGGTGTGAGACTTTACATAGATCAGCCAAGGTGGGTCACCCCTTATCAAAAACTTTATAGCTAGTATTATATGCCAATTAATTGTGGAGCATTTGTAGCAAACCCAAGCTCATGAGACGGCCACGTAAATCATTCACAATGGTGAATAATGTTTTTTAGTGTAAATAAACATAGTCAGTTTATTAAGGTTTTTGATTACAAATATGATACTTTCAGTTGTATTGGTGGGGCTTTGAGTGGTTCACACCTGCCATGTTTAGTAAACAAAATTACACGGTTTAAATTTCAACGATTGTCAATGTTTTGAATACGTGGTTAAAATCCCAACCTCAAGCAATAAAATCTATAACAGGACATGTCAGTGTCACATCCCACCTATTCAAATTGTAATTGCATTCATAAGTTTTCACTGTTTATTTTCCTTTTAGGTGACATGTGTCATGTCACATGTGCACGGGACCAAAAGATTTGTCCATATACTCCCTCCGGTTCTAAATATAAGAAACATTTTACTTTTTAGGTTCATGTAATGATTGATGTATTACCAAATACATCAATCATTCTATGAATCTAAAAAATAAAATGTTTCTTATATTTAAGACCGAAGGTAGTATATTTTTTTCCTCTTAAAGATGGTTCATTTTTTTGAAAGATATGTCATACTCATATTCATATTTTTTTTGCCTCTTAAAGATGGTTTATGAATCATACGTCATACTCATATCTGGAATTGATACTATCTGTTCTATAATATACTATTCCCTCCGTTTTAAAATAATTGTCGTTTAAGGTTTATGTATAAGTTTTAAAGAAATGACTAGTTGTGTTGATTTTAATGGTAAAATTTGTATGATTTACTATATTACCTTCATTAATTATAGTTAGTGGAGTAGTTAAGTGAGATAAAATTTAATAAATAAAAGTATAATAATGGAAAGGCTAAATTGCAGTTTTGGCCCTCTAAATTTCACAAACGTGCGATTTTGACCCTCCAGGTTTTAAACGTGCGATTTCAAACCCTCCACGTTTCCTATTTGTGCAATTTCATAACCCTTGACTATTTTGACTATTTTTTTTTTTGACAAATATTTTAAAGATCTTAATATTATTATTTTTTTATAAAAAAAAAAAAAAGAAAGTCTTTATAGCAATGTGATATTAGGGTTTTTCTAATCAAAATTTTCACGTAAAAACTTAAGAAAGACAATCAAACAGAAGAACAAGAAAAAAGAAGTATCAAGTTAATGACGTTCAAAGGTTCTAGATGGAGCGGAAATGCAATCCACAATTGTCAAAATAGTCAAAGGTCGTGAAATTTGCAAAATGGGGCAAACTTGGAGGGTTAAATTCGCTCATTTGAATTTTAGGGAACCAAAATTGCACAATTATAAAACATGGAGGGTTAAAATCGCACGTTTAAAACCCGAGGGGTCAAAATCGCACATTTGTGAAACTTAAGGGGCCAAAACTGCAATTTAGCCTAATGAAAAAAAGTAATTAATATTGCATTGATATTCTAAAGTGACAATTATTTTGGGACAAATAAAAAATACTAAAAAAACAATTATTTTAAAACGGGGAGGAAGTATAATTTAATTGAACATTTCATACATTTCCGTTACGAGATTAACCTCACATTTACTTCTTCTTTGTTTAATATAAGGAGTTGAATTACTTCTCAAATAAATAAACATGAAAGTTTCACATGATATTGATAATTCATATCAACTATGGTTTTATTACAACAATAATTCATGTATCAACTGGTTTAATTTTATTAAAACAATAGGTGCTAGAGCTTGAAAATAACAAGATACATAAACAACTATATAGTCCCTATGAGCCTATGAGCGTAGCTCAATTAATAAGGATATTACATTTCATATATGTAGGTATTATATCAGGGTTCGAATCCAAAATCTCCCTTATTCAACTGCGAAGGTGAAATTCTAACCATCAAATTATTTAACGAAAAAGAAAAGAACGAGTACACAGAGAAAAATAGAATCAATAACAAACACAAACACAAACACAAACACACAGACCTCATTTTCCATCATGAGGGAGTAGATTAACTGATTAAGCCAAAGACTTCAACTGTTCAACCAAATCAATGATAAACTTATTCTGAATTTCTTTATCTAACATAAACTTCCTCCATTTCTTATGATTTTCTCTTATTTTCTTTCCAAACTCTTTCTCACCATCCACCATTATAACTTTCACAGCATTATAAATATCTTCTTTATCAAAATATCCATCTTCTTCCTTTCTATTCACCTCAATTCCTGCCTCCAAATCATAAGCAATAAGCTTAGAATTGAAAAACTGATCACCTTTGAAAGGTAACAAAACAAGTTGACAATCATTGACCATAGCTTCAATCACAGAACTAAATCCACCATGACAAACATAGCATCCAACACTATTGTGTTTCAGAATAAGCTGTTGTTGTAACCAACCAGAATGCACCATTCCTCTATCTTTAACTCTTTCTATAAACCCTTTTGGCAATGCTCTTTCCAACTCAGTTTTTGGAGACAAGTTTGATGGAAAATTTAGAACCAAAATGAATGGTAAACCGGTGAGTTCCAACCCGGATGCGAGTTCATTGATTTGATCATCATTTAGAAATGTCTCACTTCCAAATGAACAAAATATCACTGATTTATCTGCAAAATTATCCAACCATATAGACCATTTTTCCTCCAAAACTTCCTTCGATGGCTCCGGAACTAATGGACCGGCTAACAGAACTTTCTTTTCATACTGTTTTTCAAAGTAATCTAAGTAAGGTCCTTCAATTTCCTTGCATGATTTAAACATTAAATAAGAACATTCACCAAGACTTTGCTTAATTCTTTCATAACCCATTAAACCTTCACCAAATCTTGCAAACAGAAACATGAAGTCCTTGGCTTCAAAGGTTTTGAGGGAGATATTGTTTTTCTGAGGATATCCTTTTGGAGGTTTCTTAAGATCTTCAAAAGTGATGGTTTCTTCTTCAATATGATCAAGTCTTGAAGGAACAGTAATGTAAGAACTAGAAATAGCTGAGTAAACAGAAAAGTTAACAGATTTGACACCAACTTCAGAAGCAAGTTTTGGAATCCAATTTTGTGCAAAGTCATAGATAATATAATGAGGTTTGAGTTCTAACAAAAGGGACTTAATTTGAGGTTGAGTGAGATCAAGTGCATGGATAAGATTTTCAGACAAATGAGGTGGTAATTCAGCAGTGCTGGTTATACCATTTGGAAACTGAAGTGGGATAATGTTGATGGATGGATTGAGATTAAGAGTTGTTTTGATTCTGTGAATATTTGATGAAGCTGATAAGAATGTGATTTGAATACCATGAGAGAAAAGATGGTTTGATAATTGAACAAAAGGACTTATGTGACCAAATGCAAGAAATGGAAACATGATCACATGAAGTTGATGATCATCATTGATGTTGTTCACAGACTCAATTGGAGACATCTTTTGTTTTGGTTATTTCTAAGAGAGTTTATGTTTTGTATACATTTCTTGATGCTGCTTTATATATATATAAGAAAAAGGAATATGCAAAGTTACTATAAAATAATTGTACGCTTTCAATTAATGATAATCATGTATGAAAGGTAATAATTTTAGAAAAAGAAAGTATATAATGTTATACTTAATACAATAATTATTTTTTAATTCTTGTTTTTTTTTTTAACGGCAAATATATTACTAAAATCATATCTCTGTTCAAGATGAACATAGACCGGTAAAAGAAAAGTTTACAAAATAAAAGCGTCAAATAAATTCGGAGCATCAATAAAAATACGAAAACAACCTACACTAGAAGACTATTTCTAATCTCATTTTTAGAAAACACTTCTCAGCTTCCCTGACCACCTGAGAGACTTTAACCCGACAATAAAAACACCTTTTAACAAGATGAAAAAAAATGTCACTAGACACTAACTCTCGACGTAGTATATTTTAAGACAGATATAGTATATTATATTATGATTTAAATATATGTCTCGCGGATCCCATAAACTTAACTCAATTAATTGGACAACGCATTATATATGTAGGGGGCGAGATTTGAATCCAATTATTCTATTTCTCCATTTTTAAAGTGGAATTTTTAGCCGCTAAACTCATTGAAAAAAAATATATGCCTCGTGATGCATGCAGTGAGGTGCTTCTTCAATTCACATTCATTAGCCATGGCAGTTGATATCTGTTTTTTATTTTTATTTTTAATAGACAATGTTCGTTGTTAATAAATAATCTATACTATTATTATTTGAGACCTATTTTTCAAAGCATTTTGTATACATGGCATTGTAAAAATGATTCTCTTCTCCTATTGTTTTGACAATTAATTCTCATCAGTTAAAAATAAAACAAATAATTCTCAATCAAAAATTATTATGATTCATTAGCATACTTTATTATATGATATACGAAAATCAACATTTTTAGTCAAAAATTATTCATAGCCACATTTAATAGCCATTCTATATAAGGCAAAAATTATTATTATTATTATTACTACAAAATTAAGCAATATAAGGAATAAAGAATATTCTTTGTTTATGCTATATTATTATTACTACAATGTTTTGCATATATAAATAGACTATTTCATGTACATTTTTATTCACCCATTCACCAATTTCAAACCAAACATACATTCTTCTTTGCTTCACCCTTATTTACACATTCTTTTCTCCCGAATATCATTTGTTGCTTGAGTTGATGTTGTAATACTTTAGTATATTTCAAATCTTGCAAGAAGTTACTATTTTTAATGAAATGGTCATGATAGACAACAATGTAATTTTTTTATTATAGTCCTTTCTTTATATTATTTGATGCTTGAAAATTCACATAAGAATTCTCTTTCTATTTGTTTTTTTTTACAATATTTAATTTCACATTATTTTGTAACTATTTCTTTATAAAAAACGTGAAACTATATATCAAAATATAATTTTTTTTTTAATGTCTTTGTCCAAACTGTATATGAAAAAAAATGAATATATATATGAAAAACATGAATCTAACCATGAAATAATGGTATATATTTTATTGACTTCGTCTAAAGTTAAAATATTTGGAAATATGTATTGAATAAATCAAATAACTTAGAACAAAATTTTGATTTAAAAATAAAAATAAGAATTTTAAAGATAAGAGATATGCTATATATGGTGCGAAGCCGGAAGCATCACTTATGGTGTGTTTGATTGGAAAAAAATAGAGAAGAGAGGAGAAAAATAAAAATATGTATGTACTAAATTTTTAGTCCACAATATATATTTATTAATTTCCGTATTTTTATTTTTCTCCTCTTTATATATCTCCAACCAAACACACTATTAACAAGTTCGTCTTTATTGAGATTTTCCTTATTTTTGGTTATAATAATATAATAACATTATAATTTTATCATGACCCAATTATTTGAAATTTCTTCAACTTAAACCCACTACTTAAGAGGCGATCATATGGGCAGCAATTAATCAAAGCAATATATCTTGGCAACCGAAGTAAAATATGGCTTTTACATGATTTTATAATGTTATGTTTATATTTACTTATTTAGGTTTTTTTTTTTTGCATCGACTGTGGCTAGCAAGTGCAATTGTAGCATCCACCAAATTCATTCAGAAGAATTCAACATTCATAATAATAGAAGATTTTAATATTTGAAATAAAAAGACACAAAACTCAAATAATTACCTTTATTTACAATTACTTAATATAACTTTCGGAGGAGTTTTTTTTCTCATACAATAACCTACAAAAATTTTGTATACTAGGAATCAAATACTCATTGGGGTATGAAATAATTGTTTTTGGATAATAGAAATCAAATGCCTTAATTACTACGTACCATAAATAAAATAAAATCAAATAATATGTGAAATTCAGAATTCATAACCTAAAAAAACGTATTCATTAATTGTAAGAAAATTGTAACATAAACTTTTTTACTTAATCATTAATCGCATTCTATATTAGAGCTGTCAAAAAGGGCGGCCTGCCCTGGATGTGCAACGGATTTAATCGGGACGGGTTAAAAAGTTATGAATAAAATATAGAAAAATAGCCCTTCCACCCCAACAATTAGTCCTTCACCCCTACAAACCACTTGATAATCTATTTTGCTCTTTTTGTTATTAAATTTTTTACACTATTATTTTTTATCATTTATTTCATCCCTACAATACAATGTTCCGATATTTTATATATTTTTTCGGTTTGATGTGTTTACCGAAACAATTTTTCAATGTGTAATGATAAAATAATTTTAACAGTTAATTCAAACATTCATTCCGGAATACATGAAAAAGTTGTTACAATTTGTTACATTTGAATGCAATCGTATGAATATGTGTACCGGAACATTATTAAAATTGTTCCCATTTTTACTTTAAAAAATAAAATTGAGAAATTGTACCGGAACATTATATGAATATGTTTAATATACATTTTCAAACGGGAACAATTGAGAATTTTTGTTATCATGCAATGTGTTTGGTTTTAACACTGGAATTGATATGTACCGGAACGAATTTTACTATTTTTGATGTGTTCCGGTAATAATTTCTCAATTTTTTGTAAAGTATAAACCGGAACATATTTCAATAATGTTCCGGTACACATTTTCATACAATTGCATTCATATTTAACAAACCGTAACAACTTTTTCATGTGTTCCGGTATGAATGTTTGAATTAACTGTTAAAATTATTATACCGGAACACATTAAAAAACTGTACCGGTAAACAATTCAAATCGGAAAAAAATAAAAATTACCGGAACAATGTATTGTAGGGGTGAAATGAATGATAAAAATTAATAATGTAAAAAATTTAATAATAAAAAAGATAAAATAGGATTATCAAGTGGTTTGTAAGGGTGAAAGACTAATTGTTGGGGTGGAAGGGTCATTTTTCTAAAATATAAGTTGAAAATTGAGTGTCCGAGCTCGGTCCTTTACGGACTAGCGGACTTTCGTGTAAGCTCGGCCCGGTTCATTTTTTCTCTATTAAAAAACAATTTTATGTAGAAAAAATTAAACATTCCAATAAAGTATAAATAAGTTTACATTATTTAAAAGAAGTTATTAATCAACCAAATAACAAAATGAATTCAAATGATTTTTCAAAACAAACTATGTTCATGCATAATCAAACAACACAAATTATAATTTACAATCAAAATATCACACAAAACAACATAAATGAGCATAATCAAACATAATTATAATTTTGTGATTATTTTGCAAGACTTGGACTTGAGTTGTGTCTAAAAAAACAAAAACAAAAAACATATACAGTATACGGGCTAACGTGTGGCCCATGAGTCATACGGGTAAGCCCATATATTTAACGGATAAATATGGGCCGGACTAAAAAGCTCGGATGATAATTTAGGTATAAATTGTAAAGCCCAAACCTGGTGTTTTTTCGGGCTTGGTGACCCGGTCCATTTTGACGGCTCTATTCTATATGTAGAGGTCATGTTAGAACTTCGATCCACTTATTCATCTTAAGAGTAGAAGTTCTAGCCACTAGGTCATTTGATAAAAAAAAGTCAAAAAAAATATGATAGTGATTATCGATAAATTATATTTGAAAAATAATCAATCCAGACATATTATTGTTTCTAAATAAAATTTAAAATAACAATCAATTAAGCGATTTTTTTTGGGAAAACTAACATGTTTTTTTTATCACTAAATATATTATTAATAATAATCAGATCGCTGCATAAGACGGATAAAGACCGATAAAAAAGAATTACAAAACAAAAACACCATCTTAACATGAAAGGCACATGCCAAAGAGTCCATCACATGTGTCATTATAGTACATGTTAACATAACTCCTTTTTATTGGGTTAAATATATTGTTGGTCCATATAAACATGCATTTCAAGATTCTACTTTGTGCCTCTAATTTTTATTTTTTTGCATTTTGTAGTCTCTAAAAAATTGTCTAACATAATTTTGTCTCTTCACTTAAGTTAACTCATATATATTACTTGAAATTTCGAATTATGTATTGCATTCATGTTCGACATATTAAAAATTGAATTGATTTGCAAAATTTTCAATCAGGGATGTATTAAATATGAATTTTTAAAATTTTTGCCCTTAAAATCTCATTTAATTCATTATTTGTTAAAAAAAAAAAAAATCTTGTGGGAGTAATTTTTTAATATTATAAATATAAATATAAAACTGCATTAAAAAATTGAAGAGTACACATAATTGATTGATAAGCGGTGACAAAAAATTGTGACGGAAAATATTTAGAGGTCAAAAAGTGCAAAAAAAATTTAAAGTACTAAAAATATAAGGTTCAAATATTTATTAAAATTAAATATTATATACCCTTTTTATTTTTACTTTTACAATCGTATTTTTACCCGTGCATTGCACGGGCTCACTCACTAGTATATTATAATCTCCTTTAATAGACAATTGATATCTGTGGTTGTCATGCGTAAACGTTTCATGCAGCACTTTTAGATTTGCTTGGTGGTAACTGGTAAGTAAAATAATATAATGAGACATCCTCATAAATTAATTTTTAAATTAATTTTGGTTGGTATACTAGACTACTAATGGCTCAATTATTTCTTGGTTGCACAATACGCTGGGTGCACCAAACTCACGTCTTTGATTTCATTAAAATAAATAAATACTAATCATGCTTGATTTTAAAAAGGCAAATTGATTCTAGAAGCTAGAATTGATTTTGCATGAAGCTCATATTATCATCAGTTCAAAATTAAATCTTTGCCTATGGCCTTCCACGTGTATCTACTTTTTTTATTTGGTTTCTAATTTACGGCTTTGCTTGCTGGGACGGATCAAGGTATAAATTATTAGTGAGGTTAAAAAATTTTAAGCACTATTAAATTTTTTTTGGTTAAATATGTATTTAGTCCCTATAAATATATCAATTTGGTTTTTAATTCCGATAAAAAAGTTCCTTAAATTTTGGTCCCACAAATATTTTTTATCACTATTTTTAGTCTCTGTTTTTCATTCAACTCAGATATATTATTCGAAATTTTAATTTTTTTTATCTACGAGACAGCAGGTTTAGTACATTAGGTATCTCTTTTACAAAAGTTGAAATTTTTTAATAATAAATGAATTAGATATGAATTTTTTAGTTTTTCGCACTTAAAAATTCATAAGTAATTTATCTCATGTTCAAAAATTCCAAATTTTTTTGTTAGAAATTCTTATAATATTATAAACATGAATACCAAAAACCATTAAAAAAATATAAAAGTACACATGAGTTTAATGAAAAATAGGGACAAAAACTAATGATAGAAAATATCTGAGGGACTAAAACTTGCTTACAATTTATTTTGAGGTACTAAAACTCGCTTATATTTGGAGGGACTAAAACTCGCTTACAATTTATTTTGATTTTTATATGTCAATTCAATTGCTAATTTTATCTAATACTACAAATTCAATTAATTATCCACTATTTTTTTTGACAAACAAAATCAAAGTAAATTATTATAAAATTAAACTATATAACTTAAAATAAAACTCTTTTTTTTTAATCGGCCAAATTTATATTAAAATTAGATGATATAACTTAAAATAAAACTCTACATATAACAAAAGACTTGAAATCATCAATAACATGTTACAGACTAAAATTACCAAAAAAAAAATACTACAGATTAAAATTTGCACTAATACTTAAACTAATATATATATATCGAAAGATTTAAAGTCATCAATAATAAATTCTAAACTAATATTTACATTAATATTTGTATGAATATGGTTAGGTGTTTAGGTGAGGCCTTGTGCTTTCCTGGTGCGTTAATATATTATCTGCTTTTTGGTTGTTTAAAAAAGAGGCTTAAATATACTTTTAGTTCTCTAAATATTTTCAAAATTTCACTTTGGTCCTCTAACTATTTTTCGCTCCGTTTAGGTCCTCTAACTTTACTTCCGTTAATCAATTTGGTCCTAACCGTTAGAAAAATTTAAAAAACGTTAAGTCTTTTACATGTGGCACTGGATGACTTGAATGGTGAATATGACATGGCATAATTGTTGTTTCACATAGAAAAGAAGAGATAGAAGGGAAGAGAGAAACCAAAATTCCCAAATTAAATTTAGGGTTTTGAAAACTCCTTCAATTTAGCTCTATTCTTCTCTTCTCCATCTTACTCTTCTTTTCTCCATCAATTGAACTCTCCTGCTTCAGGTAAGAAAAGAAAAATAAGATGACAAAAAATTACTCAAAAGTCAGAAGCAACTACAAAAGAAGAAAGAACACAAAAAATCTATTATTAAACGCATCTACAATGTGCTTTACAGAAGACAGTATGTAACTTGTATTTCTTCCCCTTAATATTTTGAAAACAACAAAGCCTTCCAACGTAGCAAAAACAGAAACAAAATAATCAAAAAATGTTTAACTAATAAAGGGGGGAAAGCACGGTGAATATGACAAAAGAAAACCTACAATCAACTTCTGTACAAAGATTACAAACAAGTTTGATTGGAGAAGAGAAGTGAAGAGTAGAGCTAGATTGACGGAGTTTTCAAAACCCTAAATTCAATGAATTTGGGAATTTTGGTTTCTCTCTTCCCTTCTATCTCTTATTTTCTTTGTGAAACAACAATTATGCCATGTCATACTCACCATTCAAGTCATCCACTGCCGGCCACGTGTACAAGATTTAACGTTTTTTTGAAATTTTCTAACGGTTAAGAACAAATTGATTAACGGAAGGAAAGTTAGAGGACCTAAACGGAGCGAAAAATAGTTATAAGACTAAAATGAAACTTTGAAAATAGTTAGAGGACCAAAAGTGTATTTAAGCCAAAAACTTTTTTTTTGTATAAATATGTATACAGAATGACATAATATAATTTATAAAATTTTATTTTTACTTTTTCCTAAAATATTTTAGGTTAGGCTGATGTGGCTTATATCCACACCAAGCTTTGAAGAGGTCCTTCCCTACTTGTTTAGTCAAGTAATTGAGTTTAATGAATTTGCACTAACAACGTAATTTATACAATTATTGAAATAAAACCATCAATTTACTATATCATACAACTAATTTTAAAATAATTGTTATTTAATCAATATTATTTACATCTTCAATATTATATATTGAGACTTGAGTACTATGAACACTCACTGGGCCTCAAATTTTTTGAGCTAGGCAAATTTTTTGGGCTCCATATTTTTCCCAAATATTTGCATATTTTTCCCATAATATTTCCATAATTTTTTAGGGCAACTATTTCCATAATATTAACATGTGCCTTTATGGCACACGTTAACATGACCCTTTTAGAAATTAGCTAGGGAAGCACGCACACCGGTTCAACCCTCCCTGGTTATATTTTTTTATTTTTTATTTTAAATTGTAGCATGTAATGGAAGAAATTAAAAACTTATATTTTATTATTTCTTTAAAAATAAAAAATTAGTTTTGAAATTTAATTACAATTTTTGTTACAAAACACTACAAATTTTGTCAAATACTACTCCAATTAATGTTCAAATAATAATGAATGAGTAGTGTAAATGAGTATACTACTAAATAATGTTAAAGCAAGTTACTGATTATTAGTTAGTTTAATGATAATTGACATTAAACTTAGTAGAAAAAATAACAGTTCAATCATTCACAACTACAATCAGAAGAAAGTTGGAACAACTTAATACTATAACTGACTTCTAAATCAAGGTGGTGAAAAAAAATGTTAAAGCAAGCTAGGTGTCGATAAAATGTAAATAAAACCAAAAAGAGAGGTAGAGAAATAAAAAACGCACGTGTCGTGAAAAGCATGTATCTATATTTGCATGCAATGCTTGCATGAAACCACCTCAACACGTGCCAATCACCACCTTCAATTGCTGCCACACAACCCTCCACCACCCACCATATTTATAATTTCCATTATCCTCAAATTCATGCAACCGCAATTAATTCTTCAACCTTCTCACTCCTCTTTTTCCATTTCATCAAAACCCTAACAAACATGGCTGATACTAGAGGAAACTACCAACCTCTCCGTGGCTACAACACCCAACAAGACTACAACACCAATGCTACCAATGCTAACCAACAACCTTCAGCCAAGTCAACTCAGCTTGTTAAGGCCGCTACTGCCGTCACTGCTGGAGGATCACTCCTGATCCTCTCTGCTTTAGTGACGGCAGGCACAGTTATTGCTCTTACCATTGCCACACCGCTGCTTGTGATCTTTAGTCCGGTGTTGGTGCCGGCATTGATCACGGTGGCGCTGTTGGCTTTGGGATTCTTACTTTCAGGTGGATTCGGCGTCGCGGCGATTACGGTGTTAGCGTGGATCTACAGGTATGTAACTGGAAACCATCCACCTGGCGCTGATCAATTGGACACAGCGCGTCATAAGTTGATGAACAAAGCGCGTGAGATTAAGGATTACAGTCAGCAGCAGATCAGTGGGACGCAGAATACTTAAGCTGCACTTGCATGCACTGGATTCTCTCTCAATCTTTGTTATTTTCTTTTAGTTTTGTTGTAATTTTCGTTTAATGCTGGTCACCCTCTTGTTGTATCTTCCAAAAAATTCTAGATGATTGTATTGAACAACAAAGATCTGTTTCGTTTTTTATAATTTTGTTTTCTTTTTTTTATTCTCTTTTTTCTGATTTTATTATAAGCTAAAAATAAAGTTGCATGCTCATCCAAAGATTTAATCGACCCAAAATATTGAACTCATTTGGCTTAATAAACTTTACAAAATGATGAATTTTCAGAGAATCTCAATTTTTAGTTCAATTAAATTGAACCTAGAAAATTGTACGTTCACTTTTCTCTAGTTAATTTTGGTGGGTTATTCCATAGTCCATACATAATAAAAAAAAAAAATCTGGCTTTAAATAAATTCTTATAAGTGAAGAGTAGAATTGCTTCTTTTAGATTAGTCGGTCTTTAGATTTGATACTGAGTTTTTTTTTTTAAAAAAAAGTAACAATATATGCTACGTAAAAAAAATATTGTTATGCTAAGTAAAAAAAATAGTCATATTTTTTGTCTCTTGATAAACTGCATCAACCAAATCAATTTGAACCGTATTGATTTGGTTCGAATGACTTTAAAAAATCACTCGAACCATATATTTTTTATTTCACTGTTTGAATGATTTTTATGATCAAACTAAACTGCACCTCTAACACCCCTACTTTCAATTATTAAAAATAAAAAGTTATTTTGAAAATTGTTTCTTTTACGTCTCATGATTGTAATGTATATAATAAAACACAATTCGGATGAATATGTCTACCATTTTGTCAAAGCTGTATACAACATCTATGTCAACCACATAAGACTTTATTCTATATCGAAAAAATTGTGAATACAATCCATTAAATATGAGCTGTTGGATATGGAATTGCACTTCATGCAGATCCTTTTTGACTACTGGTAATCCAGTTCCATGCAACTTTGGTGTCAACAAAAAGTATGTAACATCAAAATTTCAAACTTCAACCAGAAAAGATGAAGAACAACAAGGGTATGAATTTAAATCCAATAAGCTTCCACAAGAGAGTGAGGGCAATTTGCACTTTGTAAAGAGTCCTTTTCTATGTCACTACCTTTTTTCTTCTATTATTTTTAAGAGGGGTCAAAAGAATGGATTTTATATTATCTGTATAGATCTCAGGATTTGATTCATTCTTGTATTTTTCGATAATAATACTGCATTCATTCATGACCTTTGCATCTATAAGACCGAAATTGTATAATTTGAGTCTGAACATTCTCCAACACCTGCAAAATATTTTGCAGATACTTATATATCCAAAAACATATAAGAATGTAACGTGTGCCATGTTGTCATGATTATGTTTGTTTGGTTAAGGAAAACAAGTTATGCATAAATCTCTAAATGTGAGTAGTACTGAAGCTCGGACACTTCTCGGAATAGCCGTGTCCCGTGTTGGACACGTGTTGTGTCTGACACCGACACTTACGATTACATTGAAATATATCATTTTCTCAAAAAATTATCCGTATCAGTGTCCGGGCTTCATAGGTGAGTACTCTTAATGCTAGTTTTTTGGAGATGGATTATGTGCAGTCACAAATCAGTAGATGCATGCAGTCAGCAATTTTATGACTGTCCAATCAAAGTTCAAATGATCATAGTTTGATAATGAAAATTTAGTATTAACCAAAAAATTAAAAACTGACTTTAAATAAGAATCATGCGATCTTAATCAGACGATCTTGATGTCATAAATCAATGACTGCATGCGGTCAACAATTTATAACTGTCCAATCAAGATTGAATGATCATGATTTGATAATGAAAATTTAATATAAAACAAAAAAATTAAAAACTGACTTTAAATAAGAACTGCCTGATCTTAATCAGACGGTTCTGATGACTTGACCGTAACCAACTGCACGAAGCAATGACTGCACTTAATCCAAATCGTAATATTTTGGATAGAAGAAGAGAGGCTAGTTACCAAGATAATTCCTGAGACTCATTAAGCTGTTTGCTATGCAACAATGAGAAAGCCCTACATGCCCAATGAATGTGAGCATCTACCCGCACACTGCCACAAGAAGACAATAATTCAAAATTTCAAAGTAGAAAGAAAAGTAACAATACATAAGGAGCAGATTAAAAGAAGTGATTGACTTGAGCCAAAATGAAAAGAACTTACTTTTGCTTCCGTATGAATTTGTTCCACAAGAACATGAATTCCTTCTCTGCATTGCTCACATCATGAAGAGAAAGCCTCTGCAAGATATCAATGTGCATCAATGTTCTTCATGAAAAAAGCACGAATAATTATAAAAGTAAAATGTACAACAGCTGCAGTCCAGTAAGGATCTATTCATCAAGAACATCGCCTATGATGCTGTTATGTATTCGCATTGCTACTCGTCTATGTTCTATGTCTATGATGGGAAAAAGAAAGTATAAAAACAGTAGGAAGTGAAAAGTCCCGAGTCCATGTAACAGTGCGAACATGAAACCGTCAAAAAAGTTAACCAATAAAGCTCTTGCCCAGCCCAGGAAGTGATTTTTATAAAGCTCCACAAGAGTTTGGTTGTTTAATAAGAGATATAGTTATTGAGAATAGACATGCAAAAAATCAAAACAGAATATCATATATAAATTGTACATACCCATCGCTGTTCAATCTCTTCAACTTTATCATCAACTTCCTTCTCACTATCACAATCTGATAGAACTTCTTCAAATGACATCGGCTTTAAGCAAAAGGCAGAAAAAAGTGATGAGAATATCAGAAATATGATAGCAAAGGTAAGACTTCTATAAAAATAATTAAAAGACTCAATATTCATCACAAAAGTGCAGGAAATAAAAAGACAATTTACTTTTAAAGACGGTTTCTATTAACATGCAAAGAAAATAAAAGTGCAGGAAAAACTCATCACCTGGCCTTTTTGAGAATGATAAAACTGTCGCTTCGTCAACCGAGCTATGCTGAAATGATTTGGAAAGAACTACGTCAAATCTATGTCCACGAAGTCATTGTACTTTTATAGCAAGAGGTATAAATTTATAATCACGCATAGAAAAGGATAAGTGACGTTTAATTTCAACACGACCTATAAACTCAAATAATCACACTCATCGAGGTATCAAACAAAAAATATATGTTGGAATATATCAATATTTGTTTCCTTGTTTAATTAGGATTAAGAGCAGAGAATCAAGATAAAATAATGACTAGTGTTTTTCGTTTGTAATAAAATCCAACCAACATATCAGTCAAATCATTTATCTATATAATTATAATATTCTGAGCATTCCTTTTCTTCCCCCTCTATAATCTAAAAAAGACTAAACCCTATAAATGTAAAATATTTGTAATTTGTAAGGACATCAACCATATTTGACCTAGAAATATAGCAATGCTGAATTTGTTGATAGACTGAAAAAAGTAAAGCCCGTGCATTGTTAACAAACTTTTTAATTGGCATACACTTGTGTTTAAACTTTAACAATCCAAATCAACACCCCGTCAGCCGCATATAATTAGTTCCCAAATGTACATTTTGACAATCTGCTACATTCAAAGGCTATGTGTGTTATTATGTCATGCCCAAGATTATGTTAGTGTTGCTCAAAAGGAAGATATATTTATTTGACAATAAAGGCATCATTGATCAATCAGGTTAACAGTGAATTATGATTGGAACAAAGTATTGCAAGATGGAATTAATTTTGCGTGGAAGACTATATTTCATTTCAGCAACATTTTAGCATTATAATAACCATTCTAATTATGCATCTAAGAAGTTCCAAGAATCTAAAAACTGTTTTTGTTTCCGGATTGAAAAATGATCAAGGTCATACCTTTGCACATCAAAACGCTCAGCTGGTTTCTTCGCTGCATTGTCAACCTGTAGCACTGAAGGAGTCCCATGATCATGCTCAGATATTGGTGAGACACAATCTGGATCAGGATTGGATACAACATTTTCATTTGCAAGTCCTGCAATATCATAGCAATATGTGACACACTTCTTACACTTCACAAATATTGCTCAAACTCTACAACTATCCCCATCTGACGTATGAGCAGAATGAGTATTTGGAACAAGAAGTCATGCTCAACACATATTAACAAAGAGGTCATAAGAGAAAAAAGATTAACAAACTTCTGTGAAGGGAAAATACATTCCAACTTTGAGTTGGTATCAGCTGAGATATGTCACGATTTATTGCAAAAGTGAGTAATGGATATTCAAGAATCAACAAACAGAGGAGAACCATTGAATGAAGACTTCTCTTAAAATTTGAGTTGGACCTAACTAAACCCTACAAATCCGGAATGTAAGGCGAGGGATATACCCTACTTATACACACATTTTCAGACCATATATCATCTAATGTGGAAATCTCAACAGCTTTAAAGCAGAATTTGAATGCTATGATACCATTTTAGAAAACAATAACTTATCAAGGAAAACCCCACCGGTGTTATATCCTTAGCCTTCTGCTGTTATGCAGATACAAAATTTGGGGGTAACTATATATTATCCCCTTCAAGAAGTTTTGGAAAATAATAGCCTTATTTTTCTTCCATATTGAGTGGACACTGTTATTGATTTTTAAATGGAGAAGAGGTCCGCAAACTTTGACATTCCAACAACTGTACTTCAATCATGTTGAATTCTGACTCAATTCTGTCGAACTTCGTCGGCATTGTAGCATTGTGCATAAAGCTTTTAAGAACATAAACTCAACAACTAAAATACCTGATATAGTTGCAGAATTTTCATCAGCCTTCTTCAATAGTCGGTCTGCATCTGTATCTATGGTCGGTGGGTCTGCATCAATAGCTGAGACTGGTGGGTTTGCATCAGTAGCTGAGGCCGGTGGGTCTGCATCAGTAGCTGAGGCTGGTGGGTCTGCATCAGTAGCTGAGGCCGGTGGGTCAACATCCATATCAGTAGCTGAGGCCGATGGGTCAACATTCATAGCTAAGAGCGGTTGGTCCGCATCCATAGCTATTGGTGGGTCCGCATCCATAGCTATTGGTGGGTCCGCATCAATAGCTAATGCCGGCCGGTCCGCATCAATATCTAAGAGAGGTGAGTCTGTATCACTAGCTAAGATTGGTGGATTGGTAGCAATAGGTAAGACCGGTAGGTCTATACAAATAGCTAAGATTGGTGAGCTTGTATCCTTAGCTAAGACCGGTGAACCTACAACATTAGCTAAGACCGATGGGTCTGCTTCCATAGCTAGGACCGGCGAGTCAGCATTATTAGCTAAGCCTGGCGAGTCAGCACCCTGGACCTCTTCAAAACATGCAACTTCTGGACCTGTCTGCGTGAATTGCTTGCCACTGCATATAGACAATATCAATTGACCATTTTACTTCATAAACAGTTATATGAAAGTTTAGAGGGACTGTAAAATTTCAGAACAGTGTAGGAAATAAATAGCTCACCAAAGGAAAAAGGTTTGCCTTCTTGGATCAACATCATCTCCAATAATCTGGAGGGAAATAGATCAATAAGTTTCGAGCGAAAACACAAAATTCCAAATGCATTCACGCAAAAATTTTAGACAGTTTACTTATAGATGTTTCTAGGCAGGTGTTTCATACAAGAATAATATGGTGCAAAGGAAATCAGCCATCCTACATGATTGAACTACTGTGTATCAGAGCAACAGTGTTGTAGTTGTAGCTATTGAACATCATCTCATATACAGACAACACAGAAAAGAAATTTCAAGGTCAGCTGGAGTAGAGACCTGAAATATCAAGCTGCTAAGCAAGAACCCAACTCAAGAATGACTTCCATAATGCACATTCCCAGAAGAGAAAATCCCAATAGACACGGACAAAGAGCACGCTTACATTTTGTTGTTTTAATCCTTATTTAAATTTATTTTTAATGAAAAAATGAATAACAAGTTTAAGTAGCTTTTGAAAAAAAATTCATATATGAATGGATCAAAAACATTTATAAACCAAAGAAAATTTATTAGAATTGAGTTGAAACATCTGGAGATGAGTAAGACTTGCATGTTGATGATGGTTATAACTAAAATTATCCAATCGAAGATTGGTATTGCTATTAAAATTTTGGAGGAGACATGTCTAATAGATTGTAAACCAGTAAAAACTTGTATGTAAATCTCCTTCCTGGTCAGAGGAGTCTTACCTTTATCTAGGTAGAGAAGACAAGTGGGAAAATTGAATTATCTCACCCTGACCAGACCAGATATATGTGGTCAAGTACAAAACCAAGTATTGGGATATGGCTCATGCCACATGTGAGCTTGTGTGATTGAAAATTTTACTTCATAAACTACGTTTTCGTGAGGTTAGTCCTGTGGAGCTAGTATGTGATAACCAATCAGCATTACATTTACACCTCTCCTCCAATCCAATTTTTCACAAGATGACAACATTAAGAAATTGATTGTCATTTTATTAGGGAAAAGATTCTCTCAGGAGTCATCAGAACTTCCTTTGTCAATTTTAAGTATCAACTTGCCTATATCACATGATGGATGTATATATATATAGGATTGCTAACTTCAACCGTGGGTCAAAGTTAGTAAGGTATGACTCACATGTAATTACTTAGCGCCCCCCCCCCCCCCCATTGTCTTCACGCGCCAGCTTCTCATATGCCCCCCACATGCGCCCCCCCACCCCCTTGTAATTACATGTGGGTAATACTTGCTAACTTTGGCCCACATGGTCAAAGTTAGCAGTATATATATATATATATATATATATATATATATATATATATATATATATATATATGCGCTCCACCTTGAAGAGGAGAGTTGAGATATTGATTCGATTGTAATAAGATTTGTTAGTATCCTTTAGGATCATTTGTTCCGATCTAGATTATATCTCGCATGTATATAAATACTTGTAGAAAACTTTGCTTCATTAGCAAAAAATATTCATATTCAAGTGTAACCACAAAAAAAAAGTTGACTGCTAGCATCAATGAAGGGTACCATTGGAATAATACCATCAAATACAAAGAAGGTAGCTAAAATGTTTATATTTGAGACCGAGACAAAAAGATATGGATTTTTTTGCTTATAATCAAAGACTGGAGGGATTAATTGCTTATGGAATAAGATGAGCTCAAATAAGTTCTAAAGGAACTTTTTCAAACAGCCCTTTCATTAAAAAAAAAAAGGTGCTTTCATGGCTTTTATCCACAACTCTAGCTTACCGTTTATTCCTATCTCGGTTAGGACACTGGACCATTTGTAAAAACTAAGTGTTATGTAACTAGCTCTTTGATATGCTAAACTAGAGTATCCATAACCAGGGGAAAAAGATTAGTTTGAAAAGTTTATTTTTGGAGTTATCCCACGTTATAGGGAAACTCACAGTGACTTTACCATGTGTTCACATAGTACTCTAGGACCATATCATACAAGTTCTTTTCTAACCGGACATTTGTGAAAATCGCTAAGAAAATGGTGCACAATATGGCCACAAAAAAATTTTATTTTCCTCTTAGTTTTTCTTTCCCCCTCTCAAAAAAGAAAGGACATGAATGAACAGGATTAGAGTTATCATTTATCAACAATCTCATTTTTAGTTTAAACATGATGAAGGAGAAATAAAACAGGTAAACCCCAAATGAAAGAGTAAGATTAACATTTCTGAGAATAAGGCACAGGTAGACAAAAACAATTGTAACCAATTTGATACGAAGCAATAATAGATTTACAGAAATTAAATAGGAAAAACTATGAGAGAAAACTGTTCTGACCTCAAATCTCCAGATATCATGCTTCACAGTCACATTAACAGCCAGACAATTTTCCGCTGCCTGCAAAGTTATTTAAACTTGAAACCTTTACAATGACTTGCCACAGCTCAGTGATTAGAAACACTACAAGAGTTCTGAAGATTACTGACCGAAAATTCATAGTTGAAAAGATCATGTGACGCGAGCAGATGACATCTTAGACCCTAAAAGAGGTTTGTTAGAAGCATTGAAAACAGGTTTATACTTATCATAATTAAAATGTATTTATAGCTCCAAATTAGTCGGGAAAAGTAGTACTCACCTTATAGCTTACACATTTTAAGTAACAGAATGGACAGGAGAAATCTTCAGTGTCTGCTATCAAAGCTTTCAGTTAATCTATTGGCTGATTGCCGGTAATCATTTATATAATATAAAATAAACATAAAGAGTTGGCTATCAATTACAGAGCCCAGCTGACTTAGTACTAATATCTAGCCTAATAATCAGTAATTGATTATTCTCATAAAATCAACACAAACATGATTGGCTGTATATTCTGAGATTAGAGGTAATATTCTAATATAAATGTGAACACTCCTCATCAATTTGAGGGATGAAAATAAGACCCATAGTCGATGTGTATGCAAAAATTACTCACAGCGGGTAAGTATTTTATCCATCAAATATGTTGATAAGGCTCCTGACCTTCCAGTTCATAAGGCTCTGTAACATCTGTCGAATTAACTATCCTCCAAAGCTTAAGTTATAGGTAGACGACACACGAAAATAAAACAGACATAGAAAATGGTTTAAAATGGTTTATTACATCTCTTAACAATGGATAACTGACTGGGGAAATTGTCAGAAAATGTGACAGCCACCAGAGATTAGAGCAGGGTAAACAAAGGGAACAATGATAAAAATTCCCTCTTTTGGGAACCTGGAAGCCGAACAGATTGGGTTCTGGACAACGGTACCAGTCTGGTACAGTGTTGAAAGAGAGACTAGTTGAGAGAAATTAGGTGCTGACAACAAACGGATCTCCGGCCTAATAATTTTGTAAAAAGTCATTATTCTAAAGTTTGTAAACTTCTATTAGTGGCTAATTTGAAGGGCTGGGGGGTGGGGGGGATATGCATTTGTTACTCTATCAAGAAGAAAGTAAACTTAAATAAACAAAAGAAAATAAATTAAGAGAGAGATATTTAGATTACCTTCGTCTCTCTCCAATTTGTTATTGAAATACCTGCAATATTTTTATAAATCATTAATCATTACAATGGAAGAATACAGAGCATAAACATCAGCATTTCTTCTAACCGCTAAAGGCGTTAAAGGGTGGCAAAAGAGAAATTTAAAATATCAAAACAAAAAAGCTCTCCAATTCATCTGCTATTTCATATATCTCCAATCCACAAAGAAGCCATGAGTTAAAATGCAATACCTGTAATAAAATTTCACTTTTCCTTCTTGAAACCTGAACCATACAAGCAGCTAAAAGTTAAACACCAAAATTTATTGAATAGAAATTACATCAAAGTTTAAACCCTGCCCCCACCCAAGACAACAACAAAATGCTACAACTTTAAGTTACCAAAAGCCCAAAAATGTAACAAAAATTCAGAGACAAGGAACTGAATCAGGTGGAAACCTCATTAATTTAATGCTATAGATAATTAGATATTAAGGGATAAACCCAACATATGGAAAAAGTTTTCAGTCACTTTTTTTCTGACTTTATTAAGTGATAGAAAGCTTTAACAGCTGTAAAAACATTACAAAACAATAATTCTTAAAGCTAAAAATGCATAACAACAAGACTCATTGTAACATCCCTATATATCTAACACTCTCCAACAGACAGTTCGACATAACAAAATTTACCGATTGACCCAAGATGACGATGATGATGAAGGTGACGATGATGACGACGGCGACGATGACGACGATGCCGATGATGACGATGATGATGGTACATCAATGCTGACATCTGTATAGTTGAGAGATTTCTCCATTGCTGTGAACTCTTCAGCAAAGATTTTGATTTGAACATTCTTTGATGTACTCTTTGTAAAGAAGAACAGAAAACAAACAAGAAGCAGTCAAAACAAGTTCTCCATGTTAGAGTGGGGGAATTTTTGCATAGTGGGTAAAGACTAATGATGCTAGAACAAACCACAATCTCAGAAGTCTGGAGATCTTGGATTGCGATGGTCGTGCCCTTATTTAGAACATCATACTGCAACATGAAGAAATTTGTAACATAATACGTCTATCGTAATTGCAAAGATCAGATAAAAAGCATGAATATTGTATATAAAAGCAGTGCCCACAGAGTAGCATATCATTTAACTAGCACAGTGCATATAATATTGATCATCAGCTCATGTAGACAGATGTCATACCTTCAAAATACATGGAAGCAGATCAAGAGTAGTCATAATCTCGGCTCGTTGTCCCCAACAGAAATTTGGAGAACTATCCCAAGCCATATAAATTGATTGAAAAGAAATTTTCCCGTATAAGCAGATCTTTTCAGCTATTGCTGTCAAGTACAAAATGAAACGATATGAAAGTTCAAAATCACCCTTTTCTATTAGTTCATTATCCAAGAGTGCCAACGCAGTCAAAATATCATATTTCTGTTTACTTTTTTAAAAGAAAAAATTCAACAAGGAAAAGAAAAGATGATGAGTGCCTGAAGAATAAGAGATCTTCCTTAAAAAATAACAAAGATAACAAACAACGGAGAAAATTATAAAATTTTAAAAAGTATGTAGAAGAAATCACTATAAAAAGAACTAAATATGGAGGCTGCTCTGGCAATAACAAGGTAACTGAATAAAAAATGTGAAGTCTGCTCAGAAAATAATAAGGTAACAGAACAAATTGGCAAACCATATTTTTGCATGTATGAAGTTATCAATTAAAGTATATCTCACATTCATGACAAGTCGGATCTGAAGGCCCCGGGCTTGCATTGACTCTAGATGATGAATTTGAATTTCCCTCTGCATGTAAATAGTAATAACAATGAATTTAGCAACACAATACACACACACACACAGATATATATATATATATATATATATATATATATATATATATATATATATATATATATATATGCCAAATTGGATTGCCCAACCATATGCATACCAGTGGTGAAAAACAAGAGAAAAAGTGAGCCGGATGCAGCCTCCACTGCTAACTTATTAACATCCCAGAGCGCAAACTCTGCTTTGATTTTATTGTTCCCATCAATGCCGGAGGAACCTCGAAAGGTTAATATCTGACCGAGTAGATAAACAGCAGAATACTTTTTGTTTTTTGCAAGTTAAAGCAAAAAGTATTATGCAACAGAAAAAGTATCAAATAAGATACTATAATTGTACACTAAAATATTAGTTAGCATAAAAAACAAAAAACAGTTCAGCTTAAGAGCACTATTCTTACATCAGCATCTTCATTATTAGGATCACGCCTTGCCAGTCCGATATACAAAGGAAACACATTTTGAGTTTCTTCATCACTCCATGACAGCATAACTGTCATCTGTATCCTAAACATTCATGAGATATCTCATTAGCATCTCAATATTGATATTTACACTACAGGACAATCAGAGAAAATAAGTGGCGACAGCCAAATTGAAATAATGAGTCAAATGAAATAACTAGAAATTACAATAACTTCAACCGTATCTGAAACATAAATAAATAATACCGCCTGAAAAGGGTAAAAAGAAATGGCATCACAAGGTCTACATAATTGATATTATATTAAATGAGGATTGATTACTGGTTGCCCCGTTGAGGATTGATTAGGTATGTCTGCAAGAACTAATTTGCCTATATACATGTGCACAAAAAAACAGAGATATTTGATGTTGAATGCACTCAAGTAGAACTAAGCAATCATGAGCCGTTAATGAGCGTGTATGCATGAGTGTGTGTGTGTGTGTGTGAGCGCATGCACTTGAGAGATAATAGGAGACTTTGTTGGCATCAGTGTCAAACTTAGCATACACATACACATCTTCAATACCTTTTAGAAAAGATGAGGCATTAACCAATTGAACCATTGAATCGTGCTATATTACCTTAATAATCATATATGCAAAATTTAAGATGATTTAGACATTCACATGCCTATAATTTAATACTAGACATCAGGGTTGTCAAATATCAGCCATGGCATATCGTGGTAGCGGATGTTTTGACAGCCACCATGGCCAATTTGTGAAGGATGGCGATGCCGTGGCACTTTATAGTGGCTATGTAATATTATTGAGATAAATCTGTTAAGGAAAAGGGAGAGAATAGTGGAGGGGAGATTATATATGATAGATTTTTACCTTTTCTTTCTCCTTGCCTCTCTCTTGTACTCTAAACATCTCGGAATGAAAATTGGCTACAAAACAAACATGTATTCTGTTAAAACGCATTATGCAACAACATTTTAAAGGTCAAATCTTGAGAGACTATAAATCAAGAGGCCGGGAGGTAAAATGGAAAGGGAATTATTAAGTAATTTCGGATAAGAAGTAAACAGAAAGTATTAAAAATGCTTTGAAAATAACAGGTAGAAAAAGAAAGAAAAAGGATCAACGGAAACAATAATTCTACCCATAATAAAACCAGCTCTGTGGCCCGTGCAATTTAATTCAGAAAAATTACAATTGTTACAATTTACAATGACAGATAATTTTAGCAATCAGATGAAGTACATATCTTACAGTACGATGACGAAGAATGTTGTAAAACTCTACAGGTTTGCAAAAAACTGAAAAATTCAGTTCTCCAATAATTCTCTCTTCTTCAGATAATTGCACGCCATCTAGAGGGCTACGTTGTTGATCTGTGCTTATAAATTTACTGCAAGAGGTAACATATATTAACATGGGCTATGTTGCAGCATTTTCTGAAAAGAAAAATTCAGTTGTTTCCCTTCCGTGGGAAACTATAAACAGAACATTTGTGAATGGAACACCTTTTCTAAAAGAAAACATACCATGGTTCACTAGTGACAGGAAAGCCTGGCATTCTTGTCAAACAAGTCTAGGGTATAAACACATTTAACAGAACCTTGGCGTATGTGAGAACAAACCTACAATAGAAAATGGGGCATGAAATCGTGTGAGAACAAACCTACAATAGAAAATGGAGCATGTAATCGTCAAAACAACAAAACCATATATGAAAATAATGTAAGGCAGATATTGAGATGCAATGAATAGCAGTGCTCCATATTGCAGGTTAAACATCAAAAAACAGCAGAAACCTCATTTCTTTTTTTGAGGGTGAAAATGCACCAAATAAAGTAATATATGTATCTATAATGAAATGAGAGTATGGTCCATGCAAAGCAAGACGCAATAAAATATGGGGTTCTCTATGCAAAGCAAGACGCAATAAAATATGTCGTAATTAAGCCATTATAGCATAAGCACTTATGATATAAGTGCTTACGTATAAGTTATTTCTATAACAAAAGATAAAATAAAGTCAAACTATTTTCTTATAAGTTTTAAGTTGTTTATATAAGCTATCCTACATATATTACTTCATAAGCTCTACCAAACAATCTCGCAAGGGTGTACGTCAGCAAATAAGCTCAAATAAGTCAATCCAAACTGACTCTAATAGTTATACTAATAATATGCCTAAGGTCATATTTAAGATTAAGTCACAATGGTGTAATACAAATGAATCATATAGAATAGCATAGAGTGCCTATTTCTATGCAAACTTGAAGAAAAAAAAATGAAAATATGTTTAACCAAAGTTTTCAATACACCCCTTTTGCATAGCAAACTACTTCAACACATTCAAGTTAGCTTAGTCTATTATTTCATTCTTTTCAACACTATAGAAAATTCAAATTTCAACCAAAACACAATACATATGTGATATGAAGCACGGACACTCCTCGATTAGGCATGTCCCGGTGCCGGACATGCGTCTGTCTGAAACCGACGGAACACCGACACTTACAATTACATTGAATTATATCATTTTTTCAAAAAACACATTATGTCATGTCCGGTGTCCGTGTCAGTGTCCGTGCTTCATCATAAAACCAATAATGTATTGAATTCAAACAAATAAGTAAAGTAGACAATGCAGAACAAGACCTAAAGTAATAAGCATTCTATTCTATGATACACATTCAGAACAAAGAAACATTAACAACGAACTTTTCAAAAGAAAAAGAATGAAAATTTGAGAAAATACCAGGTATTGAATGGGAAGAAAAGGGTTAAAGGATTGGAATTGGAATATGAAGAAGAGTAGCATAGCAACTGCATGAAGGAAATATGAACAGAGAAAAAGAAGGTGAAAGCGGTGACGAATCGCAGAAACAAACTCAGACTAGGGAATAACTGAGAACAGTGAATCCATTGAAGAAGAAGAAAGAATTAACAAAAAAATGGCGTCAAAAAACGCCATTGAAATTTGTTCAAACTTTGCAACCATATGAGAATGAAAATAAAATGGGTTTAAGGTTTAATTAACAATTACTACTGCCGCCAAACGTAGTGACTATTTGGGTTGAGATCAAATTATTTACCGTTGAACATAGTGACTATTCTTCCTACTAGATCGGAGGCATTCGAATGATAGAATAACTGAAGAGATTTAAAATTGCTCGAAATCGGAGTATCCATTGCTGAACGCAGTGACTAATCTCATTAATCTATTAGTTAATGATATTTAAGAGTAAAAAGTAAAACGGTAACCACAATATCAAGTAAATTTAAGGAGATTTACTGAAATATTAATAAAAAATCTCATAAAATAAAAAACATAAAATTTGTGTTGTAAAATAATAGAAAGAATCTAGGCATTAAGTTTTATAATCATTTTGTGTTAAATTGATTTGATTTAGTTGAGTTGAACCAAAACTATGTCTTAACACTCACTTAATTTAACATTAACATCTTTAATCATCTTCAAACTAATACATTGAAGTCTTTATATTTATCATAAGATGAACTACATTGCAAGAGTTAAAAAAAATTATAAGTCAATGAAGTGTGGAACAAATTTTTGCCTCATCTAAAACATCAATGGATTAAAACATGAGAGAATCTATTTATTTTTGAAGAAGAAAAAAAATTATCATTTGTTTATCTATACATCTCTTGTTATAAAAAAATTATTAGGATATGAATGTTTAAAATTGATAATCCATTTTTATAAATATGAACAAAATAGTCAATATTTTACACCTCAATTTATTTTTGAAGAAAATCTATTAAGCATATTTATCATTTCATTTTTAGTCTAACATGTGAAGTCCAATCTTAGATTCACAATGATGTAATGATAAACACATTCGATCTTTATTATAAAGTTAAAAAAAAAAATACCCCACGCAACTAGATCTCTAACAACCCCCTCAAATTTCAAGCACGCAACTCGATCTCTAACAATCCCCTCAAATTTCAAGAATGGAGTTATATAAACCTAGGGTTTGTGAGTGGCGCAAAATAAAATGAATTGTGGGAGCAAATTGAAAGATTCAGTTATATAAACCCTAAATCAATACAAAGAGAAATTGGTTTATTTTATAATAAAGGTGGACTCAAACAACAAATCACATTAAGTCATATGTATTCATCATGTATTTTAATCTTGCAATGACAACAATTCAAAGATAAAACAACATTTGATCTTCACTAAAAGGTTAAGAATTACCTGACACAATCCGGTCTTCAACAATCTCTTCAAATCTCGAGAATCGAGTTAGATCGCCTAAAACCTAGGGTTTGTGTGCGGCACAGAATAAAATGAAGTATATGAGTCAACAGAGAGAATCATTTATATGAACAAATAAATTAATACAATAAAGGAAAGTATTTTATTCCGTAATAAAGTATTTTATTCCGTAATCATATATTTTCAATAAGACATTAATCTTGTTGGCTTTCAATAAGATATCAAAAGGTTTTAGATTTTGAATTTTTTTTGTAGAATTAACCTATATGATATAAACGCTTAATTCACAACAATTGATTTTTTAAAATTTGTATTCATTAATACATTATTAAATGGTGTAATATTATATAAATATTATACCGGTATTATTCAATCTCTTATTTCATACATCTTACAAAAAACAATCAAAAATAGTTTTTTTTTGACAAAAACCAAAAAATAGTTATATGTGTGCCCTATTATATTTGGATTGGTTAATCTGACAAGGTCAAAATTGGGGCTTTTTTTCAAAAAAAAAAAAAGAACATGAGTGGGAGCTCTGAGTTAGTTTTTAGAAAAATATAATGTAATCATAGTCATATAGTCACATACCTTGGACCTATGATCCACTTATGGCCCTCTCGGAGTCTTTTTTTTTTTAACAAGTCAAAATGAAATATATTAATAAGCTGAGAATTCAACCTAGCACAAGGAGTGCTAGAAAGAACCTCTCAAAATGTACATCAGTCAACAACCGACCAAAACAAACAAAAGAGAAACTTAGCCATTGCCCATACAAACTAAAAGGCTCGACCACCACATAGAAACGGTTAAATCCATATTTACATTATAGGTCTTCAACCACAGAACGAATGTAGCTTAACTTTCTCTAACATTTAATAGATTGAACTCGTCTTAGCCTTGAACACCCTGTTATTACGTTCCAACCACAATACCCAAATACAACATAACCAAATGAGCTGCATAAAGGAACAGCGAACTCTCAACCCCCTAGCGGAATGAACAAACTGCACAATATGATCCTGAACAACCATCGGATTAACTGAAGACAAATCAATCCAAGATCTAACCAAACACCACGGAGGAGCAAAACCCGGAAAAACCATAAAAAGATGACGAATTAGACCTAAATTCGCCTCCGCCTTCTGAGAATCCTGACTCGTGAGCAAAATGTAAGCGTCCCTCACAAAGTAGCAACCGATCAGATCAAGTCTCCACTACCACTTATCTGAAATGTTAGGTTGCAAAAAAAAAATAGCAATGAGAAGTAACCTACACTCCCCTAACATCTCCTCCTCCCACACCCACAGCTGACGGCGCCCCTGGCA
Source organism: Trifolium dubium (assembly GCA_951804385.1). Taxonomy (NCBI): domain Eukaryota; kingdom Viridiplantae; phylum Streptophyta; class Magnoliopsida; order Fabales; family Fabaceae; genus Trifolium; species Trifolium dubium. The sequence goes on along the minus strand of OX638064.1, from coordinate 50,914,475 downwards.
CGCCACCCCCCATCCTCCCACCCCAACTCCCTCATACCCGCAACTGAGATCGACTGGTTGTTAGTCAAATCGAAAAGATGTTTGAACCTAACACATAAAGGAACTCCACCTATCCAAATGTTTGTCCAGAAAAAAGTGTCAACTCCATTCCCAATCCTCCTCTCAATACTATCCTCAAACCACCGCCCTCCTTCAACACATATGCCATCCCTATTATATAGTCAAGATTTTGGTAACCAAAAAATATAATCAATATTTTTTTATGTATTTGATTCATACTATAGAAATTCGACTAAGTTTTGAATTGATTGTCTAATACAAATATACAATTCTTTCATTTTACCTTAACTTTAAATCCACTATACACACTGAATACAATTTTAGTAAAAAGTGAAATATTTCAATCTCAAAAATAAAAGTTAAAAATCATATCATTCTACAAATTACGGTACGAGCGATTTAAATATCTTACACCCATAATACAAACCAACAAAGAAATACAAGAAATATATATCATCAAATTTAATTTGATTCTCCGCAACTGCGTTCGGGAGGAAATTTGAACCTTTAGAACTCGCCCTGAACTACTAGAGTCCATTTCCCCTAGAAACTAGAGGGTAAAAGGAAAAAAATTTGAATTTGATATCTTTATATACATATTAATCTTTTTGTAATTATATCATCACTAACAATTTCACATTAATTTATATGAGTTCACAAGAAATTGTAATACTAATTGAATTGGTAAGTGAAAATGAGAGCAAAGATTGCCGAACTCAAAGAAATAGCCTTCATTTTCGTGAAGACTTTTTTTTTTTTTTTTTTAAAATTTTATTTTGATCACAAAGAAAATGTAAAACACTTTAAGCTTATTCTCTAATCACTTTTCTCTCTTTCAAATCAACTCTAGAACATATATACGAAACTTGAACCTTAAGAAACATTAATCATAGTAACAATAATAATGCATAGGTCTGCAAGCTGGAATAGATTCTCTGATGATTACTTCAAACATGCAACAAGTAGTAGTATTATATCATCATCATCAATTGATCCAGGACATAGATCATCTTATTCTATGAATTTTGATGGAAACACTAACAATTTGCCTACATATGATCCTATTGTAGAGTTGGCTAAGAGGGAGAAGGCACGTGTTAAATTCTCTGAGAATGCAGTTCATATAATCCCTTTTGTTTTGCTTCTTTGTGCAGTCATTCTTTGGATATGTTCAAATCCAGGTAAATTATGTTATTTATATATTAACATGAGGATTATTGTTAATTCCCATTTTTCAAAAAAGTCTTATAGTTGAGATTCAAACCTTAATGGTTTTGTAGTTGGCAATGAATTTGTTTGGTGTAAGTTGAATATCATTACGTACAATTACATACATTAATCTTTTAAATATGTATTTGAACTTCGTACTTTGAATAAACGAGAAGATAAGAGATTTGTGTCATCTTAATTAAAACACTCTGGAGTAGTTTAGAGAGAATCTGATAGTTCTTTTACTATAGTCTTATATGTATAAATGATATAAAAGTACAAATTTTAAAAACTTTTGGAAGAGGTCGATTCATTAAGTGGATCTCAATATTTCGAAAGTTAGTCTCCGCAATTGTGCGCGGAGGATACCTTTGATTCATCAAAAAAATTTGGTGATATCTTGATAATTTGATTTATTGAAGTCTTAGATGAGATGACATAAGTCTCTTCTAACTTGAATAATGTCCTGGGTTCGATTATTAGTTTGGACATGCAACGTTAAAACTTTAAGGGGAATTTGCTACTCATTTGGATCCCACAAAACTCGAATTATTATTAGTCTCTACAATTATGTACGTAGGATATCCAATTTCACCAAAAAAATGTCTATTTTAATTGCACAAAGTTCAATAGATTAGTTTCTGCAGTTGTATGCAAATATTTTCATATTTACACCTTAAAAATGTTCAAAAAGAGATGTGGGAATTCTTTGATTTGATTGATTAATTTGATTAACTTTGTTTGTTTCATTTTGAAATAGATGTGGGAATTATAACAGATCCAGTGGGAGCAAGAATAGAAGGATTAAGTCTTGATGGAGAAATTGAAAGTGATAGCGACGGTACACAATCAGCGACCTTATTACCTATTAGGAGCTCAGAAGAATTATCCACAAAACAACTTGGAGCTGAAAAAGATTTGATAAATTTAAAGAATTTTTAGTGAGTTAATGTCTAAGATATATACTCAAGCTAAAAGATGTTATTATATTCTTAAATCATTTTCTAAGTTCTGATCTAAGAAGCTTTTTTTTTGGGTACTTCTAACTTCTAAGTTATATCCATTTTAAATAGTTAGGTGAGTTAATTAAAACTATTTAATTTTTTGGTCGAGACCAAGATATTCACTGCCGAATACAATAATTATTCCGCTTTTAGATTAGAGATACCTCAAAGAGTAGGATAATTGACCCAAAAATCTAAAATTGCTCCATACTCAAGACGAATATCGAAAATTAGTACTTATGTAGTCACTATTTATTTTAGTGACTACATAAGTGATTAGAAAATTAATTTAATTAGTTAGCCATGCTATATGAGGAAAAAACATAGCCAGTTTGCCAAGCTTTGTGGTAGTTGAAGACTGGAGAATGACAATATATACATCTAGAATGAATTTAATTAATTTCATAAAAAAAAGGAACTTAATTAAAAGTCAAAACTAATTAAAGGCTCATTGGCAGTTCAATGCCGTTTAACCACTGCTCAGCTAACATAATTTCTAATATCAATTATACAACAATGTTTTTGTTCTTTCACAAGGAAGAAAAAAAAAAAGGTTAATTGTTATGTTGGAAAATGTATTACTTTAAATTTTTTAAAAAGGGTAATTTTTTTTTTGGGGTTTCACCACCTATTCGGTTCATTAGACCAACTAACCATGTTCGGGATGAGTTCTGATATAAAGTGGTCTCAGTCTCTTTCAAAACACAGTTGTGGAGATCGAACCGTAGCATTTTTCACCAAGTTCAGCGTTAATCACTACTAAATCAACTAACATTTTGATTAAAAAAAGAATATTTTTATTACGCATATATATCCAATCCAATCATATTACATGATAATTTCACTTTGTTGTTTTTAGTCAAAAAAAAAATATCAACACTGTTTGATTAATTAATTTTTTACATTCTACAAATTATATCTAAACAAAATTGTTAGTTCATTTTGAAATTTATAATTCTATTCAAATTATTGTTTTTGGAGGATAGACTTAGGTCATCCAATAAAGAGCAAACTTCATGTATATAAGTTAAGTTGAACACATGTTACACCTAATAAATTAATAGTTCTCAAGGCCATAATCATTTAGCTATTTTCTTTCTCAACATGGAAAAGTTGCTTCTTCTTTCTCTTCTGTTTTTTTTGGCAACTTTTACATGTTCAGCCACTACCTACACTGTGGGAGATAGCTCTGGCTGGGACATTAGCACTAATCTGGAAACATGGGCTGCAGATAAGAAGTTCAAGATAGGCGACGCTCTTCGTAAGTACCTTAATCTTTCATTCGATAATTAATTTTCTATTAGCTAGTGAAATGTAGTTATAACATGAAATGATTTATTTTACAAATATGATGAACAATGCTATATTTCCTCCTTAACATATAAAAAATCAACCATTGTCCTTGTGAGTTGTGACTTGTGACCATATATGGATAAAGGAAACAAATTATGTGTTTATATTTGTATTTGGAGTTGAAATTCAATAGATAATAAACTTGAAATGCCAAGTTGATTATATAGTTTCTAGCTTTTGATAACAAAATTATGGTTGAACAATTTTTATCCATATAGAACAACTTTTGGTAACGTTTTTGATATTTTTTTCTTCAGTTTTTCAATATTCATCGACATTCAGTGTCGATGAAGTTACAAAAGAAAACTTTGACACATGCAACACAACCAAAGTGTTAGCAAATTATGGAAATGGAAACACAACGGTGCCATTGACGAAAGCAGGAGACATGTATTTTGTATGTGGAAACAAACTTTATTGCCTTGGTGGGATGAAGCTTCATGTCCATGTAGACGATGATGGCAAATCAATTTCGCCGACTCTAGCACCTAAAGCAGTATCTGGATCAGATCAAAGGACTGCTACTCCTCCAGAATCTCCTTCAACAAAGAAGAGTACTCAATTTTCAAAGGGAGTGGCAAATTGTGCAAATATAGTTTATATTGTTCTTGTGACATTTTTTTATGGGATGCTGCAGATTTGAGCATCTAAGAGTGATTATAGAAACAATTATAACTTCATGTTTTGAGTATGAGTTTACTTTGTGATGTTAGTTAAAAAAATGATAGTAATTAGCTTGGTTTGTAAAATTCATGAAGCATACTGTGTACATGATCATTGAACACAAATATATGACATAGTACATATTCATATTGTTTGTGTAACAACCTTCCTCATGAAAAAGAGATTTTATAGTTGTGTTATTTGGACACGCGATTTTCAACACTGTATCTCAATTTTGTGTTTGTGAATTTTTAATGACTTGTCATTTCTTCTATGTACCAAAAAAAAAAGTTCAACAATTTCAAGAAGTGAAATGGTTACTCAAATACTTTTTTATAAATAATTATTTTAGTATTGGAATTTATTAGATGTTGTCGCGACATATTAAAATTACAAAAATATATTTAAATATTATTTTTTTCATCTACTTTGTTTTGCATACAATTGTTGATCATTCATTCCTATCTTCAAGAACTCAATCTCGAACTCAAACTCAAACTTCTTCGATGGCTCAACAATTTGAGGTTAGTAGTACCTATATACCCGATGACATTTCCTTCTATATTCTCTCGAAACTTTCTGTTAAATCTCTCAAAAGATTTTCTTGCGTTCGCAAATCATGGAATCATTTGTTCGAAAACCCTAATTTTATGAACATGTTCCGCAACAACCTCGTTTCAAAATCTCATTCACTCTACGATGAAAATGATGTGTGTCTCGTTCTAAACCAATTTGCGGCTCCTGAATTTCATTTGGATATGTATTTAGTTTCTGGTGATAGCTATCAGGATAAAGTGAAATTGGATTTTCCATCGCTATTTCCCAATGCACAAAATGGTGGTGGTCCTCTTGTTCGTATTTTAGGTTCTGCTATTAATGGTATTCTTTGTATTCACGATTATAATGAAGATGCAAATGTTGTATTGTGGAACCCTGCTACTGAGGAGATTAAAGTCATTCCTCCCAATTTTCCTGAAGTACCAGATGAGGTTTTGGTCGATTTTACTCTTCATGGATTTGGCTATGACTGCGTTAGAGATGACTATAAAGTCATTCGACATGGGGGTTATACTACATTGAATAAATGTTTGGTAGATTATGATGATGAAATTTGGGAGATATATAGTTTAAAAAGTAACTCCTGGAGGAAACTAGGTTTTAATATGCCGATGCGTTATGTATGTGCAAATGATGAGGTGTACTTTAATGGAATGTGTCATTGGTTGGGGAAAACATCTGGTGAAACATATGTGGTGTCATTTAACTTGGCGAACGAGGTGTTCTTTCTTACACCGTTACCCTTCAAGTATATGCCTACTGATCGTTTTAATGTTAGATTGATGGTGTTAAATGGGTCTTTTACTATGATATCAAATCATAAAGGGACCAAGTGTTTCCAAATATCAATTTTGGGTGAATTTGGTGTCAAGGAATCATGGGTTAGACTCTTCGATTTGAACCTTTGTCTTTCATCATTCAACGTCCTATCGGAGCAGGGAAGAAGAGTGATATATTCTTCAGAAGTATATATAATGAACTGGTTTATTTTAATTTAACTACTGGAATGACTGGGAAGATTGATATTAAAGAACAAATATGGTGGTGTAAGACGATAATTTACAAGAAAAACCTTCATCCGATTGCAGGAATAAACAATTAATTGCTTTTGCAGTCTATCTGTGAAACTTTCAAAGTTGAGATTTTATGAGTCTTGCTCTTAGGATTTAATATTTTATGCAAATTGGCTTGCCCATATTATATATTCTAGTTTCTATTTCAATTGTATGAATGTGCTATTCTCTTTATATATTCCTTTTGTGAATGGTACTTTGAGACATTATCTACTATTCTTCCTTTGTGCAGCATAATCTCTGAACAGTTTATGATGGCATTTAATTTCAATATGATGACAATTAAAAGAAAATAAAAATCTAATCTGATGATGATTCCGTATAGTATATTGTGAGATATGGCCCAGGAACTGCCATATCTAGAATGAACTATTGAGCTGAACAAAGTTGTGATCCAAATGATAGACAACAATTGTAAACCAAACAAAAGGTTATATGCTAGTATAAAGCAATGACACAAACACAAATATTGAACGCAACACTCTGACATGTACACACCAGTACAAGAGAAAATGAAATTTATTTATTTTGACAGAAAAATGCTTATAGCATTTCATTAATTAAAATGTGTTCAATACAATCTGGTATATCAATTAGAATTTGGAAACTAGCTGACAATGTGGCCGCCTTAGCAAGTCTATGAGCAACCTCATTTGCTTGTCTCCTCAAAAACTCTACACTTGAGTTTCTATAATATCTAGAGAAAATAGATTTACAATGCTCAACAATTACACCAAACTCTGTGAAGTCACGATTAGAGGAGCGAAAACTATCAACCACTCTTTTTGAATCCAACTCGAAGTCCACTGGGCCTAAGTTAAGTTCATGAACCCAGTTAAGGGCCGCAAGAAGGCCAAGTGCTTCGCCAACATGCACTTCACTTTTTGGAGAAAACCACTCAGTTTTAGCTAAAATAAAAGTACCTTGATCATCCTTTATACATATGCCAATGCCAACTTTATTATTATGAGATGGAAAAGATGCATTGACATTACATTTAACGCGTCCATTTGCCGGTTTTCACCAAGTACAATCTACACCAAGCTGCTGATCTGGGTTTGGTATGACAGCTACAGTTCGAACTGCATTCCAATCATCCAGCATAGTATTAGCACGAGAAAATACAAAATTTTGAACTCTGGTGATATTGTTCCATATTTGATTGTTGCATTGCTTCCAAATACTCCAAAGGATACATGCAAACACAGCTGCTTCCTCTTTTGACAGTTCCCGTAAGGTGCTCTTGGTTATATAACTACTTGTGTTGATATCTAACACTGACACATGTTAGACACTGGACACGCCATCTGAACACGTAGGTGCTCTTGGTTATATACTTATATGTATACTTTCAAAGTAATAAAATTGGTCATGAATCAAAAACTAAAAGTTCATTACTTCATTCCAAATGATATCCATATCTAAAGATGACATTCTACTTAACTGAACACTTTCCACATCACATATCTCATTCTGCATACTTTTGCTTCTGTCACTTAAGCCTGCTTTTCACCTATTTGAAAAGCAGCTTGCTCCCTGTATTCACATTACCTGATTAACTTTCATTTCTCAGCACTTTATGTCCCAATATGTACTAATGACGACTACAAGTTATAGAGAGATATTGTGGGGGTTTTCAATCAGTTTCATCAACTACACAATTCAAAAAATTATATTATCTTTATATTATATGCACACTTTCATTCATCTCATGCTATTGTATCATGTTGGCGTTTGTGATTGTGACACTTCTTCATAGTCGATAACTATTTTATTTCAAGAATCAAGATGATTTGTATTTTGTACTTTACCAGTGTGTTTTAAAATACCAGTGTGCAGGGCCGACCCTAGCACATTAGGGTTAGTGGTTATAGAATTGAATCCTGATATGGATTGGTTTATAGCTATCATATTCTTCATGTCATCATGATGATCATTAATTTAGATATTAGTTCGACAATAAGTTAAATACAAGTTAATTAATATACAAACCAAATTAATTAATGTAATTCAAAATAGAGTTTTTTATTTATTCGCAAATATTTTAAAAGTAAATATTCAACAATTCACATATTTAAAATGGAGAGATTAGGGTTTGAACTCCGATCATAGACATCTGACCTAATAATTAAAAAAAAAATCTAACGGTATATATAAATATTTTTTTTTTTTTTTGTCAAAAAAAATAAATATTTTTTTTCATCTACTTTGCTTTGCACACACGGTTGATCATTCATTCACTGTCTTCGAGAACAAGAACTCTAACTCCTTCAATGGCTGCAACATTTGAGGTTAATAGTAACTATATACCTGATGACATTTCCTTCTCTATTCTCTCCAAACTTTCTGTTAAATCTCTCAACAGATTTTCTTGCGTTTGCAAATCATGGACTCTTTTGTTTGAAAACCCTAACTTCATGAACATGTTTAGCAACAATATAGTTTCCAAATCTCATTCACTATATGATGAAAATGATGTGTATCTCATTCTAAACCAATTTGCGGCTTCTGGATCTCATCGGGACTGGTATTTACTTTCTGGTGATAGCTTTCAGAGTAAAGTGAAATTGAATTTTCCATCTCTATTTTCCATCGCACAGAATGGTCGTGGTGCTCTTGATTATACGTTAGGTTCTGCTATTAATGGTATTCTTTGTATCCACGATTATGATCATAATGCTGTATTGTGGAACCCTGCTACGGAGGAGATTAAGGTCATTCCTTCCAATCTTGGTGAATTTTCGGATGAGGTTTTGATGTGTTCTACTTTTCTTGGATTTGGCTATGACTATGTTAGAGATGACTATAAAGTCATTCGACATGTGTGTTATTTTGCACGTAATAAATATGTGCAAGATGATGAATATGATGATGAAATTTGGGAAGTATATAGTCTAAAAAATAACTCCTGGAGGGAACTAGGTTTTAAAATGCCGGCGCCTAACTTAATAAGTGGTCCACATCGTGAGGTATACTTTAATGGAATGTGTCATTGGTTGGCGGACACATCTGGTGAAACATATGTGGTGTCATTTAACTTGGCGAACGAGGTGTTCATTGTTACTCCTTTACCCTTGAAATATATGCCTACTTGTTTTGATCTTAGCTTGTTGGTGTTAAATGGGTCTTTTACTATCGTATCAAGTCATACGGAGACCAAGTCTTTCGAAATATCAATTTTGGGTGAATATGGTGTCAAGGAATCATTGGTTAGACTCTTCGCTGTTGGACCTTTGTCTTTCATCATTGAGTATCCTATCGGAGCAAAGAAAAATGGCGATATATTCTTCACAGATATATATGACGATGGACTAGTTTGTTTTAATTTAACTACCGGAATGATTAAGGAGATTAATATTAAAGAAGAAATATGGTTGTGTAAGATGATAATTTACAAGAAAAACTTTCAACCGATTGGAGGAATGAACAATTAATTAATTTTGTAGTCTATGTGTGAAGTTTTCACTATTTTATGCCATGTTAAACTTTATCAAGTTATATTTATATGCATATTGGCTTGTCAATTGGCCATTTTATATATTCTGGTTTTTATTTCAATTGTATGAATGTGCTATTCTCTTTATTGAATGATCTACATTTTATGTAGAAATAACTCATTTTGGAAACTTTTGGTGATCTATGTTAAAAAAACAAGTTTCAACTTCAATACTTTTGTGTGTAACCTTCCCTTTGTGAATGGCACTTTGAGACATTAGCTCCTATTCTTGCTTTGGTGCAGCATAATCTCTGAACAACTTATCATGGTATTAAACACTATCTATGCAAATGCAAGACCATGAATAAATGCAAGACCATGATCATTATTGGAAAATAAAAATATAATATGTTGATGATTCAGTATACTGTGAGATATGGCCTTGGAACTGCCATATCTAGAATGAACTATTGCGCTGAACAAAGTTGTGATCTATAGGAAAGACAACAATTGTAAACCAAACCAAATGTTATATACTAGTATGAAGCAATGACACAAACACGAATATTGAACGCAACACTCTGACATGTACACACCAGTAATAAAGAGAAAATGAAAGTTATTGAATATAACTACTTGTGTCGATATCTGACACTGACACATGTTAGACACTGGACACGCCACCATCCATCTGAACATGTTGGTACTACATTGGTTATATGTATACTTTCAAAGTAAAAAAATAATAAAATTGGTCATGAATCAGAAACTAGAAGTTCATTCCAAATGATATCCATATCTAAAGATGGCATTCTACTTAACTGAACAGTTTCCACATCACACATCTCATTCTGCATACTTTTGCTTCTGTCACTTGTGCTACCTCCAACCTTCAATTCCTTCATAGTTTCATCCTTTCCATGTTTAACCTCATCACTGTTCTTATTATTTGACCTTCCTAATGAATCTCCTTGTTTTCTTGGAGAAGAAGAAACACTTTGTTGTGATATTGCTTGAAGTTTTGCCTCAACGAGCGAAGCAGTTGTTCCATTCAATGAATTAGCTTGAATCACATGCTTAAGATCTGGAAAATTTAACTGTGCACATTCACCTCTTAGTATATATGCTGCTGTATCGTATGCAATTGCAGCATCTTCAGCTGTGTCAAATGTCCCTAACCAAACTCTAGTTCTGTTTCTTGGTAGCCTAATTTCAGCAACCCATTTCCCCCAATGTCTCTGCCTCACCCCTTTGAAAAGCTTCCCTTTTGAAACATATTTCATAGGTTGAGTCTTTGTGGTACTCAACCAATTTTCATTGAAAGACTTGGATTGCAAGTTTGTCATCATTTTGTTTGAATCACAAAATTCATAGCCACTGTTTTGTTGATGCTGAGTTAGGCCAAATTGAGACATCGGATATGTAGGATATGAACTTGTTGAGATGATTTCACTACTTTTGATATGTGATGTTGATGAGTATAGCATAGGTGGTTCCTGCAAAAACAAAGTCAAATTCGGATATTTCGGTGTTGTAGAAGAAGAAGCTAAAGATCCTGTTGTCTCATCAGACACTGGAGTTACCGTTAATGCCGGTAGAGTTTCCAAAAGATTTAGAGGAACAAAACTATGTTTTACATCTGAGGCTATGACATTAGGACTAGTGGACATAGAATTGAATCCTGAAATAGATTGGTTTATAGCTTTCATATTCTTCATGTCATCACGATGATCATTGAAATTTGTAGGCATTTGATTAAGTAAATTGGTTACAGCTAAAGGTACTACCTCTTGTTTCATTGAAGTAGAATTTGAAGTAAACCAGAAAAGATTTTGTGGTGATGATGTTAATGAAGAAGTGAGAGAATAAGAGCCTCTTCTTATAATTGTATCTTCCAAATACTTGGATTCTGTTGTTACTATTTCTTGCAAACAAGTTGGTAATTCCTTTTGTGTGAAGATTTCCATCTTGGGAAATATATCTTCCATATAGATCCTTTGAAACAGTGAAAATGAGATAATTAAAACCACTGACAGATAGAAATGATTCAAATGTCACTACACCAAATATATTTGCTTAAGGCTAAGACACAACTCATATTGACATTTGACAGGTATCTGTTATGGCTTATTATAATAGTAAAGGAACCTACTTTGTGTTTCATTTGGAGTTTTTTATGGTTTTAATCAGGTTTATTTCTTTATATGAATTCTATTTTTCTTCTAAAAAAGTTATGCTTGCATTGTAATTTACACTTTTCCTTAGCAGCCAATTGGAATCTGACAGCACATGCTCTTTTTTTGGTCAGCTATCTTACAAGGTACTACTAAACAATAATATAGATAATTAAGATAAACAATTTAATTAAGCTCTTATGATAAAAACTTTAATAATATAAGTGTTTATGTATAAGTTAAAATTATAGTGTTTTCATATAAGCTGTTTTTATAACTTATCTTGGAGAGTTTATGAAAGTAAGTCGAAAACAACTTATGGACTTGTTATCAGTTGTTTTCTTGAGTTCTCAGAAACAGTCTCACGAATAATTATGTCAGTAGATAAATTCAAACAAGTCAATCCAAATAGAATTTATCGTCGTTTCATTACAGCCGCTTCCTTATTCTAAGACCTTTATTTTCATGCTTTGTAATTATTTGGGGTATTGTTCCTTTTTGTCATTAATAATCATGTGATTTTATGGAACACCCACATGCTATATTCTTTTCTTCATCAAGCTAATGTAATTTAATATTCATGCAATTAATTAACCAATGTCATGCTTTGTTTTTTGTCACTAATACATTTCATACACACTAAGCATGGGAAAGAGCCTTAATTTTTTAATAGATAACCCTCTTATCTACTTATTGAAATGTCTTTTTAATCACCAAATGAGGTGGCAAGTTTCATATTTAACATCCTAAAATGCATTAATTTTTGTAAACTTAGCGGTGCAGGTGACAATTTTATTATCTATATTATCATGTCCATACAAATATTATATATATTTACCAAGGATTTAATTTGATTATCATATAGTATATATACTAATTTGATGAAGTCATTGCTACCTTTTAGTATTAAACAAATGGCCAAATTGCATGATCAAAACAAAGGTATGTAGTGCTTTATGTATTTGCTTTATGGACCACATTTCAATGTCTCTTGAGCATGGCTTAAAGACACTGAAACCTTCTCATATTGTTGATGCAGAAAAGAAAGTATACCAGAATCTCATGGCAGTATCCCCCTCCATATTTGAGGCTATAATGATTAGAATTGCCCTCTTAAGTGGAATTCATTGCACTGATTTTAAGTCATTCCATTTGTTTCATGACACATGGCTTGACAAATTTAAAGTAAACACGCCATTTAAAAAAAGACAGTTGCTTTCGCCTCTGAACAGATCAGAATCCTCTCGCGTTCCTTATCTATTGAGAGATATCTTTTGATACTCTAATAGTGTAAATTTTACTGAGAAATATCTTCTGGTAGTGTAAATTTTATCGAAAATATTTTTTTTTCAGTATAAGCAATGTGGGGGCGAAAAGCAGCTTATTGAAAAAGTTGTTCTATGTGAGACAGATTCTAGGCATCTTTCACTCTACATGTATGTAACTTTATTATTGCACTTTATAGTATACTATTTATAATAAGGTTTCTTTAAATATTGTAGCTGTTTAATCACTTACTTTATAATCCATGCACATGGTTGTGACCAAGAAAGAATGTGATGCATACCATTAACTATATTGTTATGTAAAATAAACAAGACAGAAGGTCATGTATAAGATGTTGCTTTAGTTAGCTGTCAACTTTTTCTACAACCAACATCATTCTTTATTCTGTCTTGTTTTGTACCTTAGCATGATGATGATGATGATCAAGAACATGTTTATTAGAAATTAATCACTTCTACTGTTCTACATTACCTCTGCTTAAATTAAGGATCATGGTAATGCAGTTTCCTCAGTTGATTATTTAGCTTGGTCATTCATCACTTCATGTATGAGACATTATTATGTCAAAGATTAACTTCAAGTGCAATAATATACTATCATAATTTATTTAACTATTATTATGTTTTTTTTTGTTTTGGTATGGAATTTAAAAAATTGAAGAAACAAGTAGTGGTTGAAATTTTTATGCTCTTTGTTCACCATTTGTTCTTCCATTAATTTTCTAAAGACACAAATCATTCGTAAATCATAATTTAACATTTTAAGCTTTTGAATTAAGAGCTGTTGTACTTTTTAGTATGACATAACAGAATTGCAGGAAAGTGTAAAAAGAATGAGAAAAAATAAAGTTAAAGAAATTAAAAGAACGTTTCTTTTTGGGATAAAAAACATATATTAAAGGAAAAGGCACGCTCTTCTTCTTTTTTTTTATATAAATGAAATGATAAATTTATTATAAATTCACACACACAAAGTTGAATGACTGAGAATCGAATCTCGATCATGTACATCCGGCCTAATAATATCGATATTTTCTGTCGGTTGAGCTAAGATTTCTAAAAAAAAAAAAAAAACACACTCTTGTACAAAAGTAAAATCAATTCATTGTAATTTCAATAACTTGTGCAATACAAGTAGTAGGGATTAAAATAAAATAACGAGAAATATATTCATAAACTCATTATTTTTTAAGTGACATGGTTAATTGCATTCAAAAATACAATTAATTTAAAAGAAGAAATGATAAATGTCTATAAATCCTAGCTCGATTGTCAAAAAATTGTGGAAATAGTCCATACATTAGCTAATATCTCATCTTTATCTCTTCTATAGTTCATACACGCCTATGCAAATCATTATAATGGCTTAGTTATGTTTGAGCGTGACTACACGAATTGGACTATCGTTTTAATTTGTTAAACTCCACCCCAGCCACCACTTGATTTCGCCTCTGCCTGCAACCATTCAAACCTAATCTGATATTAAAAAAAAATATGTTTGACCATAATTTTGCATGTAGTTTATGTTTGTAGTTTTTGCGGCTAGTCAACTCAATCTTACAACGGTGTTTTTAACTTGAAGATGGTTATAACGGTGTTTTTAGTAAATGTAGATATATTGTGAGGTTGAGTGAAACCCTTTCTAATATTTTTGATGAATTGTATGAATATTTAAAAAATATTGTCTAATTGTTTAATACTTTAATAATTGAAAATGGATGTGGATACTCTAAGGGTGCGTTTGATCTGCTAAAAAATAAGGGACTGGACAGGACAACTTCTGTTGTACTGTGTTTGATTTTAAAACTGTTATTGGTACTGGACAAACTGGGGGTCAAGGGACTGGACAAATTCAGATATACTTGTCCCCCACAGAACCATGGGACAACTTTTTGTCCTCAGCACAATTTATCTAAATCAGCAAAATAACATTTTCTCCATCAAGTATCATACAAGACAAAATTTATTCAATATCGTAAATATTTGTCCTGTGCTGTTCTACCTTGTACTGTCCTGTACTGTTCTGTCCAGTATTTTCATTTTGCAGATCAAACACACCCTAAGACTCTTTTTGGTAATCCCAAGTTTTAAACTTATGACTACAACTTAATTTATGAGCTCATATTGAAAAGACCTATTTTGTTACATTTTTATATCACAAAGCTTATAATTTATTTTAATAAGCAAATTCATTTAATTTACAACTTAAAATTTATAACTTATCATATTTTTCTTCCAATTTTATTCCTTATTAATTTCCTTAAAAAAAAATAATTATTACAAATATATTTTTTATGTCATTATATATGTACTAGCGGGCCAAACGGGCACGCCGTACCCGTTTGTGTGAACATTATCTATACATATTTTGAACATCTATTTATATTATTAATAGTTAGTTTTTCAAAAACAACAAATTAAGTCACAAAAATAAAGTTTAAGAAAATAGCCATTAAGAGCATTTTAGGTATTATAAAAAAAGCTACACTAAAATTATGTTTTCCCTTTATTATATGTATATGTATAGATGTATAGATTATTAATAGTTAGTTTTTCTAAAACAACAAATTAAGTCACAAAAATAAAATTTAAAAAAATAGCCGTTAAAGGCATTTTAGGTATTAGAAAAAAAAGCTACACCAAAACTATGTTTTCCCTTTATTATATGTATAGATAAACTAATTCTTATCAAAAAATTGTGTATAAACTAATTCAATAATTAACTTTATTAAATTCAATCAATTAGTTTATCTGGAATAGTTTATATTTTTGGTGACGATAACATTCTTCATTGTTTAAGGGATTGCTCTAAATCTCGTGATATGATTGATTTTCTAATAGTTTATATTTTTGGTGACGATAACATTCTTCATTATTTAAGGGATTGCTCTAAATCTCGTGATATCTGGAATAGCTTGGGTGCATCTTCTTGGAGCCAGTTTTTTCATCAAGATGTGCAACATTGGATTATGGCTCAAATTTTAGGTAATCACGCTCTTCTTTTTGCGGCAGCAGCCTGGACTATTTGGAGATGGCGCAACTCGGCTGTCTTAGACACTAACCCATGGAGCTTTTCTTTTACTTGGAGATTTTTATGCCATCAGTATTAGGAGTATGTTGAATTCCTGGATCCAGGTGCATGTTTTGAAGACGTCATGGGTCTTCGGTCATGTTGGACTCCGCCGCCATTGAGTGCTGTCAAATTGAATGTCGATGGAAGTTATAATCACATGACCGGTGCAACTGGAGTTGGTGGTGTGGTGCAGGATGTTAACGACAGATGGTTGCGCGGATTTTGCAGCTATGTTCAAGGCCAACATAGCTCTTTATTTGCAGAGTTGTATTCGCTCAAAACTGGGCTTGAGTTTCTTTGGTCATGGGGCTACTGGACTGTTATATGTGAGGTGGATTGTGGAGAAATTCTCACTATTTTGGATGATTTAAACATGATGATGTTTCATAGCTTCCGTGGAATACTCTCTGATATCAATAGTTTGTTGAGGCGTAATTGAAATTGCAAGCTTGAGCAAGTCTCTCGTGAAGCAAATTCGGTTGCATATTGGATTGCAAAATTTGGAGCACAAAATAGTAATATAGTTGATGCTATCCTTGATAATCCTCCTTTGAAGGTTGAGACTTTATTACTTAGAGACTTTGTTGCTGTAGTTTAATTTTGTCTTATTATTTAATTTTCCGATGTACCAAAAAAAAATCAATTAGTTTATCCGCTATAAACTTATAAGTTATGTGATAGTATTTTTTTTCTTCCAAATATTGACTTAAGCATGCTTAGGATATTTATTAGTAGTTAATTAGTAGTTAAATAGGGTAGGGGGTGTAACCAGAATAATTCTGTTTGGCTGGATTTGTAACTAGAACGATGACGGGTGCAATTAGCAATTTTCTTAATTTTTAATTCTTAACCTATTTTCCTTTTCCCCATAATTTTCACAGTTAACGGCACAGACCGGTGAACGAAGCTATACTACTTCATACCACCGTCCGCTGCGCCGCCGTCTCCGCCTTCTTCACCATCCGCCGCACCAAACCCCTTCGACAGTACTCCCTACCTCCTCACCAACCACCGTTCCGCCACACGTTCATCCCTTAGCCACTTCCAACACTACAGACACGGTGGTGCTGGAATCCTACGTCTATCGGAAAACAACAACGGTGGTGAGTTTAGTAGCTAGTTGAACTTGAATTGAATCCACATTTTAATTTTAATTTTAATTTCAATAAGCAATGCTATTTTCATTTTTTGTTGTGCACTTTTGTGTTTTCTAACTTCTTTTATGTGTATGCAGAGAAATTGTTGAAATCAAACCCTAACAATAACATTATGAAGAAGCGTCAACATGCTACTCTTACTTCTTCTAACTTGAAAAGGTATTAATTAGTAGTAAGGGTTCGAATCCCGACACCTGCATATAAAATGTGATGTCCCTGCCGACTGAGCTAAGCTCACAGGAACTAGTAATGGTTGATTTTATATTACTCTTTTATGTTCTTATTGTGTTTTACAATTTATTACCTTTAACATTGAGTACTTATTTATGAATTAATTAATCACTGTTAAATGTTTTCTTAATTGTGATAAAGTAAAGTACACAAGAACACACACATGGATAGGTGCACATTGAGTTTGCTAATGTAAAAAACACATGGCATTGACACTGATATATAAAATTCTAAAACGAGATATGATAGTCTTTTTACCTTTATTTATCCATCTATGTACTACCAGAAAGCTAAAAATGATGTAATCAAATTTAAGATGTTTTTTTTTGTACAACAAATTTAAGTTCTTTAATCTTTCATTGATCATCATCATTGAATATTGCATAGGATGAAGATGTGTGTATGTAAAAAGATGTGCATATGCAAGAGCTTTTCAAATGCTTGATTAAAATACTAAGTTATTACTTTTTAAATTTTTTGTTGTTTCAATGGTTTTAGGAAAAAATAGAACATGTATTCATTATTATCGTATATGTGTTTGAGGAGTGCACAAGGTGTGTTGAAATGAAGATACAAGTTTTTTTTTCTTTTCGACACACTTGTTTGAGTTGTGAGGCACGTGTCTTACGGAGTAAGACGTAAGACACCAACATGTGTCAGACACAGTGACATGACATGCCTAATATTAGGAGTGTCTTTGCCTCATAGTATAAGAATGTAAAATAAATTCAAATGATGCTATTTCGTGCTGAACTCTTTTTGGCTTTAGCTTTTTGTATAATAAAGCTTGCTGTTAATTTTGTTTATGCGTGTTTGTCAAATTTGAGCTACCGTTCATCACAATTTACTACCTGTCTTAAATGATTTAATGTTTTATCATACTCATCTATTTAAACATTGCGTTGAAATTGGCATTGCTTTGCCCCTCTTTTTAGGAAAAGGAAAGAAGATAAAGATAAGAAAAAAAAGAAAGAAGGTAGAAGGGAAGAAAAAGAGACAGAGATAAATGTTGACGTCATTAAATCTGAGAGTTCGCTGGAGGATGACCATGATGGAGAAGGTTTGAGTAAACATGTTTTTACATTACATGTTTAGTAAATGGGGTTTGTTATTAGGTTCACGATTAAATTTTATACAAATAACTTCATGAAACTAAATAAATACATGTTATAGAAATAATAGAGCAGGTCACATGATTATGAATAAAAGTAGTGCCAATGCCAGTAGAGACAAAGTTCGGGTAGCACTCATTTTAAAAACGATGGAATGGAAGAGTAAGAGCTCTTTTTAGGCAGTTTGAACATATGTTGAGGATAAGACTCGTAGAAGCTTCTGTAAAGAGGGTATACTAGGTGGAGGATATATCATTATAAGTTAGAGACAAAATTTAAAGAAAACTACAAGTCAGTCCATTAAGAAATTTATGGTAATTGGTCTATTTTTAGACATGATTTATCATCAAACATTCAGGCATTATGCAATTCATGTAGCTAATCTCACCTTGTGGGGAAAGGGTTTAGTGGTTGTTGTTCGTCGTCATAGAAGTCCAAGTAAAAGACTTCCATTAGGCTGTGATTAATTTGTCTTCTACAGTTTTTCCCTCATTTGCAATAGCATAAGATAATTATATATTTGTGGAGTATATGTTTTGATGATTTTGTTAATTTTTGCTTTTCTTAGGGTCTGACAACGATTCTCCTAGAAGCAAAGTTGTGGGAAGCTTGCAGCAAGATCTTGATGACAATGATTCTGAATCATTAGATGGTTCTGAGACTGAAGAGGACATTGAGTTTTCTCATTCAGATGAAGAGGATATTAGGACAACTGGTGGAAAAAACTCTGAGGATTCAGTGGATATAAGGTTTATTAACGTTAAATGTCTTTTTTCCCCTCTTTGGGATAGAAATTTTTTTCATTTGAGAGAAGTACAACCAAAGTTAACAGAGCTAAGTGGCTAATTGAAGCACCAAAGCTCTCCGATCTCTATTCCAATTAGAAATGGAAACCCTCATTTAAATTATTTATTTTTCACAACTGATTTATATCTTAACACTTTTATAACTGCATCATTTATGATTTTGACCTCCCTTGGATGTTTTATAATGAATCTGATTAATACTAATTACTAACTAACTAGTTGATAGTGTTACTTTTTGTATTACTTAATCATTATACATATCTGATTATAATACTATGTTTTTCTTAGCTTGCTTAATCTGACATTTTTTTTTCTTTCACCCAGCTCTTTTGATTTACATTTGCAACATAATTTATCAAAAGAAGAGATTGAAAACCAAAAGGACTTGAAATTCAGCTGGGATGTACCAGTTATTGGTGTCTCAAATTGCAAATGGACAGGAACTGGAGAAAATATATTGGAGGTATATACTGCTATTGTTATATCTAAGATTTGTTGCCTCTGCTATGGCTTTATTTGGATAGTTCTAAGTTTAGTACAGTTTTATAACTACACCCCGATCAATATTCCTTATCATTAAGGAATGGGGAATGGTTATCCTGGACACACAACAATACAACTTTTTTTATCGGTAATGGTGCCCTATAATAGATTATGTTATGTGTTAGATGAAAAATAGCAAGAGGGTTATCAACCGTCTTTGATGCCCTTTAATCACTGTTTTTAGATTGGGCTTAACTCATCATCACAAAACAAACTTGTAAGGTAAAGAGTGTCACTCTTTATATAATCATTTCACGCCTTCTCTCACTTCTATGTGGGACTTGGGGTGTTACCAATACACCGCTCATGCCCAACACTATTGGGCTTGATGCATGAATATAAACGGGGGATGGCCCAGATCAATAGACTCTGATACCATATTAGGTTTGTATATTGGGCGTAATTCATCCTCACAAAACCAGCTTGTAAGTGAGGGGTGCCACTCCATATAAATTCATTTCAAGCCTTCTCTCTTTTTTATGTGGGACTTGGGTTTTTCCAAATAAATAGATCTAATTGTTGAGCCAAAGACCTATTGTTTACTGTATTTTTAGAGACTTTGATTTGTTGTCCTTGCTGTCACAATAAACTATGCAGTGGTTTGTTTCAAATGGAGTAAGCCTCTTTTGGCGGATTATACTTTCCCTTAACGTTAATTTTTCCCTTGTCTACCTAGTGGCAGAAAAGATTTTGTTGCTGGCTATTGTTTTTAATTTTTCCCCAGTCGTTAACATCATTCACGTCTTGACTTGTCAAAATTTTATATTATTCACTCACTTTTTTACACATCAAAGAAAAATCCTAATCTCTATCAAATATGTCCTTCCTTTTTTTGTGCCTCTAGTACATATTAAATTCTCTGCTGCTTTCTTTTGTAGGATTTTAATATCAACTCCTGCCCTGGTCTGAAGGCAAAGTTATATGAGCATTGGATGGATGTCTCCAAAACATCTGGAGGCAAGGATATTAATTCACCAAAACAGCAGATGTTTTTCTCCCTTTGTAAGTTGATTTGAAATCATAATATATAAATAATTAAGTTGTTGAGATTTTATCTGTATACTCTTTATTTTTATAGCAAGATTCACAAAGTTGAGTTGGTGTTGCATAAAAAAAAGGTTGAAACTGGTGTTCCATTTTTTGCATTTTGTGTTCCGTTTTTTGCATTTTGTTTGGTTTTTCTGCGGTTATAGGGGATTCAGGCATCATATTGCACATTTGTAGACAACATAATTTTAACTTTGAATTTTGTAATCCTTATATGGGGCATTCATGTCATGTTGACTTGGTTTCAGGCAGCAGCTACCGGGATATACTTCACTGTAACAAGAGACCGTTCTATCTAAAAGGCCTTGAAGACACAAGCATCATGGATGCATACATAATGCATTCTGTAAGCAAATTTTCATTTCATTCTATATAATATCTGAGGACTGTTTACATGATTACTTAATAGCTATTTTGCACAGCTGAATCACGTCTTCAAAACTAGAGATTGTATTAAAAAGAATGATGCCAAACTGGCTAGGCTTGAAGAGGGTGCGGATAGTGAGAGGTTCCGAGATCAAGGTTTTACTCGTCCTAAGGTAATGGATATTTTGTGCTGACCGTTTCCTGATGATGAATGTTTTTCTATCATAATTGAAAAAATTTCCTTGATATTCCCTTGAAATTGGCTTGAGTAAAAGTTTTTCTTATGAAATGTAAAACACACTTAACATATATATTTTTCTATTGTGTGATCCAGGTTTTAATTTTGTTGCCATTGGCAAGTATTGTGTACCGTGTTGTAAAGAGGCTTATACAACTTACACCTTCAGCTTACAAGGTAACTTAGTGTTCTATTTTATAAAATTTATTTCTAATGCAGTCAAGCTAACCATGATCTGGACTCTCAAACATGACATGATATCAATGCATGTTCGGGACTCCGAGGTGTTGGCTCAACCCTTAAGCTGGACATTTGGCATCTCTTTCGGGATACAAAATATTTTTCCCTGCTTGTTGTTGTAATGAAATAGTGCAGTTGTGAGAGAAAGAGAGGAGTTAACTCTAAGTTTAAATTTTATTACACTTAATAGCTGAAATGATTGCATGTAACTTTCTGCTTAGGTTTGTAGTCATTGATTCCTTGTTGCAAGCGCTGCTTATTAACACTATCCATCTTATCTTTATTGTATTACATTTTCCTAGAGCGAGATAAAATATTCTAGTGGTCTTTTGTGATATTTGTATCTGTTTTTTCAGGTCAATGTTGAACATATGGATCGTTTTTCGGCTAAATTTGGTGGTGAAGAACATAAAGGTGACATGGAAAATGGTGAGGTGTCTGAAATTGCATACCCTCAAAAGTCATCAAAACCGGATGACTTTGAACTACTTTTTGGAGGCAATAATGAAGACGACTTTATGATTGGCATCAAATTTACTAGGTAAAATTACATTTACACTGCTATAGTGATTAGCATGGTTTATTCTCTTTCCCACTCCGAAACATATTGTGAAAGCTTGTAGAAGTCCCCCCATCAACATTTTAATTATAGTCATTATCCTTGTTATTTGTGGTTTTTTTTTACTTACTCAAGCCAATTAAAAAATTCTCATATATTTTTTCACTCTTAAATGTGTCATCTTGATAAATAAGTTTCTTTTTTATAACTTTGTATTGGTTAAAATGTAATGCAATATGAATTGATTATCTTATTTTTAATAAGTTTTATTCTTTGTTCCGTGCAGAAAGTCCATCAAATTGTTCAGTGATTTCCATACCTCAGACTTTATTATTGCTTCACCACTTTGTTTGGCTAATGTAAGCTGATTTATTTCCTTTTTGAATTTATGCTAGTTTCTTTAACTAGTGACTGTGTAGATTGTAGACCTTTTGCTCTTGAATTAGTTTCTTGAATTTATGATAGTTTCCTTGAAGAAAAAAGATTTGAGTTTGTCAGTGTATAGTTCTAGCTTATCTTTTATCTTGTGTGTCTATGCGCGTCGTGCAGCTTATTGTGTACTATGGTTAGTGACAACTGTTGACAGCTGTCACATACCACCAATTTAAATCGGTGTTTACAGAGTTGTGTTTGATTCATTCAATTTTTCCTTAGAAAAACACTCTTGATATCAAGATTTTGTAGAGGCCATTGTCGAGTAGTAACCATGGAGAAGAATAACCTGCGAGATGCCATTTTCGGCACAATAGAGAAAATGTCACAATAGTCTAGATTGAAGATCTATGTGTAGCCTTTGGAAACCAAATTGGCCTTTAGTGTTTCAACTTTAACATCAGATAAACTTTAATTGTGAAAATCCAACAACAGCCTACTACAAATTGCTTAGTGGGAGGGGAATGAGGTATTAAGTACAAATGTGCTGAAGGGCACACATCTCGTCAGTCTTAGCATGTCTCCATTCATGACGAGATAGGCCACCACTTACTTTCTCTGGAATAGAGTCATAACACAGTAGGAGGACAAGCACAATGCAAAGGAAATAAACAATGATAACTTAATGACGTAATTAATTTAGTTTAATTTTTTTATTAATAAGCCTCTCAAGCTTATGTAATTTTGTTGAACTTTTTCTTTTAATGTATTGCTTATATACGCTAACATCATGTTGGTCTGAATGTTAGAAAATTGAAGAGTTTGGAAGCAATAAGGAAAAAGATTTAGATTTTCTTTCATCCATAGAGGTGATTTCCCTGCTCTTAATTGTTACATCATACTTTATATTTCTGTCTAGATAGGCAGATACCCTTTATATGTATGATGTAATATATCATATGAAGTTGACAAAGTATGTGTTTTTTTTAAGCAGGTTCTGATTATTGATCACGCAGATGTAATAGCAATGCAGGTTTGTATTGTTTGTTTAAATTATTGCAACAAATTAAATTCACCCATGATTTTAGCTACATTATAAATTCTGTTACTCATTATTGTTGAAACTTGTCAGAATTGGTCTCACATGCATACAGTTCTTGAACACTTGAACCGCTTACCGTCTAAGCAGCCCAGAACAGATGTTATGCGCATTAGACCATGGTATATTCATTGAAGCTGGTTTTTCTTATGTTTCCTACTCCCTCCTTGATTAATATAAATACTTGTTTTCTATTATTACTTGCATTTCTTTTAATTTGGTATATGACATACTGATTGTCACTTGCTTTACTTAAATAATGAGGCCATTTGTTTTTGTTTTTTCTGAAAGAAAATTAAAATCAATAAATATATTTTTTTTTCTGGAATAAAAATAATTATCATATACTGTAGTTAAAACAAAAAAGTTAAATAAGGGTGAGGGATAGTTAAAAAAGTTGCAGTATGGAAGGAGTATAGAATATCCTTCTATACATAAGATAAAAGAAAAGTGTTAGAATAAGTGTTTATCAATCCCAAATAGTGGCCTGCCCTTTAAAATCAGTACATTGAGTAGTAAAACAAGTTTATTTGCCTTTATTAGAACTTCCTTGGAAGTTGGAACACGCGTCAATAGTAAAACAAACACTTTGTGAGTTATCTCGGTATTTTTTTCTTCCTGAGAGCTAAGAAAACTTGCACTCAGGAACTTGTGTAGGTGTGTGCAAATTAGAGAAATCAGTACATTGAGTCAGTTTGAGGTCTGCTAACAGAAAAGCTATAAGTATGCAGTATATATGTGCCACTATTTGCCAAAAGAACGCAGCTGAGCTTAAAGTGAAAAATTATTTTTAGGCTGAAGCTGGGTTAGTAAAACAGAGAGCTCATGACTGTTGTTATGCATGCTATTTGTATTCTCTCTATCATTTCTACTCATTTGGACGGCAAAAAAGGACTGCCCTGCTTTTATTTATTCAGTGTGTTAGAATATATGAAATATGTCATAATATCTTGGATGTAGTATTATGTTATCCAAGATCTGCACTAGAAACCTGAGATCCATTCCCTAAAAAAATATTGACATGCATAATTTTGTATTCCTTGTTTAGGTATCTTGATGAGCATGCCAAATTTTATAGGCAAACTATAATTCTGGGTTTTTATTCGAATCCAGGTGATGACCATTCCTTCTTGTAGTTAAATGTTTTAAGAACAATTCGTATTTTTCACGTGTTTTTCCTTGTTTAGAGAAAACCATATGCAATTTGTTGACTTGGAGATGGGTCTTCCCATTCTTCTTCATTTATAGTTTTTAATAACTTTGACAGATGTTAGTATGCATGTATGATTGTAAAATGAATGTTTCTTTGCTACATATGGTGACTCATCCTGCTTTTAGTGAGATTGGTTTTCATCCATTTGAATTTACACTAAAATCATCATGATAGTCTATTTCCAATTATAAAAAGTTGAAATTTTTGGGCCTGTTTGGCTAGAGAAAACTTTTTGGGTCTGTTTGATCTGCAAAAGATAAAAACTAGACAGAACAACACAAGACAAACTCTTCATTTATTGAACAATTTGTTGTTTCGTATGATGTTTGGTGGCCAAAATGTTATATTGGTATTTTAGAGATGGGCAAAAAATTGTGTTGTGGTTTAGTTGTGAACAAAAAAAAAACAGTTTTTGTCCTGTCCTTCGCCCCCAATTTGTCCTGTCCCAAGAACATTTTTGAAATAAAACACTGTACAACTGAAGTTGTCCTGTCCTGTCCCTTATCTTTTAGCAGATCAAATGCACCCTTTGTTTTGATTGTATCTCTTCACTTTGGATTGCAAAATTGCCACCTTAGGGAGGGGGGGATTGTTGGTTAACCTGTGGTTTATTTAACCAAGTTATATGGGAACTGCTTTATTACTAGTCTTTCTATTGTGTCCTTTTTTACTTCCATTATGGAAACATGGCTTGAAATGTTATAACCCCTACATTTCCTGGTTGTAGATATAAACGCTTCATTCAATCATCAATGCTCTAATTATGAAGGGAAGGTATGTCACATATTTTGTTGCGCTTTCTATGTATTTGCATGGCCTTAAGGTTTCAATCCAGGATGGTTAGAGATATGTCATGGCTGAGAAGTTTTCACTACATCAAAATCTCTCAATTTTTTCCTGCTACTTTGTATTGTTTATTCTTATATATACAACTCAATACAAGGCAATAGGTTTTTTTTTAATCGTGGCTCATAATGCATAAAACATTGCAAAAACATTGCAATGAAGTGTATGGTATGGAAGCAATTATACCAATCCTATAACTAGTTTTTTTAATTGTTATTTGCAGGTGAAGCTGATGTGTGAATATAAAGGTGTTCTACACAAAGTACTCCCTAAAATTCAACAGGTACGCTTTCTCAAAATATCTTGCTATTTGTGAAAGTAATATGCATTCCGTGCTTTTATGCTATTGTGATGCATCAAGATTCTATTTAATGTATGGTAGGCATTTCATATTGGAAGGAGGCAAATTAGGTCTAGGTACATTTTGATAAACTAGTAGGCAATATTATTGCTCCTCAATTTGCTTGGCTCTTATGTGATATGTAAACGATATTCGATGTTGTATTATTACTTGATAATACATTGAGAAAATTGTCATTAATGGCTGTAGGCCAAAATCAGCCCTAGAAGCTAGCTTAAGAGGTGAGGATTTCTTGAACTTGAAAGTCAAGAATAAACTATTCTTCTGCTGTCGTCTTTATGAATCGATTCTCTTAGAAAAATAGTGTTTATTACAAGCATGATTGATTTCTCTTCTGTTCATTATTACGGGAGTCTAGTTGAGGATGCTCACAAAGTTTTTATGAGCCTACCGTGTAGCTAGAATATGATTTTTTTTTTTTGTAAACCATGGCATATAATTATGCTATGTTGGCTGACTATTCATTCTTGTCATGATTATGCTGTGTTTTTTGTTTAATATTTCTGTAGGTTTGTTCCTTACTCTTTATTCTACTCAGCTAATACTTGTTCTATATCTTGAATCATGTAGGTTTATGTAAGGTTTGATATAGACTCAATAGTAGATGCTGATGATAACCGTTTTGATTATTTTGTGAAGAAGGTATGTATTCTGGAATTGTGGTTTTGAAAATTGTGTCGAGTTTAGTTTTCCATTCTTTCTTTCTAGCAATTTAAGGTCGTTGCTAGTCTTTGTTGGGTAAATTGGCTCAAGTTTGAAGTAAATAGACATGATTTTGTAACATGTACTAAAAATCTATATGCGTGATAATATATGAATCAAATCGTATAAGCAATGGTTCAGAAGGTTTAAATGAATAATCATTATGTGCTTGTTTGTTAAAATTTATGATACATCAAATTGTATTTGAGATTATGTGAATCATTCTTGCAGGTTTTCCCAAGAATAAAAGATTCTGATGAGGTAAACTTTTTAATAAGCTTCATTTTTTTCTAGCTGCATGCCTGTGAAAATTTGAATTTATATACAGATACATTTATGATTTTTTAATGAAAACTTTGATGCAGGGAGGTATCATGATATTTGCCAGCTCTTACTTCGAATTTATTCGAATCCGAAATTTTTTGAAGTCGCAGAATGCCTCCTTCTGTCTACTTGGAGAGTAAGGAACCATTTGCTTTATTGTTCCATTATAGCTCTAATTTGATTCTTATTTGATCATAACTTAATAGTGTATCTTTGCAAATTCGCATGTTCCATTGTAATTTGTGTCGGTCTTTCTAATTTAGGTACACAACCCAAAAGGATATTTCTCGTGCGCGTCTTTGGTTCTTTGAAGGGAAAAGAAAAATTATGCTTTACACAGAGAGATCACATTTTTACCACAGATATAAGGTTGTATACAGTGAAGTGTTTTTTTTTTCTCCTTCCCTTTCTTTCATATAGTTAATTTCTTTGGTATTAATAGTATGTTTTGGTCGTTTTGAAATTATTCTTATATGCTCACTTTCCTCCAACCAGTTATATTGATGCAGAGTTTGACAAATTTGGTTTATTTCTTCATGGCAGATTCGTGGGGTTAAGAATTTAATCATGTATTCGCTCCCAGAGAGAAAGGAGCTTTACCCTGAGGTAAGTTAACTTGTGAATAAAGTAGTATATTTATCTCCTCTCACAATAATTCACTAAGGAGTATAAAACATCTTTAGTAGGAATCCTCCTAAGCTAACAATAAAATCAGAGGAAAGAGAAAAAAAATGTCTGAGAAGAGTAATCATATCATATTCTTTTACATGTCCAATCATGAAAACCCCCCAAAAAAGATGTGCAAAGACCCAAGATTTAGCTAATAAGACGAGCCTGTCAAATATATGGTTTAGAGGAAGAATTTCATGGCTGAAAGTTTCAGAATTATTTCCCAGCCAAATTCATTGGTCAACTCTAAGAAATCACAACCAAAAAGAACTATATTTTTCTTTTTATTCTGTTTCTGTAGCCTATGAATGAAGAAATTTAGTTCATGGCTTCTTTTTTCTGTTATAAATTCGCATTAGATTTTATTACCATTTTGCCCTTATGATTGACACTGTGAACACAAATTCTAAAACCTTAAGTCTTAATCCTTTCACCGACATTCTTCGTTTCCACTTGCAGGTTGTTAATGCGCTTGACGGGTCTGGGTCTGAAAACTCGCCATGCACAGTTCTTTTTTCACGCCTCGACAAGTTTCGGGTAATGCCTCATTCTCTTTGATGTCCCTTCAATATTAAGCTACTTGATGGAATATAGTATACACATCTTTATGTTAATAGTTGAATAGAAAGTTAATTGATGCCAGAGAGGGAGAAAAAAATGGAGGGCTTGAGATTTAGTGATTTAGTATCTTGTCCTTATTTATTTACTTACACCTACTTTGTTGCCAAGAATGCCTAAATAGTTGGATGTTAGTATTGTTTTGCAGTGTTTGTTAATTAAATATAAATTTTTCTTGAAATTCTGATAATTTTATTTTCCTTTTGATATTCTTCCTTCACTATTTTATACCGTATTGATATTATCATACTTTTCTTTTTATTTTGGGACTACATTTTAGCTGGAAAGAATGGTTGGAACTACTCGGGCAAAAACGATGATAACTTCGGACAAACATGTTTTTGTTTTTTGCGAATAGAATTCTGCTGTATGGCATGTCATATATTTATATGCTTCTGAAACCGAGTCTCAAGAAGAGGAAGCCAATTTGTTTTTTCGATGGATATGCTTGAAGTATGAAACGATACCGACTTTCTTCGATGGAGGATAACATTCCCTTGGGAGTTTTTTCCTTATCCCCATTGGTTTACTGCTTATGTAACGATAGAATTGTGAATATGCATAACATGCATGCAGAGGTAATTTGAAAGGAACAATTTCCAGGGTCAACTCTCAGATACATGTTTTTTGTGACTCTATTTCGTTGGGAGTTTAATACACAAGCAGGGTGTTAGATGACATTCATAGAATATGTGCTTTAGCTTGGTATTAAATATTTATTTCTAGAGATTTGTTATTGTAATGAATGTAATATGAAACAACTTATTGGTTAACAAAAGACATTAATTCAGGCTTTTGACCTTGTGTTGGTTTTCACCACCATATTAGTCTCTCAATTATGAAAGAAAAAAAATGATGAAGAAATTAAACACACTTAATTGTTAATATGTTATGCATCAAACAAGAAACAAAAATTCTAATGGTGATCCATTGCAAGAAACATCTTCCTCCTTTCCCTAAAATACTCAACAAGTTGCTCATGGGATGGGAGATTGTTTTTTATAGCTGGAATTTCCATGAAATTCTTCACCCAAGAGTGAAGGTGGGGAAATGCATCAATTGTGATGAACTTGACTCCAACAATTTCTTCCATCACTGGCAAAGTATGTGCAACCCAACCCAATGCTATGTCTGCCAATCCAATTGTGTTGCCACCAAAAAACATATTTTTACTAAGTTCACTTTCATTTTCTATAACTCTCAAAATTTCCAAA
This sequence comes from Trifolium dubium, assembly GCA_951804385.1. Lineage (NCBI taxonomy): Eukaryota > Viridiplantae > Streptophyta > Magnoliopsida > Fabales > Fabaceae > Trifolium > Trifolium dubium. The sequence goes on along the minus strand of OX638064.1, from coordinate 50,884,869 downwards.
GTTTCTTTTATTGCTCTCTCTTGTTTTTCTCCATCATATAGAAAAAACTCCATCATTTGCATCGTCTGTAAAAAATGAAAATCATTTCAATGTTACTCTGTGTTTATTTCCTATAGCATAAATTTATGAAATCATTATTTTAGGCAATTCATAGTTTTTTATAATGAATTAATTTACTTACACTGAGATTATTCTTACTCTTGATAATACGTTGTTTATTATGAAATAATATTAAATAGACACTAAAGAGAAGTGGAATTAAACACAATTTTTTCTTTCTTTACTATTTTTATTGAGAAGGAAATAAGTCGGGCCAAACAGACACTAAAGAAAATAAGGGAAAACTACACAAAGATATGCATATTTGTTACCTTTTCCTCAATGAATTTTGACCAAAAACGAGCATTGGTCCTGTCATGAGCATCTTGGGGTAATAGAGGTATTTGAGGCCAAGTTTCCTCTATATATTGAACAATCACCATTGACTCTACTATTGGTTTTCCATTATGTACAAGAACAGGAACTTTCTTGTATATTGGATTGTATTGAAGTAACAAGTTGCTCTTATTTGCTATATCTTCACCATAATACTCATAACTCACACCTTTTAATTTTAGTGTCCACACAACCCTCTGAGAAAATGGACTTGACCATAGACCAAAAACCTTAACATCCTCCATCATTTATTTTTATATATCTTTATGGGACATGCATTATTAGTCTTATATAGCTGAAATATAAGGAAGCTTCTTGGTTCTTGTTAAGTGTTTATGAGCCAAGAAAAGTTTGAAACGAAAGATGAAAAATCAAACATATACATGCTTTTGGGGGTCAAGGATTACAAATTTGACTTGTATCACTATTATCACCTATTATATGTGACAGTGACAAGGAAAGTATGTTCACCAATTAGCATAATACTACTATACATGGAAAGTATGTTCACCAATTAGCATAGGAAAACTATGCATGGAACTATTACTTGTATATGGTTGACTTGAAAGGTCAAGGAATTTCTGTATGCAAATAAAATATTACAAGGACTACAAAATAAAAAACTACGTACTAGATTAAGGAGTCAAATTGTTATTTTAAAATAATACAATATAATAGGCTAGAGCATTGTTATTGAATCACAAAAAACAACATTTCGACACGATAAATTATATATCGTTATTGTATCATGTAGTCATTAATATAATTTGTCGTCTGAGCTAAATTAATGATTAAGATTAATCGATGTTGATTAAATTTTAATTGTCCAATGTAAAATGAATAATTGTAATTAAAACACGTCCTTTTTATTTTTTTTTAATAAGCAATAATTGAATTATAAGGAGTACAAGGGGTACTCAACCCTTACAATTCATAAGAAAGGACTACACACTTTGTAGACAAACAACCGGATTATGACACCAATCCGAGAAAGTAAAAGAACAAGTATGCCCAACCCGACTACAAAACCAAAGCCATGAAAAATAATAAATGTTACGCATCAAAGTTGCAACATCTACAACCGCTCCCTGAAAAATAATTTTGTTGCGCATACTCCATAAATTCCATGTTGTGGCGAGCCAAAATATGTGACAAACTCGAAGTCCCTTTTTCATATTAACCAAGCTACCAAACTGGACAAAGTGGTTACAACCATCTACCTCAGATACCTCCGGACAACCCATCCACTGTGAAACCAACCTCCATACAAATTGAGCAAAAGCACAAGAAAAAAACAAATGTTTACTATCCTCTGTCCGCATAAAACAGAACACGCAGCACATGTCAAAATCATCAGTAATAATACCTCGACGGGCTAGAGCTTGTTTGGTTGGTAACCTATCTAAGAGTAACCGCCACCCAAAGAAAACAACCTTCGACGGGATATTGTTTTTCCACAACTTACGAAGAGCAATAATAGAAGTCGGAACAACAGACAGAAAACCATTGAGATCCACTAAATTACAGTAACAAGAATTAACAGAAAACTGACCGACAGAGCTTGGGATCCACCGCCAACCATCTTCTTGACCAGAATCCAAACTAATATCATGTAAGAGAATTTCAAGTTCCTGCAGCGCTACCAAATCAGCCGGTGACAACTGATCCTGCCAACACCATTTCCAGCTTAACCAATGAGAATCCCATCTATCCGCAACCACTGTCTCCGGAGTAGCGTCTTTGGCAAATAAACCCGGAAAAAGATCACTCAACGGTTGACTTCCTAGCCACTTCTCTTGCCAAAACCCCACATTATCTCCCCGTCCCAACTTAATACCTACATTACTTCGAAAACTGTGTCTATTCAACAACACCAAATCTCGCCACCAAATTGAGTGAGAAGAATCAGGAAAATGATCCCCACCACTCAAAAAAATTCCATGCATCCTCCCATACCGATATTGAAGTATTTTACTCCACAAAGAATGTCTCTCCGTGATACAGCGCCATTTCCATTTATTGAGTAGTGCTTCATTAAACAGTGCCAAATCTTTTACCCCTAACCCTCCCCGTTCCTTAGGAAGACAAATTTGGGCCCAACTCACCCAACATAACTTATGGGCAGCCGCACCACCACCCCAAAGAAAGTTTCTTTGGATGCGCACCATCTCCGTTACAACCCCTTTAGGGACCTTAAAAAAGGAAAAGAAATACAAAGGTAAGCTGGCCAACACGGAGTTAATTAGAGTAACACGTCCCCCATAAGACAAATGTCGACCTGTCCAGCTATTCAAACGTTTATGCATACGATCCACCACCGGTTGCCAAGTCTCTTTTCGACGCGGATTAGCCCCTACCGGTATGCCCAAAAATTTAAAAGGAAGTGTATCAGCCCGACAAGACAAAAATTCCGAACCAGCCGTCAAAAAATCAGCCTCCACATGAATACCATATAGCTTGCTTTTTTGAAAATTGATTTTCAGCCCTGAGACCACTTCAAATGCCCGCAAAATTGTTTTAATACACCACAAGTTTTCCCAAGTTGCCTCTCCCATTAATATAGTGTCATCCGCAAATTGTAACAAAGAAATAGTGAGAGAATCATCAACCTTGAAACCATGATACCTCCCTAACTCGACAGCTGAGTTCACCAACCCTGTCAAACCTTCAGCTGCAATTAAAAATAAAAAAGGTGAAAGAGGGTCACCCTGACGTAATCCTTTTTCCACTGCAAAGTCATCTGTTGGACAACCATTGACAAGAACTGACATCGAACTATTAAACACACACGCCTGCATCCACTTTACCCAATCAGCAGAGAACCCCATAGTGAACATCATTCGTTCCAAATAACTCCAGTTTATGGTATCATAAGCACGTTCAAAATCAACTTTGAATAACAAACAAGAGTCTTTTCTTCGTTTCGCCAAATCCACAACCTCATTCAAAACCACTACCCCATCTAAAATTTGTCTGCCAGGTAAAAAAGCTGACTGACATTCTGAGATCACATTACCCAAAACCCGTTTCAATCTGTTAGCAAGCAACTTCGATAAAATTTTGTACAAACTACCAATGAGACATATTGGGCGATAATCAGAAAGTGCAAGGGGATGATCTTTCTTCGGAACCAAGGTCAAGAACGAAGCCGTTACAACTTTAGGTAAAATAGCACTTGTATGAAAGTCGTTCACAAAGTTCATCAAATCTTTCTTTACAACGGACCAGCAAGATTTGTAAAAGTTCAAATTATACCCATCCGGTCCCGGACTTTTATTACCATCACAACTCCACACCGTCTCATACTATTTTTTTTGGACCACAAACTATTTTACAATGCCAAAAATGGAAATAAATCAATAAAATAAACCGAGGGCGGAAAGTGAGAATCTCAAACTAATTAGGGTAAAAAACAACAATAACAAAAAAATCAAGTTAGAAACACAAAACCCTAAACCCTAGAAGCTACTTCTTCTAGAGACTTCCCTTTTCCCATTCAAAAACAATAAACTCTACAGCGTTCTTCCTTCAACAACAACAACAATTTCTACAACTTCTTCAGTGTTCAATTTTCTCAGTTCAATCAACACAATGTACCGATTTGCTTCCTCCCTTGCCTCCAAAGCTCGGTAAGTCATCAATGGCAGTGTACTCTTTTGGTTTCAGAGACTTTTTCAATTACCCTTTTACTCAATTCAGTTGGATTCATTGTATTTTCTGAAATTATTCAATTGGGTCTTCTTGAAAATGATTGAAAATGGATAAAAATTTAAACTTTTTAATTAATTGTGCATTGTGTATGAAATGGATCTAGAGCCAGGTTGTTTCTGATTTATTACTTGTGCATGGTTTATGATTGAATATCCAATGTTTTGAATGATTCTAATTGTGAATTGTTGTTCATTTGGATGCAGAATTGCTAGGAACAGCACTAATCAGGTGAAACACTGTTTCATTAGCATTGTTTTGTTGAAAATGTTTTGAGATTAGTAATTTACATTATTCTTAATATCTGTTTTTTTATTATTTGTGATGCATAGATTGGAAGTAGGGTGGCATGGAGCAGAAATTATGCAGCAAAAGATATCAAATTTGGCGTTGAGGCTCGGGCTTTGATGCTTAAGGGTGTTGAAGAGCTCGCTGAGGCGGTTAAAGTAACCATGGGTCCTAAGGTAACTAAGAAGTTCTTTCTTTAGTTCGGTCATCACTCACACTAAGAAGAAGAATACTAGTTTTGGTTGTAGGAATGGAAGATATTGTATTATCAATTGTTGCTCATTATTTTATTGGTGTTGATCATGATTCTCTAAGTTACATTTATCTTGTTTTTAGGGTCGTAATGTGGTTATTGAGCAAAGTTTTGGTGCCCCTAAAGTGACAAAAGATGGAGTTACGGTTGCTAAGAGCATTGAGTTCAAGGATAAAGTCAAGAATATTGGTGCCAGTCTTGTAAAGCAGGTTGCAAATGCTACCAATGATGTAGCTGGTGATGGTAAGCTGTTTTATCTATGCTATATTACACTTTTAAAGTTAAATCTTCACCGCCATTGATTCGGTTTTATCCCTAGGTCTATGACATGATGGTATAGATGTTAGAAATCAAATCTAAATACTGTCATATTTGACATGCTGATATTGAGCATTTGTCTTGATGTTGTGACTTGTGACTGAGTAATGAGTGGTCTAAATTTTTGCAGGAACCACTTGTGCTACAATTCTTACCCGAGCAATATTTACGGAAGGGTGCAAATCAGTTGCGGCTGGAATGAATGCAATGGACTTGAGGCGAGGTATAAATATGGCTGTTGATGCTGTCGTGACAAACTTGAAAAGCAGAGCACGGATGATTAGCACTTCTGAAGAAATAGCCCAGGTTCGTGTTTCAATTTTTCAGATCTATTTGGGATATAACATTCCTAGAACTGTGAGGGACAATTTTTTTTTTCCTTTACTGAATTTTTAATGTTGCCATGATAGGTTGGGACAATATCTGCCAATGGGGACAGAGAAATTGGTGAGTTAATTGCAAAAGCTATGGAGAAAGTTGGCAAAGAAGGTGTAATCACAATCGCAGTAAGTTGTTATATTGTGCCTTTTTCCTTTTTTTCCCTTTATCCTAATGGTTCATGCTTGGATATTTATGTCATGCACTTTGTGATTTGCTGGAATATAACTTTTGAGCTGTTTCAGGATGGCAAGACATTGAATAACGAGTTGGAAGTTGTTGAAGGAATGAAGCTTGACCGTGGCTACATTTCTCCGTATTTCATAACAAACCCGAAGAACCAGAAATGTGTATGTTCTATATCAATGCCTCTATGTGTCAGCATTATAAATATTTGTACATAATACTTTCTAGCAAGCTTGTTAGTCCCTAGCTAGCAATCCATTATATGGTGGAGCGTCATGTTGCATCTCGTGTTTGACATACTCTGGCAATTGTGTTGTTTGTGCTCTTTTGGTTGCAATCCTTTACTATATGCTTTCTAAGATGCATTTGTCATGAGTCTGTATGTTATTTTATCATGACTAACCATGACATCTATTTATTCCAACAGGAACTTGAGGATCCCCTCATTATAATCCACGAGAAGAAAATTTCAAGTATAAATTCCATTGTTAAAGTACTAGAGTTAGCTTTGAAGGTGAGTAGTGCTACTTGCATCATTTTGCATTGAATTGTAAAATATTGATATTATATTAACTCACATTTCCTCATCAACAGACACAAAGACCTTTATTGATTGTTGCCGAGGATGTAGAAAGTGATGCCCTTGCAACTCTTATTCTAAATAAGCTTCGTGCTGGAATCAAGGTGTTTTTTCCTATATGTAGATTTACTCATTTTGTTCTTAGGTTCCTTAAATCTTTGATTCATAGTTTTTCTTATTTGATTTGGGTATTTTTCCTCATCATTATAGGTATGTGCGATCAAAGCCCCTGGTTTTGGTGAAAACCGGAAATCTGGTCTCCAAGATCTCGCTGTTCTTACAGGAGCTCAAGTAAGTTATCTATTCTCAATAAACACTTATTGCTCTATTTCATTCCATCTTATATAAACAAGTGAGTGATACATTTTGTATATACATTCAGCTTATCACCGAAGAGCTTGGCCTGAATCTTGAAAATGTTGATCTAGATGTGTTTGGCTCTTGCAAAAAGGTATCGGTTTAGCTTAATTGTTGTGAAATTTCAATGCACGGTTGAGATTTGGTAGTCTTGGTTAGTATTCACCATTGCTCAGTTTAGGTAAAGATGCAGATCGACTTAACTAAGTTTCTTAATGTTTTAGATTACAATTTCCAAAGATGACACTGTTATTCTTGATGGAGCTGGTGATAAACAATCAATTGAGGAAAGATGTGAGCAGGTTTGTTCAAATCTCCTATTAGATTTCTTTTTACCATCGTTATTGTGTTCTGCTTTCATTCATATATAGATAAGTTTGATAATTCATTGATGTTTCTTGTCATGGATTTTTCTCTACAGATTAGGTCAGCAATCGAAAATAGCACTTCAGATTATGACAAGGAAAAATTACAGGAAAGATTAGCCAAACTTTCTGGGGGTGTTGCGGTGCTTAAGGTATGCTTATTTAAACTGTTGTTGCTTGCCTGATGGTTTATGGTCTTTTTCGTGCGAAAACTGACATCTGAAAATTGACTATTGCAGATTGGAGGAGCCAGTGAGGCTGAAGTTGGTGAGAAAAAGGATAGAGTGACAGATGCCCTAAATGCAACCAAGGCAGCTGTAGAGGAAGGCATTGTACCTGGTAAACTATTAGCTCCGACAGTTGTATTCTTAGTTTTATTCTACATACTTGGATCATATCTATCTAATGTAATCATATATGTATAATATATATGTTTTGCACAGGCGGTGGTGTTGCTCTTCTTTATGCATCAAATGAGTTGAGTAAGCTTCAAACTGCCAACTTCGATCAGAAGATAGGTGTCCAAATTATCCAAAATGCTTTGAAGGTTTGTTTCTTGCAGTCCTACTGATTTTTGCTTTAGATCATCAGTAGCTTTTTATTTATGTTCTTCTTTCTCATCACTTGTTGATTCTTTTTAGGCTAAATCCTGCATTGCAACATTGACATTGAGTTGAATTTGCGTATAAGACATACTATGATTTTAACTTTCAATTCTAGTTGTTAAAACTTCTACCTGTTTAACAAACAATGCAGACACCTGTGTACACAATTGCATCAAATGCTGGAGTTGAGGGTTCTGTTGTTGTTGGTAAACTATTGGAACAGGATAATCCAGATCTTGGCTACGATGCCGCCAAAGGTTAGTATTTCTTGATTTGTCGCTTCTACTTTTGTAAACAAAATATAATGTGTTTGCATTTTTATTAATGATTCTGTTCTAAACTCTTTTCCCCGCTGCTTTAAAATTAGGTGAATATGTTGATATGGTTAAATCTGGAATAATTGATCCATTGAAGGTTATTAGGACCGCCTTGGTCGATGCAGCCAGGTATGATATTGTCAAATTTGCATCAGATATATGAATGTCTTTGGTATGCTATATGTAGCCTGACTTACTGCCGTTTTTCTTCAGCGTGTCGTCTTTGATGACAACAACCGAAGCTATTGTTTCTGAACTCCCAAAGGAAGATAGTCCTGCTATGCCTAGTGGCGGCATGGGTGGCATGGATTATTAGCTGCTATGAAGACCTTAATTGGAGTGGTGTTTCACCATTATTATAGCAACTTTTTTTTCTTATTTATTTGATTTGACATAAGGCATCCATGTATTCATAGTGAGAGATCAAAGATGTAGGTAGGAAGATTTGTGATTGTTATTGCTATGATATAATTGAGACATTTGGAACAATTTTCATTCCAAAATAGTAAGGAGTTGTTCCCTTCATAAGCAAGAAATTAACTTTCACAAAAAGGTTTTTATTTTGTCATGTAACTTAGTGGCTTAAAATTCATTTTTCGAGATGGAAAAGTGGAAAATCTTGATCCTTGTATATATAACACGATGTCGTTAACAATTGCATTCATAAAGTAATTTTAGATTTTTTTAAAAGGCAAATGCTTAAGTCAATTTATATATGCAATAAACAGGTGTAATGATTAAGTCAATTTGTTTGGCATTTGACTTGGTAGATAAAGAGGGTAAGTAAGAGGCACTAACTCAAAATCTCATAGTATCTTTCACCACTGGTATTAAAAGGTGGCAAGACAAGACACACAAGTGAAAATGAGTTTGAACAAAGAGATGATGCCTAACAAAGATACAGAGAAGCTAGACATCACAAGTGCAACTCAACACATTGTATTTGAAACTAACATTGTCCTTAGTGACCTCTGATCAAGGAAAATTCTTGTTATATGTTGAAGGATCACTATATGAAATAAGGATCACGATGAGTAACAACATCAACGATCTCTCGTGCTCTACTTAAGGTGTATATTTTAATGGATATGTTTATTAAAATGACTCATTGTTAGTGTGTGTCAATTTTTATTATGCTTATCTTGTATAAGTATGAAATTGATCAATATAATAATTAAGAAAAATAAATGATGAAATTCAGGGGCGGAGGAAGAAAATTTTTAAGGTCCGGGTGAATTTTTTATAAGTTTAAATAAAAATTTAAATTTTAAACAAAAAAATATCAGTTTTACCATAAATCAATTTTTAAAAATCTCAGTTTTATCCTAAATTAACTTCTAAAATATCAGAAAAATATTTTACAATTAAATATCTCAATTTTAAAAAAAATATTAATTTGTCCTAAATTAATCTCTAAAATTACAAAAAAATTTAGATCAAACCAGAGCAAGCCACGTAACCGAAGCTGGCTTCGCCAGTGAGACCATCTTCAATATACTAGTATAACTTACCTGTGCAATGCACGGGTTAATATTTAAATTTATAGTATATATTATTAAAATTAAAATAAATTAGTTGAGATATTAATTTTTTTAATTTAAGTTTTTTTTAAAATTTAAGTTAATTAATGTAATTTTTGTCAAATAATTTTATTTTTCCAATTACTTGTGAAATTAATTTTATATTTCTATTATTTAAATATAAAAATAATATATATTTAAGGATTTTAAAGAGATAAAATAGGGTGGAGAGTGATCTTCTGCTCCCCGTTTTGAACAATATCATATTTCATTTCTAGTCCCCATTGAAATTACAAAAAAGATAGGTCGTGTATTAATATATGAGTATAAATATTGATCATCGTGTAAATTATAAAATAAAAAAAAATTCATATTAATATGAGTGTAAATATATGTCGTACTATAAAAAATGGGTTTTCCGTATTAATATGTGTATAAATATTTAAGTTCCTATAAAAAAAGTATTTCGTGTCGTATTAAAACATTGTAAAAAAAATATAATTCTGTAAAAATTACGACAAAAAAAACCCGTACATGAGTATAAATATAGCTCCTATAAAAATTATAAAAAAATATATATAGTCATCGTATTAATATATGGATACAAATCTAGATCTTGATAGCAATATACGTTCTCGTGAAATTATAAAAAAGTCTTCGTATTAGTATATGGTTTTTATTTTTATATTACGTAGACGTTCATTTAATATTGATTTTATTCAAATATGAAAAATAATACAAATAATGTAAAGATTTAAAAGGATAAAATGCTCTAGAGGGTGTGATCTCCCACTTTCCGTTCTCAATAATATAATATTTTCTCTCCCGTCTTCGTAGAAATTATAAAATAAATATATAGATGACCATGTATTGATATATGAATATAAATATAAGTCTCGTGTAAATTAAAAAAAAAAAAAGACACTTGTATTAATATATATTAGTATAAATATTGATCCCGTATAAATTAAAAACAATCCAAGTATACTAATATAAGTGTAAATATTTTTCATAAGCAATAATATAAAATATCATAAAATTGCCTAAAAAATAATCATAAAAATATAATTTTAGTTGTTTGTGGAAATCGAGCCGTGAGGTATTGAGCAATTTTAAATTCCTGAGACAGTTATCCCACCCTTTGAGGTGCCTCCAATCTGACGAGGGATTAGTCACTGCGTTCGGCGGTGGATACCCCGGTCTCAACAAAAAAAAATCAAAACGTGTATCTCATACTAAATTTTGTTCGTAAGAGAGACATATATGAAACACATAAACTTTGATTCATTATAGATTATCCTGTGAAATTTTGTTCATGAGAGAATGAATTATATTAATATGAATTTTTAATAATTTTTAATAATTTACTATTTTGATAGTCTACGTACCAAAAAAATATCCACCTGAGAAATGTACGGTGACCACTCTAAATTAAATGGAGGGTGTCTATAACAATATATTTTAAAAGGAAGGTTTTTTTTGGTACATTTGAAAAGGAAGGTATTATTCAATTTATTTAATACACTAACATAAAGTAATGTCCTCATGAATCTATCTTAATTGATAAATGACATTGCACATTTGTGTAAGGATCGGAGTTTGAATTTGTTATGCCCACTTATTCACCTTTAAAAGGGTGAATTTCTAAGTCAGTGCACGGGCTAAATGCCCAAAATACTATTAACTAGGATGCGGTAAACTTTTGGGTAAATTTTTGGGTCAGGTATTTGATTCTTTTAGATGCCTCAAATCTAACAAGGGAAATAATTATTGTATTTGGCGATAGATACATTGGTCTTGACAAAAAAAGATAGTATCAAATATTAATGTCATAGACGAGACCGTGAGCTTAAATCAGTTGGTAAGACATTAAAATAATAAAAATGTGAGTATAGAAAAAGAGATTTAATGTCCGAGACCACAAAATTGTAAGCTTAAATAAGTTGATAGGACATTTGCAATTAGGGTTCAAATTTACAGGCTTACTTATTCACCTTAATGGGTAAAATTCTAGCCACTTACCTTATAAAAAAATAAAAAGTGGAGAAACGTTGAAAATAGAAACCCTTTCTATTCATTTCACTCTGAAGAATCTCACACTTCCTTCCAACGATGCACCGTTTTCTACGGCGATTTTCTTCACTCTCCAACAGACTCCGCTACAATGGCGCTCGCCGAGTCGCTCTTTCCACTGCCTATGTGTGAATCAATCTTTCATCGCTATTTCTGCATTTTGTTCTTTGACTACCGTTTATTTTTTTTTGACGCAATCTTTGATCACCGTTTGAACGTGCTTAGTTTAATTTCTTTCAGCACGCAGAAGTCTGCTCGTTAGTCGTAGTAACAAATCGGAGAAAGAAAACGAAGTTAGCTTCAATGTTGATCTTAAGCGCAATTAAAGCAGAAAATGAGCACAGTTTTTGTTAAATAGTGTTAGTGAGTTATAATTTAATGGGTCATTTATTAATCGTTGGGCTTAAGATAGTTTAACCTTTTGTAAATTGTAAGAAACCCTAGCCACCTTTTTTTTTTTTTGGTAGGATCAAACCTAAACTCTCATACAAACTTCCCAAACCCCTCACCACTAGACCAGACCTAGCTAGCCATCTCTCTTTGTTTGTCTTTGAATCCATTTTCATTGATTGATTGATTGCTAATACTGATAATATCCTTGTTTTTTGTTTTGTTTTGTTTTGGTTTGTTTGTTTGTTTTGCAAGGTGGGTAAGAAGAATGACATCAATTCCAGATGTTATTCTTCTCTGTTAAGCTCTTACAAATCCAGTGCTCAGCCGAATTGGAAAAGGAACGTGTTTTTGGGTAAACGATATGAATCCGGTGCTGCTGAATCTGCTACTTCCGGTTCCCCGTCAGCTCAGAGATTCGAGTACCGACCTGAGGTATGCATTGTATGGCCATATTTGTATATGTTTGTGTCAATGCCATTATACATGTAATGAACATGATTATGATTATGGATAATGTGCATCATTGGCAGGAACGCCGTCTCATCGATCTTACAAGGATTTGTTTGTTAGAGAACTTATCAGGTATTTTCTGTTACTATTGCGAATGTTGGTCGCTTATTTCTTGTCTCAAAACCTTTCTAGAGTTGGTTAGTTAGGCGTGTGATCCCATCCCATGTAGAAGAATAATGTTGTTGGATAAAGCATAGTGTATGATATGTGTCAGTTGAAACTACAAATGTTCAACACTTTCAATGCCATTGTTATGGAATTTATTTACTTACATTCATACTTGTAGCTTAAATTGCCTCGCAGAAACTTTTAGTAGCATCTTGAAGAAAAATATTTCTCTTTAAACATAGTAGAGTAGCCCATGCTTCTGGTCTTGATTGGTGTTATATATTTATGCACTGTTCAATCTTTCCATCTATGCATTTCTTTTCTGTTACAGAAATGCTAGTGATTCCTTGGATAAGCTGCAAGGTCCGAGTATTTCTCTGTCAACGGATAATGTTCAATGTCATATCCTTGTAAAAACTGATAAAGATAATGGGATTATCACTATAACGTAAGATAAATAGCTTTTGTTTTTATTTTTTATTTTTTCAAAATTCAGTTGTTAGTTGTTCATTTTTTGTTTTATGCAGAGATACGGGCATAGGTATGACTAGGAAAGAACTAATTGATTGCCTTGGAACTTTTGCTCAAAGTAGAACTGCTATACAGGTCTACCTCTCTCTAAAGGATGCTTTAGGATTATATTGCCTTTATTACATTTTATGTGCTTACAAGGTGTATGTATCATTTAAAAGGATAGCTTAGTTGCTGGTGACAACAACTTAATTGGTCCATTTGGTGTAGGATTTTTTTCCGCCTTTCTGGTTTCTGATCGGGTATGTATTTTTGTAACAGTATAAATGTGATACTCTATTTTTCAAAAAAATCTGGCACTTATATTATTACTTTTTTGCTTGAAGGTGGTTGTCTCAACTAAGAGTCCTATATCTGATAAACAGTATGTTTGGGAAGGAGAAGCAAAAGGTAACTCATATACCATATATGAGGAGCCTAGTCCTGAGGAGTTGATTCCTAGAGGAACTCGCATTACACTGTATCTTAAGGTATGTTGATAATCTCCATGTTCGATCTTTAAGAAAATTATTTAGTTTCTTTATTCAGAAGCTTACAAATGTGTGTGCATTTTACCAACTACAGAGGGAGAACATAAGGTTTGCGCATCCTGAGCAGATTGAAAAGCTTGTGAGAAACTACTCTCAATCTGTCCCATTCCCGGTATACATTTGGAAGGAAGGGGAACTGCCCTATGAAGTATTCGACATGATTCGGCAGATATCCATGAGTGATAACAAAGGGGTAAGTTCTAGTTTCTAGAAAATTTGTAGTTATGCAGTTTGATTTTTTGGTTTTATTAAGTTATTGTAAGGGACTGGGATAAGTTAGTGTGGCTTAATCTTGGATATTGTAACATATATGCATCTTGCTCAGTTGATGTTATATAACTGCTTGTATATAAAGAACTGCATGCTTCATGGTAGTATTTTACCAGTAGCCGTCATCTGTCTGCAGGACTGCGAGAAGTTCTGGGAAAACTTAGGCAAACGCTTGAAATGGGGTTGCATTGAAGATCTCGAGAATCACAAACAAATTGCTCCGTTGCTTCGGTTTTTCTTGTCCCAAAGTGGGGGAAAATTGATCAGCTTGGATCTAGGTTTGCTTCTTTCTTTCTTTCTTTTTTATGCTTAGTTTTGATGATTTGTTTTGGATTTATGCTATAGTAGACACATCTATATCAGTCAAGGGTATTAGCATTTCATTGATCAAATATTTGTTCTCTCTCCTTTGAGTTTTGATAGTTATGAAATTCATGGTTTGTTTAATTTAGTTTTATTGTTTCTGAAGGCGATAAGAGTGATGCAAGGGTGATGGAAGCTGTTGAAAATATACAAGTGGCAGTAATTGAACCTCCTGAGGCTGGTGGTCAGAAGTAAGAGGACTGTCATAGATTTTTTTTTTGTTTCTTGATCCTTCTTTCTATGCTGTTTAGCGAAATTTTTTTCTCAGATGGGGAAGGAAAGCCACCCCATCATTACCATTTAATAAAATAAAGGAACAAAAAGGGGGTCTGAACTGAAGTGAATAGTTCCAAATCCACCAGGTAGTGAACGAATGATAGGATAAAGGTATTGCTTGCCGCACAAATACATGAATAATGTGGGACTTAAAAATTTATATTAAATCAGTTTTTTTAACACATTTTAGGGTAATACAACTTTTCGTGGAATAGAAGAGTTTTTTGTCATTAATATGACATCATAAGAAGATGAAAACTAGGCAATAAAACAATTAATTTGTGATCTAGTTAAACTGGCCAGATGTTTGCCATAGATACAGAACCAATGTTTAACTTTTGCTAATGGCTTCTATAGTTCTGTAAAAGAAATTAAATTGTTTCCATCAATTGCTTAAACGATTCAGCAATGAAGAAGAAACATGAGCAGTGACGGGAGCACAATCAAGTTTATGTTATCATAACCAAATTAACAATTCATACCACCAAAGTCTAACCATAGAGAACAGAGAAAGGGTACACATAGAAGTGAAATCTCAGACTTACTAGTCTAAATCAATAAAGGATGTTTCAACCACGTCCTATTTGGTTCCAAATTTACATTTGTCTCAACATACAAATGAAGATATGAGATTTCATCCGGTTATCTGTACACTACTACCACCAATATTCGCTAAGCAGCATATAAAGGAGGATAAAAAAAAAAATTCATTACAGTTCTCTTACTTCTGATCCAAGTCTTCCTTGCTATTTGCTAATATGTCGACAAATGACGGCTACTTCTTTAGTATCTGGGGACCTCCTGTTCAAGCAAATAACTCATTAGCATAGGATAAACTTATCAGAAAAACATCCAGTTACTTCTTTAGGATTACGAAGCTGTGTAGATAGAGTAATGTCTAAATCTTCATTCAAGGAACTAAATTCCAAATTAAGCTTAATCATTCAATTGGAAATCATAAAACTCACTCAAAGAGGTTGGCACATATTAATGACGTCCCAGTACTTGAAAACTGTACTTTTGTTCTTCTTTTTCTGCCACAAACACGTGTCAAAGACATAAATAAGTGAGTAAATAAGAGGCAGCTAAACAATCTGATTGTCAACCTCCACCCAAAAAGATCCCAAATTAATAATAACAAAAAAAGTCAAAATGTCAATTATTATACCTCGGTGGGGTGACCCTTGGGCCCGACCAAAAGCTTGTGCAGCATGGTGCAATTGCTGTACTGGTCAACCTTATAAATTTTTCTATACCTCCGACGATCTTTTCTGGACGGAACCTGAAACCCGAAGTTGTTCATCCACATCTTCAATGTAGCTGGTATCGCGTTAAGCACGATACATTTGATCCCTATTGTTATAAACATATCTTCCAGACAACCATACAATGCTCGGGTAAAACCCTATGAAAAACAAAAATTAGCTAATTAGCTAAATGTGAAAATTTTCTACGAAGAAAAAAGGCATTCTTATATTTAGGGACGGAAGGAGCACCTTTCTTCGACATTTTTTGATCGTCGCCCCATAAGCAAGCTCAACGATTGGGCAAACCCCTTGCGGGTTGCAAAAACGAAAAAGGTGAACAGAAATAATTTTACCACAGCTGTCAAACAAAAAAAAATTAAAAAAAATTAGCATATACATAATTAATTCGTGTTACTCAAGATGAAATGTACAAAAGGCAATAAATAAACATCATCAATGTATAAGCAAGAACTTACTTAAGAATCACAGCTGAATAAAATGTAGTGTTGTCTTGATGTACTTCTCCATAGGCATCGGGGTACGGATCTCCCATCTCCATAGGCATCGGGGTACGGATCTCCCATCACCATTGGAAGATATTTTTATAACAATAGGGATCAAATGTATCGTGCTTAACGCGATACCAGCTACATTGAAGATGTGGATGAACAACTTCGGGTTTCAGGTTCCGTCCAGAAAAGATCGTCGGAGGTATAGAAAAATTTATAAGGTTGACCAGTACAGCAATTGCACCATGCTGCACAAGCTTTTGGTCGGGCCCAAGGGTCACCCCACCGAGGTATAATAATTGACATTTTGACTTTTTTTGTTATTATTAATTTGGGATCTTTTTGGGTGGAGGTTGACAATCAGATTGTTTAGCTGCCTCTTATTTACTCACTTATTTATGTCTTTGACACGTGTTTGTGGCAGAAAAAGAAGAACAAAAGTACAGTTTTCAAGTACTGGGACGTCATTAATATGTGCCAACCTCTTTGAGTGAGTTTTATGATTTCCAATTGAATGATTAAGCTTAATTTGGAATTTAGTTCCTTGAATGAAGATTTAGACATTACTCTATCTACACAGCTTCGTAATCCTAAAGAAGTAACTGGATGTTTTTCTGATAAGTTTATCCTATGCTAATGAGTTATTTGCTTGAACAGGAGGTCCCCAGATACTAAAGAAGTAGCCGTCATTTGTCGACATATTAGCAAATAGCAAGGAAGACTTGGATCAGAAGTAAGAGAACTGTAATGAATTTTTTTTTTATCCTCCTTTATATGCTGCTTAGCGAATATTGGTGGTAGTAGTGTACAGATAACCGGATGAAATCTCATATCTTCATTTGTATGTTGAGACAAATGTAAATTTGGAACCAAATAGGACGTGGTTGAAACATCCTTTATTGATTTAGACTAGTAAGTCTGAGATTTCACTTCTATGTTTACCCTTTCTCTGTTCTCTATGGTTAGACTTTGGTGGTATGAATTGTTAATTTGGTTATGATAACATAAACTTGATTGTGCTCCCGTCACTGCTCATGTTTCTTCTTCATTGCTGAATCGTTTAAGCAATTGATGGAAACAATTTAATTTCTTTTACAGAACTATAGAAGCCATTAGCAAAAGTTAAACATTGGTTCTGTATCTATGGCAAACATCTGGCCAGTTTAACTAGATCACAAATTAATTGTTTCATTGCCTAGTTTTCATCTTCTTATGATGTCATATTAATGACAAAAAACTCTTCTATTCCACGAAAAGTTGTATTACCCTAAAATGTGTTAAAAAAACTGATTTAATATAAATTTTTAAGTCCCACATTATTCATGTATTTGTGCGGCAAGCAATACCTTTATCCTATCATTCGTTCACTACCTGGTGGATTTGGAACTCTTCACTTCAGTTCAGACCCCCTTTTTGTTCCTTTATTTTATTAAATGGTAATGATGGGGTGGCTTTCCTTCCCCATCTGAGAAAAAAATTTAAGTACCAGAAACAGGATTTTTACCAAATTTACTAGAAATATTAAAGCTGATATTCTAGCATAATTTTGCTACACTTAATGACAGGGAAGCAAATGCATGCTTAGATCATTCAAACCAGCAATTGATCATAAGATGTCTTCTCTGCAAATTTCTAACCAGTCAAGGCCCATGGTTTTCGGCATGTTGAGCATGCCGATCTATAGTCTGGGTTCTAAGCTTTCTGTGCCATTGTCTAGAGGTGTCTGTTTTGGTTCGTGGAGCTGAAAAGACCTGGTGAACCTTCAATGTCAATCCATGCTTATGCATAATCTGTCTTTTAGTAACCGACACATAATTTTTCTACTAATTTTGATTGAGAAATTTTCCTGGCTTCACTCTTAGTTGAAGTTCCTTCAGCATAAGTATTAGGCTTCTGGACTGGATCTAGTTAGTTACCATTTTAAACTTTTAATAAATCTCATTGAGTTTTCTATGTTAAAACAAATTCCCACTGACTAGTCATAGATGAAAAAAGGACTGGTTAGTAGTAATTGATTCTTAGTTGTTTTTATACTAACGACCTCCCTTATTTGCCAGCAAATAGCGTTTTAGATCTAATGCACATTATCTATTCTCTGTTCATGTGGTTTTTCTTTAGGGTCATATCCTTTTAAGTTGCAAAAATTATATGAATAGACACTGTTAAAAAAGAAATTTTTTTAATCAGCCAAATGTTTATTAAAACTAAAACAGAGCGTCGGGGATGCTCAAAATCACACTTTCTTTACAATATACCCCAACTTTCACCTTAATACATTGAATTGAATAAAATTCATATGTCAATCAATGAAAACGAAATGCGATGAAGCACAGCCCTTATGTAAATAGTAAACTTCATGCAATGAAACATTTTGGACAACATACTTCAAACTCATTGTTATAGAATGAACATGCCTCCATACCCAATTGCAGCTATTATTCCAATTTCACGTTTTTTTTGTCCGAGTTAATATATTGAGATTTCATTATTGAGTGACATATCAGTAGTCTTATGGTCATGGGCGTGGTTGTCATGTTGATACCTTTTAACCTTTATGATAATTTGATTAAAGTTTTGGGTTTCATTTCGCTTTCTTGGTATTTTAGATGCAATCATCAACATATTGGATTTAGAGAATTAAGATTGCTTTCTTTTCATTTTGCTAGTTATTACTTGTGCTACATTTTTTTACTAACCTGGTTGCTATTTCCATACCGTACTTTTCTTTTATAGCACATCCTCGAACATGGTAAACCACATGAACGAACTATTGTTATCAGCAAGCTTGCTGGACAAATTGTTAAGATGAGCCAGCAAAAATTTGCTTCTAATGTCATCGAAAAGTGCTTGGCTTTTGGATCTGCTGAAGAACGGCAGATTTTGGTGAATGAAATGCTTGGTACCTCTGATGAGAATGAGCCTTTACAGGTATGGCCCCCTTTTCATCTCTTATATTGTTCAATATTTCATTTATCTGAGTCTGGAGATTGTCTGTTATTCAAACTTTTCCATCAGTTTTTATCAGCTGAAGATATTATTTTGTAACTAGAACTATTGTGCAATCATTGTTCAAGAACCCATTAATTGTGTTTTATACATTCATCAAATCAGAGTTTCTGAATGAATGATGAACTTGCAATATGCAGGCTATGATGAAAGACCCTTTTGGAAATTATGTTGTACAAAAGGTTCTCGAGACTTGTGATGATCAAAGTCTTGAGCTGATCCTTTCACGAATCAAGGTTCACTTAAATGCCCTAAAGCGATACACTTACGAAAAACACATAGTTTCTCGCGTGGAGAAACTGATAACCACTGGAGGTAAACAATACAGATGCCTTCCATATATAAATTTCCATTGCTTGTCTGTGATAAAAATGTTCAGATTTCTTACAAACCCTTCATCATTTGCAGAAAGGCGCATAGGATTGCTGGCCTAAATTCTCACATCCTCAAGCATCCTAGGTGAAAGTATTGGTCTAATTTCCAATCGTCACATTCCTTTTGTTTAGTCAACATAAATGTTAATATCACAAGTTTCCTCTGCAAGCCATATTTATGTAAAGCATTGGAGATAAACATGGTCGGTCAGTCAGTCGAGTGACTGGAATAACTATTTTTCTCACTTTGCTTGATTTCATTATTATTACTTGACAGAAAATCTCCACAGTGAGAGTTAACTTAGGATGTCAAGATTAGAGAGTCACGACAATGTGTATTTATTGTGTATGTATGAGGTCCATTGTCTGTAAAGGAAATAATGGCAAATAAGTAATTGCAGTAACCAGAGTCACTAGATCAGACTCTAAACTCTCATTTCATATATTAAATAATATGCAACAACTTTCTTGAGTGCACTTCTGTTTCTTTTTTATTAGTATTATGTTTATTAGTATTTCTCTATTTGAGTTTTTGAGAGATGTTATAAATGTCTCATTTGCAGTATCATTCTTTCACTAATTATTTGACCTTTTGAAATACTAATACAGAATTGATGAACTGTTTTTAACAATGTCTCATTTAATTAAATAGTCCCCCAACTAAGATAACTTTCAATCACTCTTATTAATATGCATATTTTTAAACTATACTCACTATTATACTCTTTATTTACTACAACACAGTACTTTACCGTTGAATTCAACTGCTCTTTTTTTTTTTTTTTTTTTTTTTTAATTTTATGAAATGAAATGTGCATTACCTTAAAAGGTAAATATTCATTTAGAAGTTGGTCTTGTTTGAATGTAAGTCCATTTAAATCAATTACCCTAAAGTGGAGTATTTTGTGTTTACTAGGGTTTATCTATTTGAGATATCTTATTAACATTTATATTTTCAACACATTTTTGCTTCATAAATTTACGTGAATTGACATTAAATCATGCTCTCTACTTGCTGTACTTTTTAAGATTAGATTGATGTTTAGAGTGAGACATTAAATAGTGATATTGAGTATTTTTTTTTTTTTTTTATGTTAGAACGATATTAAGTAATTAATCCTAAAATTTTAAGTTTGAGCCAACTTCTTGATATTAAATTTATCCGTTCCACCAACGAATCAACCGAAATTGATTTATCTTTAACCCGATCAAACTTTGTAATAAGGAAAATATGTTGAGAGAAAACAAAAAATATATACAACAAATGAGTACTGTAGAAGAATGAAAAACAAATATTTTTATCATTATTCTTTATTTATTATTATATACATAAGAGAATACAAGGAGACGAAAGAGGGAGGAACCAACTCTAGCTATTGGGACGGGCGGCGTGTCAAGGTATAAGTAAATAAAAGCTCAGATGATTACATAGCCGGTCATGCTGATTAGCCAATGGTTTAAGAGCCAAAAATATGGTCAGGTTGTCCTGCAACGAATGCGTGAAATAGTTGCATCCAATTTTGCGCCGATACTAACCACCAAAATTCCACCATCTCTTCTTTCTCTTTTCTTAAGATGACGGCATTTCTGAATATGAAATAACAGAATACAATTAAATAAAAATCTCTGAATTCAAGAGCATAAAACAGACCGGAATAATTCAAAAGACTACAAAAGACAATTCAGTGAGCTCTATTGGTTCTTCAATCAATAATTTGCGAGTCGGGGAGGGGGTAAGATTTAGCATTTCAATTGATTGCTAAATGATCATTAACTGCATTTTGGTATATAGGATTAATGACAAAAGAGATTTCATGGAGCTTTTTAAATTATAAACTGGATGTGCAAATAATTGAATCATAAACTTCTTTAGCTCAAGAGCTTCATAATTTCATTTATCGTGATTCTATAGTGTGCTTGCATAAAGGACAAAGCTGTTACCTCCTTCGGGATAAATCGAGTTGTAATGCACCTCTGCCCAAAAGCTCAGAAATATTACTGCAGAAATCACAGGTAAAGGCGTACCGTACACTTAGTATTTTGCTGAAACAAGAGTTGATATACTAACCGTACACATCATATAGATTATGCACCACAATCAAAAATTACTATTTTATAGTAAGCAAGATATTGCCATTCCTAAATTTGCTCATTTCACATTTTACATATCAAAACACATTTGAAACCTTATCTACATTTACACGAACTGTATAAAGAATAATATTTTGAATGCAAAGTACATAAACAAAATATGTCATCATTTTCTCTACCCCTCGTCTTAACAAATACTGTTAAAATCTTACCCCTTCCAGACTTCTGTATCTGTGGAAGAATCTCAATGTAACATGTGTCCTTGAAAGATGTAATCACAAATATTTTGACTCCATACTGAAAGGACATGAGAAGTGACCATATCAGATTATCAGGCATAAAAGTAAACGAAGAATAAAAAAAATGGAATGGTTATCATTCACCACTTCAAAACATTACTCCTAATTAACCATTATTTTATATCCTCTATATCTTAACAGATAGGAGTTACTTGACAAAAACAAAGTTACTGTTATGAATAATATGGGTGAATGCCCATTAATGTGGATGTTTTCTTGTCTCCCATTTTTGTCCTATAAATAGGACTCTCTTTTCATTATAATACACACACTTGCAAAGCATAATATAATACTCTCTCTATCTTCTATATCTTCTATATCTTGCATCTTTCTCTTATTTCATAACACGTTATCAGCACGCTCTAATCAACTGAGGTACAAATTCTTCTTTAATTTTTTTTAAAATAATTTTCTTTTTAATCTTTGTTTGTTTATTTACAATAAAATTAATGATAATGCATTCTTAGAAGGATTGCACAAGAGATTAGTTATATACATAATATAGTTCCTGAAGAACTAACAAATAAAAATAATAATTTTATTCTCTAAGAATTCCTGAAGAATTCATTATAGTTCCTGAAGAACTAACAAATAATAATTTTATTCTCTACGAATTCATGAAGAATTCATTATAGTTCCTGAAGAACTTAAACTTTTTTTACTTAGTTTATTGCATCCCTGAAGGATTGCACTAAATAATCATATTTACATTATAACAATATAATGTCATATAAGTTGTTCTTGAAGAACTCTAAAATTCAATATATTTCTTATGAATTCCCGAAGAATTCAACATACATATATCCCTGAAGGATAATATATTTGTTTTGATAATTTATAATATTTATTGAATTTATTTTATCTAAATCTTTATTTATTTACTGTTATATTGTAAAAGGAATAAGAAATAAATAAATAAATAAAGTATATAAAAGAACAAACTAACCATACACGACAATTAATATTTTATCATGAGTATTAATATTTTATCATGTGCTTCAGGACCATACACGATGATTTTCTTTCATGTGTAATAATATTTTGAATTTGGTAATTATTGTCATACTCATGATCTATACACCAATTAATATTTTAATTTACGTTATTTTTTATAGTTATATCTCATAATGATATTTTGAATTACGTTACTTTTTAGCCAATTTATATCTTATAATGATTTATACACCAATTTATCTGCTTACATTACTTTTTAACCATACAAACTTTCGTACACTGTATTAATTATAATAATATAATTAATATAATAACAATAATAATAATTTGAATTGTTTTTATCACCACCTAATATAAATCGGTATATTCTATAGGTTACTTTATTCAATGACTATATATATATGGTTACGTTACATTGCTTATATGGTTATTTTGCTTATTTGCTTAATTCTATTTGATGATAGTATTAAAATGGCAAATCTTTCAAAATTTGAGGTTGAGGCTCTTGACATTTCTGGAAAGAACTATTTATCTTGGGCATTGTATGCTGAAATTCATTTAGATGCGAAAAGTAATGGTGACACGATCAAAGAAGGAAATGAAACATCTGCCCAACAAAAGGCAAAAGCCATGATATTCCTTCGTCACCATCTCCATGGGGATCTTAAAAATGAATACCTTATTGTAAAAGATCCCCTTGTTTTATGGAATTGTTTAAAGGAAAAATTTGATCACTATAAATCATTTGTGATATAGTTCCTGAAGAACTAAAAATTTATTATGGAACATCCTTGAAGGATCGCTAATGAAAAATATTTGTAAAGTTCTTGAAGAACTAGTAATATATTATCAAGCACTCTTGTAGGATTGCTACAAGTGAATTTTCGTGCTCATTATTTATGAAAATTTGTGATTGAATTCATGAATAACTATAAATATTTAGAGCATGATTGAAGTCTATAACGCTAAAATGCATATGCTCCCGAAGTAGCAAAATTGAGAAAATATATTGACATCAAATATCCTTGAAGGATTTGGACATTGAAATTTTCTTTAGTCAATAATAATATAGATTTGTGGTTGAGTTCTTGAAGAACTATAAATTTAAAGTATGATTGAGGTTTATAAGATCTATTTGATCTTAGTATATCTTGAACTAAATATAGTTAAGATAAAACTTACTTATGTCTCTTGATTATGCTCCTGAAGTAGCAAAATTGAAAAGAAAAAAAAAATTGAATATTTTTAAAGAATAAGTCACATATGTGATTGAACAAGAGATATATACCATATATCCAATGTAAAAATTTCCTTGTGATCTTAGTTTATAAGATATATTTTGTTAACTAATTCTATATGAATTGGTCTTAAGTAAGTTCGGTTACAAAATCAATTTTATATTACGGTTATTTTTTTAATATCTACTATAAAGTTACATTAAGTTACTATTTCTTTTAAATTGTTTCATTTAAAAAAAATAATTATATGATTCTTTCTTATTTGGATACTAGTTCCCAAAGAAAGTTGATAATTTGTTTATTGTCACCTCAAAACCAGAAGTTTGTGAGATTGTTTTCTCAACTATTTTTAAGAGCTCATTTTCTAAAAAGTACTTATTAAGTATCGTATTGTCATTTGAAATTGATAATGAACATGTTGTAGAATATACATATTCATAAAAAAAATGGACTTGAAGATCCATTCTTTAGACGTCTAAAGTTCATTGTGGCCGATACTTATGAAATCATATCTTCTAGCTCATATTTTGGGAACACTCAATCATATATCTTGAAGGTATTGATTTGCATCAAGCCAACAAATTATTATATGTAAATCTTCCCCTTAATTTACAATTTTATATTCTTCGTCTTAGTAAATTTTTGGATGTGTTGTGTATATTTCAATTGCTCCAAAATAATACGCTAAGATGATTTTCATTTTAAGGAATGTTGGGAAAATATATTTGATATGAATCTCCAATTATCTTGAGCTAAAAATTGGAGACTAGTTTATAGCCTAGAAGGCTAATTATTAATTTATGAATTAGTTTTCCCAACATTAGGGGGGAGATAATAAGCAGCTAAAAATATGAACCAGAAGTTCAAATGAATAATTACTATGAATATATTATCTCATCTTGATCCTCATATAAAATAGTTTGAACTAGGTGTTCAAATGATAAATCATTTGCAAAGTTTATTAAATCAAATATCAGCTGCTAATGCTCCAATCAAAATGGATGTTCCTGTTGAACAATCCTATATTGCAAATGAGTTCAACCACACTTGAAGTATGGTGTGAAATTTGGTTCCAAGAAAGAAAAAAAAATCCTCAAATATGAAAATGAGCTAAAAAGAAAGATGACCCAAGTGAGGATATGAAAACTCCAAAAGAGTATTGACATAATTGATTTTTAAGTTCCAGAAGAACTTATCAGGTACCTGAAATTTGTAATAAATAAAGAGATCTCGAAAAATTATGTCATGAATAAAATTGATGGAACCAAAAGGAAGTCAACGTTGACGATATTTGTATATATAATATAGCGCTATATATGATAAGAGATAATGAGGATCATGAACCAAAGTTTATTTAGAATTATAGACAACATAATGATTGTCTAAATGAAAAGATGCAATTGCTACGTAATTAAAATCACTTTGCAAAGTGAAAGATTTTTGGACCAGCAGTACGTACATCTGAAGATGTGAAAATGATGAAATATGAATCAATTTTCTCGCGAATAGAAAATAATGATATACAAGAATATCGATAAAAGTTTGCCATTGATTGTGAAGAGAAATGTTCACCTGAAATGAAAATATTTTTCTTACTTGATTAAGTTCAGTAACACTTGAAATGTTTAATTTATTGGAAGTGTTACAATACATTTGAATGGCTCACTTTTTAGTGATGATTATATGAAACTTTCTGAAAGATTTAATTTCATGAGACATACTATTCAAACAATTGAATAGATGATTTAACAAAATGATAAGTCTCTTTGTGTACTCATACATCCAAGGTGTATGTCGTATAATAATTTTAGTAAATATTTCCAAATGAGAAATATGATATAGACATTATTTGTCAAATTTTGAAGAAATGATTTGGAAACAAATTTTATGACATGAAATTGTTATCGGTAGTGTGCTCTAGTTGTTGAAAGCCACTCGTTATAAACAAACATCTCATCAGAGTTTGAGAAAATGATGATTCAGTAGGTGGTCCTGAAGTACCACATCAAACACTATAATATTATCATAACTCTTGAAGAGCTTATGAAATCTGTTGAGTACAGAAAAATTTGTTTGAAATTACAAATTTAGTACTTCAACGAGGTTTTGTGCATGAAGAAAATTATATATATCAAAGGTACTAAACAAAATGATGTCACTTGACGTGAACAAATATTATATTATTCCACATCTCAACAAAATGATGAGTTACTTGAATTGGTCTTGAAGTACCATATTTTAATTAGTTCAATTGAGAACACTATTGCATTTTGCAAATTTGCATGCAGTGATATTTTATCTTTGTCAATATCAATAAACTTGAAGATATTGGAACAAAGTCGAGCATATAATTTATATCTTAAAGATACGGCAATATCATCCAAATAAGGGGAAGTTTTAGCACTACATCAAGAAAGTTGAGAATATGATTTTGTTGAGGTTTGTGATTCTACACATACAAGAAACGTGAAGAAGATAATATGTATCCACGGTCAATCCAGAGAAGAGTATATAAAAGGAGATAAATCATATCTTTCTACAAAGTCTTCATCAAGTAAAATTTTTGATCAACTAAATTAGTCGGTCTTATCCGTTCCAGATATAATTGTCTTCATGAGGGGGAGATATAATTGTGTTCTGCACTCTTTTTCCCTTAACCATGGTTTTATCCCATTGGGTTTTCCTGGTAAGGTTTTTAACGAGGCAGATTTATACACATAGAATGTTATACTCTTTTTTTCTTCACTAGAATTTTTTCCCACTGGGTTTTATTTTAGTAAGGTTTTAACGAGGCATATCCTTAATGGACATTCAAGGGAGAGTGTTATGAATAATATGGGTGAATGCCCATTAATGTGGATGTTTTCTTGTCTCCCATTTGTGTCCTATAAATAGGACTCTCTTTTCATTATAATACACACACTTGCAAAGCATAATATAATACTCTCTCTATCTTCTATATCTTCTATATCTTGCATCTTTCTCTTATTTCATAACAGTTACATATTTTTTTTTTGAGGCAATAAAAAGAGTTACTTAAAATTAAGAAATTAGCTCATATACATCGGCCTTAAGTAGCAATAGACCCGGAGATAAAAATATGTTTTTTTTAACCGGCAATGAAATATTGGCTAACAAGTGTTTGATAAAATTCCCCAACGAAAATATAACATTTTCTACCGTGAGAAGAGAGTCGCAAATGATTGGCAAGTTTTAGTGTATGTTTGATTTCAATTCTTCTAGAGGGGTTAGAAATGATCATGGATGCGTAGAATTGATTATGACATGTTTGGTTTGTGTAAAGTAGAAATGATTATGCTTGAAGCTAGAAATTGTAGCTTTTAACTTTAGAATTGATTTTTACACTGAAATTTACGGTTCAACTCAATTTTAGTTAAATGTATCCAAACATAAATAAATTATACTAAACTCAATTATACAAAAATAAATTCTATATAAAGTCAAACAAAACATACATACATTTAGTAAAACATAATTCATTTCCAGCAATAAAACTTCGAAACGGAGGAACGCACAATGTGTTTTTTTTTTCTTTCTTTTCTTGTTCTTTGTTCAATCAATCATGGTGTGTGGGTTTAAGCAACAGATGGGCCAGGCCCATATTAATAGAATGGGCCTCATAAGTAAAAATATTTTGCTTATAAATACTAATAGAAGTTAGGGCTTTTAGCTATGGCGACCGCGGCGAAAATTGCTCTTTAGGCCCCTCATTTTGCTCCCACACCCCCCAATAATCCTAAAATACCCTTAAAATTTGACCTAAATCTGCATTGTATTTTAAAATACGAAAATGTTTTTGGTTCGTATTTTAAAATACGAACTCGCTCAATTTCGTATTTTAAAATGCGAAATTAAGTTCCAGTTCGCATTTTAAAATGCGAAATCAATCAACATAGCTTAAAAATAAAGCACTTCGATTTTTCAAGGTGAATGCGTTTTGTATGTTATACTGATTTCGTTTTGTATAATATGAACCAAATTCCATTTGTATTTTAAAACACGAAAACGTTTTTGGTTCGTATTTTAAAATATGAACTCGCTCAATTTCGTATTTTACGATACGAAGGCTTCTGATATTAGTAACACAAATTTGACATTTAGTGACAGCGAAATTCCGTTGGTAAAAGTCATATTACTATAGAGATATAGAACAAAATACCTATACCGACGACCATTTTTTTGAGGTCTATAGTTCTCTACACCCACAAATATTTTGCGTCACTATAGGTATTTTTAA
The DNA here is from genome assembly GCA_951804385.1 of Trifolium dubium. Lineage (NCBI taxonomy): Eukaryota > Viridiplantae > Streptophyta > Magnoliopsida > Fabales > Fabaceae > Trifolium > Trifolium dubium. The sequence continues at coordinate 50,856,529 of OX638064.1, read as the reverse complement.
CGGGTTTGCTCGTAGGTACAAAGCTTTGTGAGAAATCTGAAAGTTTTTACCTACGACTCTTTTTCCGCTGGTACAGATTGCAACAGTTTTTTTCCTATCAATATTCATTATCAATTTTCATGGCTATATACACACATCCAATTCATGGTGCTTAATTATTGAAAATTTATTTTACAAAATCAATGAAATTGCAAACTAACTATGCAATCCAATAAAACATACTCCAAACAAAAAGGAAAATTTAGTAAGGTAAATGAAATATGCTATATATATTGAAATTTAACATAAGGTCTTACAAACATAAAGTTAATAATGTCAATCCCAGAATACAATATAGCATTGTAACAAAAATATAATCTTCTGAACATATAATGTGCGTACAAAGTATTATATATAACAATGTAAAGAAAATAAATTGTGTTCACTTGATAACCAAGTTTCCATCTTCAAACCTGCATATAAGCTTCTAATCGCCCCCTACAAGAAAAACAATAAAAAGAAGATGAATAATAACAACATAAATGGTTAAAGCACACAATACATGTTCTATGACTCAAAATAGGTGTAAGATCATCCAAATGAGTGATGAAATGTTGAATTCAAGCTTGAACACACAAAAATCGCTCAAAAAATTACAAATCTAAGGTCTGGTGTGAGATTGAGTGTTGGAGTGGACAATGAATATGTCAGCCCTGAAACTGTCATATAACAGAAGCGTTCGTATTTTGCGATACGAAATTGAGCGAGTTCGTATTTTAAAATACGAACTGGACTCAGTTCGTATTTTAAAATACGAAACCAAGTTTCAGTTCGCATTTTAAAATGCGAAATCAATCAACATATCTTAAAAATAAAGCACTTCGATTTTTCAAGGTGAATGTGTTTTGTATGTTATATTGATTTCGTTTTATATAATACGAACCAAATTCTATTTCGTATTTTAGGATGCGAAGGGTATTTTCGTCAGTTTGGGGGGTGTGGGAGCATATTGAGGGGCGGGAAGAGCAATGGATGCGTATAATTGATTATGACATGTTTGGTTTGTGTAAAGTAGAAATGATTATGCTTGAAGCTAGAAATTGTAGCTTTTAACTTTAGAATTGATTTTTACACTGAAATTTACGGTTCAACTCAATTTTAGTTAAATGTATCCAAACATAAATAAATTATACTAAACTCAATTATACAAAAATAAATTCTATATAAAGTCAAACAAAACATACATACATTTAGTAAAACATAATTCATTTCCAGCAATAAAACTTCGAAACGGAGGAACGCACAATGTGTTTTTTTTTCTTTCTTTCTTTTCTTGTTCTTTGTTCAATCAATCATGGTGTGTGGGTTTAAGCAACAGATGGGCCAGGCCCATATTAATAGAATGGGCCTCATAAGTAAAAATATTTTGCTTATAAATACTAATAGAAGTTAGGGCTTTTAGCTATGGCGACCGCGGCAGTCCTCCTTCGCCTGAGAAGAGCCCATCCTTCTCTGCTTCACTACCGCCGCCTCATTTCCACCACCACCAGAGGCGGCGCCCCCGGCCCCTATTCCAACTACCCCTCCCTCCCCTTCCCCTCAAGCGTGGAATTTGAGAAAAAGTGGAAACAGTTATCTGATACATACGCTATTCATGGTCGAATCTTATCTGAGACGATCAACAGTAGACAAGATTTTGTACGTGAGACTATCAAAAGAAATATGAACCACCAGAACAACAACAGATTGATGCACTTGAAGGAGTTGCTGTTGAAGCAAGATGAGATAGCTGAGGAGTTGACCGACTACAAACTAACTTATCTCACTAACATCATCACCCCCTTGCCCCCGGAGGATTTTCCCTTTGGCGGATATAAATTAAAAAACGAACTGCTTTGGTTGAGGCTCGAGGAGTGCAGGTGGATGGTGGAGTGGAGGAGGAAAGGAGGATGGAGGAGTGTGGAAGTGGAGGATATGCTGCTCAAGGAAGATGAACAGTCAGCCGAGTTGACCATCTCCAGAGTAACTTCTCTCCAAGAAACCTTCACCAACCTGCCTCCCTCGCTAGATCAGTTTGTGCGGGAACATTTAATTTCCGGACTACATTACTTGATCTACTTGGAGCTCGACGAAGCTCAGGTGTTTTCCATGAGGAGCAACGGTGGACCAATTCCCAGCAAGCGTCCTGCTAAGAAGTTATATGAGTTGCGGCCATCACCACTGACGCCACCTCGTGGAATAGTCTACGAAAACTGGTTGAACCCCCCGCCCCAGCCCAGACTGCAATTTCAAACCACCTCTCCGCCAGCTCAACTCATGCTCAACTCATGCCTCTGATAATGATGCTTAGTAGATTTTCAATCTCTTCAGCAACACCTCTTGCTTATGTTTATTGGAAAATGCTATACAACAAGCTTCAATGTTATTTATAATCACCATCTTATTTATGCAGTTTTTTTTTTTTAATTGGATCAAATATAATTACTGTCAATTTCATGATCTTAAATGATAGTCAATATTAACATTGGTTCTGTATCTATGACAAGGAAAGTATAAATTGTCATAGAAAAGTGGAGGAATGAATAATAGTTTTACAGGTATTGGTGGTAGTAGTGTACAGATAACCGGATGAACATTTAGTATATTGTCAAAATTTTTTTTGTGTAGGTTTAATGCCATGTCTTAAAGCTGTCTAATTCATCCTTTTGTGTTATATACGTTGAAATCTCATATCTTCATTTGTATGTTGACACAAATGTAAATTTGGAACCAAATAGGACGTGGTTGAAACATCCTTTATTGATTTAGACTAGTAAGTCTGAGATTTCACTTCTATGTGTACCCTTTCTCTGTTCTCTATGGTTAGACTTTGGTGGTATGAATTGTTAATTTGGTTATGATAACATAAACTTGATTGTGCTCCCGTCACTGCTCATGTTTCTTCTTCATTGCTGAATCGTTTAAGCAATTGATGGAAACAATTTAATTTCTTTTACAGAACTATAGAAGCCATTAGCAAAAGTTAAACATTGGTTCTGTATCTATGGCAAACATCTGGCCAGCTGTCTATAGATTTTACACATGAGACTTTTATGGAAGTATAAATTGTCATGGAAAAGTGGAGGAATGAATAAATTGCCATGCATTGTCAAAAGGAACTGAGCTTTCGATGTTCAGTGATAGAAGCTCTTCTTCATAGTTATGTTATCAAATCAGAATGCATGTTCATAGCAAAGGATCCTGCCTAAATTCATTATCATTTTTTGTGCATTTCATCTTGACTAACACTATAAGCATGAATCTTGGTCTAGTCTAAAACAAATACTCCCTCGGTCTCAAAATAATTGTCTTTTTAGCATTTTTTATTTGTCCCAAAATAATTGTCACTTTAGAATACCAATGCAACATTAATTATTATTTTTTATTTTTATTGTCGTCGATTCCGGTTTATTTCCTTTCTTTCTTCAAAGCTCCCTCAGGTATTATCTCTATCATTGAATCTCTATTTAAATCTTTTTTATGGGGGGGGGGGGGTAGTGAGGCTCGAAAGATACACTGGATACATTGGGATAAAATTTGTCGTGATAGGAGTGCAGGGTGGTTTGGGGGGTACTGGATACATTGGGATAATGTAGCATTGTTAGGTAAATGGTGTTGGCGGGAGCGTGTTGATATGGGTGGGTTATGGCGTAAAGTCCTTGAGCACAAGTATAGGGCGGTTTCTGGTGTAGTGGGGGAGGGAGGCAGATTGGCTTCAGTATGGTGGCGTGATGTGGTAGGGGTTAGAAAGGGTACTTTTAATGGAATTAATCGGTGGTTTGAGTCGTCTTTGTTCCGGGAGGTGGGGGATGGGGAGAGCACTGATTTTTGGGGTGATCCGTGGTTGTGGGAAGGGGTCTCGTTGAGGGATCGTTTTCCTCGATTAGCTGGCCTCTGTGTGAATAATACTGTATCGGTTGGGGAGTGTTGTAGGAGTGGTTGGGGGGTTGGTGGTGGGGGGTGGATGTGGAGGAGACCTTTGTTTGCTTGGGAGGAGGAAGTTTTAGAGGAGTGTTGTGAGGCGTTCTTACTGTTGCTTTGTAGAATGGTGTTGCTGACAGGTGGCAGTGGCGCGGAGGTACTTCAGGCTTCTACTCGGTTAAGGTGGCATATTTGTCACTGACTTCTCATGTTGAGATTGAAGAGCAGGATCATATCATCTGTTGGAGTTGCCATGGCACCCCATTGTTCCTCTGAAGGCTTCTGTATTTGCATGGAGATTTTTGCAGAATAGGATTCCGACCAGAGACAATCTGCTACGACGTGGTGTTTTACATGATGGAGATCATTTATGTAGTCTTGGTTGTGCAGTGCTTCCTCTGAATCTTTATCTCATCTTTTTTTCGGTTGTGAGATGTCGCATCGGGTCTGATGTGGTGTTCTTCAGTGGTTGGGTCTTCAGGGTGTTTTTCATAATCAAGCTATTGGTCATGCTGATCAATTTCTTGGACTTCAGTTGCCTTGTTTGACGCCAAAGAAGATGTTCCAAGTGTTCTGGCTCGCGACTATATGGCTAGTGTGGCAAGCTCGGAATGATAGTATATTCCAACATAAGCCGTTTGTTCCTGAGCAGGTGGTGGAATTAATAAAATTCATTTGTGGTGGTGGTTAAAGACGCGATCTAAGAGCTTTGTGTATAGTTTTTGTTTATGGTACTCCAGCCCCTTGTTATGTTTAGGATGGATGGGGTGATTTTCTAGTCTTTGTCTGTTATTGTTAGTATGGGCGGGTGATCTTTTGAATTTTAAAATGTAATATCCACATTTGCCTGGACCGGCACACCTTGTGCTGTTCCAGGTTATTTTAATGTTATGCATCCTTTAGTTTCTTCAAAAAAAAAATACCCTTATTTATTAAATTTCATATCACTTAACTACTCCACTAACTATAATTAATGAGGATATTATAGTAAATCATACAAATTTTACCATTAAAATCAATATAACTAATCATTTCTTTAAAATTTGTGCATAAACTTTAAATGACAATTATTTTGAGACTGAAGGAGTATCAACAAGACATTCATAGCCAAATGCAAGAATTCCACTTCTCTCAAACACTTCAAACCTTTGTAGTGTTACTATGAAGATTGTAACATCCCGGATTTTTGGGGACATTAATTACTAAAATTTTCATCAAATTATCTTTAATGGAAAACACTACAATTTTTTTTTTCTCTATAATTCATTTCAAAAACAAATCACTATCATTATTTTCTCAAAATTACAAAACATTTAATTATAAATTGTAAAAGTTAAAGAACACTTATTAAATTGAAAATGCTACAAGCCATGAACTTTTGAGCAACTATAAAATTGTTAAGAAATATCATTTAAATTTAAAACTATATAGACTACGAAAACCCCTTTTTATTTATCCCCGCGCAGCACAAGCAACACATCAACTTCATGTTTCTTTGATACCTACAACCATTTTTAATGTAAGGGTCAATTTCCTTATCCAAATTGAATCATGCCTGACGGAAGGTAAATGTCATAAAAGAATAATAAAATGCTCGGCCATAAAGATGAAGTCAAATAAAATCGATGCAAGCAACTAATGAATAACACACCAATTAATAAGTTCTAGATGTTAACCCACATGACAACTAATGCAACCTACATGATCCGGATATAACCACTCCGAAGAGCAAAAAGTCCCACCTAGACAGTGTCCCACCCGGACACAATACCCCACCCGAGTATTAAGGTTCGGTACCCCACCCGGGTATCCGAACCACAACAAAATCAATGCATATGAATGCATGAATGCACCTCTGTCAGTCAATTACACCAAACTAAGAAACACCTTTAACACCTTTTAAAGTCATCACCATTTTTCTTAAACCAATTGAAAGTTTACAACTTCCTTTCAATTCCATAAAGTCGCCATTTAATCAAAAGCAACAGAGTACTCAAATTCAAGATCAACCACACACAACAAAACATATAATCAACATACATTCAGTCACACAAATAATTCAGAAATATTATAATCACCTAAAGTGTTATAAAATAGTCTTTTGTCATTCCTTCTATTATCATTCACTCCATTAGTTAAACAATTTCATTACTAATCTATAACATTACAATTTCATTACTAATCTATAAGCACGATATATTCAACTAAATCTCATTAAACTACATTTTTTTTAAAAAAATATAGTGTAAGTTAAGATATATTCTCACACTGTTCTTCCATCTTGTTTCATAGTAATCCACATGTAAATTTTTTAAAAAAATACAAATAAACAGACAACCTTACATATCACAAAATTCCCACATTTTTTTCTTTAGAAAATAACTCTTTCACATTCAGTGATCTTTCTACGTTTATTGTAGATTTATTCAAGTTAATCCAATCAAACTATATTTTTTAAATACAATGTAAATTAAGATATTTTTTTTATCGTTATCTCACCTTCTTTTTTCAAGTTGTTTCGTAATAATCTACATATAAATTTCAAATGTCTTAATTGATTTGACTAATAAGACTAAATTAAGCACTGATTGATTCGTAAGATAAGAAATATGATTACATGAAATTGACAAATTCAATTTATTCATACTTTGAGGGAGGGTAAATCGATATACTAATTGGCCGATCAATTCTAGTATCAAAGTACCTATGAGTTCATCATCGTAAAAATTCTCTATGAGAAAGCTGAAAACTCTCCTTTAGAATAATTTAGTCAGTGTCTATACCTCGTAGCATTTTTTTTTAGTTAGTTTAATTACTTTTATTTTTTTGCTTTTGTTTTAGGTTTTCAGCCCTCTTTTGTAATAAAAAAACATTGGTATAAAAAACAACCTGATAGAGTGATAGATATTGGTGACTCGCCTTCCTATAAATAGATGCTTAATTAGCTAGCTTCAAACACAACAAAACTGAATAATTAAGCCCTCAAACATACGCACAATATGAAAGCTTTTTACTTCCTTGTTGCCCTATTGGCTTTAGCAACCTCTGTTGCTTTTGCTTATGACCCCAGCCCATTGCAAGACTTTTGTGTTGCAATCAATGATACCAAAACTGGTGGTACTATATATATGTTCTTTCATTTTTCTACTTTAATATTAGAGTATGGATATATGGTATCCATTTTTCAACCGAAATGGATAACTCAATGTTAATATTATAGTTTGTTGGTGCATGTACACATGCTAGAGTATATAAAATATGTGTGATATAATTGAGCATTTATAAATTCAAAATCATATAGTAATTTATTTCTCTATTTCTTTCTAGATTAATAATTTTCATTCTTATCCTTAAAATGAGTTTTTTCATTAGTCTATATATCAAATGTTTATCATTTCAAAGAATTCGAATGAAATAATTTTCAACCAAATTTTACTTATTTTACGGCGAAAATTTGTTTACTAAAAGTCTAAGACCTTCTTCTAAAAAGCGGAAGATTAACAAAAAAAAAAAAATCATCTTATCGTTTGTCCAATAAATAAATGCACAAATAATTCATGTATAATTGTGTGTCCTTCTTCAAGTAGTAATAATACTTCATTAGACCGCATTTTTCTTCAAACATCAAACGAACCATTTATATGTTTATTTTTAGTGCATCATCTTGTCAGTGCTTATGATGATGCATATTTCCTATACGTATTCATCAAGTGTATCGTATACGTTATATATCTTTGATTATATACGGCACATTATCCTTTTAGATTGAGTAGTATTTATACGGTACATTCGTCCAATTCATGTATTATACTATACACTTACTAATAATCATTATTCATCATTGGTGAAGCTTATCTCTTTGCTTCTTCTCCTCTTCATCATAAATATATCTGCAGGTACTCTTGTTTATGTGCATTCTGAGCTGAGTTAATATTATTAGAATTATAAAAATATGATTGTTTTATTATAGATTAAAATATAAGCTGTCTTCGTGAGTTTAGCTCAGTTGGTAGAGACATCACATTTTATATGCAGAGACTGACATTCGAACCCGGTACTACATATAAAATGTGATATCCCTACTAACTATCCCTACTAACTAAAGTAATGAACTACTACCTTCGTCTCAAAATAATTGTCTTTTTAGCATTTTTTATTTGTCCCGAAATAATTGTTACTTTAGAATACTAATGCAACATTAATTACTTTTTTCTATTATTATACTCTTATTTATTAAATTTCATATCACTTAACTACTCCACTAACTATAATTAATGAGGATATTATAGTAAATCATACAAATTTTACCATTAAAATCAACATATAACTAATCATTTCTTTAAAATTTGTGCATAAACTTTAAACAACAATCATTTTGAGACGGAGGGAGTATCAACAAGACATTCTTAGCCAAATGCAAGAATTCCACTTCTCTCAAACACTTCAAACCTCTCAAACACTTCAAACCTTTATAGTGATACTATGAAGATTGTGATAAAAACTATAGTGAACAAAATCAAAAGCATCCTTCTTGATGTGGTCGAAGAAGAGCAAAATATCTTTTTCTAGGCAAGCAAAATATATTTGTCGAAGGAATAATTATCACTCAACACGCTTTTATTGCTACAGAGATAGAACTGACATTTTATCCAGGTCGTTTTGTCGGCTACAAGCTTGCCCCAAGATCCCTCCCTTATGAGTGGTTATGGTGTATAAATTTTTTCCTTATGCATTGTGCATAAATAATAAAATTGTTTAATACACCTTCAAATTCATTAGCCCACCTCTCAGATTGCTTAGCGCACCTTCCTAATTTCTAGCGTACCCGCCTGTTTGGTTCAACCGAGGGGGAGGAGAGGTGAGGGGAGGAATTTTTAAGGAGATGATTTGAGAGAAAATATAATTTATTATGTTGACAAAATTACCCACATTTTTTAATTAAAATCCTAAATTATCCTTGTTGGAATATTAAAAATTTAGGTTTTAGTTTTTTGACAACACAATTTTTTTAGGTTTTCTACTCATTAGATATATATCCATTATAATTTAATTATCTTGAGTTTATATGGTTAAAGATTAAAAAAAGTAAATTAATTATTCCCTCCCTTCGTTAAAAAGTTGAACCAAACATAAAAATATTGCACTAACAAGTTTGCACTTACAAGTTAGGGCTCTAATTTAATAAATATAAATAGATTGCACCTAACAAGTTTGTCTCTTATTTGGTGTTGATTTTGACTATCATCTATGTGATGCATGTGCTGGAGTAACACTGGATGGATACTAGAGAGAAAACAATTTGTTATGGTTGAAGGTATTTATAATTCGAACTATTGGGTCTTGATCGTCACTATTTTTCATAATGAAGATTAACTCTAAAAATATAATATTTGTGGTTGATTGTGTAGGATTGTCATTGATTTTGCAGTTGATTCATCTAATACAACACAAGTATAGTGACCATGGTGTTTTATTTTTTATGGACAAAAATTAAAATAGATATATGAGAATGCCAATGTTGGAACTAATATCTCAAGGGCAAAACATCGGAATGAAGGAAAAAAGTGGTTGGAGATGCTCTAAACACTAATTACATTGGGCTCCTAAAATAAATTTGGAGCATGTCAAGAACATGATTATCCTCTTTATTAGTTATTTAGCTTTATATTCAGAGTTTTTTTTTTTGGTATAATTCAGAGTTTTAAGTTTTAACTCTACATTTTTAGATAAACTATTTTTCTTATTTATCATCTCACTTATTCTAAATAGAATATTATAAAATATTTTTTAAGGTAATACTACCTCCGGTCTTAAATATAAGAAATTTTTTATTTTTTAAGTTCATAGAATGTTTGATGTATTTGGTTTGTATTATAGTCCAAATACATCAATCATTCTATGAATCTAAAAAGTAAAAGTTCTCTTATATTTAAGACCGGAAGGAGTAAAATAAAGGTTCCCCGTGCAAGCACGGGTATACACACTAGTTTATTTAAAATAAACTATTAAACTATACTTAACTAGTATGTTAGCCCGTGCCGTGCACGGGATTATTTTCTTTTTTAATATTATTTTTAATTTAATCTAAATTATTATTTGATTATTTCATTTATCTCCTCCATAAGGTCTTCGGGAACTTGACGCAATGGGAACTTTCTTCCCTCGTTCTTAGTTTTTCATTCTTTTTTTCTTTTTATTAGCTTCCATACCAAAAAAAAATTTGATTATTTCATTTTATTATTCAATAATAATTTAAGATATTATATGTTATGAGTTGTTTAAATATAAATTGTTGGAGTAAATAAATTTTTTGACAAATATTTTTTAAAATCACAAAACTGTCACATTTTTTCGCCAAAAAAAGAAACTCACATTCAGTGAATTTTAACGTTTATTATAGATTTATTCAACTTAATTTCATCAAACTACATTTTTTTTTAAATACAATGTAAAATAAAATCCATTTTTTCATCAACTTTTCACCTTGTTTCTTAGTAATCCTTATATAAATTTAAAAAAATACATAGAAATAGACAACCTTGCATATCACGAAACACCCACATATTTTCGTCAACTGAATCTCATCAAACTACATGTTTTTATAAATACAGTGTAAATTAATAGATATTTTTCCATCATTCTCTCACTTTGTTTCAACTTGGTTAGTAGTAATCTAGATGTAAATTTTTAGAACAAAAAAAATTCAAATAAATAGACAAACTTGAATATCACAAAACTCACACATTTTTTCGTTTCTAGTCCTCATTGAAATTACACAAAAGATAGGGTCATGTATTAATATATGGGTATTTTTTTGAAAGGATTAATATATGGGTATAAATATTGACCATCGTGTAAATTATAAAATCAAAAGACACTTATATTAATAGGAGTGTTAATATAAGTCGTATTATAAAAAATAGATTTTCCGTATTAATATGTGTATAAATATTTAAGTTCTTATTAAAAAAAGTCTTTCGTCTTGTATTAATAAATTTTATATTAAAACATTCGTAGAAATATAATTCCGTAAAAACTACAAAAAAACCCGTACAGGAGTATAAATATAGCTCCTGTAGAAATTACAAAAAAAAATAGTCATCTTATTAATATATAGGTAGAAATATAAATCCTCATAGAAATATTCGTTCTCGTAAAATTACAAAAAAAAACTCTAGAGAGTGATCTCCCACGTTCTCGTATTAATATATGGTATTTTTAAATTACGTAGACGTTCATTTTATATTGATTTTATTTAAATATGAAAAATAATACTCTAGAGAGTGATCTCTTACTTTCCGTTCTCAACAATATGATATTTTCTCTCCCGTCATCGTAGAAATTATTAAAAAAAATATAAACCTTGTATGATATATGAATATAAATATAAATCACGTGTAAATTAAAAAAAAGGCACTTGTATTATTATATTAGTATAAATATTTATCCCGTGTAAATTATAAAAAAAAAGTTATATTAATATAAGTATAAATATTTTTTATAAGTAATAAAATAAAATATCATAAAATTGCTTCAAAAAAAATCATAAAAATATAGTTTTAGTGTTTGGTGGAATCGAACTATGTATCTCATACTAAATTTTGTTCGTGAGAGAGACATAGATGACACACATAAACTTTGATTCATTAGATATTGTTTCGTGAAATTTTGTTCATGAGAGAGACCTCCGTAAATATAAATCATACATGATACCCAACATTCTTTCATCTTGTTTCAACATATTTCGTAAAAATTCACGTGTAAATTTGAAGAACAACAAAAAAATACAAAGAAATAGAAATTCATGCCTATTACAGAACTTGCACATTTTATTGTAAAAAAAACTCTCACATTCAATCATCTTCCTTCATTTATTGTAGATTTATTCAACTAAATCTCATTAAACTACATTTTTTTTTTAAAAATATAGTGTAAGTTAAGATATATTCTCACATTGTTCTTCCATCTTGTTTCATAGTAATCCACATGTAAATTTTTTAAAAAAATACAAATAAACAGACAACCTTGCATATCACAAAATTCCCACATTTTTTTCTTTAGAAAATAACTCTTTCACATTCAGTGATCTTTCTACGTTTATTGTAGATTTATTCAAGTTAATCCAATCAAACTATATTTTTTAAATACAATGTAAATTAAGATATTTTTTTTATCGTTATCTCACCTTCTTTTTTCAAGTTGTTTCGTAATAATCTACATATAAATTTCAAGAAAAAAATACAAATAAATAGACTACTTTGCATATCATAAAATTCCCACATTTTTTTGTCAAAAAAAAAATTCACATTTAGTTACCTTCCTACATTTATTATAGATTTATTCATTTGAATATGATCGAACTACTTTTTTTGGTTAAATTTAAGATATCTCTTATCCCATCATTCTCTCACCTTGTTTCAACTTATTTCATAGTAATCCACATATATATTTCCAAAACAAAATAATAAAATAAAAAATTAGACAACCTTGAATAGTACAAAACACTTTTTTTCTTGTCAAAAAAAAAAATTCATATTCAGTAATGTTCCTACGTTTATTATAGATTTATTCAACTGAATCTCGTAAGACTACATATTTTTATTCATTGATAAGTTTGGTGTATCACTTGTGTTTCAATAAACTAATTCGCCACTGTTTTTTTTGTTTGAATGAATTGTCAAAAATCGTTCCTTAATATTGTATAACTATTTCATTTAACTTTTTTTTGTGATTTAGAATAATTTTCTTTAATAGAGCGTTTATGTTAAAGATTTAGAATTGAACTACCTTTATAATAGATTTTTAAAAAAAACATTTATTCTAGATTTATTCAACTGAATCTCATCAAACCATATATTTTTTTATATATGTTTATTGTAGATTTATTCAACTAAATCTCATCAAACTACATATTTTTTTAAATACAGTATATATTTAAATATATTTCTCCATCGTTCTCTCACCTTCTCAATTCAACCTATTTCGTTCTAATCTACATGTAAATTTCAAATAACAACAAAAAAAGTACAATTCCTTGATAACCTTGCATATCACGAAATCCTCATTATTTTTTTATTATAAATTAAGTGTTAAAATCGTCTTTTAATATTTTAGAAATTTTTTATATGAAAATAATTTGTGATTTAAAATAATTACTTTTTGTTACAGATTAAAAAATAAGTGATTTTGACATTAAATAATTTAAAGATTATCTTTTAGAGATTTTACAAAAATATAGAATCTATTTTGTGTTTGTTTACCTTTATAAAAATTACTTTTTATGAAAAAAAAATCTTTAATTTGTTTGAATGCAACCATATAAAAGTAATTTTGTATGACAAAATTACCATAAAGAACATTCAAATATAATATATCATATAAAATAAATATATCCCAACAAATTTCTAAATTTTTTGTATGAAATTTTTTGACACTTATGTTCTCTTTCCTCTAAAAAATTTATACAAAAAGCTAATAACACCACCTTTAGATTTTTAGCAATTTTTAGATTATTTTTAAATCTAATTATTTTTAAAAACTATAACAAACATATGTTATTTTATAAATATTGATATTTTTTTTAAAAATATAAGTAATTATTTTTTTAAAAAAAAAACTTTAACAAACGGCCACTATATGTCTCTTAATTTTTACCAAAAAAAAAATATGTTTCTTAATTGATATTTCCTCCGTTCCTTTTTATTTTTCATTTTAGAAAGAAAGAAAAAAGATCAAATTAAGAAGGTATATTTTTGCACTTAATTTTCCTATTATACCCTTCTTTTTAGAATATATATTCTAATTTTAATCCACCAATAAATTTCTTTTTTTGTTCACACATACATTCTCTTTCCTTTTTTTTTTGGTACATCGGAAGATACATATTTTCTCTTTCTAAAAAATAAAAACCACCAAATAAAAAATTATAACAAACTTTTATTTTTTGGTCAAAATTTATAACAAACTTTATGTAAAAAAAACAAATAAACTTTGTTACAAAAAATTAGAAAGAAATGTATAATAGGTAAAATATAACCTAAATTGTCAAAACGACAAAAAATTAGAAACAATTTTTTTTTTAAAATGACAAATAAAAAGGAATAAAGAGAGTATTAAAGCACATTTGAAAATAATCAAAATATATTACCGAAAACAATATATGTCACCAAACAAATTTATGATTAATTCTATCAATGTGAGTAATAATGCATAATAATCAATGAGTGAAAACATCGGTCTATTAAACTAAATGACAAAATTGAATAAAATTGTCAATAAAAAAAGTGCGTAATAATGCATTAAAATTAAACAATGAAGATCTGTTGTTTGACGATCATAAATTTGTCTAATTTTTCTTAATTTTTATATTGGTCTTCATATATTTGGTAGTGGATAAATCAGCTTCATCAGGGTAAGCTCTCTTAACTGATATACCATCAACTTTATGTGAGCATAAATCTACGACATCTAAAGCAGTTCTATCTTTGACCTTCTCCTCTACTGTTTCATCGAACTTTGTTATAAGATCTTATGAATCGCATTGATAAAATATTAAAACATATAAAGTATGAATTGCACAGATAAAAATTAGAAAAATATAAAGTATGAATTACAATGATAAAAAATTAGAAAATATAGAGTATGAAACTTATTAGTACACAAAATTATTGATAGTAATAAGTCAAGAAGAAAAAGTTAATCTATAGATTTAATAAGTTAAGATGAAATAGTTATTCTATGAAAAATGATTTTTTAAATGAAAATTTTAGATGCTTACCGTGGAACTACTTTTGATGTATGTCTTTGACTCTCTTGCATTAGTACTTTGTGCCATGATCTTCTTATATATTATGTTTTTGACACGACTGATACCACCAAACACCATCATCAATATATTTGATTTCAACCATGATTATAAACATTGATTCATACAATTTATTCACAATGATATTTGTCAAAGTATTTTAGTAAGAGAAATAATAATAATAATAATAACAACAACAACAACAACAACAATAATAATAATAATAATAATAATAATAATAATAATAATAATAATAATAATAATAATAATAAAATACCCATAAATTGTAAAAGAAAATTGTCTTACTTGTTGACATTCTAGAAGTGACTCAATATTTCTCATAGGTGTGATTTTAAGTAGATCGTGATGGAAAACTTTAGAGATGAATTAAAACTTGTATAAGAGAAACATTCTTTTCATATGTTCTAAAAAAAATGAAAGGAAAAATTAATAAACAATTACATATATGCATAATTGAAAATTTCTTAAATGTAATTTATAATTGATATAATAATAGAATCATACATCAATTTTAACGTCGTAGCTTCGAGAATATCTGGATTAAACATGAGCCACGAACAGTCTAAACTGATGTTCAAATTCTTTGACCATGAATGTCATGTGTTTCTCACGATGAATGTGTTTTCTATATATAGTTAAATTATATTCGGACTTGTTATGCTAGAGTGGAAAACAAATTAAGTTGTTCTTATCCGTAAAATATTATTTTTTGTTGTTATCTATAATTAAAGTGAGTATTTTATGTATAAAGATTACTAAATTGCCCTTTGTAATTTTTAAAAGCTTCAACATAATTATTGTGGACGTACAAGTGGCTGAACAAATGCCTAGATACTCTATCTTTAGTTAATTGGCTTAACCTTACAATTCTACTGCTATCTATCACCGAAAAAAAAAACAATCCAATAACACCACACAAAAAAACAAAACTGACCGCGGGCGCGATACCAGATTTTTTGTTTGACAGTTTTTGGTCAAATTTGTTCAAGATTAAAATAGATTTGTTCCTATTTTAAAGGTATATTTTATTCTATATAAAGGGAGGTTTAGAAACAAGGAGAACAACCAAGAAAGAGAGTAAACAAGAATTCAAGGGTTTTGAAGCCAACAAGCAAGCTAGTGATTAAAGAGTTTTCTTTGCTCTTGGTAATATTACTAGGGTTGGGGTTTATTCTTAATTCTTGGGAAACACTATATTTAAGGTAGAGTTAGGTTTGAAGAATATCTCTTGTAACCCTAATTGGGATTTCTTTGTAACGGTACCGAAATTATTATAGTGGTTCGTCAAAAAAAAAAAATATACTTAGGGGTATATTTGGAAAACAATCTTAAATTTGTATAGAAATTTGAAAAGGTGCTTATAAAATGGGATTAAACTTGTTTTAAAAGAGTGCTTATATAATGGGACGGATGGAGTATTATTTTATACCAAAGTACACGTTTTAGTTATCAGTTTTGGTAAGTTTCCACTAATTACACTCGGAAGCCTCATGTTTATCTCATAAAGGTAATAACTTATTACTTGCCTATTTTTAAGGGTAGAGGGAAGTTGATATAAACTCACCATTTATTAGCCACTAGTCATCTCACGTTTTTGTTCTTCTCTTAATGCCATTACCTATCTCTATGACACACTCATATATCCCTTTAATTCCTAATATTAAGTTAAGTTTGTTGACAAATTCTAATATTATGTGTATAAGATTATTCTATCATTATATATATAGTCACTCTAAATTAATAATAAAGTCTCTAATTAATTAAGTAAAATAAAGTGTACTACGTATAATTTAAAATTCTTAGTCATTTAATAGATGGTAAATCAAGAAATTAATAAAATAATCATAGGTAAAATATCAGGGTGTTACATTCTTACCCCATTAAAATAGTTTTGTCCTCGAAACTAGTCAGTAAGTGTTTAAGATAAAGTTTTCTTATCAGATAAAATCAAATAGTAAAAAAATCATTTTGCAAAAGATAAAGTTAAAATATTCGAACATAAATAATATATCTATATTAGAGGAAAATTTCTTGGGTCTTACAAAAATTGTGATAAAAACTATAGTGAACAAAATCAAAAGCATCCTTCTTGATGTGGTTGAAGAAGAGCAAAATATCTTTTTCTAGGCAAGCAGAATATATTTGTTGAAGGAAGAATTATCACTCAACGCGCTTTTATTGCTACAGAGAGAGAGAATTGACATTTTATCCAGGTCGTTTTGCCGGCTACAAGCTTGTCCCAAGATTCCTCCCTTACGAGTGGTTATGGTGCATAAATTTTCCTAATGCACTGTGCATAAATAATAAAATTGTTTAATATACTTCCAAATTGATTAGCCCACCTCTTAGATTGCTTAGTGCACCTTCCAAATTTCTAGCGTACCCGCATGTTTGGTTCAACCGAGGGGGGGAATTTTTAAGGAGGTGATGTGAGAGAAAATATAATTTATTATGTTGACAAAATTACCCACAGTTTTTAATTAAAATCCTAAATTATCTTTGTTGGAATATTAAAAATTTAGGTTTTAGTTTTTTGACAACATAATTTTTTTAGGTTTTCTACTCATTAGATATATATCCATTATAATTTAATTATCTTGAATTTATATGGTTAAAGATTAAAAAAAATAAATTAATTATTCTCTCCCCTTGTTAAAAAGTTGAACCAAACATAAAAATATTGCACTAACACGTTTGCACTAACAAGTTTGTCTCTTATTTGGTGTTGATTTTGACTATCATCTATGTGATGCATGTGCTGGAGTAACACTGGATGGATACTAGAGAGAAAACAATTTGTTATGGTTGAAGGTATTTATGATTCGAACTATTGGGTCTTGATCGTCACTATTTTTCATAATGAAGATTAACTCTAAAAATATAATATTTGTGGTTGATTGTGTAGGATTGTCATTGATTTTGAGTTGATTCATCTAATACAACACAAGTATAGTGACTATGGTGTTTTATTTTTTATGGACAAAAATTAGAATAGATATGAGAATGTCAATGTTGAAACTAATATATATATATTTTTTTGATAAGCAATGTTGGAACTAATATCTCAAGGGCAAAACATTGGAATGAAGGAAAGAAGTGGTTGGAGATGCTCTAAACACTAATTACATTGGACTCCTAAAATAAATTTGGAGCATGTCAAGAACATGATTATCCTCTTTATTAGTTATTTGGCTTTATATTCAGAGTTTTTTTTTTTTTTTTTATAATTCAGAGTTTTAAGTTTTAACTCTACATTTTTAGATAAACTATTTTTCTTATTTATCATCTCACTTATTCTAAATAGAATATTATAAAATATTTTTTAAGGTAATATTACCTCCGATCTTAAATATAAGAGAATTTTTATTTTTTAGGTTCATAGAATGATTGATGTATTTAGTTCATATTATAGTCCAAATACATCAATCATTCTATGAATCTAAAAAGTAAAAGTTCTCTTATATTTAAGATCGGAAAGAGTAAAAGAAAGGTTCCCCGTGCAAGCACGAGTATACACACTAGTTTATTTAAAATAAATTATTAAACTATACTTAATTTCTGTCACAAGGATAATGACAGAGAACGTGCAAAAAAAAGGATTCTCATGGGAAGAAAATGCAGACCCTTGTGTTCTCCAATTCCATGCTATACCTGGATTATGATACAAAGAGCCGTCAAAATCGGCCGGGCCGCATGGGCCGGGCTGCTAAGCCCGAAAAAATGTCGGGTTTGGGCTGTCAAAATTCTAACTAAATTAGCATCCGTGCTTTTTAGTCCGGCCCATATTTACACGTTGAAAATATGGACTTACCCGATGGCCCATGGGCCGCCAGAAAGCCCACATATATGTTTTTATTTTTTATTTTTTAGACACAACTCAAGTCCAAGTCTTAGAAAATAGTCATAAAATTATAATTATGTTTGATTATGTTCATTTATGTTGTTTTTGTGTGATATTTTAATTGTAAATTATAATTGTATTGTTGATTCTGCATGAACTTAGTTTGTTTTGAGAAATTATTTGAATTTATTTTATGTTATTTGGTTGATTGGTAACTTATTTTGAACAATGTAAACTTATTTGTATTATATTTGGAATGTTTAATTTTTTTCCTCCAACAAATTGTTTTTTATAGCGAAAAATAAAAGAAAAAAAAATAATCGATCCGGGTCGGGCTTAACCAAAAGCACACTAGCCCGCAAAGGGTCGCGCTCAGGCACTAAATTTTTAACATACATGTTATCCCAGGTTTTTGACCCGGCCCGATAAAGCCCACTATCCGTCCGGGCCGGGCCGAAATGTGTTGGGCCGTCCGTTTTGACAGCGGCAGCTTCTCTTAAATATGAATATTGACAAAGGCATGGTATGGTGCCACCCTTTTTAAATATGAATATTTTTTTAAAATATTTCGTATCTTTTAGCTTTTGCATAAGTTTCCTTTTGTACTTTGTAATTAGGTACTGCTTAATCATCATCATTACAATTTTTTTCTGTTGAGGAGTTGTGTTTTAGATGCTCCTCCCCAATTTTTAACTATGTATTGTATATTTTCAATTTGAAATTGAAGTTTGAACTTGTTTAGCTTGAATTTGTGACTAAGATATATACTAAATAAATCTTGATCCACTATTGCTATTATAGTCAATTTTGTCATCACAAAATGGACCATGGCTACATTCTTTTGGGAATATGTTCGATATAAATTGGGAATATCGATAAATATTTAATTAAAATTAGACGATTGAAATGTAAATATAGTATTTTAAACTATAACATTAATAATTATATATTTTTTGGAATTTTTAATCATGATCGAACAATCAACTACCAATATCTTTAAATGTGTGATTGTAGAAACTCCTTCTAAATGAAATCCAAATTAAAAGAATAATTGAAAATGATTGAAATGTGTATAAACAAAAACCAACCAAACATAAACAAATGTGGACTCTATATGAGAATCTATAAAGTGTCACAAAATGAGAATGATTACATGATTATATGCAAGTGTGAGGATTTCAAAAAAAATTATTATCTGATCCTCACTTCTAATTGGATCTTGAATCGGAAGAAGCAACAAATTGTGTATTCTTGTTTTAAATTTCATATGTAACTAGTATGGAGCCCGTGCGATATCGCACGGGAAAAAATGCGATAGTAGAAGTAAGAATAAAAAAGATCATGTTAACATAGACTTTTTAGTATCTTCTTTAAAGGTATATGTTAGTTTTTCTAAAAAAAATATACCAGTGTCTATGTTTTTTCCTTGTAGGAGTCCATGTAAGAATTAATGCTTAATTGATGATTGTTTTTAATTTTGTAGGAGTTCATGTAATACATGAGTGATAATTCAAAGGATCTTACAACATCGACATCATTGATGTTTATGTTATTTTCTTTTTTCAAGTAAAATTAAAATTTAATTTTTCTTTAACACTTCATACAGAAGTTTTAAATTTTGCAAAATATACTGAGAGATAGTTTTGAGAGTTAGTATTAATAATTAAATTAATACAAAATAAAAGTGTACCCAAATTATTTTCCATACAAATAGTGTTGAGGAACAACTATATTTGGCAAAACTAAACCATCCAATATCCATACCTAAATTTAATATAAAAAAATCATCAATACATAAAAAATAAAAAATGTAGTAATCATAAAAATAAATAAAAATAAGTAAATGTTACAAAATAAAGTTCTTCTAATATTTGATGGATCTGCTATTGACAGAATCATTAATACAATAATATTGTCAAAATTTATATATGCAAAAATGTGAACCATTAATTAGTTCTTCTATTTTACCGGTAATTACACCACCAATTTTTTTTACCGGTAATGTGCATTGATTAAAAAATCCATCTTTCTCTTTCTTGGCCCAATATTTTCTAAAATACAAACAATTGAGTCACACTAACTCTATTTTGTCATAAAGAATTAAGAAACAACAAACTCACATACATATGTGTTGATTGAAAAAATAAAGTTATTTCAAAAGAAGATCTTACAAACTATACATGTTAGTAAGCACAATAATCAATTTAGGATAATATATAAATTAAGAGTTAAATATATTTTTGGTCCTATAAAGTTACTAAATTTTGTTTTTGGCCCCTATAAAGTAAAGTGGTATATTTTGGTCCTACAAAATTTTAGTCTCTACTTTTAAAGTAATGTGTATTTTTGTTCCCATATGATAGCTTAAGTGATATGAGCTGAGGGATATATAAGTTGGATAGAATAAAGTCCAAAGATCAATTTATAGAGGGAGCAATTTATCTTTCCAATGTAAAAAAATGCAATGTGTATATATTTTTAATAGAAAGAAAAGTTGTTCAACATTATTTAAATCATCATCCTGGTTCCAAAATATATTTACTCTTCCGGTCTCAATTTAATTATAAACTAAAAAAAACCAGTTTAATTATAAACAAAATATACCAACTTTAAATATTTTCAAGATTTATTATTTCCTTTAAATCACACACAAGCAATAGTGATAATTATATATTTTTTATATGTATTGCCCGCCTAATGATAACTGCGTGTATTTAGTTTCTTTGTAGTGAATATATCCCTAATGTAGGGAAGGCTTAAATACATGATGTATATCAGATAAAAAAACGCATGATGTATATTAATATCATATACTCCCTCCGTACCAAAATATATGTCATTTTGAAAAAAAAATTTGTACCACAATATATGTCGTTTTACATTACCAATGAAGCATTTAATGCTCTTTTTTCTTTTATACCCTTAATTAATTATTTCTCTTTCTTCTTTCAATTCTATAATTTATCTCTCACATACAATTAATGAGGGATAATCTTGTAAACTAACCCATAATTTATCTTTTCCATACAACAATGATTACATTTCTTAATTTGTGTGATTTAGTCAAAACGACATATATTTTGGTACGGAGGTAGTAATTAATAATTGGATTGTCCATATTTTTTTTATCTTATTCTTGTGCAATTAAAATCCAAGTGATAACGCCATGTGTACAAAATATTTTGAAAAATCATATCTGGTTGTGAATTATACTATATAGTTGTGATATTTTTTGAAAAATTTAATTCTCTTAACAAAATCATATTCCCTACTCTAATATTTAGATGCTTTTAATTTATATAAAAAAACAAAAAACAAAATCATATTTCTCGTGTAACCAAAAAAATCATATTTCCCATGATACTTATAATGTACTTGTTTATCTGAATCATAGATCCAGAGAAATATCTAAGCAAATTTTTTGATAGAACAATTATAATTATAATTATAACCATAATTATAATAATATTTAGAAATAAAATATAAAATATAGAAAGGTAAAAAGATTAAAAAGAACCGTATATTAATGGAAATAAATTATTGTAGATAGAAATAAATTGATTGTGTTTGAAATATGCCTTTGATTTAAATATAGGCAAAAATACATCATTGATCCTTTATCTTATTTATTTGTAACACTTTGGTCCTTTATCTTTTATTTGTAACAAATTGGTCATTTATCTTTTATATTTGTAACACTTTAGTCATTTATCTTTTGTTTGTAACAAATTAGTCCTTTATCTTTATACATATAAACTAATTTTCTTTTTTTTTTTAATTAAAAAAAATTATACTTTTATTTAAAAAAAAAAATCATAAAATTGAAGAACATTCATCTTCATAAAATATAAACTCATAACTAAACCTTCAAATTCAAAACCCATAAAAAAATACATGAAAATGACTTCTTTGATATCTAATTTCTCCAAATCCAATTAGAAAAATGAGTTCCACTGGTACAACTAAGGGTGGAAGAGGCAAGCCAAATCCAATCGAAACCTTTTTGAATTTTAGGGTTTTGTATGAATTTGATAATTGGAACAATAGAAACTCAATTTCCTTTTTGTTGTCGATTAAGTTTTGGAATTTGATAATAAGAATTGTATTGTTTCAAGACACATTCAGCTTGCTGTGAGAAAGGATGAGGAACTCAGCAAGCTTTTGGGTGTAGTAACCATTGCTAGTGGTGGTATTTTGCCTAACATTGAATTTGAAGGTTTGGTTATGGGTTTGAACTTGATGAAGATGATGATGAATGTTCATCAATAATATGGAAAAAATATTTATTTTTAATAAAAATATATTTTCAAAAATAAAGGTATAATTTTTTTAATAAAAAAATGAGAAAATTAGTTTATATGTATATGTTATAAAAGATAAATGACTAATTTGTTACAAACAAAAGATAAAGGACTAAAGTGTTACAAATATAAAAGATAAATGACCAATTTGTTACAAACAAAAAATAAAGGACCAAAATGTTACAAATAAATAAGATAAAGGACCAATGATGTATTTTTGCCTTTAAATATATTTTTTCATAAACGTGTCATTGTAAATGGAAACAAATTCAAATAGTTTTTATTGATGTATTAGTGTATTCGTAATCATTGATTGCTTCATAACCACCGATTCTTGATTATTTAATTTTTTTAATTTTACTGTACATTATTACCATTGAATTGATTTATATTTTAATGAATATTTTTGGCTTACTTCCGGAATTTGTCCATTAATTTGGGTTTCGTATACACATTTTTGTTTTTTTTAAGAAAACATATTATATTATACGAAAAAATCAGCAAAAATAAAATTAAATCAAGAATTGTTTTAATAATACTTTTTTTTTTGACAAAAAAAATAGTATTAAGTCAAGAATTTTTTAAAATAAGAAACAATTAGTCTCATGTCGAGGGATTAGTCTCTACAATTATTCAAAAAAAGTAAAATAAAAAAAGGAACAATTTGAATAAACAATAATTTCATTAATTATTTACTAAATAAACAATTTATTTGATTTTTGTATAATTTAAATTATGATCTTATATAATTTCATGTATTTTTTTTTGGTACGTAATTTCGTGTATATATAACCATTTAAAAATATGCATATTTTTTACGTATAATAAATACAAAAATATTTTATAAGACATAATTTTGAACCTATAAATTAAAAGTCTCTCAAACAAATGTAGAACTATTACAATTATTTTAGGAGCTATTACAATTAAACCATATACAAATTGAATTTTTCTTTTTAAAAAAAATAATGTATTACAAATCTATCATCTTCAACCGCAACCATCTTTGTCTCAATTAACTAATAAGTATCCCATGCCTTCTACAAATATATGAAAGGTTACAAATGAATAAATTCAACAGAAAAATATCAAAGTAACAAAATTATAATTAAAAATGATAAGTTATGTGAGCACACCTATAATAAAAGTGTCTTATTCATCACTTGTAGCTTTTTTTTCCTGTCTTGGGGTATGAAGGAGTTTGTGTAATTCACCAAACTTATACATATATATACGAAAAAATTCAAATAGACCACATGAGTAATGCGCGATTTGTAATTCAATCCAACCTAAGAAAATTCAATCATACAAAGTTATACCCTTGTTCAATTAAAAAAACAACCATGTAAAACTTTACTTTGACACATACCTTTCATGGAGCTAGCTTTTGTATGGAATATGTACTAATGTAGAGATGTAGAGATCATTTATAAGCGGCCGAACATGTTGAACCTATATTCATATTCATATAGGCAAAAGAAACGCAATAAGATCAAAATGAGAAATCATATATATATATTATATAGTATGACAAATAACAAATAACAAATAACAATAACAAATAACAAATAATTAACAAATTAACAAATAGCAATAGAAAAGAAGGAAAATAGAAAATGTTAGAATTTGTATGATGTGCATGTAGTGTTCACTCTAAAATTGTTTATATAGAAAAATAAGTGGTGCTATATAAGTAAATTATGTCAAAATAAGGTTAAAGCCATTGATTGCAAATATTTTTTCTCCTAATTAAAATGCTATTGATGAATATCGTACCAAAAAAATCCTATTGAATACTAAAAACAAATTACTTGCCTAAACACAATTACTTGCCTAAAACAACTACTGAAGCTTTGAGGTATGTCATATATATTATTTGCCTAAACCTTCGTTGACTTTAATTTTTTTAATATTTAATAAGTATGACAAAATAATATTGCATTATATATATATATAGGGATATAAATGCATTAATTGTGAAAACAATATGAGAGAAAAATGCATATAAGACTGCCACGTGTACATTTTTCTTTGAAAAAATGGTCCTAAATAATAATAGTATAGATGGTAGTTCTTTGAGTTACCATGATAATAAAAATATACTCCATCAGATTAATTATATCAGCGTCAAAGCACAAATTTTATAAAAATATACTCCATAGTGTATTCTTGTTTTAAATTGACTATGTTTAATATTATTTAATAGTGATTAATCTCAATTATAAATTTTATAAAATATATAAAGTGAACTTTCATATTTTAACTATTAAAAATTATTTTATTTAAAAGTCATAATTCAACTAATAAAAAATATTAAATTAATAAATCAAATATCTATGATCAGAATTTCCAACCTCAATCTCTCCATTATATGTATGAATTTTTAATACACTACAAGAAAACTGGTGGATTGCGGCGGTTTTTTAATGTGTTACCGGCGGTTTTTAACTGCCGCTACACTCTTTACCGGCGGTTTCAATTGATGCTGCAATATCATGTGACGAAGTGAGTTTAGCGGCGGTTTATGCAACCGTCAGACAAACTGCCGCTTCTTATTTAACGGCGGTTATAACAGCCACAATAGCATTCATAAATTTAACAACTTTGCGGGGGTTTATAACCGCCGCGAAATATTAATTTGATTTAAAAAAATATATTGGTTGTGGCAGTTCCAAACCGCCGCTACTCTTATATTTTGTTAAAAAAAATACATAGAAACGGCAAGTCCAACAAGTCTTTGTATTGAAAAGGCTTTTCTTGTCAATATATATAGCCAACTAGTATCTCTCATGGCTACCCTCTTTGTTTCAATTTATTTAGAAACGCCAAATTAAATAACTTCCCTACAATCGAATCTAATTAACAATAATATAAGAAAGGGGCTAAAATATAAGAAAAAGACAAGATGATCAAGTTAGCATGTTACCACTTAAACAACTGAACAACACGCATTTTATTTTATTTTATTACTATATACAAAAGCAAAATTGTGGAGAAAGGAAAAACTGAGTCTCAAAGAAAGCTTGGATGTGATTTGAATTTTCAAATCACATGAAAAGAAAACTCTTACATTAAATTCACCATTCACATATTCAAATGAGTGAACTGGATCATGTGTGTGCTTCATGGCAATAGAAGGGGTATGCTCTGGATGACAATGAGAGTATGGTTTCAATATTGAGAGGAACCACTTTACTTAATGCTTAATTGCTAATCAATACCCCATGAGCCGGTTTAACAATCATAAAAACTGAACACTAATGGCTCACTTCTAAGTAAATTGAATAGTTCATCCACGAGAATTATAATGGTAATCATGTACGGTTGTGTATGTTGTGTGCGTCTTATATACATCTCCAAAAATGTTTGCTCATTAAGTGGTTGCCAGATACTTGAACTTAAATGCAAATGAGCACTGATTCGATGGAATATTAAGGGCTTCCCCACATTTTACATAAACTAAAAGCAAAATTTTCTCATACACTATCTTAATTCTTACAAGACATAACTTGACTAACAGAATGTAAATTATATGAATCATGATGGTTTCACATCTAAGACATGTATACAACATATATATTTTAGAAAATTTAAACAAATGGATACCTCTTCTTCAGGTACTTTGACTAGCCTTTCCTCTTGTTGGTCCCATTTACGAACAATTACCTGCGTCGCAAAGAGACCAAAATACACTTCAGTATACAAATTTTATTATTATTTTAAATGCAATTACATTCTTAAAAAAATTGTTCAGAACATAAACAGGTCCAAACAAATGAGCATTGGTTAACATTGACTGATTGGGTAAGGGTTCAGATATCAATTTAGTCATCATTAAGTTGCTCTTCTAAATCAACTTCAACATCTTCTGGTTTTTGTCTTCCTCCATGATTTTTGTACTTCTTGCTTTTTTGGCTAATCTTAAATTTCAACCTTTTCCGCTTATTAAGCTGAATTCCATGATCTACTGGAACAACCAATTTATTTTAGTTAAAGTTCAACAATACATGAGCCCTACAAAAACATAATACATTTATATACCATATCATTGTTCACAGCAGCATATTAGTATTATAAATTCAGGGAGCAGAAGTGGTTTTGACATTCAAACCTGGCCATGTGTATCTTGACAGTGATCTTTATGTAAAGCCTTCACTATATCATGAAGTGTCTCAGCAGGTTCACTATGCAATAGTAGCTGCATATCTACATCATTGGCATGATCACTCTTCAAAGTGGTAACCGCAACATCAAGCCAATTGATTCTTTCGGTTAAAGTACTACAACATAGTTCAAGCCAATTTTCATGCTCTGTAAAGGTCAATTCATTCTTGTCAAAGAAACATAAGTTCCCTAACATTATCAATATCTAGTAAAATATAGTAATTAGAATAATTGTAACCATCATATTGGAAAAAAAAAATCATGTAAAGCCAACTGTAAACAAATGTAATTGATCAACTATAAACAATCACAAAAATTTCAAACCCAAAATTGATCAAGTGGAATCAGATTAACACTAAACCAAAATTTTAAAACCATTCAATGCTAGAAGAAATAAAAAATCAACTATAAACAAACAACTAAAAAAACAAACAAAACCAAAACCGACCAAAACCTTATTTTTAATGTAAATCAATGAAGGAAAGCAAGTGAACTGATAAGAACGGAGGAGAACGAAGAAGGTAAGCAGATCTGAAAATTACCTTAAGGCAAAGAAGAGGAGAACGCAGGTGACTTAGGATGAGAGATGAACACCAATTGAAGCAGGGTGAAGAGGTGCACCGGTGAAGCAGAACAGAGAAGAGCGGTGCGCCGATCAAGCAAAACGGAGAAGAACATCCACCAATTGAAGCCGAATCAGCGAAGAAGAATGAGGAGAACGGTTGAAGCACAGAATGGATGAACAAGAACCTGTTATACTACTCCTCTTCATTCGTTCGAAATTGAAATTTCCGAACAGGAACTGGAGGATTCGGTCGCGAGAGAATTAAGTAGAAATTGCAGAACACGAAATCAAATTTTCAAAGGGTTTGAACGAATGAACGCGAAATCGAATTTGCAAAGGGTTTGAATCGAATCGCGAATAGTGAACTGCGGCTGAAGCAGAGATTGAACGAATGAACGGCATATGCAGAGGTTGAAGGAGAGGAACGGGTGGAAGACGAATCTGAGAGAAGAGAACAATGAAAAAAAGGGTTTCAGCTGCGTATGAAGTATTAATTTTTTATTGTGAAAAAAACAGAAAATAAAGGGAAAAAAAGTTAAACCGCCACTGTACCAAATAAACCGCCGGTTCTTTAAGTCAGACCGGCGGTTCTACAAAAACCGCCCCAGAACAGACACATTTATTATTACTTTTTGTATTACCGGCGGTTTTAGAGAAACCGCCGCAATCCAAGTGCCGCTATTTACCAGATTTTTTGTAGTGATAATTTACTATTTTGATAGTCTACGTACCAAAAAAATATCCACCTGAGGAATGTACGGTGACCACTCTAAATTAAATGGAGGGTGTCTATAACAATATATTTTAAAAGGAAGGTTTTTTTTTGGTACATTTGAAAAGGAAGGTATTATTCAATTTATTTAATACACTAACATAAAGTAACGTCCTCATGAATTTATCTCAATTGATAAATGACATTGCACATTTGTGTAAGGATCAGAGTTTGAATTTGTTATGCCCACTTATTCACCTTTAAAAGGGTGAATTTCTAACCGCTAAGTCAATGCACGGGCTAAATGCCTAAAATACTATTAACTAGGATGCGGTAAACTTTTGGGTAAATTTTTGGGTCAGGTATTTGATTCTTTTAGATGCCTCAAATCTAACAAGAGAAATAATTATTGTATTTGGCGATAGATACATTGGTCTTGACAAAAAAAGATAGTATCAAATATTAAAATGACGGTAAAAAATAAAAATGTGAGTATAGAAAAAGTAATTTAATGTCACAGACGAGACCGTGAGCTTAAATCAGTTGGTAATACATTAAAATAACTAGTATAACTTTCCCGTGCAATGCACGGGTTAATATTTAAATTTATAGTATATATTATTAAAATTAAAATAAATTAGTTGAGATATTAATTTTTTTAATTTAAGTTTTTTTTTTAAATTTAAGTTAATTAATGTAATTTTTGTCAAATAATTTTATTTTTCCAATTACTTGTGAAATTAATTTATATTTTTATTATTTAAATATAAAAATAATATATATTTAAGGATTATAAAGAGATAAAATAGGGTGGAGAGTGATCTTCTGCTCCCCGTTTTGAACAATATCATATTTCATTTCTAGTCCACATTGAAATTACAAAAAAGATAGGTCGTGTATTAATATATGAGTATAAATATTGATCATCGTATAAATTATAAAATAAAAAACATTCATATTAATATGAGTGTAAATATATGTCGTACTATAAAAAATGGGTTTTCCGTATTAATATGTGTATAAATATTTAAGTTCCTATAAAAAAAAGTATTCGTCTCGTATTAAAACATTGTAAAAAAAATATAATTCTGTAAAAATTACGACAAAAAAACCTGTACATGAGTATAAATATAGCTCCTATAAAAATTATAAAAAAATATATATAGTCATCGTATTAATATATGGATACAAATCTAAATCTTGATAGCAATATACGTTCTCGTGAAATTATAAAAAAGTCTTCGTATTAGTATATGGTTTTTATTTTTATATTACGTAGACGTTCATTTAATATTGATTTTATTCAAATATGAAAAATAATACAAATAATGTAAAGATTTAAAAGGATGAAATACTCTAGAGGGTGTGATCTCCCACTTTCTGTTCTCAATAATATAATATTTTCTCTCCCGTCTTCGTAGAAATTATAAAAAAAAAAGAAGACACTTGTATTGATATATATTAGTATAAATATTGATCCCGTATAAAATAAAAAAAAATCCAAGTATACTAATATAAGTGTAAATATTTTTCATAAGCAATAAAATAAAATATCATAAAATTGCCTAAAAAATAATCATAAAAATATAATTTTAGTTGTTTGTGGAAATCGAGCCGTGTGGTATTGAGCAACTTTAAATTTCTGAGACAGTTATCCCACCCTTTGAGGTGCCTCCAATCTGGCGAGGGATTAGTCACTGCGTCCGGCGGTGGATACCCCGGTCTCAACAAAAAAAAAAAATCAAAACGTGTATCTCATACTAAATTTTGTTCGTGAGAGAGACATATATGAAACACATAAACTTTGGTTCATTATAGATTATCCTGTGAAATTTTGTTCATGAGAGTGACATCCGTAAATATATATTATAGAGATAGAGATTATAGATATTAGTACTTTTTAAAAATTATGGTTAGTAACAATTAAGTAAAAAATTACATCATAAAAATAGATTTTTTTGTTGTAGGTGAGAATTGAACCATGTTCCTTTTGCTACAACTCCTAATTAAATCTACATAGTATAAGTACAAATATATATCATAAAAATAGATTTTTTGTTGCTGGTGAGAATCAAACCATGTTACTTTTACTAAAGCTCTTAACTAAATCTAAGTAAAATAATATAAAATTAGAAAAGTGTTGCTGGAGGGAATCGAAGGGAGTATATTTAGCTTGCCTAATTGCTTAAAACTTGAAGCCTTGAAATCTTGCCACATAGACATATGAATACTTGGTTGCTTGCCACGTTGGATAATGATTGGGAGAGAGACATCCGTAATTATATTATATTATTATATAGAGATAGAGATAGAGATTACCTATTAGGTAGTTATTTTAGTACTTATCAGGTACTATTGGAGCAATACTTATTTGAGTACTTATTAAGTACCACTTTTTATATAAGCATTTTCTCTTACTTGATTTTTAATAGGTCCCACATATTTTTATATATTATTTTTTTCTATTATATATTTTATGACATAGTAAATAATAATTTATTATTAAATAAAATGATGTAGGATTATTGATGAAACTTATTAAAAAAAATTAGAGAAGTGTTGAGTTAGAGCAGTTGAATATTTATTAAGTACTATTATTAAAAAATTGTAAATAAATTATGTGTACTAAAAAATGGGGTTCTAAATTGTTTGATGAAATTAATAAAGGCCATATATTCCCCTACGAGGGGTGCTATATAGTACGATGTTTTTACGTACGAAAAGTAACGACCGCTTATTTCTATGTTTACATACCACCGCTTATTATTTTATTTTTTTGTATTATATTTCACATACTCTCATTCATTCCACTTTGTCACCATAAATCTCCCATGATTCCACTTTTTGGATAGTGTAGTTTTACAATCCAACTCCATTATGTTGCTGCCACCATTTAATGCCTATTCACTCATTTTTCAAGATTCATGAATATATGTAACTACGAAATCCCAATTAACAGGTGTATGCACTACAACAAGTCTTGATACTTAAGCTAAAGATGAAGTTGAAATAATAAATAAAAAATAAAGAAAAAAAGGGTGAATGTGATCTGTTTTATGTACTTTCAAACTGTTCGTATGTTTTCATATATATCCTGTCGTACCATACATCATTTCCCATTCCCCTACACATATATTTGTTCACATGAACACGTAAGTATATCCAAAAATAACTTAAGGGTCAAAAGTGAGAACTTGAAACTTATTAGGGGGTATAAATAGCAAAATAAAACAACATGAAGCTTAAAACCCTAAACCCTAAAAGCTGCTTCTTCTAGACCCTTCTTCCCTTTCCTTTAAAAGCAACTTGTGCAGTACTGCAGTGAGTGTTCTTCTCTCAACCTAACTCTCTTCAATTTCATCTCAATTACTCTTTACGCTATTCAATCACACCATGTACCGTTTTGCTTCATCCCTTGCCTCTAAAGCTCGGTAAGTCATCAATGGCAGTGTCATCTTTTGGTTTTATAGACCTTTTCAATTACCCTTTTACGCACTCTAACTTGATTCAATTTTGTCTCCTTTTGAAATTGTTCATATGGATCGCTAAGAAAATTATTGAAATTGGATAAAAATTGTATCTTTTTTCATTGATTGGTTATTGTGGCATATTTTGTGATTGAATATTCAATTATGTTGAATGTTGAATGGTTCTAACTTTAAATTGTTGTGTTTTTTGATGTAGGATTGCGAGGAGCAACGCTAATCAGGTGAAACACTGTTGCTTAAATAGCATTTGTTTTTGTGTTTAATGGTTGTGATTTGAGATTAGTGATTTCCTTAATCCTTAATATCTGTTTTTGTATTTGTGATGCATAGATTGGAAGTAGGGTTGCATGGAACAGAAATTATGCGGCCAAAGAGATCAAATTTGGCGTGGAGGCTCGGGCTTTGATGCTTAAGGGTGTTGAAGATCTCGCTGAGGCAGTTAAAGTAACCATGGGTCCTAAGGTAACTAATCAAATCTTCAATTTTCTTATTCAATCACACACACACACATATTAATTAATTCTTATCAAGAGGAACGAGGACCGATTTTGATTGTAGGAATGGAAGATATCAATTTATTGATTTTAGTCCCTTTATTTAATTAATTGGTGTTGATTATGATTGTCATTGTTTTGTTTCTCGTGTTTTTAGGGCCGTAATGTGGTGATTGAACAAAGTTATGGTGCCCCTAAAGTGACAAAAGATGGAGTTACTGTTGCTAAGAGCATTGAGTTCAAGGATAAAGTCAAGAATATTGGTGCCAGTCTTGTAAAGCAGGTTGCAAATGCTACCAATGATGTGGCTGGTGATGGTAAGCTGTTTAATCCGAGGAAGATTATAATTTCTTGTAAATCTACACCAAAGATTTGGTTTTATCCTTAAGACATAGTAGAGATAGATGTTGGAAGTTAAAATATAAATCTTAATCTGAATACTATGCTGATACAGTGTATCTGTTTTATTGTTGTCATCTGACTGTGTAATGGGTTGTCTAAATTATGGCAGGAACTACCTGTGCTACAATTCTTACTCGAGCAATATTTGCGGAAGGGTGCAAATCAGTTGCAGCTGGAATGAATGCAATGGATCTTAGGCGAGGTATAAATATGGCTGTTGATGCTGTGGTGACAAGCCTGAAAAGCAGAGCTCGGATGATTAGCACTTCTGAAGAAATAGCCCAGGTTAGTGTAAAGTTTTAGAGTGCATAAGTGATAGGCATATTGTAGGAGATGGATAGAGCAATAAGGACTGTGAGTTATGGGTTATTGGGAACTTGATATTTTAAATTTTGCAATGATAGGTTGGGACCATATCTGCTAATGGTGACAGAGAAATTGGTGAGTTGATTGCAAAAGCTATGGAGAAAGTTGGTAAAGAAGGCGTAATCACAATTGCAGTAAGTTTTTGTATGCTCATTTTGCAAACAATATCATTTATAACTTTGTTCTACATGCTTCATTGATCCAAGAACGGTGTGTTATTCATGTAATGCTTATCTTAATATAATAATAAACTACACTAGACATCCCTATTCTCATGATTTTTCCTCATTTTTTTCATAAAAATTATCCCTCGAAAGTGTTCATGTTTGAATACTGATGTCATACGCTCTCTGATATACTGGATCTAACTTTTGAGCTGTTTCAGGATGGCAAGACATTGGAAAATGAGTTGGAAGTTGTTGAAGGAATGAAGCTCGACCGAGGATATATCTCTCCGTATTTCATAACAAACCAGAAGAATCAGAAATGTGTATGTTATCTATTGATGTCTCTATTTAGCAGCATTAAATTTCTCTGTAAATATTATATTCTAGCGTTTGTAGTCATCTTGTTGCGTCACACATCTGCCATTCTCTGGCCACGGTGTTCTGCTTTTCGGTTTCAGGCTTCGTGGCCTCTATTCCACCTTAGATAGGAGGCCCCTTTCGTTGTTGATATATCATTTCTAATGATGACATCTATGTATGTCCACAGGAACTTGAAGATCCCCTCATCATAATCCACGAGAAGAAAATCTCAAGTATAAATGCCATAGTTAAAGTATTAGAATTAGCTTTGAAGGTGAGTAACACTATATTCATCAAATTGCATTAAATTGTAAAATATTTATGTGATATTGACCGACACTTCCTCATCACCAGAAACAAAGACCTTTATTGATTGTTGCTGAAGATGTGGAAAGTGATGCCCTTGCAACTCTTATCCTAAACAAGCTTCGCGCTGGAATCAAGGTTTGTTTTGCCTATCTGCAGCTTTACCTATTTGTTCTTAGGTACTTTAAAAATTTTGGATTCATAGTTTTGCTTATTTCATTTGGTATTTGTTGGATGGTCTTACTTTTAGGTATGTGCCATCAAAGCCCCTGGTTTTGGTGAAAATCGGAAATCTGGTCTCCAGGATCTTGCTGTTCTTACAGGAGGTCAAGTAAGTTATCTATTCACAATAAGGTAACTGCTATATTCTCTCCAATCTTATAAACTGATTGATGATATGTTTAATCTATGCTCAGCTTATCACTGAAGACCTCGGCCACAATCTTGAGAAAGTAGATCTGGAGATGTTTGGCTCTTGCAAAAAGGTAACAATTTTGCTTAACTATTAATTTTAATGCACGGTTGAGTATTTGAATTCTTGGTTTTAGTAAAGGATGCAGACTTTCCCTTCGTGATTTGCATTAGCTCAAATTAATTTTTCACTAATTCCTTAACATTTTTAGCATGATAATATATAAGGTCAAGTAATTTATTCAACTTAACTAAGTTTCTTAATCTTTTAGATTACAATTTCCAAAGATGACACTGTCATTCTTGATGGTGCCGGTGATAAGGCAACTATTGAGGAAAGATGTGAGCAGGTTTGTTTGAATCTCCTATTCAATTTGATTTTACCATTTACATTTAGAAATAGGTCTGGTTTTTCATTGATGTTACTTCTGACCTGTTTCATGTGATGGCTTTTGATTTACAGATTAGGTCGGCAGTTGAAAATAGTACTTCAGATTATGACAAGGAGAAATTACAGGAAAGATTAGCCAAGCTTTCAGGCGGTGTTGCTGTGCTTAAGGTACATTATTCTTTCTTTTTTTTTTTTTGAAAAGGGTACATTATTCTTATTTTGGTTGACCTTGCTTACTAATGGTCGTTTATTACCTGTCAAGCATCTCAAGGTTTTTTCGTGCTAAAACTGACAAAACTTGACTATTGCAGATTGGAGGAGCCAGTGAGGCTGAAGTTGGTGAGAAAAAGGATAGAGTGACAGATGCCTTAAATGCAACCAAGGCAGCTGTAGAAGAGGGCATAGTACCTGGTAATTTATTAACACTGACATTTGTATGCTTAGTTCTACACTGTCCTGTCATGTCTGAAAAACGTGTGTTTTTCCACAGGTGGTGGTGTTGCTCTTCTTTATGCGTCAAATGAGTTAAGTAAGCTTCCAACTGCCAATTTTGATCAGAAGATAGGTGTCCAGATTATTCAAAATGCTTTGAAGGTTAGTGTTTTTTGCACTTTCACATACTTTAGGTTTGGACCATCCATAGTGTTTTGTTTTGTCAGCGCTCCACCCAACAGATTGTTCTTCTTTCTCTTTCCTTACTGTTTCATTTTGGGCCTCATCCTGCAATATTTTGAGCTGAATTTGCATTAAGCCACGGTATGGTTTTAACTTCGATTCCAAATTAGTTGCTCACTCTTTTACATGTTATTATAACAAAAAATGTAGACACCTGTGCACACAATTGCATCAAATGCTGGAGTTGAGGGAGCTGTTGTTGTTGGCAAACTATTGGAACAGGATAATCCCGATCTTGGGTACGATGCCGCCAAAGGTCAGTGTTCCTTGTATATTTTGAAGTTGTTAAATTTAATTCCGGCAAAGAATTGTGTTGTTAAGGACACATGCATAAAAATGTCCAATCAAAAGTGATAGATACTTTTGTAGCTACCAGTCGTTACTTTTTGGAGTTCCTTTTATATTACAGTATATATATTATTACTACTGCTTAGTATGGTGTCAACTTTTATTTTGCTTAGGTGAATACGTCGATATGGTTAAAGCTGGAATAATTGATCCATTGAAGGTGATCAGGACCGCCTTGGTTGACGCAGCCAGGTAGGATATTAAGAAATTTGCATTAAATATGGATGTTATTGGTATGTCATATGTTTGCATTTACTAACCTCCACTTTCCTGCAGTGTGTCATCTTTGATGACAACAACCGAAGCTATTGTTTCCGATCTCCCAAGCGACGATAAAGAAGCTCCTGCTATGCCTGGTGGCATGGGTGGTATGGGTGGTTATTAGTTGATGAGCCTGGCTTTCTTTCGCTGAACCTTGACTAGAGAGTGGTGGCTTCACCACTGTTATTTTTGCTTATTATTTCTTGACAAAAGGCATCAATATGTAACCAGTGAGAGTTCAAATGTGTAGGTACTAGGTAGTAGAGAGAAAACATTTGTGATTGTTATTTATTGGAATTGGAATTGCAATGATAATTGAGACATTTGAAACAATTTTTATCCTCTAAATTAGTGAGAAATTGTTGACACTTTACGTCCGGTCCTTTCATTGGAATGTGATTTTAATTATGCTATTGTTAATTTTTTTTTTCCTACCAATTTAAGAAATCATTGTCAAGTTTTTCAAGCTGGATACTTATGGTAGAGGCCTTTTAAGATGAGTGGTCAACTGATTTTAACTAATTGAAATTCAGAGTGTTGAACAGCATAATTTACTTGGGTATTGTTCAATTAGTTGAAGATGTTATTATCTGTTAAAATAAAATTATCCACTCATTGTAAACAGATTTGTCAACTTATTTTATACTTAACAAATTGAAGGTCAAGTTTGATATCATAAAAAAGGTTGTTCTTTAGTTTGTTGAGGGACAAACTTTAGTGGCAGTTCCCATATGAAGAATGTGCTCTTACCAACAGTAAGTGACATGTGGAGCAGTCAAAACAAAGATTTACCCAAGCTCAAAACGGAATTATTGATTATTGATTTTACATATACAACAACTTATACAAGAAAGGTCCATAAGCATAAAGTATCTAATGTTTTTTGAATTTACACTTCATCACATGGTTCATCCAATTTTAAGGAATCAAGCTTGCCTTCCTTGGATTCCTTCTCACTATAATTCTGTTGGAAGTCAAGGCTTCAAAGTTCTTTGGTTTGCCTCTGGCCATAAGTATAAGGCAATCTTCAATTCATACCCTAGTTCATAGTATTGCAAGATTTACCAATCACAGCCAACAGCTTCATAACTCTCACAGCCAACAGCTTCAACCCAAATTCTTATTGGCTCAGTTAATCCATATACATGACTGGACCAAAATGAAGCATACCAATCACAGGATCATCAGATCATGTCAATCTTGCACAGAGATTGCATTTCAAATTTTGACTGTGCTGTCAGACCGATGGCGTTCTCATATCTATCAATTAAACTTTGCAAGCCTAACAAAGCTTTGTCAATGAACACCAGTCGCAGAGGATATATCTATTCGTTATCATAATCGTCTATTTCAATCACACTTGTGAGTGCTGACATCCATGCCTGCAAACCATGGGAAGCATCGTTTTTCATCAATACTTGTAATTTGTCAAGAGCTTGCCTTGATGCTCCATATCTAAGCAAAAGATTTCTAAGTGATCTTAAACTACAATCATCAAGTTGAATGGAAGCTGTTACCATGTCCTTGAAGATCTCTATCGCTTCTTTGGGTCTCCCAGCAGTAGCATACAGGTCAAGCACATTATTATAACTTAATGAATCTGTCAAAAGTCCTAATTTTCTCATCTGGTTTGCAATTTGAATGGCTTCATCAAACCTTTCAATTTTCTTGTACAAACATACCATCATTGCATATGAAAACTCATTTGCAGTTCCATTTTTCTTTAAGGTCTCAAATATCTCTTTTGCTTGGCCAACCATAGATTGTCTTGTATAAAGATCGATCATACAATTTGAAGAATATACAGCAGCACCTTCTTCTGATGATTGAAGCAATTTGTATGTTTCTTGTGCTTCTTTCAGGTAGCCAACTTTTGCATACAACTTGATCAAAGAATTATATATAATTGTATTCCCCGGCATGCCAGCTCTTTTCATTTCATTGGCATAACTTACGGCTTCTTTAACCCTTCCAGTGTCATAAAGAGCATTGATCAACACCCCGTAAACTATAACATCAGGCTTCACACCGTGACCAATCATTTCCTTGTACACACCTTCTGCCATTTCCAATTGTCCTAATTTTACAAAACTGGAAATCACAGCACAATATGGGATGCAATTAGTCACTAATCCTGCCACCTGCATTTTTTTCAAATAAGGTTTGGCAATGTGCGGCTTGTCAGCACTGGCCAAAATTTGTATTAGAGAGCTATAGCTGCACCTATCTGCAACTACACCGTGTTTATCCATACTATCAAACACTTGACATGCTTTATCGTAGCATTTCCCTATACCATAAGCTTTAATCATCACATTGAACTCAATAACACCGAGATTCTTCCGTTCTTGGCACCAAAGGAAGACCCTCTCAGCTTCCGAAATATGTCCGTGTTCCCCATATGCATCAATGTTGGCAGCATAGCACTCAGATGTCATATTGCCAGCCAGATGAAACCTCCAACACCATAACAAGGACCGTTGAAGCATTCCTGCTTTGATGTACATCCGAGTCAAAGCAGACTGGGTGAACTGATCAATTTCAAGGCCCTTCTCATCCATCTCTGTTATAAGCTCTTCTGCTTCACAAACCATTTTCCTTATCGAGTATGCATACAAGAGGGTCCGGTAACTAACAAGATCTGGCTCAAGGCAGGACTCCTTCATTCTTTTAAAATATTTTGTTGCCATGTCTATATTGTTATGCTTGGTATGGAGAGAGATGAGAGTATTATAAGTCCTTGTGTCAGGTGAGCATCGGAGTTCTTCCATTTTCCGAAGAAGTGAACTTACTTCTTCTAATCGTCCATGGTTTCCACAAATGTGAATCATCGTATTGAATGTCACTGTGGTAGGCGGTACACCTTGTTTAAGCATCTTAACAAAAGTCTCTGAAGCTTCTTTAAGCTGACCAGCCTTTCCATATGTATCAATCAAAGTGTTATATGTATGCGATCCAAAAGAAGCATTGGAAAACGACGCCTTATCATCCGATTCAGGAGCATCCATCACATGATTATTGTTTGGCCTCAACAATTCACCTAATGACCACTTTCTGAAAAACTCCTCGGCTTTTTGAAACTCTCCCGCTTTCTTGTACAATTGAACTACAATCACCATAGTAACCTCATCAGGCTCAATCCCATGTTCTAGCATAGTCTCAAGCCAAAAAAGCGCGTCTTCTCTAAGTCCAGCTTTACTATAAACATCAATCAAAGTTCCATAAGTAGAATTAGTAGCAACAATCCCACTAGCATTCATCTGATTCCACAAACCCTCCAAAACCATCCACTTACGCGCCTTACCAAGAATCCTAATCATAATATTATAATGAATCACATTCAATTCATGACCATTCCCCTTAAACCAATTAAAAATTTCCAAAGCTCTATCCCACTTCATCTGCTGTTTCAAAATAATACTCCTCTCCTTGTTATTAATCTTATTCTCCCACGGTCTTAACGCCTCCTCAACATCCTGAATCATATCCAAGTCATTCAAAATGGAAGGAATGATTCCACCGTAACACACCCGTTTCGTCGAACACTTGGTGTGCACATCAATTTTCCTTTTTTGTAAAACCCCATCATCTGAATCTTTCTCTTGACAATGTTTCTTCAACTGGGTGTCTTCGTTTTTTCGAATTATACTCTTTTGTACGCGCTTAACGATGATTGTTCTGTTGTTGAGAGGGATTCTATTGTTTCTAAGTGTGTTGTTGGAAACTTGTTCTGGTTTTTCTGTGTTAGTGTTTGCAATTGCTAATATGGGTGTGTGGGTATACAAGAGTTGAAACTTGACAAACATTTCTACGAATAGAAACAAGGAGAGGTTTCAAGGTTGGTTCTGTGTTGAGTTAGTTGAAAAATGATAGCATGAGAGACGTTGTTTTCTGTTTGAGGTCTGGACTGGAGTGAAGCAGCTGCATGACAAAGGGGTTGCTTACTTTGCTTTGATGTGTTTGTTTTGGACAATGATATAGCCTCTATTTGGACAAGCCAAAATTTTAGCTCATGCTCGGTAAAATACTCTCTCCGTCCCGAAATAGGGAAGAAAAAAAAAAACACATTTATTAAGAAATATAAACATGACAATTAAAAACAGTTTTGTGGGATTTTTTTTAGAACAAGTGTATGGAAAGATGTAAAATTAATTTTGATTGGTTGTTGTTTATAGAGAAAAGTGGAGAGAGAAAAAATAAAATGCAATTTATATTTAATTTCATGAGAATAAGGAAAAACATTTTTGAAATTAATTTTTTTTCCTTTATATTTTGGGACAAAAAAAATGGTTTTTTTCCCTTATATTTCGGGACGGAGGAAGTATCTGTTTTTTACTTTATTAATTCGTTGGTATCAAAATATAAGTTATTTTGAGAAAAAAAAATTGTATTAAAATATGAGTCACTTTACATAACAATGAATATTTAATATTATTTATTTTATTATTACTCTTTCTCTTCTTTTATTTCTTCAATTTATCTTTTCCAAACTATTAATAAATAACAATTTTATAAACTAACTCGTAATTTCTCTTTTTCATAAAACAATGATTACATTTCTTAATTTATGTGATATAATCAAAACGACTTATGTTTTAGTACGGAGGTAGTATTTTTCTTTCAATTTTTCCCCTATTATCTTACTTGAAAAAAAAGTAAAATATTAATAAAACATTTCATATTTATAAGTTATCTTAACTATTAATTTTATTGAATACTATAATTTAATCAATTAGTTTAACTGTAGCTAACTTATAAATTTTACTCCCTTCGTCCCAAAACTATTGTCCTTTTAACATTTTAGTTTTGTCCCAAAACTATTGTCCTTTTCGCAAACCAATGTAAAGTTAATGTTAGTTTATCAATTGTACCCTTACAAAAGTTAAAGTATTAATTAAATATATTTTCTCTTTCTTAATAAAGTAAAGGTAAAATAGACTTAATTTATCAATCTTTATTGTTTCTTAATCCACATGCATAACTCTAAAAGGACAATAGTTTTGGGACGGAGGGAGTAAGTTATAAGTTCATCGGCACAAGTTATGGTGTATAAGTCATGTTTATGCACCGTGCATAAATACCCCATATTGTTTAGTGCACCCCCAAATTTCTAGTACACCCCCAACTATATTGCTTAGTGCACCCCCCAAATTTCTAACACACCCCCGAAATTTAGGAGGTGCATTAAACAATTTTTATTATTTATGCACGATGCATAAGGAAAAAGCTTATGAACCATAACCACTCCCAAGTTCATCTGCTATAAATTAGGTTGTCTATCATTTTTTTATTTTTTTCCAAACAAAATAATAATTGGTGGAATTTTTTTATAAAACAAAATTGAATATTTTTCACCATTATTCGTCAAAAAAAAAAATTGAATATTTTTCACCATTAGTTTAATGGTTTAATTTGATTCGAATGTCATCAAACAATTTCAACATCATCCCAAAAGCAATTACGAGATTAAACAGTAGTCATTTCAATAAAGCTCAACCCCAAATAGTTAATTGAATTTTAATAAAGTGTTTTTTGGTTATACTTGAGAAAAAATACTACTACTAAGAAGATTTATATTTGTGGTATATTAATAGAGATCAATGAGATTTGTTGAATGGAGCTGATATTTTTGAAGTAACTAGTCTTTCTTTCGATGAATTTAAATTAGAGGTCGCTCGCAATGCAAATAAAAATTAAAGGTCGCTCTTTTTAATAATTTTTTTAATCGAACTCTTTTTAATAATGATAGAAGGAGAAATATTGATATTCAATCTTGACTCTATATATAATCGACATTCTTAGGCTCCGTTTCATTTGAAGGAAAGAAAATAGGAAGGAAGGAAAATACGGAATTCGAGGGATGTATTTGGATCATAAAATAGTCTAAATACATGCATTAGTCTCCGTGTTTTCATTCCTTCTTACTTTCTTTCCTTCAAACCAAACAGAGCTTTAAAGTGTTTTTTTTTTAATTATACCAACGTACGGTACTTTAATTTTTTTTAAAATAGCGTATTGTGTGCGGGTACCGGTACCTAGAGGTGGCAAAACGGACAGTTCACCCCACGTAAGTCCGACCCATTTAAGTTCGTCCATAAACA
Source organism: Trifolium dubium (assembly GCA_951804385.1). Taxonomy (NCBI): domain Eukaryota; kingdom Viridiplantae; phylum Streptophyta; class Magnoliopsida; order Fabales; family Fabaceae; genus Trifolium; species Trifolium dubium. The sequence goes on along the minus strand of OX638064.1, from coordinate 50,814,412 downwards.
AGTGAGGCGGAGACAGACATTCTTAGGCGTCTGAGCTTAAAACTTAAGCCCGTCTCATATATCGGCGAGTTGACGGGTTTGCTGTTAAGAGTGTACCAATGCAACGGTGATTCAGGGTTTAGACACACCATAATTATTTTTGTCACTCCAATTATTCTCATTCTGTCGTCTCTCCCATTCTCACTTTCCTGCGTTTCTCTTCCTCTCATTTTTCAAAATTTGATCCCACTTTCTCCGATTCATCTTTCGCCGGCGCGTTCTCGCATTTTCCGCTAACTTATAACTCGTCACTACCTTTTCCCCTTCAATCAGCGATTCTCCCTCTTCCCACTCCCTACATCATGGAGTAGAATGCTCTCTCATGATTCCAATTAGGGATTGCTCGATTCTATCGGAATTGAATTCTTCGCCGGTTTCAGTTAAGATTAACCATGTCGGCACCGCAACAACTTGTTAAGCCTGCAAAATACAAAACCACTCTCAAAGATCCCGGTACTCCTGGCATCATCAAATTGGTACTCTTTCTTTCTTACTCGTGTAACATTTTTTCATTCACATTGCTATTTTACTAACTGATTAATTTTTTTTTTCATTCTGCAGACTCGAGAAAAGCTTGTTTTCAAACCTAATGATCCAACATCGAAAAACAAGCTCGAAGTTGATTTCAAATCAATTACAGGTAGTACTTATTAACTCTCTTGTTCATGTAGTTCCGCCATGTTTCGATAAACAACTTAATTAGACGCTTATAACATAAAGACTTATCATGTTGTAATGAAATAAAGTGAAATAGTTTTCATATAATCTATAAGTTGTGTTTATAAGCTATCTTGATTTTTTTGGAATATCTGAAAGATAAACTGCTCTCTCCGGGAATTGATCCCTGGACCTCCCCTACCCGACCCATATGTCCCTCAGCTCTTACCACTTGAGCTAACCTACGAGGACTTATAAGCTATCTTGATGATATGATGGAAATAAGCTTTAAACAATTTATGTACGTGTTATAAGATGTTTCCATAAACTATTACAAACAGTCTCACAAGTGCTCGTGTTAGTAGATAAACACATATAAGTTAATCCAAACATGCTTTAGTTAGTTTTTATGCCACTTTTGTCTTTGAGTAAGTAAACTGATTGTAAAGCATAATGCGAGTTCCTTCACTTGTACGATAACTACTGAAGCCTGACCATATGTTTTTAATCAACTAATATCAGAATATTATTGATAACATGTGTTGTGTGCATAAGTTGATGTTTTTGTTACATTCTGATGGCAAAAAATTAGGTCATAAATATTCCAAAGAGGGATCAAAACAACCACGACCGATGGTTAACCTCGTACATTCTCAGGTTTTATTCTGTTTACTTCAACTGTTGCTATTCCTTGCTACATTGATTGCATTGTTTATGTAGGCTGTGTGTTGTGTTTGTTTGATTTTTCAATTATTCTTTTTGTTTGAACACTCTCCATTGAGTTATTCATTTCATTTCATTTTGTGTGCTATGGTTCATTTAGTAGTGCAGTGCTTGACGCGAGTAATGTTTTTTTCTTAAAATAAACTTTTATAATAATACGATGTGATGTTCCAGGGAAGTTACATCTTTGAGTTAGAAAGCTATTCAGATCTTCATACGTGCCGTGAATTGGTCGGTAAGGTTCTAATTTAGCTTCTGCAAAATAAAATATGATTTTTTGTTGTTTATATTTTTTATTCTTTAAATTCTCTTGTGCTTTATTTTACTTAACTGTCATTCTTGAACTGTGGTGCACTGGTGCTTTGCCTAAGGGGGGGTTATTCAATTAGGATTTTGAGGGATTTTAATGGATTTTGAGGGATTTTAATGGATTTTAAAAGTCTTGTGTTATTCAATCAAGACTTTTTTTGTTTTTTTTCAATCCCACAAAATCCGTTGTTATTCAATGAAGATTTTTAATCAAGATTTTTTTTTATTTTTTATAATCCCACAAAATCTCACAAAATTCTGTGTTAAGAATCTTGATTGTTTTTGTCAAAAAAAAAAATAAACAATCTTGATTGTAAAATATCTTTTAAAAAAAGTCTCTCAAAATCTCACAAAATCAATATAATCCCACAAAGTCTTTTAAAATCTTCAAGACTTTTTTGTCAAAATAATCCCTCGAAATCCCTCGAAATCCCAATCCAATAACCCCCCCTAACATGCTATTATGATGTTAACTGTGTGACCGTTGTGCTCGTGTTCCAGAGTTAGAGTTTCTTTCAAAAGGTTTTCCATCGACTAAACATAGCCAAACCATTAAAAGATGTTCTAAAAATATGATCTTAGATGTGCCAAATTGTATATTTAGTTCACACATCAATACATATGCTGGATTAAAAAGTGATGCACCACCAAATAATTTCTCTTGAGCATGTTATCCATCTTTCTATTGTTTTTTTAATGCAATTATAATTTACATATAGCAATTGTAAACAAAGATGATACGAAGTAATATAAAAAGGAGATTCTGAGCTGTCATGAATTTTCTTTTTCCCTTTATTCTTTTGTAAATACTTTTATTTTCAATTGTTTCATATATGTTTTCCTTTTGTGTTTTTTGGTACGTTTGAGCAGGTATTGCCCTTAGCATGCATGTAGAACCCACAAAAGTTGTTTCTGATGACCAGCTTAGCACTGCCGAAATGTCACTGAGGATTAAGCTATTGCAAGAAGATAGGTATTTGGTTTTTACTATCGCACATCAACTTTATGAAAAGAAAGTATTGTTTACCGCTATGATTATGGCTAAATTTCTTGTTGCAAACTCCTCTTTGCTTTGCTATTGCGCCACTATTTCAAAATTATCCATTTATCTATAGTTGTTCTTGCTCAAAATGCCACTCGGTAGTATTAACTCATGATCCTAATATTTTTAATATCATGTTTTATTTACTATAATGTTATTGATTTTGCGCAAGTTCAACTTTTGCAGTAAGTTGCAGAAGCTTCATAAGGAACTTGTGGCCAGTGGTAAGCTTACAGAATCAGAATTTTGGGCTACAAAAAAGGTAAAAATATTCTGAACATATTACTATGTAATCTATTGTTCTCAGTATTTATTCCTTGTTTGCTAAGGGCATTTGAATAATAAACTCCTGCAGGCCTTTATATATTTAATAATGACAGAACTTTGGTTGATATTATGATGATTGAAAGAATTTTTATTCATAAAAAATAAAAACAATACAATACGAAGTATATTGCAAATCAAATATTTCTGTATAGGACATTGGTCATTTTAAGGGGTAACTCTAATAGATATGCAGAGAGATTGAACAGCTTTGCTCTATTTATGTATCCATCTTTGTATGGTGCATATCTTACCATATGATTCCCTTTTAAATTACTTATCTTCATCTGGTTGATTAAACATTTTACAGAAATTGCTCGACCAAGATGAAAGCAGAAAGTTAAAACAAAGGATTGGATTTAAAAATTCTTTGATGTTCGACACAAAGCCTACCAGTGATGGTCGGGTATGGTACTGCATCTTCCTCTTTTCAATTGGTACTCTATTTTTTTTATTGCACTCAGATGTGTATCTGCATGCTTGGATTTCATCACGAGGACATTATATATCTAACTGTCTGTATGTTGCAGCTAAATAATTGTTTTAAAGTTACATTATTTGAATATTGCTAAGGAAAAAAAACTTATTCTCCTCTGTTAGCTTTTACTGTTTGACAATTCTATGACAAATGGGCTTTGAACCTGATGAATACGGTTAATGAATTTTGTATTACAGTTTCCAAGAATAAATTTTGAAAACGACGTCTTTCAAACTTGTGTGTGTAACATATTTACAATAAAAAGTGATCTAACACTGATAAAATAAGCCAACTGGTCCGGAGATTTGAATATAAAATGGGATCTTATTAGCATAACCCAAATATAGCTATTATACATATTCATTTGTCATTGTACTTCAAAGATATTATCAAAATGTTTCAAGATGAAATCTGGTTTGCTTATTTTCGTTGAAAGTGATTATAGTCTTCAAATATAGCTTTTGGAAGCTTTTAATGTTTGACAGTTCTATGACAAATGGGCTTTGAACCTGATGAATACGGTTAATGAGTTTTGTATTTGACGCAGTCGGGTATTACAGTTTGCAAGAATAGCTTAATTGTATTTAAAAGATTAGTGACTCCACATTTACATGACAAGAACATGGCAGATCTATATTACTGCTAGTAGTGCTCATGCATATCACTAGATAGTTGAAATAGATAATGGGCACCCAGAATCACAACAGCAAATATGAGTGTAAAAGAAAGGTAAATGAACAAATGGAATGTTATTGTATTGATGGCTAATAGAAATGAGTAGAGGAAACAACTCTTCCTTTACTCCTGAGAGCTATGCTCACTAACTCAGAGAGAATCTACTATCTGCATTCAATCTAACAGAATATCCAAAAGTGCCTGACTTCTAACCAGCATTTCCCACATATACGGATTAAGCTCATGCGTTCTATCCTTCCTGTGCCAGGTCACCCTTATGTCTTCTCAGTTTTCCTCACATACACCCTCCAAACCTCTGACTCCATGAGTACATGTCATCTCTGACTCCATGAGTACATGTCATCTTATGTTTATGAACTTCTGTATTTATGGACGGACCTCCATAAAAGGAATTGTTTTGCAAAACAAAATTGACGGAACATTGAAAGCCAGTCTTTATTATGAATTTCTAAAATTCCATGTTCGGTTTACTTGGTTCTGAAATCTGAGAACAAGAAACATATTTTGTTTGATAATGATGGGTTTAATAAAGACCTGTAGCTTGTTTTGATGCATGTAGCCAACCTTGTATCATCTAATTGTTATACATTGGGCTCTCAATTTGTTAAAGCAATGTTTATGATCTCTTAGTATTAGATTTTTCGGCCTCAGAGTCAGATGCATGCATATATGTAATAACAACTGAATTGTTTTCACTTGTTTTGTTTTTCAGATAAACCAGGTTAAATTTCAATTGACTCCAGAGATAAAATATCAGGCAATCATCTACAGCTAACTCTTCTCTTTTTCTGATATTATTTCTTTCACTTAAAATATTGGCTTGCAGACTATTTTCTTACTTTCATTGCATTGTTGTCTTTCCAGATTTTTGCCCTCAAACCAGCAGTTCACCAGGCATTCATCAATTTTGTATCACTATCCAAGAAGGTATTGTAGATGTCAATATATGTCTGTTATCATCTTTTACATTTATTCATTTAAAATAATTCATTACTTTGCACACTGAATTTATTTTCCCATGGCCTTCAAATTCAAGATGAGTGAGGTAGATTTCTGGAACAAATACTTTAAAGCTGAATATATCCATAGCACCAAAAATACTATTGCGGCTGCTGCCGAGGCCGCTGAAGATGAGGATCTTGCTGTTTTTTTGAAAGATGATGAGATACTAGAAAATGAAGCTCGAAAGAAGGTCTTCCTCCATTTCTTTTTTAATCTTGTTGAAGATCTTGTGGTGGCATTCTCAATTTTGCTGTGTGTTTTTGCAGGTTCGACGGGTAGATCCAACTTTAGACATGGAAGCAGACCAAGGAGATGATTACACTCATCTTCCTGTAGGGTGAATGAAACTCTTCTGTGTCTTATATAGGAGGTTCCTTTTATTATGTGTCGTTTTTAATATATATTTGTGAAGTAAAAATTTCAGTTGGAACTCTTGATCATTGTGTGTACAAAATTGTGCTAGCTACTCTTACTACACTCTGCTTACCATTTTAGTAAGAGGATAGTAGGCAGTCAAATCTGGCAGTTCAATTGTTTTATTTTATTTCAAGGATTCAAAAACATATTTGCCATATCTTTTCTTAATATTTCCAAGACTTAGGAGGATGCGAAAAAAATGAAGCATAGGGACACAAAAAAGTTTGATATTTCACTAAGGCTATAGTTCATATATGAAGTGTGATTTACAGGGAAGCTATGCTGCTTAATATTGCAGCATAAGACTTAGGAAGTTTTGTTTCAAGATATCTAAACACATTTCCAAGAATAAACATGTATATGGAGCCTGAACTCCAATGCATGTTATGAGGTTAAAAATTTGTTTTTGGGCGTAAAAGATTTTAGTAAAAGAATAACTTCCCCATTCCCATGGTTTTCATAAAAGTAACATTTTTTTGATACAGTTTTTTTAGGTTAAAGAGTTTCAATAATATGGATAAGCATTTCCTGAATCCTTTTCAATGTTGTCCTCTAATGACTGGTTAGATATCACAAGATTTTCAACTCCAGTCCACGGAAAATTAGCTCACATGACTTACTTCTTTCCCTTTCATTCCCATGGTTCATTCAAATTAGGGGATACTTGTGGTATCAGGTTTTAGGAGTCATTATTTAGGAATCACTTTTCACTAATTCTATTGGTCTTACCCTTGCATTGATAACTGTTTACGATATTCAGCTAATGGCTAACCTGGAGTGATTGGTGAGTGAGATTACTGAGTAAGTTTGTCTTGGTTGGCTTCCCCTTTAGAGGCACTCTTATCTTTGCTGTAGCCTCTGAATAATTTTCTTCTTTTTCCCTGCATATATTCTAATCTTGGTTATGAATGAGTTGTGTGTCATATTCATATTCCAGACGTATGCTGGTGATCATTATTTATTAACAAGATTTTAAATGTAGCACAATTGTCTATCTATGTTGTTTGTTAACTGCTAGTCTGCATTGAATTTTTGTATTTTAACTCTTTGCTCTATTTGGTGAAAAGGATCATGGGATCTTCCGTGACGGTAGCAAGGAAACATCTGAAGCTCAAAATACTCTATATCGGAGAACGTTGTTGCAAGATCTCAACAGACAAAGTGAGGTGGTTCTTGAAGGAAAAACTCTAGGTAATCTCTCTCTCTCTCTCTCTCTCTCTCTCTCTCTCTCTCATTTGGTAATCTTTTTTGTTTCATAATTTCATTCTTACATTATGTTCTCATTTTGGAGATGTTTTATGCCTGTCTCATGGAATACATTCCTTATACTTTTTGTCATAACTCTACAATCAGAAAAAAAGGTATTTTGGTTCTAAATGTGTAAAGATTGACAAATATATATTTCATATTGAATCATTCACATGTGATTAATTTGCATTACTCCAGTAGTCCTATTGAAGTTGGTTTATGATTATGTTCTACAAAAATGTATAGTAATTCAAATTCAAAATGAAGGAAGAGAAAGTAGTTGCTTCATATGCCGAATCATTTAGTGCAGTGGTTCTCTATTTCTTGTGCAATTACTTCTTAGAAATAAGACAGGGCTTTTTTTGGAAACTTTCAGATACATCCACTTCTCTACTTTGTGCATCCTTTTAAACTTGTTCCTCTAGGACATCATTTAGTAGATGTGCAGAGTGATGGTTCTAATTGCATAGCCAGAGTGATGGTTCTAATTGTATAACCACAACATTACTAAGTGTCTTAATTCCTCATGTTTCTTTCTGTTGAAACATTTTATTGGCATTAAGTGTTTTCGGTACATTTGAAAAGCGTGTTCCAAGCATTAAAATAGTCCTGAAATAGATTGAGAGCAGAATATGCAATCAAATATGGTTAGATGCAACATATTTATGTTAGAATTGTCTGGTCTGATGAGTCAGATTTCAAACATAAATGTAGATATGGATATGGAACATCCAAGAATAGTGGCAGAAGTGGTTCCTCGGGGAAAACAGGGTTAGTGAGGTCCACTTACTTTCTGTCCTTTTCCTTTTCGTTCATTTTGAACAAGCTCTTAATTTATACCACTAACCACTGTACAGAATCTGATGGGGTTATAAACGAGGAGAGGCGAAACAGAATTTCTAAGATGACCCAGATTGAGGATCTTCAGGCACAAGACGATCATCCTTTTGCACCACTCTGCATCAAGGTCCTACTTTATTGAATAGAAGTCATAAAATCTATACATTTTTAAATAAGTTTCTTTTTGGATTAAATATTTGTCAAGTGTTATGACTATTTTATTTTATGTTGTTTCTTGGTCAGGATCCTCGTGACTATTTTGATTCTCAACAAGCTAATGCAGTAAAAACTTTGGATGATTCCCTAGCTGGTAAGGAGAAATTAAGATGCAATTTGGGTTCTGACGAAGTATATGGCTCTTTGAGGGAGTCTATATCTAACATCAGAACTATGGGATTAAGAGACCCTCTGTTGAGTCCTGAGGTTGCTTTAAAGGTAATGACATTTGTGTTGCTTAGTTTAAAATAAAAAAATCAAACTTTTTGAAAACCTACAAATTTATATCGTTTAATACTCGATGTTAAATATTTTTTCGTATGCCGTTTTGATTCTTTTTGCGTTAACGAAAACTAAAGTGCTTTATTATTTTTTCCAGGTCCTTAGTGGATTGACCAAAAATATCTCTAGCACCAAATCAAATATTGGAAAAAGTTCACAGGAAAGTGTCCTTGATACATTACCCAACACAACTAAGGAGAAACTGCTAGATGTGAGTCAAATTCTGTTGCTTATTAGATCTTTGAGAAGGAAAAAAAGGAAATGAATAAGAATGGACAGAAAAAAAAGATAGAGGCTGGGGTGGGGATAGTCTTATAAGTTTCTATATATATGTTGAGATTGAAGGTGTCACATATGTTGCTTTTCTTTTCAAACAGCATTAGCTTTCAGTAATCTAAATATAGTTTTTTAGGTACTTCTATATGCATTTTTATATTTAAATTTGATATATTTTAATGCATGCTTTTTTCTTTCCAGCATTGGGTTTGCAGCCAGGAATTACTGAGGCACTTTTGGTCTTCCTATCCAGTAACAGCACCAAGCCTTGTTAATAAGGTGAATTTTGAATGTGATTGCGGGAAGATCTTTAAATGCTGATTAATATGCATGACCTATCTAATACCACACCACCAACATTTCATTTGTCTGAGATACCGACTTGCCATGATTTTCTTTCCTTATTTTGATCCGGCCTGCCTTTTGTTCTCCATGTTTCATTATGAAGAACAGTGCTTTTGCAGCAGGATAATATAAACTACATTGTACGGAGTTTCTATTTGCTTGCATGATATGTCAATCACTAAACCAGTTTTATCAAAATTTAGCTTGGTTATATAAACTACTGTGCTTGGTCTAGCCAGGGTCTGTGGGTTTGACACGGGAAAAGTTCATGACATGGGTTTTAATAGCATGTCATGTACATATAATAAACTTTAATATGCTAAGTACCCATTACACCTGGCTTTTAAATCAAGGATCCAATAATTCCAACATGCCCCTTCACATGACATGCCTGTTAGTGTTAAAATGTTGGTAACCATTTAACTAATATCTGTAGATCTTGTAAACATAGCAAGGTCAGACCCTCAATTATGTAGTAAGATCAATATTTCTCCAAACCTTCCTTTATGTTGCAGAGAGGGGTTTTTCTGCTATATGCCATTGGTGGCCATATGCATCATATTTGCAGTATGTTGCAGATATGTTGACTAAGATTCATTGAGTAACTTTATGAATTGCATTTTATTCTATCTGATGCCTTGTTCACTTGGCAATAAAATGCAGACCAGAAGACTGAAAGATGCCATATCACAAATATATTCTAAACTTGAGGTATATATTAAATAGAAGCCTCTACTAGTATTCATCAGTAGAATAATGTCTTTGTAATATTCTGTCATTACAGGGACACTGTTATTAGTTTTATTGGAAATAACTACTAAAGTGTGTTCCTATTTTTATTTGCTGAATCCTAGGAGTTAAAGGTATCTGCACAGTCAGACCTGCGGCACCAAGTTTCCCTAGTTGTCCATCCAATGCAGCAGGTATCTCCACATAATTTCATTTGACCGTGTTCACTCCTTTGTATGTGATCATCATAAGTTACGCTGCATACCCTGCCTCCTAAAATAAGTTACTATCCAAAAAATAAATAAATTTATAGGGGATACCAAAGGAAACCATCATCACTCAAATAGTCATTTTGATCATTAGCTCAGTACACACTTTTAATTATTGGATGAAATTTATACGTCATCCATTAAACTAGGTGTATTTGACTCCTTGTTTTGTGGGATTCACTCCCTATTGTATCCAATTATAGTATGCTGAAAAGAGTGTCCAATCAGAGTGTATTGCCCACATTTCTCTGTTCAATCCAATTTGATGGATGGGATATGTTTTTGTTGTTTATTGTCTGACTTAGTAATAATATCCTTAATGTTTGTTGCATCTTATGGAGGATTAAAAGAAAATGACATATTTTGATGTAGGCACTGGATGCTGCCTTGTTACATTACGATGCTGACATTAGGAAAAGAAATGCTAAAGCGTCAAAGCCAAATGGTTATGTTTAGGAGAATGGTACGTCTCTGTGCACTTCCAGCATCACACCATAACAATTTAGGAATGTATTTTCCATCAATTTTGCCGCGACCTTAACAGTATGGCTATTTCTCTCTAAATTGCGATGAAATGAATTATTATTAGAGTTAGTGATCGAGGCAATACTCAATAGTCCCCGGGTAGTCCAATTGCAGTACAGACAAAAATTGAGTTCAGAAATTTCTGTCCCAACCCCTGCTTCCGGTGTATTACTATTACTACATTCGTCCATAGTTATACACATTTTTAGAGATTTCGTTTGTTTCTAAATATATGACCTTTTACAAATTTTTAGATGCATCTATTTATCTTTTTTCAAATATATCATTTATTAATTAATACTATCAGTTTGTTTTGGAAGATAGAAAAGTCAAATTAAACATATCTACAAAATAAACTAAAGGGTAATTGAACAAAATATATACATTAATTATATTACCAATTTTTTTAATATGCGTAAAATATATCATAGGGTTTTATTATAGAAATGGACAAGGGAGTACTTTCCTACAGCTTGTCTTGAAGGTGTGATACATCAAAAGAAAACTGAATAACAGTTTAATTTGATTGCTTTGTGGATGTTCAAGATGAAAAATAATTTTACTGTGTTTAGTAGCACACCGTTAGTAATTCAAATATTAAGTTTATATTTAGTGTTAGTATAATACTTTTCTGATCCAAATTATAAACAATACTTTGTAAAAAATTGATATATTTAGTTTAAATTTTAAATCATTAAAAAAAATATTCAGTTTTCGTTTATAATTTAGGATGGAGAGAATATAATTTACTCTTCGAAATTAGTAATTGATTGAAATTATTGTTGATCATTCACTTTAGAAATAGGTCTCATAAATCCACATGATTTTGTTTGCAATTAAAGAGAGAATGTTGAAAAGAGTGTTATTTATTGTATATTTTTGACAAAAAGAGTGTTACTAAGCTCTTCAAATCATTAAATAACAAATACATTTCATACTCATGAAGTCATGAATGTAAATATTTTTTTATTGATGCAACATGCAAGCACATACGACAAGGAATTTTTACTTTAAAAAACTTCTGGCCAGTTAACTTTCTCAATGTTTCCGATTTTTATTTTGGTTATTTAATGTCAATTTTCCTCTCATTGAAATTGACACCAATATGAAACATTGAGAAGAACCTATTGTAAGTCAGTCTAACTATCTAAGTGGTTAAAATTCTTATTTTTAAAAAAGGGTCTTGTTAACCTGTTCAAAAAAGGAAATATTTATTAAAACTAATGTTTTGACATTTATAAATTAGAATGCACAATTGTTATAAAAAAAATAGTAGAATATACAATTTTTATTTTTTAATGTCAATATTGCTTTTTAAATTTCTTAACATGTGTTCTAAGACTATATGTTGGCTTTCTCTTTGTTAATTATCGTTAAATTTTTTATATATTATAAATACAATAATTTGACTCTTAAAAAGTTAAACTTACTGTACATAAGAATATTTTTATATACTACATAAATTGTTGGGATAAATAAGTTTTGGTCCCTTTAAATATCACGAATTTCGATTTTAGTTCCTATAAAAAATTTCATCAACTTTTGATTCCTCAAATATTTTTCTCTCACAATTTTTGGTCCCTACTTTTAAATCAATTCTTATGTACTTTCACATTTTTAAAAGATTTTTTTGTGTATCCGTGTTTATAATATTATAATAACATCTCTTATAAAATTAGAATTTTTTAACATAAGATGAATTATTTATGAACTTTTAAGTGCAAAAAACTAAAAAATTCATATTTAATTCATCTATTATTTAAAAAATTTCAACTTTTACATGAGAGATTTATGTAATATACTATACTAAGCATGTCCAAAAAAAAATCGAATGATATAATTGAAGTTGAATGAAAAGCATGAACCAAAAATTAAAATAGAAAATATTTAAAAGATTAAAAGTTGATAATTGTTTTTATAGAAACTAAAAATAAATTTCAAAATATTTATGTGGGTTTAAAACATATGGCAAATGCTAAAAAATGTAGCCAATATACTCTTTAAGCCTTTTAAATAGTAAGATTTTATAGAATTTTTAACTTAAATTGTTTATGTTGAGAAAATGAACATTTTTGATGTTAATAATGGTTAGAAATGAAAAACTCACATTGTAGTGTGAATTGAAAAAAGTGGGATTGAGTCCCACATTGGAAAGAAAAATGAATAGTTTTAAGGCAACTTACACCAGTGGAAGTTTAGTGTAAATTGAGACTGCTACGAATTTCAAGTATCTTCCACTGGTGGAAGTTATGTTGTTTTTGTGTCATTTTCGGGGTCTGCATTGGATTCTTGCTGATTCAACACTAACCATATTCTCCCAATGATTTTGTAACGGACAAGTAATTATATCACTTAATTGTGATTACTTTCTTGTCCCTCACTTGAATACTACTAATGGCCTGTCTTCCTTGCTCCTTGATATATACCTTTTTTTCAGAAAAAGAAAAATAGAACTCTTTTCTCTTCTTCCTTGGCCGCCCAAACTCTTCACATTACACATTTTATTTTGTTCTTCGATTGTTTCAGAGAATCGATAATTCATTATCGATATTGACTGGTTTTTGTTGAAACCATCGGAGGTGTTCTTCTTCCCGTAAACTACACTGCAGTGGTTTACGGTATTGATCTAAATTGGCAGTTTTATCCTGGGGACTTCACGGTTGATTGTCTACCTTGCACAATTTGGGTAGTGCCGTGAAACGTCTTAAAGAAAGCGTACTGATCCGCGACTCCGCCAATAATTTCCTCAGTTGATTTTTCTGATTTCGATTTTCAAAACCGAAAACTAACAATTTTAAGACGTTTCAAACATGACAACTGAAGAGGTTATTGGTAGTTCGTCCGTTGGTGCTACAGAAAAACCGTTCAAATTTGAAGGGTCTCATTTTAAACGTTGGCAACAGAAAATATTTTTCTTTCTTACCTTGAAAAAATGTGCCTTCGTTTTGAATGATCCTATGCTAGTTGTTCCTGCTGCTGATGACTCTGCTTCGGCTTCAGGAACAAAAGAATCAGTTACCGCTGATGGTACTGATAAATCTGTTTCTGCTGAAAAAGATAAAGAAAAAGAAAAAGAGACAGCAGAACAGATTAAATCCAGGAATCTGCAAATTCAGATTGAACAACAGAATTGGATTCATAATGATTATATTTGCAAAAACTATATCATTAATGGACTCCAAGATGACCTGTATGATTACTACAGAACATACAGTACTGCTCGTGATGTCTGGGAAGCTTTGTCAAAGAAATATGATACTGAAGAGGCTGGTGTGAAAAAGTATGCGGTGAGTCGTTATCTGAACTATCAGATGGTAGATGAAAGATCAGTGGAGGTGCAGTCTCATGAACTCCAGAAAATTGCTCATGAAATAATTACCGAAGGTATGCCTTTACCTGAACAATTTATGATTGCTGTGATGATAGACAAGCTGCCCCCTCTATGGAAAGACTTTAAAACCAAGCTGCAACATAAAACTAAAGAATTTTCCATAGAGAGCTTGATTACCCGTCTTCGTATTGAAGAGGAATCACGGAAACAAGATCAGAAAGAAACCAAAAAGGTTATGGTTGTCTCCAACAACAAAAATAAGAAATTCGGTGCGGGTCTGAAGCCTACGGGCAAATCTTTCAAAAATCAGAATCAGAACCGCAATCAAAACCGAGTTATGACTGGGAACCCTGCTAGGGCCCCTGCTGCAAGGCAACAACAGCCTCCACCTCCTCCTAGAAATGATACCGGTGAATTCCTTTGTTTTAATTGCTGGAAACCGGGTCATATGGCAAAAAGATGTAGAGGCGTAAAAAGGCCTAAACCTGCTCATTTGAATGATCAGGTGAATGTTACTGATGAAGGCTATGCCGCTATGATCACCGAAATTAACATGGTCGGTGTTACTGAGGGATGGTGGGTAGACACTGGCGCCACTCGCCATGTCTGTTATAATCGTGCTATGTTTAAAACATACACGAATGCTAAAAATAAGAAAGTGCAAATGGGCAATGCTCACACTTCTGATGTTGCTGGTGTTGGAGAAGTTGTGCTGAATTTCACCTCCGGAAAGACTCTTACTCTGAAAGAGGTCTTGCATGTTCCTGAGATGAAAAAGAATCTTGTTTCTGGTTTTCTTTTGAATAAGGCTGGGTTTAGTCAAACTATTGGGGCTGATTTGTATACCATCACTAAGAATGGTACCTTTATTGGGAAAGGGTACGCCACTGATGGCATGTTTAAGCTTAATGTTGATGTTGATTTCAATTTGAATAACAAAAATAACAAAAAGCTCACATAAATCAGTAATAAGGGAATCTGAACCAATGGACCTTATACATTCTGATATATGTGAACTAGATGGAACAATGACAAGAAATAACAAACGATATTTTATCACTTTTATTGATGATTGTTCCGACTATACCTTTGTATATCTTATGAAAAATAAAAGTGATGCTTTTGATATGTTTAAAGTCTTTGTTGCTGAAATTGAAAATCAATTCAATAAGAAAATCAAGAGATTTCGTAGTGATAGGGGAACTGAATATAATTCTAGTTTATTTAATGAATTTTATAAACAACATGGAATTATACATAAAGTAACTGCGCCATATTCTCCTGAAATGAATGGTAAAGCAGAAAGAAAGAATAGAACTCTAACTGAACTTGTCGTTGCTATTATGTTGAATTCTGGTGCCGCTGCCCACTGGTGGGGAGAAATTATTTTGACTGTTTGCTTTGTTTTGAATAGAGTTCCCAAATCCAAAGAAATGATCTCTCCGTATGAGACATTAAAGAAAAGGCAACCAAACTTGTCTTACTTAAGAACTTGGGGATGTCTAGCTTATGTCCGTATACCGGACCCGAAGCGAGTTAAGCTCGCTAGTAGAGCCTATGAATGCGTATTCATTGGGTATGCAGCAAACAGTAAGGCATATAGGTTTTACGACCTAAATGCGAAAGTGATCATAGAATCTGTTGATGCAAATTTTCATGAACATAAATTTCCTTTTAAACTGAGAAATAGTGGGGGCGCTGGAACAAATAATACTTCTGAACAGAGTCACATTCCTGTGATACCAAATACAGATAGCAATGATCAAGTAGAACCAGAACTCCGAAGGAGTAAACGAGTAAGAATTGCTAAAGACTATGGGCCAGAATTTGCTGCCTATATATTAGATGAAGATCCTGCGAATCTTCAAGAAGCCTTGTCATCGATGGATGCAGATCTTTGGCAAGAGGCTATTAATGATGAGATGGATTCTCTAGAATCTAACAAAACATGGCACTTAGTAGACTTGCCGCCTGGCTGCAAACCAATTGGTTGTAAATGGATTTTGAAAAAGAAACTAAAACCTGATGGCACTGTTGATAAATACAAGGCTCGCCTTGTAGCCAAAGGTTTTAGGCAAAGAGAAAATATAGATTTCTTCGACACTTTTTCTCCCGTCACTAGAATAACATCCATTCGAGTACTTATTTCAATAGCTGCTATTTATAACTTGGTAGTACACCAAATGGATGTTAAAACTGCTTTTTTAAATGGTGACTTAGAAGAAGAAATCTATATGGAACAACCTGAAGGGTTTGTAGTACATGGGCAAGAAACTAAGGTCTGTAAGTTAGAAAAATCACTTTATGGTCTTAAACAAGCTCCAAAGCAATGGCATGAGAAGTTTGATAACTTAATGGTATCAAATGGATACAAGTTGAATGAAAGTGACAAATGCATTTATTACAAGTCAGATAATAACATTTGCACTATAATATGTCTATATGTACACGACATGCTCATCTTTGGATCTAACATTGACGCAGTTAATGTTGTGAAATCATTGTTGTGCAACAACTTTGATATGAAAGACCTTGGAGAAGCGAGTGTGATTTTGGGAATCAAAATCACTCGGTCTGAGAAAGGAATATCCTTAGATCAATCCCACTATGTGGAAAAGATCCTAAAGAAATATGAATACTTTGACTGTAGAACTTCACACACTCCGTGTGACGCAAGTGTAAAATTATTTAAGAACACTGGTGAAAGTGTTAGACAGTCCGAGTATGCGAGCATCATTGGCAGTCTTAGATATGTCACTGATTGTACACGACCCGACATCGCATATGCTGTTGGACAGTTATGTCGGTTTACCAGTAGACCTGGTAATGAGCACTGGCAGGCAATAAACAGAGTCATGGGATATCTGAAAAAGACCATGACACTTGGTTTACATTATCAGAAATTTCCTGCAGTGCTTGAAGGATACAGTGATGCTGATTGGAATACGTTATCAGATGATTCCAAAGCAACTAGTGGTTATATATTTAATATAGCAGGAGGAGCTGTATCTTGGAAGTCTAAGAAACAGACTATATTGGCTCAGTCCACCATGGAGTCTGAGATGATAGCACTAGCAACAGCTAGTGAAGAAGCAAGTTGGCTGAGATGCTTGCTATCTGAAATTCCTTTATGGGAAAAACCAATGCCAGCTGTATTGATCCACTGCGATAGTACCGCGGCTATCGCTAAAATTGAGAACCGTTACTACAACGGTAAAAGACGTCAAATAAGAAGGAAGCACAGCACTGTGAGAGACTTGCTCACGAATGGTGCTGTTAGAGTGGATCATGTACGCTCAGAAGAAAACTTAGCCGATCCTTTGACGAAGGGACTAGCTAGAGAGAAAGTCTACAATACATCTATTAAGATGGGACTAATGCCTACTTAGAATTACTTATGATGGTAACCCAACCTAAAAGACTGGAGATCCCAAGAATTAGGTTTCAATGGGTAAACAACAAGTTGTAAGTAATAGGGAATGAACATGCAATCACAAGATGCATGAACCTGAAGTGAAAAGGTTGAGGTAATAGAAACTCTTAATGAGATCTATACTCTGAATCAGAGGAGTACCAGACTTCAGGGGTACTCGAGATAGACTCACCTATATGAATGTGGAACTGAGGCCGGTTCCTATGGAGTCTTGAGGCGGACTGCTAGAGCATTCATGAAACCGGGATTAACGTGCAGGGCCATTAAAGCACGGGCTGTAGAAAACACCTTAGGAAAAAATTGTGTGCGGGTTTGAGGAAAATCTGAGATAGAGTTCAAGCAAGCGTCACTCTTGTTAAATCAGACTCTTACTCGCTATGCTAAGGTTCAAGCATGCGTCACCTTAGCTTATGCACAATTTTATAGAAACGTTCAAACGTTATATCTGAAACAACTTTTTTAAATTCAAGTGGGGGATTGTTGAGAAAATGAACATTTTTTATGTTAATAATGGTTAGAAATGAAAAACTCACATTGTAGTGTGAATTGAAAAAAGTGGGATTGAGTCCCACATTGGAAAGAAAAATGAACAGTTTTAAGGCAACTTACACCAGTGGAAGTTTAGTGTAAATTGAGACTGTTACGAATTTCAAGTATCTTTCACTGATGGAAGTTATGTTGTTTTTGTGTCATTTTCGGGGTCTGCATTGGATTCTTGCTGATTCAACACTAACCATATTCTCCCAATGATTTTGTAACGGACAAGTAATTATATCACTTAATTGTGATTAATTTCTTGTCCCTCACTTGAATACTACTAATGGCCTGTCTTCCTTGCTCCTTGATATATACCTTTTTTTCAGAAAAAGAAAAATAGAACTCTTTTCTCTTCTTCCTTGGCCGCCCAAACTCTTCACATTACACATTTTATTTTGTTCTTCGATTGTTTCAGAGAATCGATAATTCATTATCGATATTGACTGGTTTTTGTTAAAACCATCAGAGGTGTTCTTATGCCCGTAAACTACAGTGCAGTAGTTTACGGTATTGATCTGAAATTGGCAGTTTTATCCTGGGGACTTCACGGTTGATTGTCTACCTTGCACAATTTGGGTAGTGCCGTGAAACGTCTTAAAGAAAGCGTATTGATCCGCGACTCCGCCAATAATTTCCTCAGTTAATTTTTCTGATTTCGATTTTCAAAACCGAAAACTAACAGTTTATCATATTCGTTTAGCTTTTATCTAATTTTAAGTCAACTATCTATCACATCTTAAGGTCTTAAACACAATACGTATAGACGTACAGTATAGTACTACACTACTACTAGTGGAGTGGTACTGTAACGTGACATACTCACGTGCAAATGCGTATTTATCTGGTTGTAGTAGTGAACTGATGCAAGCACTTATTACGAAGATTGAAGGAATCTTCTTATAAGATTTTAATACTAGTGGATAGACTTTGTATTAGACTTTGCCTAGAAAAACAAATAAAGGACATAGTATTAGTTCTATTGAGTCAAAAAAAATTCTCTACTTTCTGTTTTTGAAAATAAAATTAATTGCATGGAATAAATATAATATATTTTCATTATAATGGCAAGCAAATAGTTAACTAATTTTAAAAAATAATTTTGCACTAAACTTTTGTCGCAACTGTTGTCTTTAAATACCACTCGTTTATCTCAAACTTCTTTTAGGAGATATTTTTAAATTACCATTCTTTCCGTTCAAAAATAAGTGTCACAGTTGATTATTTTACGCTATTCACATAATCTACTTTAACCGTATTTTTTTTTACTAATATATAAATGTAAATATTAGTATTTAAGATTTTGTTTGATTTGTCTCGATGAATATTTTTAAGGTATACAATTTTTATAAATAGATAATTAAAGATATTAATGATCAAAATTGTGCGTTAGCAAACATAAACTGATCAACTGTGATATTTATTTTGAGACGGAGGAAGTCAACGTTGCATGATGCTCGTTAAGTCTTTTTTTGTGTGTGACAAACTGACAAAAATATTAAAGATATTTTATTTTATTTTTAATTTGTCATACTGAACAAGCCAAATGACTCCATGGATCACCCACCACCATCTATATAAAAGGACTGGCTTTGGTTTAGGGAAACACAAACTAAAGATGGCAGAGAATATTAAACTACATGCATTTTGGTATAGTCCTTTTACTCAAAGGGTAGTATGGACCCTAAATCTAAAGGGTATATCATATGAGACCATAGAGGAAGATCGTTTCAACAAGAGTCCACAACTTCTTGAATATAATCCAATACACAAGAAAACTCCAGTGCTAGTTCATCATGGAAAACCCATATGTGAGTCAATGAACATTGTTGAATACATTGATGAGATATGGCCACATAACTCATTGCTTCCTGCTCATCCCTATGACAAAGCTCAAGCCCGATTTTGGGTCAAATATGTTGATGACATGGTAAATTTTTTCAAAACTTATTCATCAAATTTATATATATAACTAATTTATGTTAACTTTAACGATCCATTTTGATTATTCAAACTAACAACAATATTTGGATTGATGCTTAAAGTTTCCAGCAATTACTGCACATTTTATTAGCAGAAGTGGCGAAGAGCGGGAGAAGAACAAAGAGGATGTATGGAAACAACTCGGAGTTGTTGAGGATCGGTGTTTGGATGATGAGAAGAAATTCTACGGGGGAGACACCATTAGCATTGTAGACATAGCTCTTGGAGCATTTGTCAATTTTCTTGCAGTTGAGGAAGATATATTTGAAGTGCAGATCTTGGATAGTAAGAAGTTCCCCCGCTTGCATTTATGGTTTACAAATTTCAAGGATGTGCCGATCATCAAAGAAAACACCCCTAGTCAAGAGAAGTTGGTGGCTTATCTTGCATCTCTTCTTGAAAAAATTATGGCTTCTATGAACTGATTAATATATAGATGAGCATTTGTATTGGCTTCTATGTTGCATTGTCATGTGTGTTTCTTTGTTATAACTATAGTTGCTTTATGTTGTTCAATAATGAAATGTTTTCATTTCTATGAATATTAAGAGTGTGTATTACATGCATGTTTTATAAAGTTATTAAAGTTTACCTAGTCTCCGATTTGAATCTGATGAATAGATATAACAATCTATAATCTAAACCGTCCGATTCTGAAGATACAAAAAGTCATGCTTGTTACTGTAAAGAAAAATAATAGCGCTGGTGGACAGAAAAAGAAACATCAATGTGGCCATGTGGGAGACCATAAAATTGAAAGGAATCTTCTTATAAGATTTTACTCCTATATATACTATAGTGGGTAGAAATTGAACTAATAAATATTAATTCTATGGAGTCAAAAACAGTTCTATGTATTTTATTTTAATTTTTCGATAAGCAAAAAACTTAAATTATAAAGAGTACTAGGGGTATTTAACCATTACAATTCCAAAAAGAAAACCCTATTAGGTGCCATGAAAACACTCCAACGGGTTGTTACACCAGTCGGTAAAAGAAAACGTTACAAGAGATCTTGTTCTACCAAAGAACCACAACCAAGCTATGTAAATAATATTCTTAACTAAAGAGAAAACTAAGACACAATCACCTCGGAATAAAATGTTGTTGCGAGTACGCCAAATACACTACGTGGTGGCCAACCAAATCACATGACAAAAGCGCTTATTAGATTTACCTTTGATAAATTCCCCACAAGAGAGAAAGTGATCCGATAAAATGTAAAGGGGATAAATGGGACACCCATCCATTCAAATATAGCCCTCCAGACCTTTGTAACAACCACACAATGGAAAAAGACATGGGCAGTATCTTCGACCTGTTGGAAGCAGAAAACACAACAACGGCCAAGGAAATGGGAAAGAATACCTTTGTTAAATAATAAAGCCTCTCGTGTCGGTTATTTGTCAAGAACTAACCGCCAACCGAAAATACTTACTTTGGACGGAACATTGATAGACCAAAGCCTCTTGAAAACTTTTGTAGTAGAAGAATCAAGAGTATTTAAAGTAGAAGTAGCTTGCACCGTCTCATAAGTCTTGCTCCCTAAAATCCGTTTCCAAAATTGCACAGTTTTGCTGTCCAGATTTTTGATAAAGCTCCGGGAAAGAGGTACATAATGGGAGTGTACCTATCCACTTTTCCTTCCAAAAAGCAATGTCATTACCCTCTCCTAAGACAGTACCAATATTGTTACGAAACCACCTCCCATCATCCTCTCCGCCTATCTTCAAAATGTCCCGCCACCAAATAGAAAATTTATGCGATTCACCTCCTCCTTCCATACATAAAAAATTCGAAGCCAACGAACCATATCTAAAGGTTAACAAATCAAACCAAGAAGCCTCAATATCATACAAACACCGCCATTTCCACTTACATAAAAGGGATGAATTAAAAAAGTCAAATTCTTAACCCCCAACCCCCCATAGTCTTAGGCTGACAAATGCGATCCCAACTAACCCAACATATTTTTTGACTATGCGAGCAACTACCCCACAAAAACTTACGTTGAATACGTACCAATTCTTTCACAACACAAACAGGAACTTTGAAGAAAGAAAAGAAGTATAATGGCAAGCTTGAAAGCACCGAATTAATAAGAGTTACCCGACCACCAATAGAGAGATTGTGACCCTTCCAAGAGCTCAACCGATGTTTCATAGCCTCAATGATAGATGTCCAAGTAGCACGTCGACGCGGGTTAGCCCCCACAGGAATACCGAGAAACCGAAACGGAATAGCTTCTACCCCACAATGTAAAAAAGACGAAGCTACATTTAAGAAAATGGGATCAAGGTTTATGGCATATAGTTTACTTTTATGGAAATTTACCTTTAGACCATAAACTATTTCGAAACTTCGAAGCACCGATTTGATAATCCACAAATTATCCCAATTGCCATCCCCCACTATGATTGTATCATCCGCGAATTGTAGTGTATGGTACATGATGTCGTTACTAACATTGAAACCTTGGAAAAGATGATTTGCTACCGCCTTACTCATTAGACCCGTTAAACCTTCAGCAACAATCAAAAAGAGAAAGGGCGACAAAGGATCGCCCTGCCTCAACCCCTTTCCCACCGCAAAATCTGCCGTCGGACTTCCATTTACTAAAACTGACATTGAACTTTGGAAAATACATGCTCGAATCCACCTACACCAGATAGCTCCAAAGCCCAATCTACCCATTATATACTCTAAGAAATTCCAATTTACCGTGTCGTATGCCCTTTCAAAGTCTACTTTAAAGAACAAGCACTTGTCTTTCCTTCTTTTCGCTAAATCCAGTAATTCATTAACAACTAATACACCATCAAGTATCTGCCTATTAGGAAAAAAAGCAGATTGAAGCTTCGAAATTACTTTGCCAAGCACTTTCTTCAAACGATTTGCCAGAACTTTCGACAAAATCTTGTACAAACTAGAAACTAAACAAATAGGACGGTAATCTTTGAGACTCTGAGGGTGATCTTTCTTCGGTACAAGTGTCAAAAAAGATGCAGTTATAGCTTTTGGCAGGATAGCTGAATGGTGAAACTCGGTAAGAAATTCCATAATGTCGCCCTTTACTAACTCCCAGCATGTTTTAAAAAAGTTAAAGTTGTATCCATCTGGACCCGGACATTTATCTCCATCACTACACCAAATCACTTCTCTAACTTCTTCCACGGTGTAAAAGGAGCGGTCAAAAGGAAGTTATCATCTTCTGAAAGCTGTTGAAAGGGAATCCCATTAAGAGTCGGTCTTCGTTCCCAACGTTCCTTGAAATTGTTTTCAAAGTAGTTTTTTACAAACCCCTTTACATCCTCCACCCCTTGGACCCATTTATCCCGCACCCATTTCAGATGGGATTTTTGTTTAAGTAGACTTTCTTTGAAGTAAAGTTGCTTCCAAAAGTCCTCAGACAAACCTGCCCGTTTAGAAAGAGCTTCTGCCGTCACATCTCCTCCCATTAAACCTTCGATATCATTAAGGTCTTGCACTGTTTTGTCGATATTGAGATCAAGTATACCAAATACCTCACGATTCCACCTTTTTAGACTTTCCTTTAGAAGCCGGAATTTTTCCTTAACAACAAAAGTCTTCTTACCAGACACGCCGAAACTCTTCCACTCATTCTCAACAAAAGAAAAGAATTTAGAATGCTCAAACCAGCCGTTAATAACTCAAAATGGTTTCGGACCCCAATTTTGCTCTGAACAAACTAACCTTATAGGACAATGGTCCGATATGTCACGATCACCTATCCACTGCCCAGAGATATTATGCTTGGCAATAAAATCTTCCGACAACAAGAACCTATCTATGCGACTCATTGATTTACCGTCGGCATTGAACCACAAGAATTTTTTACCAAGTACCGGAATATCACACAAATCCATTTCCGCAACAAAACGATTAAAGAGAATTCTCTCACCTTGGATGGTGTTTTGGAAACTATTGTCCAAATATCATTTCGGTTTTAAAAGTAGAATAATTGTATTGAATTGAATAATAATTTAACTTTTAAAAAGTTAAATGTACAACTTTTAAGAATATTTTATATTATATTATCTCCGTCTTAATATATAAGACATATTTTGACTAAACGACACTATTTATTTATTTATTTTGTTTTGATCATATTTTTTTAATAATATATAGTTGTAAATATTAACATGTAATATCTTGTTTGATTCATTTTGATAATTTTTCAAAATATCAAGTTTTTATAATTTTTAATAATAGAATAATTAAAAATATTAAAGATCAAAATTGTGTGTATGTGCAATAGTCAAAATGAGTCTTATATTATACTCTCTTCGGTCTTATATATAAGAAATATTTCACTTTTTTGGTTCATTGGAAAATTAATGTATTTAGACTATATCTTTGTCTAGATACATCAATTCTATAATAAATCTAAAAAGTCAATTTTCTCATATATAGGATGGGAGGAGTAGAATAGAGTTACTAGTTGTTTATCTGTTTTGGTAGTGATGCAAGCACTTACGACATCGATTCTGAAGAAAAACAAAAGCAGTGGTGACCGAAAAAGAAACATCAATGTAGCCATGTGGAGAGGGAGACCATATGTCGCTACACCAAAATTTGATTGAAGGAATCTTCTTATATGTGGATAGAAATTAAACAACTAAAGGACGTTAATTCTCTTCTATATAAAAAGGACATATTAATTTAATTCGATTGAGTTAAAAAGATTCTTCTACTTACTTTCTGTTTTTGAAAATAAAATTAGTTTTATTGAATAAATTTAATATATTTTAAATATAATGGCAAGCAAATACTCTTTCTGTTTTAAAATAAGTATTACAGTTGACTAATTTATGTATGTCAATGCACATCTTTAATCACAAATATTTTTTTTTTGGTATGGTAATCACAAATATATTTACTAATATTTATACTAATATTTATTTTTATATATTAATCAAAATATATAGTCATAATATATTACTACCTCCGTCCCTTTTTATAAGATCTTGTTTGACTAAATTATAATATTCATCTATTATGTTTTGACCGTGTTTTTTTAATAATATATAGCTGTAAATATTAACATATAAGATATTGTTTGACTTGTTTTGATGAGTACTTTCAAAATATTAAATTTTATAATTTTTACTACTAAATAATTTAAGATATAAGTGATTGAAATTGTACATTGACATACATACAAAGGTCAAACAGAATTTTATATTTAAAAACGGAAGTAGTAAACAACAGTGTAATTCTTTTGTTAGCATGATGCTCGTCTCTTTTTGTGTGACAATTTAATTCTTTTGTTAGCGTTAGCAAATAGCAATACATACTCTACTTTATTTTTTAATTTGACTTATTGAACAAGCCAAATGACTCCATGGATCACGCACCACGTACATGTCTATAAAAGAGCTTGTGTTGGTTTAGGAAAACACAAACTAACATGGCAGAGAATATTAAACTACATGCATTTTGGTATAGTCCTTATACTCAAAGGGTAGTATGGACCCTAAATCTAAAGGGTATATCATATGAGACCATAGAGGAAGATCGTTTCAACAAGAGTCCACAACTTCTTGAATATAATCCAATACACAAGAAAACTCCTGTGCTAGTTCATCATGGAAAACCCATATGTGAGTCAATGATCATTGTTGAATACATTGATGAGATATGGTCACATAACTCATTGCTTCCTGCTCATCCCTATGACAAAGCTCAAGCTCGATTTTGGGTTAAATATGTTGATGACATGGTAAAAATTTTCAAAACTTATTTATCAAATTTATATATTAATATTGCACAATACATGTTATGTTTATTTATAACTATGATATTAATATATAACTAATTTATGTTACCTTGTGTCTTAAACATACGTTTAACAATTCCATATATCTTGATTCAAACTAACAACAATATTTTGATTGATGTTTAAAGTTTTCGGCAATTGCGGCACACTTTGGTAGCACAAGTAGCGAAGAGCGAGAGAAGGCCAGAGAGGATATATGGAAGCAACTCATAGTTGTTGAGGATCAGTGTTTGGATGATGAGAAGAAATTCTATGGAGGAGACACCATTAACATTGTAGACATAGCTCTTGGAGCTTTTGTCTATTTTCTCGCAGTTCAGGAAGATATGTTTGATGTGCAGATCTTGCTAAGTGAGAAATTCCCCCGCTTGCATTTATGGTTTACAAATTTCAAGGATGTTCCAATCATCAAAGAAAACACCCCTAAGCAAGAGAAGTTGGTGGCTTTTCTTACAGCTCTTATTGAAAAAATGAAGGCAGCATCTTCTTAAGAAAATTATGGCTTCTATGAAATAATAATATACACAGAATTTGTATCTTTACGAATCTTGTTGTCATGTGTATTTCTTTGTTATAACTATAGTTGTTTTATGTTGTATTTCTTTCAATAATGAAATGATTCCATTTCTATCAATATTAAGAGTGTGTACCACAAGTTTTTTTTTTATAAAGTTTAGTTGATTACTACTTTGTATTATGCACAATTTATTTTGAGATTTTCACTCATGTTTGAGGTTCAACAAGTGTCTCATCAATTGGTGGAAAATACGTTGCGTGAAATAAAGATGAGTCTCTGTTAATATATTATATTTTTTTAAAGACATAAATTGTTTTCCTAACATAGTTATCGCATATATTATTTTATTGACTATTCCGTCACAGTAGTCTCAATAAAATGACTCGTTTTATGTAAGTCGTGAGGTATTATATTGTTATTAGTTAGAATATGAATTTTTTTTTATGTTAGTTACAATTTTTATTTATGTATATGTAATTTAAATTAAAAATTAATTATTTATAATTTTTTTATTAAAGGTCTATTTTAAATTTTTGAACAAAATATCTGAATACTCCAGGCCGACTCTGTTTGTTACATTAAGATCTGAATACTCCAGGCTGACATTAGGAAAAGAAATGCTAAAAGGTCAAAGCCAAATGGTTATGTTTAGGAGAATGGTGTTAGGGTTGATTGTAATGTAAGTCCCACATTGGTAATGAAGGAAATAAAAGGTCAAGAAAATTATATTGGAGAAGTCCCACATTGCTTAGAATAGTGGAGAGTGGGAGAGCTCAATGCTATATAAAGAGACCTCAAGTTCCTTGTTTCAATGCACCAGTCAGAAACACTTTAAGTTTATATCTGACTTTGTTTTCTCTTATGCTCTGATTTTAGAGTATAGTGAGATGTAGTTAGGTATTTTCTTTGGAGGGTGTGTGGGTGTACTGGGGGCCAGGATGGTTGAGGGTAGTCTATGTGTTGTAACAATTTTCACATAGTGTTATTCTCTATTATTCTATGTGTTGTAACAATTTTCACATAGTGATTATTCTCTGGTTGTCGGTTTTGACAACAGCCGTGGTTTTTTCTCCGGTTTTGGAGTTTCCACGTTATATTCCTGTGTTGTTGATTGCTCTCCTGTTTATATTTTTACTCCTTCGGTGCCTGTTTTTACCCAACAAATGGTACGTCTCTGCACTTCCAGCATCACACCCATAACAATTTAGGAATGTATTTTCCATCAATTTTCTCGCGACCTTAACAGTATGGCTATTTCTCTCTAAATTGCGATGAAATGAATTTTTTTTTGTTTCATCGGAAAATTACAAAACTCAACACACCAGCAAGAGTATCCCTCAATAGGAAAGGCTCCAGCTCAAAGAAAGGTTTATCCAAGATCTTTACTCCTAACTCTTTAGAACTAACAGCAAATTTTGCTATACAATCAGCTACATAAATGCACTCCCTAGAGATGAGATTTAAATAAACTTCACATTTCCTCTGTAATGACTCACAAATCTCCACTGCAATGAATTATTATTAGAGTTAGTGAGCGAGGCATTTACTCAATAGTCTCTAGGCAGTCCAAATACAATACAGACAAAAATTGAGTTCACAAATTTCTATCTCAGCCGCTGCTTGGTGTATTACTATTACTACATTTGTCCCTAATTATAAACATTTTTAGAGATTTCGTTTGTTTCTGTTTCTAAATATATGACATTTTACAAATTTTTATATGCATCTATTTATTTTTAAAAAATATATCATTTATTAATATTGTTTACGTATGTAAACACAAGATGATTACAAAGAAGGTGAACTGCTCTCTAGGGTAAGAGCACTTTCGAAATGATCAATATGCTAAGCTACAATATAATGTTGAAACTCTAGATCCCTTTTCTTATCTCTTAAGTGTCCATTTTATATTCTCCATTTTCTTGACCTAATGGGCCTCTCCTTGAAAGTCCGGCCCAATAAACTAACACTCTAAGATCCATCTGTAGCTCGTTTGTACAAGACACGTGAAGCTAGATCAGGCGAAGCTAACGTCACTTGTATGTAGAACTCACGTGAAGTTGGGGACATGTGTAGCTACGTCACCTATTCGTGCAAGTCACGTTAGTTTGAAGCATGCAAAGCTGATGGATGAGCATAACATGTTAATTTGGTTGAGCAATTTAGTTGATGGTTGAGCAGAGTAGGTTGACAGTATAATTTAATGACCTGAATGGTCAAGCTGAGAAGACCAATAGGAGTCAGTTCACCTGGACGGTCAAGTTGAGCTGGATGGTTAACAACCAAAGCATGATATGATTTTCCACATCAATCCGCAGTCTACGAAGCGCCAAGCCTGCTAAGGCATAGGTGTTTGCTCTTCGTTAATGACCTGAATGGTCAAGTTGAGCAGACCAATATGAGTCCGCTCACCTGAAGGGTCAAGCTGAGTTGGACGGTCAACAGTTAAAACATGATATGGTTCTCCATATTAGCACAGTCCACCAAGCGTCGAGCCGGTTAAGGCGTAGGCGTTTATTCTTGGTTTTCTCATCTATATCAGACCACAGTTCACCAAGCGCCAAGCCTGTTCCGGCATAGGCGTTTGTTGCCTCTGATTTGACATGTATCTTCATCCATAATCTTGACAACAAAGTTTCTACTTTAGGCACTGTACTGTATCATAACCAATGAAAAGGGTGTATTCCACATCATTAGGCTATTTAATTAAATGAAAAGGAAAACATGGCTTTCACACGTACCGCACGTTTCTCGCTTGAGGAGTTGTTTTAGGGTTGGTTTTTGGTGGGAACTTTCCCTCCATGGCTCCATCCAAGGTAGTAGTTTGTTTTGAATTTCAAATTGGGGTTGTGAATCTGGTGGCTATAAATAGAAATAGAATGGTGAGCAAATATCCCAATGTAATACCCTAATTTTGAGCTTTCTAAAATAAATATTTTATTTAAAAATTATTTCTTATTTTTCATAAGAAATACCCAAAAATAGGTTTCTGATAATTTTGTTTTACAATTTATTCATTTTTCTTTATTTATTTTAATTTGTCGCAATTTATCTTTTTAGGCGAAAAATAGTAAAAATATTCAAAAATAATTTTTTTTTCGCATTTGAGTTTATTATTTATTTCTATATTTTTATATATTTTATTTGTATTTTTCTTGCACTTTTTCTATTTTATTTACATTTTTCTTCTTTTTATGACAATTTCTTTCTTTTTTGAACCAATCCTACAATGACACCTCATTTCTTTTTTTCTATCACATTTTATTACCATTTTCTTCATTTAAAATAAATTAGAAATTCTTTTTCACCCAATTTTCACTTTTCACCCACAAAAGTTCAGAAATCACAAAAATACCCCAATGTTATGAGGCCCTATAAATAGGACCTCATTTATTACAACCCTAATTCAACTACTGTAGCAAATCAGATTTTCTCTTCCTCCTTTCCCTCATTGTTGCTGCGCCGTTCTCTCTTTCACAAACCCTCACAAACCCTAATTTTCTAAACTCCATTTTCACCCAAAATTAATACAAAAACACAAAATCCCTGTGAATCAAAGTTGTTCCTCTATTCATTCCCTTTCTCAATCGCGATTTGGATCGGTGACAACGGCGAAAACGGCCTCAGGAAGTGCAAATCCGAGACCCAGAATCTCCAAAGCCAAGAAGGTTGAATCGCGTGATTTCGGACCGTTTCTCCTTCTTTTCTTCTCGATTTACACTTGAATATTGCATATAACCTGTTCTGTGATGATTGTTTGGCTTGATTTAACTTGATTTCGTTTAGATCTCAAATTTATGTTCGTCGGATTCGTATGATTTTCACATTTAATATGCTTGATCTTTAAAAACTAATGTTAAAATCATAATCTACGTTTAAAAACGATGCGAATCGATAGTTTACTTGCGTGATTTGGTTCTGTTTGGCGAGCGTTTGAGCTTCGTCCGAGTTAGGCACGACTCGTTAATGGCTTCTACTGAGTCGCCGAGTTCGCGACTCAGTCGTGTGAAAGAGAGGAAGGCAGGGACACGTGTCAGCCGGCGATTGGCTGACGCGTGGGTTTTGTTTTTATTTGATACCGGGTTGAATGACTGGATCCGGGTCGGGTACCATCATCCGACCCGATCCGGTCCGTTTAATTTGGGTTGTGGGCTGGCCCATTTCTTTTTTGTTGTGATTTTTTTATTTTTACTGAATGCACTCCCTCCTTCTGCTATTCGCACCCCTATTTGAATTTTGTAAATTGGGCCTTAAGCCCAATTAATTTTTCTGTTTGCTTTGTGATTTTTGCTGCTGCACTCCTTAATATGTGTTTGCACCCCTTCTCTTTCTCTTTTTTTTTTTCTTCTTTAATTTAGATTAGAAAAGGGATTAAAAAAGTAATCGGTCTCTGACGCATGACTTTGATCGATTAATTTTTAATTCGGAGTTTTTACAACTTTTGATACGAAAAGCGGATTAAAAAAGTAATCGGTCTCTGACGCATGACTTTGATCGATTAATTTTTAATTCGGAGTTTTTACAACTTTTGATAGGAAAAGCGAATTAAAAAAGTAATTGGTCTCTGACGCATGACTTTGATCAATTAATTTTTTAATTCAGAGTTTTTGGAACTTAGATTAGGAAAATGGATTAAAAATAAATAGTCACTGACGCATGACTTTGACTAAGTTATTTTTATTTCAAATCTTCGAAACTTTTAAATTAGAATTTCTTTGAAAAACCACGAGACAGAGCCTGACGCATGACTTGTCTCTGTCTCAACTTCTAACCTTGACTTTTTGGTTGACTTTTGCCTTGACCTTTTAGTTTGACTTTTACGTTGACTTTCTAGTTGACTTTTCTCTATTCGACTGAGTTATGTTAAATGTCTAATTGCTTGATGACTTGTTTCTCTTTATCTGATACATGATTACTTGTTTATATGCTCATATCTGATGCATTTTTAATTGTTCAGTATCATTGATTATATGTCATTTGCATTCATGCATTTGCATTTCTCTCTTCTTCTACCTTTCTTTTTCTTTTTCTTTTCTGAAACTGGAAAACTCTGAAAATACCTTAAATAAACTATTGAATGAAAAGAGAGGTGTCTGACGCATGACTTTCATCTCTTGAATAGTCCAAGTACCTGCCGCATGGCTTGCGACTGAGGACTATTCTCATTCACTGAATAATTCCTCAAAAATCTAAAAGACACTCAACCCACTCAACTGTTTTCTTGCCCTTGCGCAGTTAACTCTTTTTCAACTGCCCTTGTGCAGTCAAATCTTTTTTCAACTTCTTTTTCCTAAATGGATGGCGCTTTATCCATTCCCCTGCTACAGACAAACGCTTAAGCCTCCGAAGCGAGCATACAAGCATACTGTTGTATCAGTGGAATGCGACCTAAGCATCGTTCACTAAAAACAACCAACACACAAATCTTTCTTTTCAGGAAGAACTACGTGAGCTTTGACTTCCTCATTGTACTTGGGGGATACGTAGGAGCGAGAGCCTCTCTCGTCAAGCCAAATAATAAAAAACTCTTTTTTTTCCCTTTTCTGTTAAGTATGCGGTAATTTAATTCTTTTTATGTGGTTATCTCTGTTTATGCAAACCAAAATTCCTCAAATGGTTCCCGTTGAGTACAACGGATATGAGGGGTGTTAACGTCTTCCCCTCATGTAACCAACTCCCGAACCCGATCTTTAAGGTTTTATCATTATTTTCCTTTCCCCTCATGGGATAAATAAAATATGGTGGCGGCTTCATTGTTTACATTTGTGCATTCCATTTCATCATTGCATATCTGTATATTTTTTGCGCCGGGTACTACACCCAAGATTGAAGAACCCAAAATGGCCAACTCATCTCCTCAATCATGTTACGACGATTTGTCCGATGTTTTGCCGGTAGAGAGAATTGGGGTCGTTCGACTGTTTCTTCGTTTCTTAATCCCACTGAACCAAATCCAATTGAGATGATCCTATATATGTAATGAAAAGGTATTATTAGTGAAGTGGTTCTCTTTTTCGATTTGGGGCATTGCTTTGATGTAATTGTTTGGTTGTAATTTGAAGTGCGTCGATTATTTTGTGTACCTCAGTTAGATTATTTTGATGTATTTAGTTTAATTCTTTTTGAAATCCAAATTAGGTTTTTTCTTCTTCAATCATGTATGTATAAATAGATAAATAGATATAGAATGATAAGCATAAGCATATAGCATCAGTTTGATATCCCTAGATTCAAAGTGTAACTATGTGTTGGTTCTGCTACTGTCTTTCTACTTGGTTTCCTTTTGGGTTGAAGTGGTGCTATGTGTTTTTGCTTTAGTTTGTGTTGGGTAGATTTTGTTTTTGGATCCAATTCTAATTACCTTTTTGTTTTGTTTTAGTAATTGTATTGGTGGAGTAGTGGCATTTTGTGCAACTTCCTGTCTATGTGAGTTTTTCGCTTTTGGTATAGTGCTAGCTTTTCTTTTCTACTAGCCTCTCTTAGCAGGTTGTAGGTTGTAATGATTTTTATCAACTTAGACATGTCTTGTGGAAAATTCCATTTCTTAATCCAACCTAAACAAGTTCAACTTAAATGGTGTTAGTTGATGAGAAGGTAAATGGTTGCATTTTCAGGCATTATATAGGGAAAGTAATTTCATTATATAGAGAAGGTAGATTCAGTGAATGGTATAAAAAATTAAACATTTGTTTAATAAAAAACATGAACGTCTTCCACCTTCCTTCCTCCATTGCCGTTCGTACCTCCGTCCTCCTGTCACTGTCACCGCCATCTCGGGCGTTCAGCGGCTGCACACTCCTGTCACTGCCTCCGTCCTCCTCTAAAGACGTTCTTATTTCAGCTTATTTCAGCTTTCTGATAGTTCTGTTATATCCAATTACAGATTCAATTTTTGCATTTGAAAGGTTCCTACTTATATTAATCCTGCTGAAACCAATTCAATTGAGATGGTTCTCTATGATGAGAAGGTATTATTATCATTTTATGTTTTGTGTTCATATTAATTAATTAGTTGTTTATATGTTCGATTTTGGTTAAAACTTATAACCTGTGTGTATGACTGTATGTGTTAAAGTAATTTAAATTGTTTGAAAGTGATTTAAATTATTTGACCAATAATGTTAATGTTAATTTTTATGAATATTTGGTTGGTAAGTGTCGTTGCTTAGTCTAAAGAGATTACCATTATATTTGTTGGCGTTCTATTTCTATTCTATGTTCTTGATTTCTAAATTTAAAATTTTTGTTTCTTCGATTGTGGAAAGTCCCTGCATTTCTTAAACCAGCTGAAACAAGTTCTATTGAAATGGTTTTGGTGGATGAACATGTTTTTACAGTAGGTTTTATATACTACTAATGTCAGCTACTTATTTTGAATTGTTAGGGAGGAAAGATCCATGCATCTATTAGGAAGCAACTAATTTATATGTTTGAGTAGGGGGGGTAGAAGAAGGAGAGGTGTATGAGATTGTGGAAGGTTCTAACTTTCCTTAATCCTTTTGAGACAAGTTCAATTGAAATGGTTCTCCCCGATGACAAGGTTTGAATTGCAATTTTCTGTTAAATATATTTTATTGTGTTATATGTTTATGTTGTAGATAGTGAAATGCAAAAACCATGTAACTTATAAAAAGATGGATAAGTAAAACTTTTGAATATGCTGATTTTTGTTATAAACTACAAAATAATTGATATACAAACATGTGTAATTATAACCAGCAAAGTTCATACACAAGTGATACAGAACACTTAAATTATGATCCAGAAAACTTTAAATGCTAATTTCCCTTATAATGTTGATTTTCGTTGTTGTATTTGTTGCACACATATTTATTATCTCCATATTTAACCATGTAATACAAAGATAAAGTTCATGTGAGTTCATATGGACATGTTGGTTTTGTTAAAGTTCATACTTCATATGGACATGAGGGAGGTAAAGTCGATGTTTCTATTAGGAAGCAATTGATATACATGTTTGGGTCAAAGATAGAAGGAGAGGTGAATGAGATGTCCAATTTTTCTGTGGCTCCTCAAGCTGGATTTTATAGGACAACTCTTCATCCTTACAAGCATAATTTCCAAATTAAGACTAATGTGAACTCTGCCAAAAGTTCAGACATCTCTTCATATGGGTTATCAAGGATGGTAAGATAACAAAGATGGTTGTAATTGATACATAGTCTAATGTTATGTCATGCTGGTACATAAACTTCATAACAAATCACACATGCCACTTCCAGCCATTATTATAAATTTTTAGTATCACTTAATTTGATTAGTACTGTCATAAACAACTGCATCTGATGTTTGTTTGTTTACTACTGTCCCTTCATGTATAGATGTACTGAAAGTTAGCAAGGACTTATAGATTGAAAATGAAACCAGAAACAGAAAATTGATTATAATGTTTTCCATATTGAAAGCCAACATATTCTTGTGGATTAGCTAATTTTATCTGCTTATAAGCATCGTTATTGTTTAGCTCCTGTAAAATCATGGTTGACCTTTTTGTTTAGCCAAAATCATGTGATCTTATCAACTAAAAGAAGTTGAATAATTTGAAATTTGATTTGAATCCTATGAACTCATTTTGTTTTTTGATTGTTTTCTATGTATACATAACTAAACCTGAAGGTTAGTTTGTAAAAAAAGTTCATGTCAAGATATTCATATAGTTGAGAAAACTTCAAATTTTATACTTAGTTTAATTTAAATATCTGTCTCATTTGATCTATATGTACATGTTGGACAATGGTAGTTGTTGTTGATCAAATTACAAGGGTGTTTGTTAATCCTCAATTAGTTACTCATATTGTAACCGTTGATTGAAATTTTTAATGCAGGTTCCGAGTTAGAATCATTGTAGAAGATCAATCTGGTACTTGAAGGTGCTCTAATGTTTCTTTACTATGATCATAGGTTCATTTTGTGCAATTGCTCTTTTAAGAGTAAATTTAGGAAATTAAAATGCTTTTTCATCTCTGAATATCTTTGAATTGAAAAACACCCTTTTCTCCCTTGCATCCTTTATTATTGGAATATGCTCAAGTATATTGATAAGAGTTGGTAGAAGTTCTATTAATGGCATAGATAATTGCACAATCAATTTGTAATTGCCTTCTGTCATTTTTGTTTATAGAGTATCTTTTTTATTCTCTTGAATCAGAATTCATTTGTTCTTATAAGCATATCAATCATTGAACAAGGAATAAATTATGGCTCAACCACTTACGACAATAGGCCTTGCCGGACTGGCTGTTATCCGGCCAAAACCTTGCACTCAATATTGCTGATAAAGGATTCCCCGTTTCTGTTTATAACCGAACAACATCAAAGGTTGATGAAACTGTGGAGCGAGCGAAACAGGAAGGAAATTTTCCATTGTATGGCTTTGATCATGTCATATGGGAAAACATGTTCATTGTCCATAAAACAAAACATGATTCAACTTATCTTAATGCCTCATATGAAATTGCTATGTGCATCTTCTGATGATGAATTGATTATGTATTTTGTAGCCAAGGGTCTATGCAAAACTCCATCAAAGGTTAGTCTTTTGGTAGATAACTTGAAATTTATTTTGGTGTTAGATGATATATATTTTATGTGTTATTTATGTTGTTGTATATGCAGATCATACCTAGGATGGATGACAATGAAGCTTACAAATTGATGGCCAGTAAGAAGTTCATTTCTCCAATGACTTCTACGGATAAATTGCTGCACCAGATCGAACTGATATTCCATCATGTTCAAGAGTTGTTCTTCCTAGACTTTTTTTAGCAATCTCATGTCTAAATGTGTAGTTTATTTATCTGTTCAATTTTGGGGTTCATGGTTTAAAGGTATAATGATGCTGTAATTTAACGGGAAGAACTTAAAAATTCCCTGGTGATGAGATTTTGTTATGGTTTGATATGAAGATCAAGTTGTAGTGTCTATGATAATATTTGTATATTTTGGATGGAAGA
Organism: Trifolium dubium; assembly: GCA_951804385.1. Classification (NCBI taxonomy): domain Eukaryota; kingdom Viridiplantae; phylum Streptophyta; class Magnoliopsida; order Fabales; family Fabaceae; genus Trifolium; species Trifolium dubium. The sequence goes on along the minus strand of OX638064.1, from coordinate 50,778,423 downwards.
TATTTGTGAATGACAATAAATTGAAGTTTGAAGATACACTCATGTTTTTTGTCAAAAAAAAATGACACTTATTTATCAGTGCTCCAGATGGCAATAATAATATACAAGTTCAAATTTTGTGTAGAGTTAAATGGCATTAGGATGGTACTGGTATAATTTCATTTGATTAATATTTTCAAGGCTTAAATGCAGTTTTAGTCATCCTATTATGATAGATTCGGATTTTTAACCCCTCTATTTCAAAACTCGGAATTTCAACCCCTCTATTTTGATTTTTTCAAAAAAATTTCACCCCAATCACATTTGGCTTAATTTTGCTTATGTGGCAATGGTGATGTGTATATTATTTTATTTTTTTTTACACATGTGTATTATCTTTATCCATTATTTCCTTTAAAAATAACTAGAAAATTCTAAAAAATCCCATAAAATTAGGGAAAAAATTATAAAATCTATAAAATAAATTACTATAAAAAATAATAAAAAATCAAGATAAATACTAGAAAAACAAGAAAAATACCATAAAAAAGACAGTTAAATATATTGAATTTTTTTTTGACAAATTTGCTTGTTAAAAAATTTGTGAATACACTCCGACATACTCCTTAAATAAAAGTGAAGGGGTTGATTGTTTTAGCCATTGAAAAATAGGGTGTGAAGTTGTCATATGATAAACAATTTTTTTTATGATATTTTTCTTGATTTTATAATTATTTTATATAGTAATTTATTTACAGATTTTTATTTATTTATTTCTAATTTTTTTTCATTAATTTTTAATGCACTTTTAAGAATTTTCTAGTAATTTTTTAAAGAAAATAATTAGGTGGATAAAGATAATACACATGTGTCAAAATAAATGTACATATCACTATTGCCACATAAGCACAAATAAGTCAAATATGATTGGGGTGAATTTTTTAAAAAAAATCTAAAATAGAGGGGGTGAAATTCCGAGTTTTAAATTAGAGGGGTTGAAAATCCGAATCCGTCAAAATAGGATGGCTAAAACTGCATTTAAGCCTATTTTCAATCTTGGTATAGTTTTTATTGTGTTGCTATTTTTTTTAAGTAGTTTAGAGGTTAGACTCATATAATTAAATGTGAAAAAATGAAAAAATCCGGATATGAACCCCGGCTTCTCTCACTAATAATGTCTCTGCAACTATCGTTTGAGCTAGGCCGTGTTGTTGTATTGTTAATGTAGTAGTTTGTCATTTTACTGTAATTTTCATTTATTGTTATGTCTTATAAATTTTAAATGAATGATTTGCATGATTTATTTTCTTTATTAAATTATTTCTTTTTCCGATAAAAAAAAATATATTTACCTTCTCTATTTTTAACTGTTTACCCTCTCTTGTGAATAGTCAATATGTTTGTTCTAATTATTTGCTTCATTTGCTACAAAGTACATATACTTGATACGACACGGATACGATATAATATAAATATGAGGATATGAGAAAATTTTAAAATTTAAGATACGATACGGCTAAAATACTTTAATAAAAAATTAAATATATAAATGCAAAATACATAGACATAACTAAAATTGATAATAAAGAAATATTCACATTATTAAAATTATCAAAACAATTCAATTATATATATTAAGCACTGTTCAAAAAAGCGTGTCATGCTCACCGCCACTAATGTCCTTAGATCCATTTTATTTCTTTTCAAAGAATAGATAAAATATAAACACTGTACTTCTCTGGTACATGTATCGGAAAGTTTCATACAAGTATCACAGAAGTGTCGGCATTTTTTTAATTAAAAATAAATTTAATAATTTGATATTTCCACGATACGTATCGGCAGATACACTATCTAATACGATATTTTATCAATTTTGGAATATCAGGGCTTCATAGTTCATATATATTATAAGAAATTTCATTTTATACTTTAATTCTTATATTATATATATTCATTTGTCAAGCTTTTGGTAATATTTATCTGCCAAGACATGTTTATCCATGAATAATTGTATGTCACTATGTATATATTTTTTGGAACGGCAAATCAAATAAATAAGAAACTAGGGATAACCACGGTTCAATCCCTCGCAATTGCGATTGAGAGAGCTGTAACCACTTGATGTCAAAACTAACCCCGAACCAGATTAAATTGGTGGTAAAAATAATAAAAAAAAGAAACTAATCAAGGTTTTTATCAACAAAAAAAAAAGAAACTAATCAAGATATAAGGCATACCCGATTAATTAAAAGATACCAAGCACTACACTAGCAGAGGAAGCTAAAACAACACAAAGAACCTCATTATAAACATGGAACAAGAAAGCAAAAGTACCCGAAAACCACTCTAAGTTAGATCTCTTTTACCCTTTCCATAATTCTCTATAACCCTCTATAATCTTAAATTGCCCTTCAATTCAAAATTTAAATCCCGAATTAAGATTCGGGATGTAGAACATAAAGTTTATGCAGAGTTTTGGAGGTATAGGCATCAGTTCAAGTTTTAGATTCCGAACTGGTGTTTATATCCACCCGAAGTTTGTGCAGAATTTTAGGGTTTATGGCCACCAGTTAACTGGTGCAAGTTTCAGTTCGGGTTCTAGATCCTGAACCGTGATTCGGGATCTATGTTCCGTATTTACTTAAATACTCTTTAAAGGCAAAAAATGGTAGTTAAGGAGAAAAGAGAACGATAGAGTGGGTAGAGAAATTTTCTTAGAAAATCAACCTAAAGCCAAAAAGAAAAGCAATGACGGACCCCAAAATAAACAGGCAAAAAAAGCCACCAAAACCCAATTGTATGTTGCTATATCACGTGTTAAAACAGGCGATATACTGAAGATATTACTATTATAGATGAATGTCAGCAAATGTCTAGCAGCATTCTTAAGGTAGTTTATCCAGACGTATTTATATATAAATATTAGTTGTTTGCTAATACAATTGTCTATTTATATAAAACATTATCTACTTATAGAATATTAAAGTTTGATTTAATTTTTCTTTCAAAAAATAAGTTTGAATTAATTTTATTTATATTGATCAATTCAAAAATTATCGAAACCGTGCATCGCACGGGTTTAACTACACTAGTAATATAACATTTGTTTCTGATATGTCCTTTCAAACTTTAGTCTTCATCTCATTAATTTATTTGGTCTTATCACATCGAATGTACTTTAGCACATTTTTCTAGATCTCACTTTTTAAAAAATATTGTTTTTAATATAAAACTTACTTTTTTGTATTCTTAACTAGTGCATGAGGTGCACTAGTTAGTATAACCCTTTTTTCTACCATCATTTTTCTTTCATTCTCTTGGATCTACTCAACATTTATAGTCTCCTCACTTTGTCCAATCTTCAACAGGAACCATCTTTTTACTATTTTTTACTCCAGGTAATTTATCCGTATTACACTCCCTTTTTAAATAAGAGTACTATCCGTTTGAAATCTTTTCTAAGTGATACAAGCACATACTACAAGGATTGTTAACTTTAGAAAATTTCGGGGCAGTTAACTTTCTCAATGTTCCTAACGTTTATTTTGGTTGTTTAATGTTGGTTACCCATTTGTCCCATGAAATTGACACTAATGTGAAACATTGAGTTATGAGGTCTTAAGTCAATCCAAGTGGTCAAATTTTTACATTTAAAAAATATTGACATTCACCGTTAAAATTTTTAATAAGGTCTTGTTAGAGTTCAAAAGTAGAATAACTGTATTGGATAATAATAATAATTTAACTTTTGAAAAGTTAAATATACAACTTTTATCTGGTTTGGTAGTGATGCAAGCACTTACAACATCGAATCTGAAGAAAAATAAAAGCAGTGGTGACTGAAAAAGAAACATCAATGTAGCCATAAAATGTATACCAAGATTGAATTCAAGGAATCTTTTTATATACTAGTGGTCGTGGATAAAAATAAAACAATTAAAGGACATATTAATTCTCTTCTATAAAAAAAGGACATATTAATTTAATTCTATTGAGATAAAAAAATTCTTCTATTTTCTGTTTTTGAAAATAAAATTTGTTTTATTGAATAAATTTAATATATTTTAAATATAATGGCAAGCAAATACTCCCTCCGTTTCAAAATAAGTGTCACAGTTGATCAATTTACGTATGTCAATGCACATATTTGATCACAAATATATTTAATTATGTATTATAAAAAATTTAAATTTAAAAATTTTAAAAATATTCATCGAGATAAATTAAATATCATAAATACAAATATTTATTTTTATATATTAATCAAAATATATGATCAAAATATATTATATATATAGTGCACACGTATAACTCAAATGATACTTTAATTCTTTTGTTAGCATGATGCTCGTCTTTTTTTGTGTGACAATTTAATTCTTTTGTTAGCGTTAGCAAATAGCAATACATACTCTATTTTATTTTTTAATTTGACTTATCGAACAAGCCAAATGACTTCATGGATCACGCACCACTACTGTCTATAAAAGAGCTTGTGTTGGTTTAGGAAAACACAAACTAAGATGGCAGAGAATATTAAACTACATGCATTTTGGTATAGTCCTTATACTCAAAGGGTAGTATGGACCCTAAATCTAAAGGGTATATCATATGAGACCATAGAGGAAGATCGTTTCAATAAGAGTCCTCAACTTCTTGAATATAATCCAATACACAAGAAAACTCCAGTGCTAGTTCATGATGGAAAACCCATTTGTGAGTCAATGATCATTGTTGAATACATTGATGAGATATGGCCACATAACTCATTGCTTCCAGCTGATCCCTATGACAAAGCTCAAGCTCGATTTTGGGTTAAATATGTTGATGACATGGTAAACTTTTTCAAAACTTATTTATCAAATTTATATATTAATATTGCACAATACATGTTATGTTTAATTTATAGCTATGCTATTAATATATAACTAATTTATGCTACCTTGTGTCTTAAACATACGTTTAACAATTCCATATATCTTGATTCAAACTAACAACAATATTTGAATTGATGTTTAAAGTTTTCGGCAATTGCGGCACACTTTGGTAGCACAAGTAGCGAAGAGCGAGAGAAGGCCAGAGTGGATATATGGAAGCAACTCGGAGTTGTTGAGGATCAATGCTTGGATGATCAGAAGAAATTCTATGGAGGAGACACCATTAACATTGTAGACATAGCTCTTGGAGCTTTTGCCTATTTTCTTGCAGTTCAGGAAGATATGTTTGAAGTGCAGATCTTGCAAAGTGAGAAGTTTCCTCGTTTGCATTTATGGTTTAAAAATTTCAAGGATGTTCCAATCATCAAAGAAAACACCCCAAAGCATGAGAAGTTGGTGTCTTTTCTTACAGCTCTTATTGAAAAAATGAAGGCAGCATCTTCTTAAGAAAATTATGGCTCTATGAAATAATATACACAGAATTTCTATCTTTACGGATCTTGTTATCATGTGTATTTCTTTGTTATAACTATAGTTGTTTTATGTTGTATTTCTTTCAATAATGAAATGATTTCATTTCTATCAATATTAAGAGTGTGTGTATCGCAAGTTTTTTTTATAATGTTTAGTTGATTACTACTTTTTATTATGCACAATTTAGATATATCTATTTTGAGATTTTCACTCATTTGAGGTTCAACCACTACTAGAAAAAGTTTAAATACCGACGAAATTTAGAGACGAAATTTATTTCATCTCTATTAGAGACAGAATTAGAGACAGAAAAAAGTGTTTAGAGACAAAAATTAAAATATATGTACTAGTGACGGATTTTAGAGACCGAAAGATCTATCTCAAAAATATTTCGTCTCTAAATCTGTCTCTAGTTAATTAATTTTTTAATTTATAATAAAAAAGTAATTGGAGACAGATATTAGAGACGAATTTTTATTGTCTCTAATAATTTTTGTCTCTGTATCCGTCTCTAATTAGTCAACTTGTTATTATAGTAGTCAAACAACTGTCAGAGACGGAATTTATTCGTCTCTGAAATTATTTGTCTCTAAAATCCATCTCTAAACGAAATAACATCGAAGATTCATCCCGCCAAAAAAATTTCCAAAAAAAATTATAACAACCTCACTTAAAGTTTATCTAAATACAACTAACACCCCTCTATTTTAGCAAATATCAAGGACCTCCCTGCCGTTAAAACTTGTCAATTTGTCTTTAAATATAATTATGCTTCTTATTAAAGTTGACGGTGACTTTTCATTTTTCATACATCCACCCAAAATCTGTTTCACTGTTCCTACGAGAAGCTTATACTTGCACAAAGCCACAAAATAGTAAAGAATTAATAGTTGAATTGAAAGGGTGTGTTAAGAGCTGTGAAAGAGGGACAGCCACATAGGCTATGGAAGCTTTGCATTTTGTGATTAGATATAAATTAAATAACTATGCTACACGTCTTATTAGGATTATATAAATTAGGTCTCAAATTATCACATTTGAAAATTGCAAGCTACAGATTTTTGGTGCGATTAATTTCTATGGCAATCCCTGTTTCTTCTTTTCTCATTTTAACACAAGTCAAACACCGTTAAATTGGAGGGGAGATTTTTGTTGTCCAAAATATTATGCAGGGGAGGTTTGTGTTATGTTAAAATATGGAGGGGTGTGAGTGACATTTTAATAAATTTAAGGGAGGATATTATAATTTCCCCTAAAAGAATTCATTTGCTTTATTTATGAAGAAGTTATCTATTCAAATTTTATTTGTTTGAATTCGATTGATTATATTTTTGGAGAATTTTTTTTATTTGTTTGGAAAAGAACCAATATATTTTTGTTTGAACAATATTTGTTGGAAACAAATATTTGTTCATATTTTTGAAGAAGATTATTTTTATTCATTTGAAAGCGAACTAATATATTTTTGTTGAATATTTTTGTTTGAAGATATATATTTAAAATTAAATATTTGAAACAAGTAATTTTTTGAAGATTGGGTTTTCTTTTATTTTAAGTATTCCAAACAAATATATTCGTTTGAAGAATTTTTTTTGGAATCACAAACTGTTTTTGGAAGAGCTTTGTCTTGTTTGAAAAAAAAAATTGGAAAAGATTTAATGAAAAATTTGGTGCTAACAAACTTTATCAAATTGAAGCTAATTCTTTATGGAAGACTTGAATATTATCTGATAGTCTATTTTACTATAAATAGATATTCAAGTCCAATAATAATACTAACCCAAAAATATTGTGAAAGTCTAAGAGTTGTAGTTTTTATGAGTTTTGTTTTTTTTTTTCATTGTTCATTGTATGTGTTTTCTAGCATGTAATCTTGATAGAACTTTAATTGTATTTTTTTTGAAAGGATTGTGTCTAATATTAATCAAAGTTCTCCGGTTCAACTTGAAAGAGAATGTGACAATGAAAATGATGAGAAGGATGATGAATTTAGCTTTAGTTACTTTCTTTCATTATTTTTGTTAAATTATTTAAATTTATTTTAAATTTGATATTTTTTTTGAAGTGCAAAATATATATATATGGATTTGAAGAGTACAAGAAGTACATTACAATCTTTATGAGAAAAGAGGATACTACACAGCCAATAAAGAAATCCGGCACAACACAAATTAAAGACCCGAGAAGGAGATGCAAGGAAGAGGCAGTACAACATCAAAGAGGCATTACAAAGCTAGCACCATAAGACAAAAACTAAGCCTGCGACCAACCAAGTCACCACAACCAATACAAAAAGCATGCACGCAACAAATAAGAAGGGGATAAACAGCCGCACACACAACAGGTCAAGACTCACAAAAACCCCGACAACCAAGCAAGTGTAGGAGCATAAAACAACAGCTGCATCGTGGCCAACCAAAGTCTTCGTAATGTTTCATATTTTAAGTTTGATATTGATACTTTATAAATATGACATACAATTTTATGTTAATGTTTCAAATTTAGTGTTAATCGAAATTTAATCTTCTCATATTGTAGAATTATATAAATTACATTTAGTAAATAAAAATTAATATTTGAAAAACTGTATAATCATTTAATTGCTAAATAGACAAAAATAATGACTAATAAGAGATGAAAAATGTGTTTTGTGAGACAAAATTATTTGAATTCAGAGACGGATAATTCTGTCTCCGATAGAGACAAACTTTTATGCTTAGAGACGAAATTTTAGAGACAGAATTATTTGAATTCAGAGACGGATAATTTTGTCTCCAACAGAGACGAATTTTTTTGCTTAGAGACGGAATTTTAGAGACAAAATTATTTAAATTCAGAGACGGATAATTCTGTCTCCAACAGAGACAATTTTTTTTTGCTTAGAGACGGAATTTTAGAGACTGAATTATTTGAATTAAGAGACGGATAATTCTGTCTCCAATAGACGGATTTATTGTGTTTTGAATTCAACATTTAGAGACAGATATATAAAATCCGTCTCTGAATCAGAGACGGATAAATTTTGTCTCCAATCAGAGACGAAATATAAAATCCGTCTCTAATGGCTTAGAGACGAGGAAATTAACAACCAACTCAAATTCGTCTCTAATTCTGTCTCTAACATGCTTAGTGACAGAATATTTGCCTTTTAGAGACAAATTTTGGCCGTCGGTATTTAAAATTTTTCTAGTAGTGAACAAGTGTCACATCCATTGGTGGAAAATATGTTGCGTGAAATAAAGATGAGCCCCTCTTGATATACTATATTTTTTTGTAAGACATAAATTCTTATCTTAACATAGTTATCGCATATATTATTTTATTGACTATTCTGTCACAGTAATCTCAGTAAAATGACTCGTTTTAAGTAAATCGTGAGGTATTATGTTGCTATTGGTTAGAATATGAATCTTTTTATGTTAGTTATAATTAATTTTTATTTATGTTATCTGTAATTTAAATTAAAAATTGATTCTTTATAATTTTTTTATTAAAGGTCTATTTTAAATTTTTTAACAAGGCCTCCGAATACTCTGAGCCAACTCTGTTTGTTACTTTACTGACATTAGGAAAAGAAATGTTAAAAGGTCAAAGCCAAATGGTTATGTTTAGGAGAATGGTACGTCTCTGCACTTCCACCATCACACCCATAACAATTTAGGAATGTATTTTCCATCAATTTTGCCGCGACCTTAATAGTATGGCTATTCTCCTCTAAATTTAGGAATGTTCAACAAGTGTCTCATCCATTGGCGGAAAATACTATTTCATGTGGCTTTTATTGATGATCACCTAAGTACACTTTCTTAAACATAAATGTAAGTATTTGAGGTTTTTAAGATGCGAAAAAGGCATAGTAAAAAAATGAGTACATTCAACTAATATTGAGTACTCAAAGGGTATTTTAATTGACTTTTTATTGGTATATCGGAAAGATAAATACTTCCGTTAAGATTTGAATTTTGGACCTCTCCCTACTCAATTCATATCTCTCAGATTTTACTACTTGAACTATGCTACAGTAGTAAAATACTCTAATTGACTGTTGAGTACATTCAATTAAATCCGAGAATAAAAAACAAGGTGATTAAACTTAAGAGAAAGTTAATTTATCATATTAAGAAATTTTAAAAAATAATTTTATTTTAAAAATTGAAAATATTATATTTTCTAACATAAATTTAAACACAAGTACAAATGTACAGTACTTCTACTGTGCTTTCCTAAAATGACATACTCAAGTGCACATGCATATTTATCTGTTACTTATTGTTAGAGTATTATTAGTGGGAGTAACTAAAGTGACTAAGGTAAGGTAAGTTGATTTGTGTGGGTCTCTAAGCTGTCATGTACTTTAAAAATTTATAGTTGATTTAAGTTATTTTAATTTGTCTTAAATAATCAATTAATCATTGTAAGTTCGCTTGTTTTTTATTTTAGTCACTGTATGTGAATTTTTTTTGGGATTCACCTCTGAATGTGAAAATTATTTTGATTTTAGTCTTTAAAAACTAAAATCAGTAGAAAAATTTACAAATTTCATGTAGATTTTCCTTCGAATTTTTCTACGGATTTGTAAATGGAAATATTCGTGGAGATTGTCCCGTTTTAGATTCATAAAATTTTTTTTTTTTTTGTGAGAACAAAGATAGAGGAGAAAGTTCTCTTGAGAGAGGTTTGATAATGGGAATAAAATTTTATCCTCTATCCTACATAGAGGGCAGAGACTCCGTCCCCAAACACTTTAATAAAATAACATATATAACTGTATATTTAACTACTTTATATATTATTTTCAATTATATTTTCGCACAATATATATATATATATATATATATATATGGATTTGTTAACTTCTTCGCATCTAAAAACATGTAGGGAGGATTACGGTTTGATCCTCCGCAATTGCGTTTAGGAGTAGACTAAAATCACTTGATACCAGAATTCGTTCCGAACTCTGAATTTTTAGAGGCCCTTCCCAGTTCCCCTAAGAACTAGAGGCTTAAAACAAAACAAAAAAATTGGTTAAAATAATAGAAATTTGTTTTTTTTAAGGCTGTTGAATCTCCGCGAGAACTATGTAAATCAACGGAAATAGAGATAAGAAAAATACTCCCCCGAAACAAAAAATAGAGACGTAAATAGAAAAACATTTTAAATGGTAGAAAATAAAGTGGTATCATATCTTCCTTTTAGGGATGACAATGAGTAGGGTCGAATGCGGGTTTGACATTACTCAAACTCATACCGAATTGATCATCCGAACTCGAACCAAAGACTAATTGGGTGCTAAAATATCACCCGTACATGTTGGGTTCGAGTTTTTTCACCCGAACCCGAACCCGCATTAAGAAAAGTAAAAAAATACGGTAAGCTCAAATAAATTACGAAATTACGGTCTACAACAAGCTAACATTGTCATCAACATTAAAATAGGATGAAAAATTGTCTACAATATTAAAATAATCTACAACATACAAATATAAATTAAATAAGAATAATTATATAATTTAAACCTAAAATATTATATGTCACCCAAACTCAACCAACTTAAATTTACACCCGTTAACTCAGATTCGTTCGGATGAGGGATTTTCTTATCATCCTAATCTTCTTGTCATTCCTACCCGTTGACATTGCTAATAATATTTAAACACAAGTATTCGGAAAATGACATACACACATCACATGCACATGGGTATTAATTAATTTATCTTTTTTTGGTCGAGGTATTAATTAAATAATTTTTTTTGAGAATTAATTAATTAAATAATTTATCTGTTACTTAGTCAGTGATGCAAAACATAATGCTTAGTCAATTGTAAAATAACTTATAATACCGGAAAAAAAAATTGCGGGTGGGGCTGTAAAGGAAACTTCTGTGGGAGACGATACCCACCATAAAATTATTTGGAGATGTTAAGGGTGTACAGGATAATAAGATTTAATATATTTTTTTAAAAAAAATTGTGTACAACCAAATTTATAAAATTTAAAATATTACCTTTTTAATATAATTTTTCTATTTTTAAATTCTTTAACGTGTGTTTTAAAAATATGTGTTAAAAATAGGGATATCAATTTGCATATGTTGACGGATTATCTATGTAGGGATTATCTGTATGAAGATCCGAACTCACGGATTTTTCCCCCGTGGGGATGAGGATAGAGGGAGAAATTCCCCCGAGCATACTTCGGGACGAGGAATGGGGAAAGTCCCTCCGCCACCGCGGATTCCGCGACCCCGAGCATATTATTTAAAATATATATATAATGTATAATTATATAACTTTATACGTTTTTTTTAATAAAAAATACTAATATTTAATACATTATAAAGATTAAGATTAAGTATGGTGACAACAAATTCATTTGAATAGTCATTTATTTTTAGAAAAAGAAAAATTAAAAAGTGTTTTCGTATTTTTTTTGTTATTTATGCAAAATGTATTTTTATTTTTAAAAATTGAAAGATATAAAATATGTATATTTTTTAGAAAAAACAAGATATTAGTGTTGTACTTTTGATTAAAAAGTATAGCAATTTTGTTAATTTTTTATGTCCGTTGAGTTCCATAAATACTGTCGGGATGGGGTAAATTTTCCCCCGCGGCGGAGATCAGAGACGGAGATGAGGAATATTCTGGGAGTCGGGGAATGGGAAAACAGCATCCACACATTCTTCGCCCCGTTGATATCCCTGGTTAAAAAGATTCAAACTATTTTATTTAGTTACCAATAGTAAATAGAAATACATATTCTTGACCAAAAAAAATAAATAGAAATACATATTCTATTACTCCTTAGTTCTGAAACTTTAGTTCTTTTACCTTTTTAATTTTGCTCTAAAACTTTGGTCTTTTTTTATAAATTAATGTAAAATTAATGATGATTTACTTTTTGTACCTGTTATGGACTGTGGTCAATGCAGATTAGGCTCATCTCGCTCAGTGTCAATCAGGCTTAATGGCGAGTGACCCATTGCCACATCACCGTTGTCTCGTCACAAAATCTCAATTCTGTAATGGCTGACCACATAATGATGAGCACTCTTCAGCCAAATTCCGACAGCCATTAATGAGAGGGACAAATATATATATATATATATGTCGTTTCTCACAATGACACAAGTATATATTTTCTAAACTTGTACTTGCTTTTCTTGTACTCTGCTGACTTGAGCGTCGGGGTCCCTGCAGGTACAACCCCCCTCCGTTTTAACAACCACGCACGGTGGTACTTTTGCCTGGTCAACACTTTTGGTCGGGCAAAATCAGTACCTTTACAAAAGCTAAAACATTCATCAAATGAATTTACTCTCTCTTAATAAAATAAATGTAAAAATAACGTAATTTATTATTATTTTTTTCATTTATGTACAAAGCTCTAAAGAGACTAAAATTTTAGAACGGAAGAAGTCGTTTATATATGTTGTTTAGTAATTTGATTAGTTGATCAAGCCAATGTTGGGTAATACCACTGCCGAAGAAGTAAAACATAAAGAAGGAGCACAATCACAACAATAAGAATATAACGTGGAAATTCCAAAACCGGAGAAAAAACCACGACTGTTGTCAAAACCGACAACCAAAGAATAATCACTATGGGAAAATTGTTACAACACATAGATTTCACTCTCAACCACCCTATGACCCAAGTACACCCACACTCTCCAAAGTAGATATTTGAACAACATCTCAAAATACTCTAAAATAAGAGCATAAGAGAAAACAAAGACACAAATATAAACTTAGAGTGTTTACAAGTGATACTACATCTTGGTGTGTTGAAACAAGAACTAAAGGTCTCTTTATATATAGCATTGAGCTCCCCCACTCTCCCCTTTTCTAAGCAATGTGGGAGTTCTCCAATATAATTTCCTTAACCTCTTTTTTTCTTCATTACCAATGTGTGACTTACATTGCAATCAACCCCAACAATTTCCACCTTGATTGTAATGGTCTTCAATCTTCATTGTCTACACCGACAATCAACCCCAACAATCTACACCTTGATTGTAGGAGTTTCATCTTCCGCTTCCATTGTCTATACCAACAATCATAATTCTCATTGTCTAAACCAACAAATTAAATTATCATACTCCACCATAAAGAGTACACTACACTTGAAACTAAACCATCCCAAGAATTTTCTTCACTTGGAATTAAACCATCCCAAGAATTTTCTTCACTTGGAACTAAATCATCCCTAGAATTTCATGTTGAAACATGCTGAAAGATTATGGTGCAACTCCCATGTTGGCTTTCAGGAAGTTCTTCAGCCATCAACACATCTCACCACACACCTTGCATCAATGTCAACCAATGCTCGTTTGTTGTTCTGAATCTGCTAGCAATAACTTGTCCTTTTCTATGATATAGCAGAAATACCATAAAGACATCATCATCTCCAAAAACAAGAGAAACATTGATAACACTTACCTTAGATTCTTTTGCTCTACCTGGACAATTTCATGCCCAAAACGCCTTGTGTAACCCTGATTGCATCCACTCCTCCATCCAGCTTCTTCATCACAGAATGACTGAATCATTACTCATCTTCAACACCTCCACAATATCACACTTGTGATATCTCATCGAACCGGAAGCTCTGATACCACTGTTGGGTAATACCAGTGCCGAAGAAGTAAAACATAAAGAAGGAGCACAATCACAACAACAAGAATATAACGTGGAAACTCCAAAACCGGAGAAAAAATTACGGCTGTTGTCAAAACCGACAACCAAAGAATAATCACTATGTGAAAATTGTTACAACACAAATTTCACTCTCAACCACCCCATGACCCAAGTACACTCACACTCTCCAAAGTAGATATTTAAACTACATCTCGAAATACTCTAAAATAAAAGCATAAGAGAAAACAAAGACACAAATATAAACTTAAAAGTGTTTACAAGTGATACTACATCTTGGTGTGTTGAAACAAGGAACTTGAGGTCTCTTTATATATAACATTGAGCTCCCCCACTCTCCACTTTTCTAAGCAATGTAGGACTTCTCCAATATAATTTCTTTAACCTCTTTTTTTCTTCATTACCAATCTAGGATTTACATTGCAATCAACCCCAACAACCAAATAATTCTTGAAAATCGCTCATTATCAATATATGATGCTCTCAAGCCCCCAACTATCAATTTTGTCCTTCGTTTAAAAAAACTGAATTCAAGTAAAATTTGGAAATTGTTTTATAATTTTAAAAAAAAACATTTAATTTTTTGTTTTTATTGTTGAGTATTAATGTCCGTCAGCCGCCTTAGACGTACGCGTCATTCGTTCCACCAACATGAAATTTCAAAATGACTAACATGTTGAATATCCAAACTTAGGATGATTTTATTTTTGTTTTTATTTTATCTAAACAACAATCATTATTAAATCAACTAACTTTTGGTGAATATGTTAATGTTCTATGTTGAATGATTTTTTATTTTATTTTTGTAACTTTCATTATTTGGGAAAATATTTTTCAAATCATTTGTGTTTCAAATTATTTTGGAAAATATTTTCCGCCCTAAAAAAAATCAGAAAATATTTTTTGCTCGCTCTATTTTGAAAAATATTTTTCAAAGTTAATTTTTTTTCTCCATATTTTTCATTTTTCTCGCTTAGTTGATCAATTTTAAGATGTTTCTAGTTAGAACAAATTATAAAAATTGAAAATATTAAATAATAATTGAAAAATCAGGTTAGAACATGTAAAATCATGTTATAGTTTCTTCAAAGTTGAACATAAAGAAATGAATTTTTTTTTATCAAAAACACAAATTCTGAAAATATTTTCCAAAGTTTTTTGAATTTTTTTGAAATCGAAAAATATTTTCCAAATTGAATTTTACTTGAGTTTAATTTTTCTATAGTGAAGGGCAAAATGGATATTTCAGGGGTTTGGGAGTATTATATGGGTTGAAGAACATTAACGATTGAATTACAGTATATAAAAGGGCTACCAGTGTTGGTTTACGAAACACAAGCTATAAGATGACAGAGAATATTAAACTACATGGATTTTGGTATAGTCCTTTTACTTTAAGGGTGGTGTGGACCCTAAATCTGAAGGGTATATCATATGAGAACATAAAGGAAAATCGTTTCAACAAAAGTCCTCAACTTCTTGAATATAATCCAGTACATAAGAAGACTCCAGTTCTAGTTCATGATGGAAAACCAATATGCGAGTCAATGATCATCGTTGAATACATTGATGAGATATGGCCACATAACTCATTGCTTCCTGCTGATCCCTATGGCAAAGCTCAAGCCCGATTTTGGGTCAAATATGTTGATGATATGGTAAAAAATTTCAAAACTTATTCATCAAATTATATATATTTTCCACTTATTTAGTGTCCGTTTGTTATAGTTTTTTTTTTGAAAATAATCACTTATTTTAAAAAATAATCATTTTTAAGAAAATAACATCTGTTTGTTATAGCTTTTAAAAATAATCTAAAAACTGCTAAAAATTTAAAACTGATATTAGTAGCTTAATTTTATAGATTTTTTTTAGAGGAGAGAGAAAACAAATGTTAAATTTTTTGAGACAAAAATATCCTTAATATTATTCTAATATTCCAATAATATCCTATTTAGAATTTATAAGATTAGTTTGTTATTTTTAGAAGATAAGATTTAAAAATTTGTTTTATTTGTAGCTATATATATAAAATCATATGACCGTAATGAAAAATAAGAACTTGCGTATTTTTCATATATTTATTTTATATGATATATTATATTTGGATAATTGTACCTTATGGTAATTATGTGATGCAAAATCACTTTTATATGATTGCACCCAAACAAGTTAAGATTATTTTTTAATAAAAAGTAATTTTTTTAATGGTAAACAAACACAAAATAGCTTCTGATTTTTTGTAAAATCTCTAAAAAATAATCTCTAAATTATTTAATGTCAAAATCACTTATTTTTTAATCTGTAACAAACGGACCCTTAGTCTTTCCATATGATTATTACAGTGTTCGAATTCAATCAAATAAAAGATAAAAACTGAACCGAAAATTTTGATTTTTTTTGGATGTGTTCAGACCATTTTATAGTAAAATCAATTGGTTTTGATCGAATTTCAGATCACTTCATGAGAAGCGAACTGAAGTGTTGTAAACTCCAATTATTTCTTTATTTTTTATCACAAAAAAAAATATTTCTTTATTTATAAGGCGTGCTAAATTAAAAACTTTTTTCTTTGACCGTAACAACACACACAAGAAACAATTACGTTCTCTGTTTTATTTTGACTCATTCAAATCATCGTCACTCAATCCATCACCACCTCTCTCAAACCACTGTTGTCTCATTTAGTTTTCTCTCTAATTTTATCTAGCATATTTTAAATCTAACAGTATAATTATTAGTTGCTTGCATAATTTTTTTAACAATTAAAATATATTTTTTCTATTTATAAGTATTTATGTTTTGTTTATTTAAAAATTAGATAAAATCGAATCGAAGTAAACCGCATAAAATTTGATCGGATATTTTTTTTATTATTCCAAACACTAAATCAAACCGCATTTTTTGTTCCCTTTGAATCGGATTACTTTATGTCCCGTAATTAATATATAATGAATTTAATTAACTTACGTTACCTTTGCGTGTAATGATTTCATCTTGATTCAATTTCAAACTAACAACAATATCTGGATTGATGTATAAAGTTTTTAGCAATTGCGGCACATTTTCGTAGCATAAGTGGCGAAGAGCAGGAGAAGGCCAGAGAGGATGTATGGGAGCGACTCAAAGTTGTTGAGGATCAATGTTTGGATGATGAGAAGAAATTCTACGGAGGAGACATCATTAATATTGTAGACATAGCTCTTGGATCTTTCGTCAATTTTCTTGTAGTTCAGGAAGATATGTTTGAAGTGCAGATCTTACAAAGTGAGAGGTTCCCCCGCTTGCTTTTATGGTTTACAGATTTTATGGATGTTCCAATCATCAAAAAATGCACCCCTAGCTCAGAGGAGTTTACCTTTGCTCCATTTTATATGCTCTATTTATGAGAGAGAGAGAGATAAACACAATTAGAGATTAATCTTTATTAGTGGATTCTATTTGTGAACATAATTAAGTATCTTCTTGTAACTATTTCTCTCACAAATGAAGAACAAGATATATATATATATAGGGGTGTAAGCGAATCAGTTAAAATCGATCAAATTGATGATCCAATTTAAACTGGGGAAAAAATTAATTTGTTTGGTTCGGATCCAAAACTGAACCGAACTAAACCGACCTAAACCGAAATGTTTTGAAACACAACACGGCAAGACAAACTTGTATTTTGTTTATTTGGTTTATATTATTATTGTAAGTCGTTTGAAAAATAGAGTTAAAATATATCATTTGAAAAAATAATAGTAGATGTTATATCAGAAAAACAAATATTGTGAACTTAGTATAATATCCGATTCAAACCGACCAGTTCGGATCGGATTAAATTTTAAAAACCAAATCAACCTAAACTGAATCAATTAAAAGTTCATTAGTTCGGACTTTAAATTCATTTGAAACCGATCCAAACGACCAATTACACTTATATGTATAGGAAAATGCTTCCTTACCCAAAAAAAAAGAAAAAAGAGAGGAAAATGCTTCATGCTACAAAATTATTTCATCGGAATTCAACGAATGCCTACAATCAACTACAGTACGTACTTTATAGGTTTACGAATTGAGGAATCATTTGATGTTAACTTTCCAAGTATGCGTTCGTCGAATTTCGTGGACAATAATTCGTCCCATATAGCAGCACTTCTCATGCGTAAAATGACATAATTCGTCGAATTCCAATTGAAAACGAGAATCAAAATTCAAAACAAAGGCCAAATTAAAGGGTGATTAACTGATTATATTTAAACACAAGTATTCGTAAAATGACATATTCACATGTACATGAGTATTAATTTATCTGTTACTTATTGTCAGTGATGCAAGCACTTACGACACCAACTCTTAATAGTGCTGGTGGTGGTGGGGCAGAAAAAAAAAAACTTCTGTGTGGGAGACCATGCCTTTGGAGAATGTTAGTAACATCCACATTTTAAAGAACTTTAATTTACTTTTTCTAAATTGTGTTTTGAAAGTATTTGTAGGTCAATGTTAGCAACTATGACCCAAAGAAATTGCTGCACGCCCCCCCATGTTTTTACTCCGCGCGCCCCCCACCACCCATAATTACTCCGCGCGCCCCCCACTCCCTTCTCCGTGCGCCCCCTTCTCTGCGCCCCCCCATGCGCGCCCCCCCAAAATCCCTTTGGGTCATAGTTGCTAACCTTAACCCACATGGTCAATGTTAGCATCTCCCATATTTAATTGGTTTTTTTTATTGATTAATTGACCCTAATTAAAAAATACTCATAATTAACTAATTTTATATGATTGTAGAAAGATAGAATGAATAATGTGTTAGATAATTATATACTATTAGTATCAAGTTGGTAATCCAACTTAAAATAAGAATTAAAATAACAAAGAGTTAATGTGATATAATTAACAATAAATATAATTTATCCTATTATATTATTGTATCAAACAAAATATTTCAATAGAATACGATAAAATTATCGTATCCCGTTCCTGCACACGAAAGATACCCAACTATTTTATTAGTGATAACAATACGTACTCTATTATTTTCTATTTTTAATTTGATTAGTTAGCCAAGCCAAATAATGGTCAAGTCTAAAGTCTAAAGTCGAAGATTTGGATCTTACCATAAAAAAGTCGAAGATTTGGATAATTTTTATAAATGTTGGAAAAAATATCAATATAAATTTTTTATTTTTAAATTTGTGAAGAGCACATGTTAATAAACTTCAAATTCAAACTGTTTTTACTTTGTTTTAGTGATAGCAAATAGCAATACATACTCTATTAATATTTTATATTTTTAATTTCACAAGTTAACCAAGTCAAATAATGGTCACGTTTAAGGTGGAAGACTTGCATAAGTCATCAATAACATTATAATAAATATGATATTTATAAAATTCATCGTTGTATTAAAAATTTTATCATATGCATTCATACAAATTTTTTAAAAAGTTGAAAAACACATTTATTATATTATTGAGATTCATTAAAATTAATTGTTTATGTGTCTTTATTTTAATATCTTTTATCTTAATAAATTTCAATAACATATAAAATAATTTTTAAATTTTTAAAATTTTTACATAAATAATTTAAATAATATAAATTTTCAATCCAATAAATTATTTTATAAAATTTGCAATCGTATTATTGAAGGTTCACCCGTTCCACTTCAGAAAAAGCCCCGGCCCAAATGATTCTTTTTTTTTTGATAAGGCCCAAATGATTCTTCTTTTTTTTTATAAGCGCCCAAATGATTCTTTGAATCAACGTATATAAAATGGGCACTAGTGTTCGTTTAGGAAACACGTACAAGCTAGGAGGCAGACAATATCAAACTGCATGGATTTTGATATAGTCCTTTAAGGGAGGTTATTCAACTGTGATTTCAAATGATTTTAAAAGTTTTTTTATAATAAAAAAGTTTTGTGATATTCGATAAAAACTTTTATAAAAAGTAAGTAAGTTTTGTGGTATTCAATCATGACTTTTATAAAAAGTAAGCAAATATCTTTTAAAAAAAGTCTCTCAAAATCTCACAGAATCAATATAATTCCACAAAAGTCTATTAAAATCTTCAAGACTTTTTTTGTCAAAATAATCCCTCAAAATCCCAATTCAATACCTCCCCCTTAGAATATTTCGAAATAAATTAAATATCATATATACTAATATTTAATTTTATATATTAATCAAAATATATGGTCAAAATATATTATTGTACGTGACAATTTAATTCTTTTGTTAGCGATAGCAAATAGCAATACATACTCTATTTTATTTTTTAATTTGACTTATTGAACAAGCCAAATGACTTCATGGATCACGCACCACATGTCTATAAAAGAGCTTGTGTTGGTTTAGGAAAACACAAGCTAACATGGCAGAGAATATTAAACTACATGCATTTTGGTATAGTCCTTATACTCAAAGGGTAGTATGGACCCTAAATCTAAAGGGTATATCATATGAGACCATAGAGGAAGATCGTTTCAATAAGAGTCCTCAACTTCTTGAATATAACCCAATACACAAGAAAACTCCAGTGCTAGTTCATGATGGAAAACCCATTTGTGAGTCAATGATCATTGTTGAATACATTGATGAGATATGGCCACATAACTCATTGCTTCCAGCTGATCCCTATGACAAAGCTCAAGCTCGATTTTGGGTTAAATATGTTGATGACATGGTAATTTTTTCAAAACTTATTCATCAAATTTATATATATCATGCACAATACATGTTATGTTTATTTATTTGTAGCTATGATATTAATATATATACATAACTAATTTACGTTACCATGTGTCTTAAGCATACGTTTAACTTCTATCTTGATTCAAACTAACAACAATATTTGGATTGATGTTTAAAGTTTTCGGCAATTGCGGCACACTTTGGTAGCACAAGTAGCGAAGAGCGAGAGAAGGCCAGAGTGGATATATGGAAGCAACTCGGAGTTGTTGAGGATCAATGCTTGGATGATCAGAAGAAATTCTATGGAGGAGACACCATTAACATTGTAGACATAGCTCTTGGAGCTTTTGTCTATTTTCTTGCAGTTCAGGAAGATATGTTTGAAGTGCAGATCTTGCAAAGTGAGAAGTTTCCTCGTTTGCATTTATGGTTTAAAAATTTCAAGGATGTTCCAATCATCAAAGAAAACACCCCAAAGCATGAGAAGTTGGTGTCTTTTCTTACAGCTCTAATTGAAAAAATGAAGGCAGCATCTTCTTAAGAAAATTATGGCTTCTATGAAATAATATACACAGAATTTGTATCTTGACGGATCTTGTTGTCATGTGTATTTCTTTGTTATAACTTAAGTTGTTTTATGTTGTATTTCTTTCAATAATGAAATGATTTCATTTCTATCAATATTAAGAGTGTGTGTATCGCAAGTTTTTTTATAATGTTTAGTTGATTACTACTTTTTATTATGCACAATTTAGATATATCTATTTTGAGATTTTCACTCATGTTTGAGGTTCAATAAGTGCCTCATCCATTGGTGGAAAATATGTTGCGTGAAATAAAGATGAGCCATCGCACATAGGGTTTTCACCATCGCTATGCATATAAATTTCGTGACAACCACACCACCACTGCTTAAATTATATCGATCCAGAACAACACAGTTTGTATTCGTTAATTTTAGATCTGGATCTGATACTTTACAATGATTGGGTATGAATGTGACCACTTGACTTTTCGAATCTAGATCTTATCATCAATAATGTTCAATATAAATCTACGACTATATATACTGTGTTTATTGATCCGTTCTCATCTATACTTGTGGAGTTGTGTTTACACATCCATACTTTGAAGTTATCGGCAATAATTTAGCAATAGTCTCTTAGAAGAATGTATATCATATCGTGTATGAAGTATCACAGGATTAATTAATTAGAATGGTTTTTGTTCTTTGAACTTTTTTTTTTTCTGGGATTTTTGTAATGAAGAAGATGAAATGTTGAAAGGAAGTACATGAAAAAAGAATAATTTTTTTCGTTCTTTAATAACTTTTTTTGTTTGGACTAAAAAAATGTTTTTGTTCACAAAATTTAATGATAAAATAAACAATTACAAAAGTATATCAATAAATGAAATAAATTTACGAAAAAAATTTGCAGAATGAAATAGTAAGTTATTTCTTTTTTAAAAATTGAAATAAGTTTTAATAATATTAGTCAAATTGTTTGATCTAATGGTTATAAATGATGATCCTATGATAGACCATATGTTGGACTGCTCCACTAAAATATTTGCCTATTAATTCTTTGTATCTTTGACTAATTCAACATTGTATTCTGATTGGCTAAAATAATAACTTCTTTAAAGAAGACATTTTGGTGACTTCACCATAGAATCTCTCTTCTTTCAATAATGAAATGATTTCATTTCTACCAATATTAAGAGTGTGTGTACCACAAGCTTTTTTTTATAAAGTTTAGTTGATTACTAATTTGTATTATGCACAATTTAGATGTATCTATTTTGAGATTTTCCCTCATGTTTGAGGTTCAACAAGTGTCACATCCATTGATGGAAAATATGTTGCGTGAAATAAAGATGAGCTCCTCTTGATATACTATATTTTTTTGTAAGACATAAATTCTTATCCTAACATAGTTATTGCATATATTATTTTATTGACTATTCTGTTACAGTAATTTCAGTAAAATGACTCGTTTTAAGTAAATCGTGAGGTATTATGTTGCTATTGGTTAGAATATGAATCTTTTTAAGTTAGTTGTAATTTTTATTTATGTTATCTGTACTTTAAATTAAAAATTGATTCTTTATAATTTTTTTATTAAAGGTCTATTTTAAATTTGGCTTAATTACACTTTTGGTCCCTTAACTAAATTGTTAGTTTCATTTTGGTCCATTAACTAATAAACATTTCATTTAGGTCCTTAACTATATTTTTATTAGTCAACTTAGTCCCTTATATTTTTTTTAAATAATAACCATTGGATCATGCTAGTCTATCCTAACTACCAATGCACCACCTACACATAATTTTATTAACTTTTCTTCATCTTCCTCCTCTATTCATCTTCATGATCTTCATGAATTTCATAAATCTAAATCATTAGTCAACAGATCCAAGCTTTTTAACAAGGGAAAAAACATCTAAAACCATTGATCCAAGCTGAATCGGAATCGGTGTTGGTAGCAGTGATTGTGGTCAGATACGGAGTTGAACGGCCGCTGCGTGTTGTTGGAGGGAGTGGCCAGAAACGGTGGTGGCTCGGCGTCGGGTTTTCGATCTCCTCTTTCTTTCTTCTTTTGATTTCTATTCCTGATTTGTATTATTTTTCTGTTTTTGGTTTATCGATGGGTTTAAATTGAAGGGTAATGAAAATGGTGGAAGTGGTGATTTAGAGATGGTGATGGTGGTTGATGGTGAGTGATGAATGATAATGGATGGAGGTGAAAGGGATGGGTAAGACGATGTATAGCAACAACAAGCAGCCTGCTTGTGTTGTTTTTTTTCTTTCTTTGCCGTATTGTGATTTCTTTGTTTTGTTTTTGTTGGTGTAGATTTATGAAGATGATGGAGATATGAATGGTGGAGGAAGATGAGAAAGTAAAAATTATATGTAGGTGGTTCATTGATGGTTACAATAGACTTGCATAATCCAATGGTTGTTATTTTTTTAAAAACATGAGGGACTAATTTGACTAATGAAAATATAGTTAAAGGACCTAAATGAAACGTTTATTAGTTAAGAGACCAAAATGAAACTAATAATTTAGTTAAAGGACCAAGAGTGTAATTAAGCCTTTAAATTTTTGAACAAGGCCTCCGAATACTCCGAGCCAACTCTATTTGTTAGACCATGTACATTGGTAGCATTTTTGCTTGTTGAATTACTGTTAAGTCAGAAAAATTCAGAAAAGCCATTCACAAAATGCAGCAGGTGTTGATCAGATTCACAATTTTTAACCTGCAAGCAAGTGCCACGTGTGAGTTTGTTATTCGCCGAAGCAGGGCGCGTGCGCGCCACTCGCGCGTGAGTGTCAGACCGCGCGCGGAGAGAGAAACAGTTGAGGATAAGGGCGGACACGTGGCAGAACGCGATTGGCTGGACGAATTTTTATTGCATTCTTATCTTTAAACTCAATTATTTCACAGCAAATTAATTTTTTATTTTTTTATTTTTTCACCAAAATTCGTAAAAAAAATTTCTCTATAAATAGAGACTTGGTTCATTTCATTTGGACACAGAAAAAAAATCATAATTTTTCACTCTCTTAATCATTTTATTAGTGTTTATTAATGTTAATTTTGAAGTTTAAGTGTTTTTTTTTAGTAAAATGAATCCCAATAATTATTTCAACACCCAAAATTTGAAATTATTTAAATTTTTTTCTTAAGTGTTCGTTTATTTTAATTTAATGTTAATCGATAATTGTAATTTTATTTAATTATAAAAACAAAATTTGAAATTTAAATAAGAATGTAAAATAAAAAGTGGTGGGGTAGAGAAAGTGGTGGGGTAGGGTGTTTAATGTAAAAACTATTGGAGAGAGTAAAAATTGAATGTGTGTTGAATGATGATGTGGAGTGTAAAAAGTGAAAAAGTGAGTGTTGAATTTGTGGAACCATTGTACATGATCTTACATTACTGACATTAGGAAAAAAAATGCTAAAAGGTCAAAGTCAAATGATTATGTTTAGAAGAATGGTACGTCTCTGCACTTCCACCATCACACCCATAACAATTTAAGAATGTATTTTCTATCAATTTTGCCGCGACCTTAATAGTATGGCTATTCTCCTCTAAATTTAGGAATGTTCAACAAGTGTCTCATCTATTAGTGGAAAATACTATTTCGTGTGACTTTTATTGATGATCACCCAAGTACACTTTCTTAAACATAAGTGTAACATTTCGTTTTCAAAACAAAATATGAGTACATTCAATTAATATTGAGTACTTAAAGGTACTCTAATTGACTATTGAGTACATTCAATTAAAACCGAGAATAAAAAACAAGGTGATTATAATTAGGGGAAAGTTAATTTATGGACACATATTAATAAATTTTTAAAAATAATATTTATTTTAAAAATTGGACACATTATATTTTATAAAATTGAAAATATTATTTTTTTCCAACATAAATTTAAGCACAAGTACAAATGTACAAAACTCCTACCGTACGTGCTTTCCTAAAATGACATACTCAAGTCAATGCACATGTGTATTTATCTCTTACTTATTATTAGAGCATCATTAGTGGGAGCAACTAAAGTGAGTTAATTTGCGTGGTTCTAAACTACCACGTAAGATTTAAACCATTTATAATTGATTTAAGTTATTTTAACTTAGCTTAAATAATTAATTAGTCTCTATAAAATGTCGTGTTTTTTATTTTAGTCATTGTAGTGTATGTTAATAAATTTTCACAATTTTTCAAAATTGGTTTGTCGTTATTCAACATTATTTTAAAGAGGGCAGTTAATTTCTTCAATTTTATTTATTTTTAATTGTAATTTTTTGCATTCACTTTTTTGTGTTAGATTATAAGGGGTTCTCACCTCTCTTTTAATTAGTTCATTAATTTATTCTTCTTATTATAAAATAAAGAATATCAACATCTATTTTTAATTTATTAAAACAGAGTCTTAGATTTTTGTATAATCATCCCGTCATCCATTTGCCACCTCACTCACACAATATTTATTGTGGCAGCTTGTAAAATTCACCCACTTGAATTTTTACTCACTCACATTGCTTCCTAGGCCAATCTCTCAGCATCAATTCCAAATAATAAACAGTTTTTTACTATCATTATTTCGTCAATTTCAGTTCCATTGTTGCACTCTATGAAACCCCGATATTAGATACGATACAGATACGGCGATACGAGAAAATTTTAAAATTTAAGATACGATACGGCTAAGATACTTTGATAAAAAATTAAATATTTAAATGCAAAATATATAAACATAAATAAAATAGATAATAAAGAAACATTCACATTATTAAAATTATCAAAAGAAGTGAACTATCTAAATAGCGAGTCACCCGCATCTCCACCAATGTCCAATAATCTTGTCGCATTTTTCTTATATTCTTCAACTTTCTTTAACAAAAGTGAAAAATTTGTTTACACATAAACCAAATTTTTAGCTCTTTTTGGATCCATTTTATTTCTTTTCAAAGAATGAATAAAATATAAATACCGGATACTTCTCTGATACGTATCAAGAAGTATCACATAAGTATCGCAGAAGTGTCGGTATTTTTTTATTTAAAAATAAAATTTAAACATTTGATACTTCCCCAATATGTATCGAGAAGTATCAGTATCAGATACGGTATCTGACACGATACTTGATCAATTTTAAAATATCAGGGTTTCATAGGTTGCACTTTATTATTTTCACTATATCAATTTCAAACCAAAATTGGACTCTATGTTGAAATGTTGCACCACTGTAGTCAGCCTCTTTCATCGCTCTTTTCTTTATCCTCACAACAAAACCCTTAAACTTTCTCCATGCATTGTTTCTTTGACGTGTTTCATTATTCAGAACCTTCTTCCTTCCACTCATCTAAATAGTTCAAAGAATGCCCCTAATTTCGAACTTCTTCTTTCCACACTCTCCTCAAATATTCTCTATTTGTGCTATCGGTTGCTGACAAATGGTTCCTATTTTTAATCTACCTTCCAACGTAGGAGATCATTGGTTTTAATTTTCTACGAATCCATTAAATCCATTTGTTAATAGTACTGCATCTCATTAGATGGTGTTTTGGAAACTATTGTCTAAATATCATTTTTGTTTCTAATAATCTTAAGGGTCTTGTTAAATTCAAAAGTAGAATAATTGTATTGAATAATAACTTAACTTTTGAAAAGTTAAAGGCCTGTTTGAAAGGCCTGTTTGAATACAAATTTTTAATTTTTAATTTTTAAAAATTAAAAAATTTAATTGGTAATAATTTGTATGTACAGACAGTGTAAAATAATTTTACACTGTCAACCAATGACAACTATGTATTCCGCCATATCACCCCACTTTCTTCATATGACATGGAAGATTAGAGGTTTTTTATTGGATGACTGTATAAAATTATTTTACACTATTAGTGTATATCAATTAAACTCATTCAATTTTACAAAAATGTTTTCAAAAATTATTTTTTATATATCAGTTTTTAAAACAAAAAAGTAAAACAGATTTAAACTTTTGCTTTTCTCTTTTTAAAAACAATTTTCTAAAACACATTTATAAAATACTCGCTCCGTTCCGAAATATAAAAGAAAAAAAATAATCTCACTTATTAAGAAAACATAATCATGAGAATTTAAAATATGGTTATTTTGGGATTTTTCTTTAATTAAGTTGTATAAGAAGGTGTAAAACTATTTTTTATTGGTTATTGTTTATTGAGAAAAGGAGAGAGAAGGAAAATTAAATGCAATTTGTATTTAATTTTATGAGAATAATAAAAAACATATTCTTAAAAATAATTTTATCTTTATATTTTAGGAAAAAAAAGTAATTTTTTTTTTATATTTCAGAACAGAGGGAATATATTTTAAAAACTAAAAATCAAAAGTGTTTCAAACAGCGTTGCCACGGTATGGGTACGATACCGGTACTCAGTACTGGTACGGGGTACGAGGTACGCCATTTTATAAAAAACTAAGGTACGGGTACGTTAGTATAATTTTTTTTAATATAATTACATAAAATAATAAAAATATACTATTATAACACATAATTAAACATAAAAAATATCACACTTTAAAAGTAATTAAAATTGTTCAAAAATATAAAAATAATCATAACGAAATTAAAAAACAATTTGCTCAAAAAGAGTTAAATTATAAGCAGTAACAAAAGAAACATTTTAAAAATGACAATCATTCCCTTCATCCTCATTTAAAAGAGCGGCCTCTAGTTCAAGTTCATCGAGAGAAAGATTAGCAACTTCAAGATGATCAGTTCAATCAAATAGATCCAATTCATCCCCACCAATATCCCACATTCTTGTTGATCCTTCATTATAATTCTCACTCTTTCTTGACAAAAGACGAAGATTTATATGAATAAAAACTAAATCTTCAGCTCTCTTTGGATTGACCTTATTCCTTTTCAATGAGTGAATAAATCTATATGTGATCTAATTTCTCTCAGCAGCAGAAGATGAATAAAAAATATTTTTTTGACAAAATATTCCTAAAAAAATATAAAAAAAATAATATTTTTTTTTAGTTTCAAGAGCTGTTCGAGTATCCGGTAAGTACCCAAACAAAAAAATAAAAATAAAAAAAGGGTGCGACGTCGGTACCTACCCACTAATTAAATACCGGGTATTTACCGGTACTCGATACATACCCGGTACCAATACTTTCTTTAAAACAAAGTACCCGTGCATCACTTGTTTCAAACGTTCCCTAAATATCCAACTTTTAAGTATATTTTATATTATAGTTGTTCATCCGGTTTGGTAGTGATGCAAGCATTTACGACACCGATTCTGATTCTGAAGAAAAATAAAAGCGGTGGTGACCCAAAAACAAACATCACTGTGGCCATGTGGGAGAGGGAGACCATATGCCACCATAAAATGTACACCAAGATTGAATTGAAGGAATCTTCTTATATACTAGTGGTCGTGGATAAAAATTAAACAAATAAAGGACATATTGATTCTCTTCTATAAAAAAAGGACATATTAATTTAATTCGATTGAGATAAAAAAATTCTTCTACTTTCTGTTTTTGAAAATAAAATTAGTTTTATTGAATAAATTTCATATATTTTAAATATAATGGCAAGCAAATATTCTCTCTATTTCAAAATAAGTGTCACAGTTCACCAATTTACGTATGTCAATGTACATCATTGATCACAAATATATTTAATTATGTATTATAAAAAATTCTAAAATTTTATATTTTAAAAATATTCATCGAGATAAATTAAATATCATATATACTAATATTTATTTTTATATATTAATCAAAATATATTATATGCATAGTGCACACGTAATTCAAACGACACTTTAATTCTTTTGTTAGCATGATGCTCGTCTCTTTTTGTGTGACAATTTAATTCTTTTGTTAGCGATAGCAAATAGCAATACATACTCTATTTTATTTTTTAATTTGACTGATTGAACAAGCCAAATGACTTCATGGATCAAGCACCACATGTCTATAAAAGAGCTTGTGTTGGTTTAGGAAAACACAAACTAAGATGGCAGAGAATATTAAACTACATGCATTTTGGTATAGTCCTTATACTCAAAGGGTAGTATGGACCCTAAATCTAAAGGGTATATCATATGAGACCATAGAGGAAGATCGTTTCAATAAGAGTCCTCAACTTCTTGAATATAACCCAATACACAAGAAAACTCCAGTGCTAGTTCATGATGGAAAACCCATTTGTGAGTCAATGATCATTGTTGAATACATTGATGAGATATGGCCACATAACTCATTGCTTCCAGCTGATCCCTATGACAAAGCTCAAGCTCGTTTTTGGGTTAAATATGTTGATGACATGGTAATTTTTTTCAAAACTTATTCATCAAATTTATATATTGCACAATACATGTTATGTTTATTTATTTATAGCTATGATATTAATATATAACTAATTTATGTTACCTTGTGTCTTAAACATACGTTTAACAATTCCATATATCTTGATTCAAACTAACAACAATATTTGGATTGATGTTTAAAGTTTTCGGCAATTGCGGCACACTTTGGTAGCACAAGTAGCGAAGAGCGAGAGAAGGCCAGAGAGGATATATGGAAGCAACTCGGAGTTGTTGATGATCAATGCTTGGATGATGAGAAGAAATTCTATGGAGGAGACACCATTAACATTGTAGACATAGCTCTTGGAGCTTTTGTCAATTTTCTTGCAGTTCAGGAAGATATGTTTGAAGTGCAGATCTTGCAAAGTGAGAAGTTTCCTCGTTTGCATTTATGGTTTAAAAATTTCAAGGATGTTCCAATCATCAAAGAAAACACCCCAAAGCATGAGAAGTTGGTGTCTTTTCTTACAGCTCTAATTGAAAAAATGAAGGCAGCATCTTCTTAAGAAAATTATGGCTTCTATGAAATAATATACACAGAATTTGTATCTTGACGGATCTTGTTGTCATGTGTATTTCTTTGTTATAACTTTAGTTGTTTTATGTTGTATTTCTTTCAATAATGAAATGATTTCATTTCTATCAATATTAAGAGTGTGTGTACCACAAGTTTTTTTATAAAGTTTAGTTGATTACTACTTTGTAATATGCACAATTTAGATATATATATTTTGAGATTTTCACTCATGTTTGAGGTTCAACAAGTGTCTCATCCATTGGTGGAAAATACTATTTCGTGTGACTTTTATTGATGATCGCCTAAGTACACTTTCTTAAACATAAGTGTAAAGTATTTGAAGTTTTTAAGATGCGAAAAAGGCATAGTAAAAAAATTAGTACATTCAACTAATATTGAGTACTCAAAGGGTACTCTAGTTGACTATTGAGTACATGTATATTTAGGAGAAAGTTAATTTATGGACACATTAAGAAATTTTAGAAAATAATATTTATTTTAAAAATTGGACACATTCTATTTTATAAAATTGAAAATATTATTTTTTCCAACATAAATTTAAACACAAGTACAAATGTGCAAGGACTTCTTTAAATATCTGAGTCAGTTATCCTACTCTTTAAGGTGCCTCCAATCTAGCGAGGGATTAGTCATTGCGTTTGGCGGTGGATACTCCGATTTCGACCCAAAAATATGTATAAGGACTTGGGTTAAATATGTTTGAGGAGTACTACTTTTTATTATATTTTTAGTCCCTATAAAAGTTTTCTTGCACATAATTTTAGTTCCTACTAAAACTAAATTTGTTTAATTATCATTAAACTCTTAAATTTTTGAATGATTTTTTATAATCATGTTTAAAATATCTTATAAAGTTTATCTATAAAAATTTACAATATTTTAACATAATAGTATAAATTAAATATGAATTTTTTAAAACAGCAATAGTTCAATATAAAAGTAACAAAAATCTCGTTTTTTTTTAAGAATTTTTTATGATGTTTTAGATATACCTACAAAAAAATCATTCAAAAATACATGATGACTTAGTATTAGAGATCAAAAGTGAGTGCATAATTATTTTCTAAGGACTAAAATTTTTATAAAAATTAAATAAAGACTAAATTTAGAAGGTCACCATTTTAAAGGGATCAAAAACATATTTAACCCAATATACAATACTCCTATTCTCCTATTGTACTTTTCTAAAATGACATATTCAAGTGCACATGCATATTTATCTGTTACTTGTTACTTATTGTTGGAGCACCATTAGTGGGAGTAACTAAAGTGAGTATGGTAAGTTGATTTGTGTAGGTCTAAACTTTCATGTAAGATTTAAAGAATTTATAGTTGATTTAAGTTATTTTAATTTGGCTTAAATAATCAATTAGTCCATGTAAATTTGCGTGTTTTTTATTTTAATCCCTGTATATTAATTTTTTGGAATTCATCCCTGAATGTGAAAATTATTTTGATTTTAGTCCCTAATACTAAAATCTGTAGGAAAATTCGTAAGTTCCTGCAAATATTCCTTCAAATTTTTCTGCGGATTTTAGCTTTAAAGACTAAAATCAAAATAATTTTCACATTTAAGTAGAATTCCAAAAAAAAAAAACATACAGGAACTAAAACAAAAAATACGTGAAAAGACCAAACAATTATTTAAACCTTTTAACTTTAATGGTAATTATTTATATGGAACCTAAATTTAACCCCACATGAAAAACTACGTTTATATTAAAATATATAATAATAGACAACAAATTACATTGATAATTTTTTAACTAATAGTCTTCCTTTTTTGCTTTCTTTATTTTTTTTCTTTTTAACTTTCTTACAAAAAAAACTAATTTTAATATATTCACTTGCTAAATCACATGTTTTTTATTACATATGGCTTATAATTATCATAAACTAATTAACAATTGAGTCGTAGTGCACCAGCTTGCTGTGATGCAACTTGCAAGCACACTTACGACTTCCATTATGTCACTGAAAGTAAAAAAAAATAATGCTGGTGGGGCTTAGTCAAAAAAAAAATAATGCTGGTGGGGCAGAAGAAACAAATGACGTATAGTGTATTTGAACTTGAAGAATATTTATGTGTATTTAAATTTATAAAAATGAAACTATATATTATTTAATTTTTAAACATATAAGATGTGTTTGATTGTTCTATTTTTTAATTTTTAAACATATAAGATGTGTTTGATCTATAAAATATTAATATTAAATATAACTGTATAATATAAGACAGAACAACACAAAATAAATATTTAAATTATTGAACAAATTTTATCTTGCAGAGCGATATTTAGTGGAGGAAAAATTATTTTAGTGCTTTAGTCAACTTGTGTTGAAGGAGTAATTTAGTAGAGGACAAAAATATGTTTTTATGCTATTCTTTGACCCCTAATTTATTCAATTCCAAAAACAGTTTAAAAATCAAACTAAATAATTGAAGTTGTCCGGTCTAATCTTTAATTTTTGAACAGATCAAATACATTTTTTAAGAGCATATGTTAGCAAGATCTAAACTATTTTTCCATAGAAAAAACAAAAGATCTAAATTCTAAACTATTTTTCTTTGTTAGCTGTAGCAAATAGCAATACATACTCTGTTAATATTATATGTTTTTAATTTGACTAGTTGACCAAGTCAAATGATTCTTTGAATCACCCTGCTGTATAAAAGGGATATACTAGTGTTGGCTTAGGAAACACAAGCTATAATATAAGATGGCAGAGAGTATTAAACTACATGGATTTTGGTATAGTCCTTTTACTTTAAGGGTAGTATGGACCCTAAAGCTGAAGGGCATACCATATGAGCACATAGAGGAAGATCGATATAACAAGAGTCCTCAACTTCTTGAGTATAATCCAATACACAAGAAGACTCCAGTGCTAGTTCATGATGGAAAACCAATATGTGAGTCAATGAACATTGTTGAATATATTGATGAAATATGGCCAGAAAACTCATTGCTTCCTGCTGATCCCTATGAAAGAGCTCAAGCCCGATTTTGGATCAAATATATTGATGACATGGTAAATTTTTTGAAAACTTATTCATCAAATTTAAATATATTTTTACTTATTTAGCTTTTCCATGATGATCATGACCAATTTTACTTGCACAATACTACATGTTATGCTTATTTTATAGCTATGATATTTAATATATAACTAGTTTACTTTACCTTGTGTATTAACATTTTGTTCAACTTTAATGATCCCATCTTGATTTAAACTAAGAACAATATCTGGATTAATATTTACAGTTTTTAACAATTACGGCACACTTTCGTACCGAAAAAGGTGAAGAACGAGAGAAGGCTAGAGAGACTTTATGGGAGCGACTTAGAGTTATTGAGGATCAGTGTTTGAATGATCAGAAGAAATTCTACGGAGGCGACACCATTAACATTGTAGACATAGCTCTTGGAACTTTTGTCAATTTTCTTGCAGTTCAAGATAGGTTTGAAGTGAAGATCTTGCAAAGTGAGAAGTTTCCTCGTTTGCTTTTATGGTTTAAAAATTTGAAGGATGTTCCAGTTATCAAAGAAAACACCCCAGATCAAGAGAAGTTACTGGCTTTTCTTATACCTCTTATTGAAAAAATTAAGGCATCTTTATCTTCTTGACAAAATTATGGCTATGAAGTGATAGATAAGCATTTGTATCTTGATGAGTCATCTCGTCATGTGTATTTCATTTTGTTAATTATATAGTTGCTTTTGTTGTCTTTGTGCGTCAATAATCGAAGTTTAAAATAATTTCACTTCTCTTTATATTAAGACGTCCAAATACATAAATCTATTAAGTGTAAGTTAAGTTTCATATTGATCGAAAGAGTTGAAGTTGAGCAATGTACAAATAAAAGGATTCATTAACCCAATACTTTAAAATTTTGGATGAAATAATGGTGTGAAAGTCACTTATGTATTACTCAAAAAGGCTCAATTAATATGTTGATTATGCTTCCGTATATTATTACTCCCTTCGTCTCTAAGTATATGACATTTTTAGCAATTTTATCGGATAACCTTTCACAAATTTTCATATGATATTAATCTTTTTTTAAAATATCACTTATTAATACTTCCAATTTGTTTTGGAAGATGAAAAATCAAATTACTATAAAATAATTTAAAAAGTAATTTAGTACAAAACTACAAAAGATATATCCATTAATTACATTACCAATTTTTTTTAATATGGGTATATTAGGGTCCTATAGAAAGGGATAGAGGAAGTACTTTCCTACAATTTGTCTTGAAGGTGATACATCAAAAGAAATCTGAATAACAGCTTAATTTGATTGTTTTGTGGATGTTCAAGATGAATTGTTTTTTACTATACTAGCACCCGTTTACCATTTTGTTTAGCAACTTATAATAGATTAGAAAATACCGTATTTATTTAACTAGCCAAATATATATATATTTTACTCCTACGGTGCTTTCGTAAAATGACATACTCATTGTTACTTATTGACATTGTTAGTGATGCAAGCACTTACCGCACCCATTGTTATTCAAATTTATAAAATTATTTGCATAACATGTATAATAAGAGCACATGTAAAAAAAATTAATATTTTTATTAAAAGTTATAGATTCGAGTTTATAAAAACTAAAATATTACTTTTAATAATATAATTTTCTTTTGTCAAAAAAATCATATAATTTTCTATTTTATTTTTAAGTTTCTTAATATGTGACCAAAAAACGCATGTCAAAATGACTCATATTATTTTACTTTGTTGCGAAAGCAACTAGCAATAGATACTCTATTAGTAATATTTTATATTTTTTAATTTGACCAGTTGACCAAGCCCAATGATTCATTGAATCACCCTAAAATAAAAGGGAAACTAGTGTTGGTTTAGGAAAACACAAGCTACATAAGATGGCAGAGAATATTAAACTACATGCATTTTGGTATAGTCCTTTTAGTTTAAGGGTAGTATGGACCCTAAAGCTGAAGGGTATACCGTATGAAAACATAGAGGAAGATCGTTACAACAAGAGTTCTCAACTTCTTGAATATAATCCAATACACAAGAAGATTCCTGTGCTAGTTCATGATGGAAAACCTATATGTGAGTCAATAATCATTGTTGAATACATTGATGAGATATGGCCACATAACTCATTGCTTCCTGCTGATCCCTATGACAGAGCTCAAGCCCGATTTTGGATCAAATATGTTGATGACATGGTAAATTTTTCAAAACTTATTCACCAAATTTTTATATATTTTTTACTTATTTAGGCTTTCCATGATGATCACAACCAACTTTACTTGCACATAGAGATGTCAATTTGATCTGTAAATAGAAATATCTGTGGAGATTGCTCCGTTTGGGAATTCAAAAATGGAAATTTTTTCTCTGTGGGAATGAGCATGGAGGAGAAAGTTCCCACGAGAGAGGTTTGGAGATGGCGACTATTTTAGATGGTGGATAATGAAGTGGTAAAATACTTGTATGTCAATCCTGCCTCGTTGACATCCGTACTTACAAAATAGCAAAATAGTAGTATATGTTATGCTTGCTTTATAGCTATGATATTAATATATAACTAATTTACTTTACCTTGTGTTTTAAACTTTATGTTCTATACGTTTAATGATCCCATCTTGATTCAAACTAACAAAATATCTGGATTCGTATTTAAAGTATGTAGCAATTAGGACATACTTTCATAGCAGAAAAGGTGAAGAGCAAGAGAAGTTCAGAGACAATATATGGGAGCGAATCGGAGTTGTTGAAGATCAATGTTTGAATGATCAGAAGAAATTCTATGGAGGTGACACCATTAACATTGTAGACATAGCTCTTGGAACTTTTGTCAATTTTATTGCAGTTCAAGATGATATGTTTGAAGTGAAGATCTTGCAAAGTGAGAAGTTTCCACGTTTGCATTTATGGTTTAAAAATTTGATGGATGTTCCAGTCATCAAAGAAAACACCCCTAATCGAGAGAAGTTGCTGGCTTTTCTTATTGAAAAAATGAAGGTAGAGAAAAATATGGCTGCTTCTATGAACTGATATACAGAACATTTGTATCTTAATAGTTGTTTTATGTTGTCTTTGTATGTCAATAATCAAGAGATTATTATGATTTCATTTCTATCAATATATAATAAGGCTTAAGAGTATGTACCACATGTCTTATAAAGTTATGTTTAGTTGATTACTACCTTCTATTATGCACAATATTTTTTTGGTTCAACAAATGTCTCATATCCATCAATATTGATGGAAAACACTACTTTGTGTGGCTTTTTTTGTTCGTTTGATCTCCAATCAAGGAACAATATTTATTACGGTGAAAAGCTAGATGATATTTTAAATGTGGAATATTCATATCCAAATTAACACAACTACTATGTAAAATGACATACGTGCATATGCGTATTTATATGTTGGTGATGCAAGCACTTACGACACCGGTTCTGACGATGCAAAAAGTCGTGCTTGTTGTAGACCATGCGCCCATGAAATGTAGACGAGAATGAAGGAATCTTCAAATTCTTAGTATAAGAGTTTTATATTTGTGGATAGAAATTAAACAAATAAAGGACATTAATTTCTTTTTTTTTATTTGTTAGTTAATCTATTAGCTAAGATTTTACCTTTAAAAAATGAATACGTGAATGTACTAGAGTTCGAACTCTCGTTTATTCACATTATGTGTAATGTCGCTGCCAACCAAATTAAACTCACAGAGACAAAGAATATTAATTCTTCTATAAAAAATGGAAATATAAATTCTTTTTTGAATTTTTTTTAACTGTATTGAATAAATTTAATATTATTTTAATATAATGGCAAGTAGATAGTCAACTGACAAACACTGATATTGATAATTTAATCATCTTCATCTAGATTGAAATTCATAACCTCCTAATTATGTAAATTTTATTTTTAATGATATTTGTCACTTTATATAAGAAAATTTTAAAGTCACATTATGCTTGGTTAAGTTTTTCTTTTTTGTACAAAAGATGTTTGAAGTCTGACTCTTTTTTTTTTGACTTGTTGATCACCCACCATCTATAAAAGGGTTGGTGTTGGTTTAGGATGTAGTATAACACAAGCAAGGATGGCAGAGAATATTAAAATACATGCATTATGGTATAGTCCTTTTAGTTTAAGGGTAGTATGGACCTTAAAAGTGAAGGGAATACCATATGAGAACATAGAGGAAGATCAATTTAACAAGAGTACTCAACTTTTTGAATATAATCCAGTACACAAGAGAACTCCTGTGCTAGTTCATGATGGAAAACCCATATGTGAGCTAAAGGCCATTGTTGAATACATTGATGAGATATGGCCACAGAACTCATTGTTTCCTGCTGATCCCTATGACAAAGCTCAAGCCCGATTTTGGATCAAATATGTTGACGACATGGTACATTTTTTTCAAAACTTATTCCCCAAATTTATATAATTTTTTTACTTATTTATTTAGCCTTTCCATGATGGTCATAACCAACTGCACTTGCACAATACTAGATGTTATGCTTTTTTATAGCTATGATATTAATATATAACTCATTTACTTTACCTTGTGTCTTAAACATTATGTTCTACGTTTAATGATCCCATCTTGATTCAAACTAACAACAATAAATGGATTGATATTTATAGTTTTCCCCAATTGGAGCACACTTTCGTAGCAATAGTGGTGAAGAGCGAGAGAAGGCTAGAGAGAATATATGGGAGCGACTCAGAGTTGTTGAGGATCAGTGTTTGGATGATCAGAAGAAATTCTATGGAGGAGACACCATTAACATTGTAGACATAGCTCTTGGAACTTTTGTCAATTTTATTGCAGTTCAGGAAGATATGTTTGAAGTGAAGATCTTGCATAGTGAGAAGTTTCCCCGTTTGCATTTATGGTTTAATAATTTGAAGGATGTTCCGGTCATCAAAGAGAACACTCCTAATCGAGAGAAGTTGGTGGCTTTTCTCATACCTTTTGTTGAAAAACTGAAGGCATCTTCTTGAGAAAATTATGGCTTCTATGAACTGATATGCAAAGCATTTGTATCTTGATGGGTCATCTCGTCATGTGTATTTCTTTATGTTAATTATAGTTGCTTTTGTTGTCTTTGTACGTGAATAATCAAAGTTGAAAATGATTTCACTTCTTTTAATATTAAGAGTATGTACTATGTACCACACATCTAATAAAGTTTTAGTGTATTTGATTACTAACTACCTTTTTTAGCAGTTGATTGATTACTACTATCTTATTGTTTTCGACCAAAACAAAGGTATTTGGTGCACAAGATTACTTCGTGAGTTTAAAAAAAAAGGTTTCCTATATGTTTCTTCCATTAGAGATAAACTTATTGGAAACAAATCAAACACCAAATATGGTACATCTTTCAACTGAAATCCAAACCTTGATTCCTCGTGTTGTGTAAATATAGCCTTTAATTTCCTCTAGACCCAACCCCAATTGGTCATAAGTTTAAAATTTTAATATACATGCACTTTGCTTTTTTTAAAACCAATATACATACATTTAGATATACCTTATTTATGATTTGAAAAAAAATTACAAACCATTTTTCAGTTTAATATTATTAGGAGTATTTGTTACTCCATTCCCTAACTAATGGTGTTTTAGCCTTTATTTTTGTTCCAAAACTACTGATGTTTTAAATTTCAATGTAATTAGTACTTTTTTTTTCCCAATTATACCTTTAATTGGAGAGAGAAAATAGAAATTTGCAGTATGATGAATGACATACTAAAAGATTAAATAAGAATGTTTTAGTCCAACTATATATTTATTATTTATTTATTTATAAATGTGTGCGATAAACTTAAACATCAAGAATTAGGAATGGAAGGGATATATAGTTGCTAAATAAATGCTAAATCACTATAATTAAGATAAAAAAACTGAACTTCAGAATCATACAGTAGATTTTGTTGATGTATCAGATTTTTTTACAACAAAGCATGCATCAACAGGTAATCAACCACGAAAATTGCTACGAATAGGAGATAAACATACCTCATCGCTCCCAGCCAATTCCTCAAAGTGTGTAATAGCATCTTCAAGTCGAGAAAACTGAGTGGAATACTTGATATGCAGTTCATTGGTTTCAAGTTGATTAAGCTGCCACTCTGAAAGACCATCACTAATAATCTTCAAACCGCTTTTCAGCAATTCCACTCCTTTGCTAATTCCCTCGGGAAGTTTCCTTTTTTTATTTGTTTGGTTCATGTTATCAACTTCCATGCTATTTGATTGGATCTTGTCATCAACTTCCATGCTATTTGATTGGATCTTGTCATCAACTTCCATACTCTCACATACCTCTCTCAGTTCAGCATTGACTGAAATGTTATGGATCATCTGTTTTAGTATATGACCTTCTCTTTGTAGCAGCTCAAGCTGTTCAGGACTTGGTGCAACTGTCAGAAGAGCATTTTGCTTATTAAGAAATGCTTTAAGCGCAGCCATAAATTCTTCCTTAACTGTCTCTGTTCCTGAAACTACATCGTATGAAAGTGCTGCATCCTCTGGAATAAATCTCCATAGCTGACAACAAGTTGTGCCAGCAGCAAACTTTCCAAATGCAGCTATTGCCAAGTGAGCGAATGCCCAGTGCTGCTCTTTCAAGATCAAGTGAAATAATTCCCATGCAGCACGACTTTTTGCATCACAAACATCACTTTCTGAAAATTTCATGTGAACAAGTCCTGTGAGGAATTGAGCCAAATGTGGTTTGCATTTGTACAAAAAGACCGGGGGCTCGGTGATAAAGATATTTTCAATCTCCATTATGGCTTGCTCAATATCATTCGATATGTAGATATCTTTCAGATATGAAACGATCACCAGAATTTCACCAAAAAGTCGAAGAGAATGATCCTTTTTTTCTTTGTCTATGGTACTTTTGTAGTTAGAACTAATTGAAACCAAAAACTTTAAGGTCCTTGCATCAATCTCAGCTAGTCTATCCTTGCTGCAGAAAATGAGAATACTATTCTTAAGGTTGGAATCAGAATTGAAAACAAAGTCCATCAGTAAGACATTTAAATCAGATTGAAACATGCATGTGGGAGATCAAACTCATTTCTGATTTTTACTTCCAAGATTGAAGTGTCTTTGATATAAAGAAGCAGAAAATTTTTATGACAAGCTGATCATAAGAATTGTGTGTGAGCATGATATAAGAAGACTACAATTAACAATGACAGAGTGATCAACAGAAATTAATAGGAAATATGTTATAAATAATAATGGATATAACAGCACCAAAGTACTTACAGTGATTGCAATGAAGATTGCAAAGAAGCAGAAAGAATAAAAACTGGAATACCAAATAAACCAGAGGAGCATGCCATCAATGAAGCTTCATCAAATTTGTCGATGAAATCAAAATAATCAGATATAACTCTTTGAATGGAAGTTTTTCTCAACTCATCTGACAGCAAATCAAGCGAAAACCCTTCAATCAACAGAGCCAAACACAAAACTAATGACAACTGTGATTTCCCATCGCCAACAATAGACATGAACACCTCATCAACCGCTGATTTTTCACAACAGGTTAGAAGCAAGCAAATTGATCTTGTCAATTTTCTGAAGGGAGAATGAGGAAGGAAAACCGAGTCAGAGGATCCCAGCAGCTTAAGTAATGAACATAGCTTGCTAATTATGTTGTTTGCCATTTGTGTTTCAGCATGTTGCAGTACAAAGCACCAGCATTCCATCACAATCTCCCAACAAAGGAAGTGAGGATGAAAGAGATTCTCTAGTAAGAAGGACTCAAACTCCCCCCAAGCTGTACTTGAAGAGATCACAACCATGAAGGTTTTGAATGTTTGCAAGAGAAGAGTGAACATAGGTTGCCACACCAGTTCAGCTGCTTTTCCAGAGCCAGACAATAATGGAAGTTGCAAAACAAGCAGATAAGAATATACATTTTCATCAACTAAAATATCCAAAAACCAATTAAGCTTCTGAGTAATTGCTACTTTCACATCTTCATCAAGCTTCAGAGAATATTTAAGGATGTCAATAAACAATACAACTCGACCAAATATTAGTACTCTTGATCTGCTTATGCCTTCACAACTATTTAAAAATAATTTGTTAACCGATGTAAAGCTATAATCAGCTGATGTTGGACCATCAAGGCCAGAAAGAGAATCTCCTTCATTAAAGAATATCCATTCCATTACCTCAAGCTTTTGTTCCAGTTTTAGTTTATCAGAATTTAGCAAAGACAACACCAAATCCAAGGTTGTTTCCTCCAATAGCTCCACAATTACTGCAGATGCATTTTTAAGAAGATTTTCGTTATTTACAAAAATCCAAAAAGAAGTGATAGTGAGAACACAGTGTGTAATCTCCCGGTATACTGTGTAGGTTTGATGCGGATACAGTGAGCATATTTTAACTGCATTAATCAGGTAAAATTTCACTGGCACAAATATCCTTTTAGCTTCGATTACAGAAATGGTTTTGTTCAGTGATGATGACCAAACCTCGGCAGCACATTTCAAAGGCTCAGTTATTAATGCAAGCAAAGATACCACTATATTTGCTATATTGACTTCTGTAAAATGCCCCCCACCAATTTGAAGCAAAGAAACAACACTTTTCCAGGAGATACTAAGAATATTGACTAAACTGCCACCATCATTCGCAGCAAGAACACCAATTTCAGACAGCTTTTCTATTGTGTGTCTTGTTATGTTGATAGCATGGCCAACTTTAGTAGGTTTATCAAACCTCAGCTGCTTTTCATCACAAGCCTCCCAGTCTATTGATTCAGAACGAACCTTGCATAGTTTTACAACAACTTCAATGACCATGTGTGCGACCTTCAATATCTCTGATCCAAATGATTGAATTTTCTGCTTAGGATCAGAAAAGAATCATGCTTAGCAACACATACAAAATCTTGCGGTGTAAATATGACATGAATAAGAAAAATCTCATTGATGGCACTGGCACATTGTATTTTGCTTTTGCTGTTACTTAACTACCTAGCATTCACTACCATCGAGCATCATGCGCCTAAGAATACTGAAGTGATAGCTTTAAACATTCAAGGCCTTTATGGAAATTTTGAAGACCACAAGTGTCAAAATATCAGAGGTACATCAAAGGACTGATAAATCATTGCGTTCGATTTTGATTCTCAATTCAAGTTTTATTACACTGCCACCCAATCATGTCCACAGCCAAGTTTGATATTTAAGCAGT
Organism: Trifolium dubium; assembly: GCA_951804385.1. Classification (NCBI taxonomy): domain Eukaryota; kingdom Viridiplantae; phylum Streptophyta; class Magnoliopsida; order Fabales; family Fabaceae; genus Trifolium; species Trifolium dubium. Next base: position 50,736,024 of record OX638064.1, on the reverse strand, counting down.
TGTTATCAAAGTCGAACACTTCTAATGTGGAAAATGGAAATACATGATTAAGAGAAGATGTAAACAAAAAGGAAAAAACATCTTACAGTAGATCAAAATTAAATCTTAAATCATATTCATATTGTCAAGTTTCATACACAGGAAGAAACATATTACCTTGGCTTCTGATATAGAATCTTTAGTTAGATTTAACACTTCTATAAGGAAGGTTTCAACATTGTCCATCAATTCCTTGTTACTGATATCGGTGAATTTCAACAAGGCTGAAAAGGTTGATGCAGAAAATCTTAGGATCTCCAAAAGAAGCTGCACAGCATAAATATAAATGACTCAGGTAAAATATGATGTCACTAAAATGAATGTTTAGACCAACAAACAAGCACATTCCTCAATGACCTTTGCAAAACTCTAAAATCAAAGACCACCGTTAAACAAACCATTCCACGTTAGAAAATTCTCAACACTTTGGACCATTCTATTCATATCTGTTGAAATTATAGGGCGATAAGGTAGAACGAAAGAGAACAAATAATGATTTAAATTGTGATTGTGGATAGATATAAATGACTAAGCACTGTCCATTATTATTTATAGTAAAACTACACTCCTAATCCTTATTAAATACAGAAACACATTAATAAATACGAAGAAATATGGGAATCAATCCTAAGAGATAATCCATTATATTCGAAGTTACTAAGATAGAACCCAGATATTATGAGACATTTTTCATATATTCTAACACATTTCAAGGACTATATTGGATTCTATCTAAGGACTTAGACCTTTCATGGACATTATTTGAGATCTCAGTCCATAAAAAATAACTCCTACCTGGTAAAATAGAGAATTGTGTTCATCTTCCTGAGATTCTTGTGTCGACAAAAGAGACATTTTTAGATGCTTGCCACACCATATATTAGCCTAATCAACAACATTATAATATCAGAAATCAAAAAAAGACATATCTCCCTGAAAAGTTTAGGACATATAAAAGTGCGTTGAAGTATATACATGAATATACGAATAAGGAGAAAGCAAAATCAACACACGAGTAAAGAAATACCTTGACTCCAAGACTGAGAGTCTGCAGTATGCAACTAGGTAGGATAAAATCTATATTTTTTACAGTGACCTGAAGAATGCTTCTATTTAGCATGCATTGGGTTACATCCAAACATGTGTAATTTTCCCAATAGTTCTAGCTTGCAGTTAAGGTGGAAGCAATAATGAAAAGTAGTAGAATACAAAAATAGTATACGAGTATGGTAATAGTAAAAGTCATGAAGTACCATTGTTTAATACTAATTTGATACTTTCTTATCATTAAACTTAAACAAGCATCAATCTAAGATTTATATATTCCTTAGACTCGACTCCACGAAATATTATCGTTCCAAGCTTGAGCGCCGCCATTGACATCCATCGATACTTTAAATATTGCGTAGATAACACAATCAACTAACGAATTTAATAATTTATCATAATTCATATATTAATAATAATTCCTAATAATAGATTATGTAAATCTACATAACTGATTAATTGAATAGATTAATCTAACAATCGATAGACGATAACACCATAACGCATATCATGCATAACAAACATTGAAGAAGATGAAATGAAGAAAGGATACTACAAGAGAATTCATGACGGAAACAAGATCGGACTCAGATTCATCTTTCAAACTCAAATTTCCTAGATCAGTAAACAATTGAACACGATCTTCAACAACCTGAAGCGAAAATGAAAGATGAATTGAGTTGAAATTTTGGTGCGAAGGTGAAACCCTAAAATGTGTAAACGGAATGAAAAGTAGTTAACGAGTAAGTAAATAGAATCGAGAAATGGAAGTAGCTTGCCTCGGAGGATTTAACGGCGGCGAGTATTCTCTGGATATCGGTGGTGCCGGAGCTTCCTTCCGCCATTTTTTCACTGTTTGTTATCTTCGTATTCTCTTTTTCCGTTTTATTTGATATTTATATTTCGATTTTTGAATGGTTTTGTTGCTTTCTCGTTTGGCTCCATGCTTTTCCCGCTCTTTTTTCAACAACGCGGAACCGTGGGTGGTTACGGAGCGGGTCGACCCGAGTCGGTCCAATATTTCAATGTGAACAAATTTAGTTGATTAGTGTTAGATTTATGCTAATTTCACCCTATAATATCCAATACATCTCCTGTCAGTTTTCAAAAATATCTCATCACGATAGTGATAGTGGAAACTTCGTTTCGATATCATAATAATCAAAAAAATTCAATTGATAACAATATGTCAATATTTGCCATTAAAAAAAAACAGTATGTCAATATATCTCTAATCTCAAATTCAATTTTCAAACACGCGCATTTCTTCTTTCTCATCTTGCTCTAATCTCGTTTTAATATGATTTACTTTTTAGCCTCATTTGGATTTCTTTGTATAACTCTAAGTTTATATTTTTTTTGGATTTTGACCTTCTAAGTAACATAAAAATTATTACAAGCGCAACAAATTATTTTAATCGAATAAAATATTTGATTAGTATAATGCAACTAACACAACAAAATGCATATCCCATCTAGTAGGTTACACAATTAAAGGATTCAGATCCTCTCGTGCTGTCTATCATACATTAATTACAATCATTTGATCATTGATGTTGTTTTTCTCTCTACATTACTTTATTTTTCTTTATAATCCAAACCAATATATTAAAGAAAAAGAGATGGCATTTCTTCTGATGTACCAAAAAAAGAAAAAGAGATGGCATAACACATTAAGACGACCCCGCAACCGAGACATGTCTTTCATTTTTATATTTAAAAAAATGAAATTGTTGTTAAATGACAAATATGCTCATTTAATTTAAAAGAAAAGAGTATTATCCCCTTGTTTTTCTCAAGTGAAGAGTAGAAATCCATTCCGCGCCATTTTAAGCAAATAATATTCATCTTCGTTCGACATCTCCGTTGGAACCTACGATCCTCATGGATGGCACATTTCACATTCATTCTCTCTCTTTCTCACCGATCGTCTCTCAAACAAACAAACAAACCCAATTCCCAACAAAAACAAAACTTCAACCCCATTTTTCTCTTTTGGGTTCTTCCAACCCTACCCTCAAAACCTTCCATCCCCCAACACATTCATGGACACACAACCAGGTACCTACCCTTTCATTTTAATTATAACACAGTTTGTTCAATTATTTTATTTTATTTTATTCTAACCTTGTTTCTTCTGATTTTATTTGATTGAATTTGTTACAATTTAATTTCATATTATCTGGCTTTATATTTTTGTTGATCACGGATATCATTTTTTTAGGGTTTAAATTCTCAACCTCGTTTATGGAACTAGGGTGCAAGTTAATTTTCAGAACAATGTGCATGAAAAATTGCATATGATCATGATGATATTAATAACAACGACGAACCTGAACCTTCGTGTTTCGGTTATGATTTGTAATGAAGGGTAAACATAATTATTCATGTTTCTTCGCCGTTTCTAATTTTGTTTTCGGTGGGATTTGGTAATTATGTCACCCAGAATATGACAATTTTGTGTGAAATATGGAAAATTAGCTTTTAAGTGATATGGTTAAGGATTTATCCGTATGATAAATTTGCAATATGAGAAATCAGAATTATCGGTTAAATGAGGATAGGCTTTGAGAATATTTTGAACTGTTTAATGCAAAAGGTGGTTAAGTTGAGCTAACTGTGTAATCTTCAACCATGAGTAATGTGGATCCTGGAATTTCAGGCAATCTATATAGAGGGGTAATAAATGTTGTTCCTTCTGATAAAGACGATGAAGATAATATATGTCTTCAGACCGGTGAAGAATTTTCTTCTGAGTTCTTACGTGATCGGGTTGCTTTAAGGAGATTACCTACCATAATTGATGAAGAGCAGCGCCTACCAAACGTATTGAACCTCAATAATAATATTAATAATAATAGCAACAATAATAACAATTATTCACTGGTCTACGAGGATCAAAATCATGTCATTGGGCTAGGGAGAATAGATTCTGATAATAATTTGGATTTGTCAGAGATTGCTTCAGGTAGAGGATATGTTGCCGAAGTTGACAATAGGTCGTATCATAATAATTTAACCAGATACCAGTGTGAACATGGTGGCATCAGACAAACACCAAGTGCATTTTCCAGACAATTATCAAGTAGGTTTTCTGATGGATTTGACCAAGTTGCCTCAGGACCAAATAGTGGTATCAAGCAAGCATCGGGTGCATTTTCCAGACAATTATCAAGTAGGTTTTCTGACGGATCTGACCAAGTTGCCTCAGGACCAAATAGCGGTATCTTACAAGCATCAGGTGCATTTTCCAGACAATTATCGAGTAGGTTTTCTGACGGATCTGACCAAATTGCCTCAGGACCAAATAGTAGTATCTTACAAGCATCAGGTGCATTTTCCAGACAATTATCAAGTAGGTTATCTGACGGATGCGATCAAGTTGCCTCAGGATCAAATACTTCCTCTATTTATGTCGTTGAGTCTCCACGTTCATGTCATCCTTGTGGAGTATTCTCAGAAGGTTCCTTCTACAAGAAAATAAAGTTTCTATGTAGTTTTGGAGGTCGAATATTGCCAAGGCCAAATGATGGGAAGCTCAGATATGTGGGTGGAGAGACGCGGATTATATCAATCAGAAAGAACATCACACATGAAGAACTTACGAGGAAGACTTCTGGTATTTGCAATCAAACTCACATTATCAAATACCAACTTCCTGGTGAGGATCTTGATGCTCTTATATCTGTTTGTTCTGATGAGGATCTTCATCATATGATAGAGGAGTATGAAGAACTTGAAAGAGCTGGAGGATCTCAACGACTTAGGATTTTTCTCATACCTGCAAATGAATCCGAGAGTCCAAATTCTAATGAATCAAGAGTCAATCAGCAAAGTGATGTTGATTTTAATTATGTTGTTGCTGTTAATGGTATACTAGATCGAAGTCCGCGAAAGAATCATGGTGGACTAAATCCACATTTCCAAATGGAATCATCGACATATGCATTTGCTTCAGATGTAAATGATTACAGCCCAACCTCTTCGAATTTGGCAAGCACAATGTTGAAACCAAATCCATTTTTAACATCACTTAAGGTAGTGGGCAATTCATTTAATCAAGCCCCTTCATCTCCCATTTGTGTACAGCATAAAGATTCAAAAAAATCTAATGTTCAGTTATTTACGGATCAACCATATAGTGTTGTTAATGAAAACATTATACCCTATGTCGTGGAAAAAATTCCACGTGACAACTCTTTGTATGTAGACAATACCGGTTATGATGATCCTGTTGCATATTATAACAATCTTCCCCAAGGGCCTTCATGTGTGAACTACCATCCAAGTAATCAATATACATTGGAGTCTGACCAAGTCAAGAAGTCTAATGCTAATTTTCATTTTCCTAGACGAACCAATAGTAAAGAATTTGTCTCTCCTGCAATTTGCAAACAAACTGATATGATATTTGAGAGACCTTTAGTTAATAGTGAAGGTTCATACCATTTTAACAAAGTTGTCTCTAATCCCCGTGAGTCATTGAGTGTATTCTCGGTGTCTGGTGATAGGGATGCATCGCAATACAAAATGTTGCATGCTCTTTCAGACTCAACGCTTTTAGAGAACAGTGAGAACTACAAAGGTCACATACAATTTCCGGTTAGTGTTGAGAGAGACAATTTGTCATCACTGGAAACTTCAAGCTCTTTTGAAGAATGTTCAATACAACCAGGAGAGATAAGTGATGGGAGAGAGCATATGGCTTTACATCAAAACCTGCCCACTTTCGGAATGACTACTAGTAGCAACATATTGTCAGAAGTTGGTAAAGAGAACTTACAGTACATCTACTACCAACATGGTGCTTTCTCGTCTTCACCAGATTTACAAAGTAGTGAATGCAATGCATCTGTTGCACCATTTATCCCTTCACAGTCTACTAGAAGCATGACAGAGCAACCACATGGTATACCATTAGACACAATTGCTTCTGAGTTTTCTATGAGGAGCCAAAATTCATCAGTCCATCACAATTTTGTTGTGCCAGAGACAAAATACGGTCATCAACATCCTCCTGACTCTTCTGAGTTAAGGCATATTGACTCCCTAACCAAGACAGAGTCTGTACTACCAATATCAGTAAGTATATAACCTTTAATTTATCAAATGAATTTTGTGTTTGCATGTAAGAATCATAGTATTTTCATTTTGTAATTCAGTATCCAGATATGGTTTCTTCTTCACTAAGGGTGGTTCTTGTCCCTAATGACGATCTTGCATACTATCAGAACCAAAAGGAAGAAAACATAGTCACTGGCAAACAATCTTATGAATACATTGATGAATATAGCATCAATAATCCAAAATCAACAACAGTGGTCAAGGATCCAATTGATTATATTTCTCCAGGTATCTGTTCATGCTTACAAGTTGTCTCAAATACAAATAAAGAGGACAAAGTTGAACATACATCTCTTGAAAAAGCAGGGGCAGTGTTTGTTAAATCTAAATCTAAAAGTAAGGTGAGCATCTAAAGATGATACATATTTGTATGGTTCATGATAATTGACTTATATCACTTGACTTGAGATTATTGTCTACAATGATAGCTTGCAAAAGCTGATAGTGGAAACTTCAATACGCCTATTGGTGATTCAGAAACGGCTGAAACTGAATCTGAACTTTATGGGTTACAGGTATAAAACCACTACATTCTGATATATTGATGCATATTTTGCATTTTCGACTTCAATATTGCCACGGACCCTCAAATATTATTTAGTTGATTATAATTACTTATTTATTTATCTCCATTTATCACTAACTAGTTTTGTTGACCAATATGAAACACGAGGTTGATGATAAATTCTATATACTCTAAACTATATCGTGAAGTTGAATTTCAGAAATATAAAGTTTACTTAAAAAGAGATATTTCAAACTATTGTTCTAAAAGTAACACCATTAGGCTTGCAAATTTATATTCTTCTATGTTTCTATTGTTCCTTCGTTATGTTGTTTCAGTAGGAAAATTAAAAGAAGGCAGATCAAAACCCACAAGTAACCATGTTTAACCCCAAATGTTTGATGTGTAAAAATGTAGATTATTGAGAATGGTGATCTCGAAGAACTACATGAGTTAGGATCTGGAACCTTTGGAACGGTTTATCATGGCAAATGGAGGGGAACGGATGTTGCAATTAAGAGAATAAAAAATAGTTGTTTTGCTGGTAGATTGTCAGAGCAAGAGCGGTTGGTAAGTCTCCATACAATATGAGCAAATTGAAGTTGCTAGTATCTTTATTTTTTCTTTTCAAACTTCTATTATAAAATTTATTGTAAAAATTTATGCATGGAATTTTTTTACCATGATGAATATGGAAGCAAATTTCATTGACTTGAAAAATATCACTGGCCATCAACATAAAGTCGTATAGAATAATTTTGTTTGAGGATGATTCTTAGTTATATGCTTATTGCTTCTATTTCTCCAGACTAAAGATTTTTGGAGAGAGGCAAAGATTTTGTCAGCTCTTCACCATCCAAATGTGGTAGCATTTTACGGGGTAGTTCCAGATGGCCCAGGTGAAACATTGGCAACTGTAACAGAATACATGGTGCATGGATCACTGAGGAATGTTCTCTTGAAGAAGGAGAGGCAAGCAAGCTCCCACATATATAAGTAGCAAACTATTAATGAAATTTGAATTTATCACTCTTACTAAAATATATTTGCAGAGTGCTCGACCGTCGTAAAAGGGTCATGATTGCAATGGATGCAGCCTTTGGAATGGAATATTTGCATTTGAAAAATATTGTTCATTTTGATCTGAAGTGTGATAATTTACTTGTCAATTTGGGCGATCCTGAAAGACCTGTATGTAAGGTACTTCGCAGCACAAACAATATTTTTTTCTTCTGACATATGAGCCTTTAATGAATACACAATTATTGTATCATTTTATTTATTTTTTGAAGTTATTTTTAAAAAAATATTGCCTAGCTATTAATACAAAGTTAACCCCAACTGTTAACCCGTCTTACATAATGTCGCTGTCAGGATATACTTTCTTTGTTTTATTTTCCTTTAGAAATAATTTTGTTTAAAGAAAATTATTGGACTGACCTCTTTGGCTAAAATTTGATCAATAGGTTGGAGATTTTGGCCTATCAAGAATTAAACGTAATACACTTGTTTCGGGTGGTGTCAGAGGGACTCTCCCATGGATGGCACCAGAATTACTAGATGGGAACAGTTGTAGAGTATCTGAGAAGGTTCGGAACTTCATATGTCTATCCATCTTCTTTTATTTAATTTGACCGTGCACTTTCTAGCGGATAAAGTAAGTACTTTCTTGGAAATTATATCATTGAATTGTCTAATTTTTTGTCATCTTTAGGTCGATATTTTCTCATTTGGCATAACAATGTGGGAAATCTTGACTGGGGAAGAACCTTATGCTAGTATGCATTGTGGTGCCATCATAGGTAAGATTTTGTCATGTGCAATTACAAAGACACATGTTGTTGTAAGAGTATTTTATCATTGAAGTTTTTTTCTTCGAAGATCCCACAAACACCTGTTTTTCCTGTCATGAATGTGGACGTCACTAATTAAAAGAGTGGCTTTAGGAAAAATAGGGAAGAGATCTATCTTTCTTTTTTTTCTAAAAGATTTTTTTCCCATTTATTTAGTTTTACAAGATAGAAATAGATAGAAAAATGAATCAACAAAACCATCTTATTTTTATTTGAAGTATACAAGACAATATACTTTTATGTTTCTTTAGTGTATTTTACAGTTGGAAATTGGAATAAAACACTCTCAAGTGAACTTGTCAATAAACTGAAACAATAGAGGAGCCTTGCAATGCACTCTGACTTAAATTAACTATGGATATAATCTTACTTTTTAACTTTAGAGACAAGTTAACTTTAGAGTAGCCTTATCCTTTGCAATTTAGTCTTAGTAAATATAATACTTATTGCAACACCCCTCCCTGCAAATAAAATAAATTTTTATTTGCTTGCCAATCCAAACACCCTTTTAGGAAAACAAAAAGAATTTAATAAATTTATTTGAAACATTCATCTGCTAACTTCCTATTTGTAAAACTTTAATGCATGTAATTATTTTATTTTTTGGAACTTCTTTCGTATAAAACTTTGTTAATTTGATTGGTACACGGTGGTTAACCGGTTATATACCTATATCTAATGCTACTTATGTATATTTAGCTTACTTGTGGCAATGTGTTGCAATTGATCAATGACCATACTGTTTCGTTTATAAGCTGTTGTATTTTTATCGTTCAACATAAAATCATGTTTGGAATCTAATGATGAGTTTGTTACTACTAATTATTTAATGAAGGAGGTATTGTTAGCAACACACTCAGACCATCTATTCCGAAACGATGCGATTCTGAGTGGAAAAAGTTGATGGAAGAATGTTGGAGCCCTGATCCTGAAGCCAGACCATCCTTCACAGAAGTTAAAAATAGACTCCGCAACATGTCAGCTGCATTGCAGAAAAAGAGACCTAATGTTGGGAATAGGTGAAAACATATATTTCTTGTAAATTAATGCAAATACAAAAGAAAATGGAATGTGTTGTTTCAGGTGGTTAGCATTGTTTGTATAGAAGTCATAGTATAGGTGTGCATTTTGAAAATGAGTAAAAGCCATTTATAAATTCCTCTGCATTTTTAATGGCTCAATCTTAATATAGTTAGATTAAATATTATCGTGGAGAGTCTTGAGTCTTGTGGTTCAAATTTTGAAAACAAACTATCAATTTATGAAGACGAGACTCCATACATATATGCCCTTACTTGGTAGGGAGTCTCATGCGTCGCCTTTTTAGATACGCCTCCCTAAAACTTGTCCAATTAATAAAGCAAACACCCCCTAACAAGCACATTACTCGTATACATACACAAATTTACAGGAGTAGTTACTATATCCTACTTTGATTATGTTTAGCGGGCAATATCAAACTTGTCACAAGTAAATGTTAGTTATATCTACAATATTTATTATACACTAGTTGGAGACCCGTGTTATCGCACGAGTGTCGCGCTGCGTTAATCTGCAGTAACGGCTTGAGAAATATACTACCTCAGTCCCTAATCACTAAATCAGTCACTAAAATATTTTAGATGTATTAAGAACTAATCATAATTGTTTTAAAAAAAGTAATAATTTTTTTTGAACAGCAAAAAAAAAAAGTAATAATTAATCATAATATATAAACGAAATAATGAGATTAGTTATGTTACTAAATTATCATAATTAAGTGTTCTTGTGTTCATCGCTATATATCATAAGTATAAAGTGTAATGTATTGACTTAATTAATATAGGATGTGATACACATAATATTAATTAAAATGTATAATTTTTTTTTGAACAACAAAATATATTTATATATAAGAATCGGAGTAAGTACAAGTGGCACTCGATCCACCCTAATAGAAATAGTACATATGATATTTGATCAACTAAAAAACAATACCAAAAAACATCTATGTATCTTGTTAAGAGTTATCTTGCTAAGTGTAAAACAAGATAAGGGATATTCATCCATGGATTGAAAGAAACATATATATCATGAAGGAATTACAACTTCTCAAAAAATATTTTTCAAACACTCTTTATTTCCATAAGTGTCTTGTAGAACAAATCAACATGACAAGGAAGCCATAGTGGACCATCATTTGGAAATTCATATTCATTTCCAACATCTTCTAAAAGTTTTTTGAACAAAGGATGATTGAATGTTTTGATCTTGATCATCAATCTCTGCTTTTCCGGTCCAACGTAGACATGAAGATAACCATGTGGTGGTTTCTTATCTTTTTTCTTTTTGTGGCACTTTTCCTCTAACTTAACATAGCCGCCACTTTCTTCTGGATACAATCTCTTGCAGTTGCTGCTTCTCCATGCCTTAAACTTCTTCACAAAGTCCATATTAATTACTGTGATAGTAATTAATTGGTATCAAGGTTATACTCACCACAACTCCACAAGCAAGATATATATAGTTTGATTAATGTGTGTGAAACAGTAGGACTCGAGTCCTACCTATATATATACATAGAGGGCGGTGTAGTCCCCAACAAGTTTATTGGTTATATATATGTTGGATCTCACACGGCCCACACTATTTTCTACACTTTTTTTTTTACAAAATTTTCTATATATTTGTTGAGTCATATATCTATCTATTCCACGTACCAAAAAATATATCTATCTATTCCTTATTTTTGTTATTATTATTTAAATTTATCATCAGTATTGGATAATTTTACGTGAGAATTATATTATTTTTGGAACAACAAAGGATTTATATACATATTGTCAAAAAAAAAGTGACTCAACCCACCACTAAAAATATTGTATCTATCTATCTGTTTTTTTTTTTAAGCAATCTATCTATCTATCTATTATAAAAGCATGAACATTTGTATTATTATAAAATAAAAGGTTGAAGTTTGCTTAACCCTAAATTTGAAATTTTTTCCACCCATAAATATCTCTGCAGTTTTGTTCTTATTTTTTAAATAATTTTTTATTATTATTTAATTTGATATAATATCTCAACAATTTTGTTTCTATTATTAATTTTTTTTATTACTTAATTTGACAAAAATATCTTAACAATTTTGTGCCATATGGAGGTAACGATGATCAACCGAAAATTCTTGCTAATTTGGATGTGATAAACCAAAAAATAGGACGTATGTGTTCTTCAAATGTCCATTAGCTATAGAAAGTTGCAGAAGAATATTAAGTTGGTTGAAGCTCACTTGTGTGTTTATAATTCACCTTTGGAGAATTGTTTGCAATTTAAAGGATATGTTGATCTTAAAGAGTCTCACATCAAAAGTGAGGGATTAATATTCTCACTGTCCTAAAACTTTAGTTCTTTTTAATTTTGTCCCAATACTTTGATCTTTTTCGAAAATTAAAGTAAAATTAATAATGATTTATCATTTGTACACTCTTATAAAAATTAAAACAATTATTAAATAATTTTTTTCTCTCTTAATAAAGTAAGAATAAAAATAACTTAACTTATCAATCTTTATTATTTTTTAATCTACGTACAAAACTTTAAAAGACCAAAATTTTGGGACAGAGAGTATACATGAATTTCTATGTAGAGGTAATTTTCAATTTTTTTCTTTTTTTTTTGACATAAATAAAAAGATGTTCATTCATTCAAATAGATAGATTACATTAGATGCTATTACAAATTCAACACCGCTAAAAACATAAAAGGACGAATCTGCGAACAATCTCACAGCATCCAAGTTAATAGCATGAAACGGCTTATTTTTGCCTATAAATAATGTGATAAATTTAAGGTAACCAGAATACCTATGCCTCCGGATCTACATCTTGAGGAACTTGTCACTTGTTGAATCAGTAGCCAATCAAAGTTGATCTGTCTTTCCGAACCAAACAAACACCGCACAAGACGGGAAAGCAAAATGTCGCACCAAGACGACGAGCAAAGAAACGCCGTACTAAGACGACGAACAACAAAACGCCGCACTATAAGACGACGAAATCACAAAGAAAAATACTAAATATTTTGTGAAATTCACTTATTTTAATAAAAGAAAGGAAAAGAACAAATTAGAGGGGTGATTTTAAATCAAAAATTGATCTAAAATCACCCCCTTTTGGTGATAAGGAGAAGAAGAAAACTAGGGAAAAAAAAGGGAACGGCGGCAGTAAGAAACGTACTGGGGAGAGCCAAATTTTTCATAGAAAAAAAAAGGTAATTTTCAATTTATAAGTCAGTTTTATAGAATTAAACTAGATTCAACTCTTAATTATAATAAAATTGTATCGAGGTCTCTCCAAGATAATGTCGGGAAAGTGGTATTATTCTAAATTAAAATAAATAAGAAATGTTTCATTTTAAAATTCACAAAGTACTCTATCTTATTACAAGAGTCTATATATACAAGTCCATAATAACTTTATACCCAAAAGCTGGTAACCAACATCACAATCCATATTACTAGAACGACAAGACAATGAAGAAGGGGAAACTGAACTATGTTTGTGACCCTTGGAAGTAATATTCAAATTTCTTATTATATTCTCTCATTCTTTTGGCTAAATATCCAAATAACACTTACAAAACAAAAACTAATCACTAAATCACTAAAATATTTAAATTTATTAAGAACTAATCATAATTGTTTAAGAAAAGTAATAATTAATCATAAATTTATAATATAAATGACATAATGAGATTAATTATTATTTTACCAAATAATCATAATTAAGTGTTTTTTTTGTTGATCAATGTATATCATAAAATAAATATAAAGTGTAATGTATTTTTAAATATATATACTTGTATTTTTATTTAATTAAAAATCAATATTTTTAAATAGAAAATATTGATTAAAAATCAATATTTTTAAATATATATACTTGTATGTAAAAATATTGTAATTTTTTTTAATCAAATAATTTAAAAAATCATCTTTTTTTCGTTAATAAAAGTATTTTATAAGTTCATAAAAAATAAAATACATGTAGTTGCAAATTCCATCCTTTTGAATCATGTAATCTCTAAAGTGATTAATATTAGTCATTAATTAACAAATAATATTAAAAATACATCATAATAAATTATAAAACTGTTTGTGTGAAATTCTAGCTAGACTACTTGATAAATAAATAAAAATTACAAAATAAAAAAATAAAAAATAAAAAAATTACAAAATGATTTAAATTATCATTGATATTTTCACTTTAGCCTTCTCAATTGAAAAAAAAAAAGCCCATAATTTTGGCGCGAGTACAAATTGAGTTTTGAATTTCACTTTCTCTTCAACTCGATATTTGACTCAAATTCTCACCCAACGCAATGAACTCAAAACCAAAATCGAAAAAACCCACACCGATTAGGGTTTTCGGCCAACGATCAATTTCTTCAACTTTTCGCACTCTTCAACCTAATTCGTAAGTTTCTCTATTCCATTCCATTCCTTAATTTCAGTAACTGCATCAGTTATTTCTTCATCACATTCTTACTCTCGTTTCAACCAGTTCTAGTAATTCGGAATCAACTGCGAGAAATCAATCACCGCAAAAGAAAAAACCCACTCATTTATCGCTTTCTCACTTCCTCGATCGCAAACTGCATAAATCTTCCCCAATTACTCGCACAGTTCCGGTAATTTTTATTAATTATGTAATTTTTTAGTATCATCTTTTATTTTGTAGATATGTATGAACAGGTATCATATGAATACACGGATTTTGTTGGTAATTGGTCTTATTATTGGGCATTTTTTAGGTATTTAAGATTTTGGGCTGATTAGGCTATGTGTGTATAAACAACTTAATTAAGCACTTATCGTATAATTGCTTATGTATAAGTTGTTTCTATAACAGGAGATAAAATAAATTCAAGTTGTTTTTGTATAAGCTATAAGTTGTTTTCATACGTTATACTAGAGAGTTTATGGACATGTCATTAGCTTTATTCATAAGCTTTCATAATCAGTCTAGCAAGCATGTGATTATGTCTGTATATAAGCTGAAATAAGCTAATCCAACTAGGTATTACATAGCGTGTTGATTTATTTGTTGTTCATTTCAAAAACACTTTTTTTTTTTTTCTGGTGATGTTTTCTCATGTTTTTTTAAATAGGGGAAATTGACGCCTTTTGCATCTCCTCTGGGTTTGAGGATACCGACGAGTGAGGAGGTTGGAAGGGTCAAACAAAATGAAGAAGAGAGAAAGGGTGTACCTGCCGATGAGAAGGTTATTTTGGGAATGTTCAAACATACTGAAGAAGAGGGAAAAAATGACTTGGTTATTCCATTGGATGATGATGAAATAGAAAATTCAGTGGCAGATGATGTTCAACAATCAAAGAAAAGGAAAAACCCATTTGAAGGTTTGCCTTCTTATCATTATTCTTATTGGAAAATTGAACTATTTTAATGGCAAACAATCAATTAAAGTATAATTGCGTTTTTAAGTTAACTATTTATACCATTATTACATGAGTACTTAATAGACTAATGACTGCACATGAGGTTCTTTGCCTTATTTATTGATGTCATTGTCGTAGGAAGGTCTGTGTTTCAGTCTATTTTGCTTGGTGTGAAAAACAATTCACACAGACCAATATTAGTAATTAGTTGTTAGGTTAGTATTTTCTCCTTCACTAGGGTTTGAATCCTGGTCATTTGACTCAGGCTTTAGCTCAAAGCAGTTGAACTACCCAACCCCAATTTGATTTCGTCGTTTGCCCCCATTTTTTATATGCTTCTTTAGGGAACTTCACTATATAACTATATCTTTATTTCATATTTTTTGTGTGTTCAGCCTGATATTTGAGTTTGGTGACAAGTATGAGTCTTGCACTGCTCTTAGGGTTTTATTGTTTAATTTTATAATTGATTGGCCATCCTCTTTTCAAGTGAATATTTATTAGTTATACATTACTCAGAGGAAGACATGAGATTTGTCTCTACTATAGGCACAGGACAGCTGTATAGTGATTTATATATTGAGATGGAATTGTCTAAAGATAAGACATTTTCTTTTCTGTAGCTAGATTGGTGTCGAGACTCAATAACCTATCAAGATGGATGACTTATGGTCAAACCAATAGGATTGGCAGATCATAACTTTATAAATTTTAGTTTTTGAGGTTAAGACACCAAGAACTGTAGTGTAAGATTGCAAACTTGTTTCTTGGGCTGATTTGGAGCATAACTATTACATGATGCTAGTTTTCACCCAGATGAATATACTGACTGATATTGGATAGTTGATGTGAATGTGATGAAATGCATGAAAAGATAACCATGAAGTCATGCTATACTGAGGTTTGAGATTGCATTTGCATGGACACTTGGACATAAATAGAAAGAACAAGATAATGTATACTTGTTGAACTCTGGATCATAATTTTTCGTTTCTTCTCTGGACTGTTCATTGTTCTATATGTTAATAGGTGGACATGAGAACCAAACTGTTCGAAAGGGTGTGGTAGTTCTTGGAGGTGAATCAAGGTTGAAGCCAAAAAAGCAGATAGAAACTGACTCCAGCGGCATAAAGCAAAAACCTTATAATCACTGTATGATTTACATGTATACATATATTTTATTATAGAGGATAGTTTTGAAAATTTTCATTGACATTACTATTTATGTTTTTGATGAGCAGATGCAAATGGTCGCGGCTGGTGGGACTACGACATGGAAGGTGTTGATAATGAAGAATTGGGGGCCGGTGAAGTATGGGAGGGGGTGGGATCCACCACACTTGGTGGTATAGTAGATTGGCATTGATCTTGATACTGTATATGTTTGTATGTGACAAACGTTTGTACCGTCGCTTAGCTTAGCTTTGAGATCAATCCATTCATAAACTCATTTGTTCTGTGTAGACAAAAAGTTCATCAAGGTGTATAAATTCTTAGTTCACTTTGATCTATTTAATTTACTCCAAATCATATGTTGAAAGTGTTACTTGCCTTAGATAGTTTGATAAGTATCTGTTTAAAATGTAGCAGACGTATATATTATATTTGGAATTGGAATTGCTAGCCATTGTAACAGAGATTATGGCATTTACTATTTAGATTGTTTTATATTCCTATGCCTATATAGACCTGAGTTTGTACTATGCTTGGCTGCTTCATGTTTATTGCTTTTGTCATTCAATGCAGAGCATCCCAAAATTTGCTTTTGTCTACTTTAATAAGTGGATCCTAATCTTTTAATTGTTTGCTCCACTAATCTTTTAAGTGTATTTATCTCTCTCTTATAAATGGATAATAAATGGAGCAAAGTTAAACTCATGAAAACTAGTACTCGTATAACCTATTTTCTATCCTTATTTACCTCTCATAAATGAAAAATAAAAAATGGAGCAAACAAAAACTCATAAGATTAGACCAAGACATTTTTTTTTTTTGATACAAGACATTTGATTCAAATGATTAATGAGTTTTACCAAAAGATAAATTTTAAATAATTTAGGTACGATTTTTTGTATGTGTTAGAAAATCTCATATCGATTACGTGACGGTTTGAATATGTATTTA
The DNA here is from genome assembly GCA_951804385.1 of Trifolium dubium. NCBI lineage: Eukaryota > Viridiplantae > Streptophyta > Magnoliopsida > Fabales > Fabaceae > Trifolium > Trifolium dubium. The sequence goes on along the minus strand of OX638064.1, from coordinate 50,718,896 downwards.
CAAAATAGAGAAAATTATCATCTTACAAACTGATTTTATAAGATTGAATTAGATTCAATACTCAATTCGACTAGACTTTAATTACCTCAATCAAACTCTGAATTATTAAAAGTTTCGATAGAGTGTGCCGGTTAAATTTTCCGTAAAAAATCTCATAAGATAACTAGTAAGTGGCAAGTGCACCACAAGATGCTGTAGCCTGTAGGGTAGGTAACTATGACGCGTATGCCATTTACACCCACAAACTCAAACTAGCTCACGATGATACCATCCCTCCAGATGCACACATATACCAAACATCACAATCGAACGGTTCATATGAATTCCAAATGATAACGTAAACAACACCAACACTACATAGTAACAAACCACCTAACAAGTCCAAGGTTACGACCACCTGACAACCTGGATTTTCACATCACCACAAATCGTTGATTCGTACATTTTCGTATTTTTGCGCAATAAATAAATTAACCATTTTCTTCAAAAAATAAATAATTTAATTTATTAATATTTTCAGTACCACCCAAAAAAAAAAAAAAATCTTGGTGTTATTATAAAACTCCGTAGAAAAAAAACAAAGTCGTGTTTTGATAATAGAGAGGGGAATTTTGGTTTACAAAAAACCTCGTTCCCCTCTCAGAGACGATGGCTTCTTATGGATTTCCTTCAGGATTAGGTTTGCAACAAGAATTTCTCATCAAGGTATCAAATTAACGTTCATAATTTTAATCTCACTGAAGTGTTTTATTTTTTTTTTTTTTTTGTGTTTTGATTGAAGTTTTTGTTTATGATATTTATTGATAGGGTTGTCAACAATTGGTACCAAAACCAGAAATGATTAGATATCAGTGTCCTAATCTTAGGTTAAATTCATCCGAGGAATCAAGAATCACATCAAAAGAGTTGTTTCATTCTAATCACTTTCTCAATTTTGATTTCTCAGCTCTTAAGCCAACAATGTTTGTTGATGTACAAGGTGTGTTAGCTAGTTCATTCAATTCAATTGTGTTTTTGATTATACAATGTTAATGTTATATAATTTTAGTTTATTTTCTTTGTTCTGTGTATTAGTAGGTTTGATTATTGAGCCTGTTTATGTAGTGTCTAAGATGATTTATGTTGCTAAATCCTTTGTTTTAATGTTATGTGTCTTACTCTAATTAATTTCACTTATCTTTTGGTTGCAGCAACTTGTCCAAGCACAATACTTTTCAGCTCTAGCGTCGTTGATAAATGCACTCCGCATGATAAAATTTTGCAGTGTATCACATCTGAGACTGCTGAAGCAGCTATAGGTGGTGTTCATAAAGCTTTGCTGTCTGACTTGATGGGTTTGCAACATTCAGGCATTGATATACCTCAATTACCATTACCACCTCTCGTCTACCCAAATAAGATATTCTATTTCTCGAAGCCTTTGCTTGATATATTTCAAGATTCAGCCCTTCGTTCAAAAATTACAGTTCATCCAGATGGTCAAGTCACATTTATGGGTACAGAAATTGAGATGAAAGATCTTCTTGCTGTAGTTGCCGAGTCATACTTATCAGAACACACACATAAGGGCGAAAAACAGTCTATGCTTGTTCCACACTTCAGATGGTATGTTAATGTGGACTCGTTTTAAGATTCAATTGACCAAACTTCAGTAGGTAGTACTTATTTTGGTCACTTTGAAAAATCACTTCGCTCGTGTTACTCCTGTCTTGCCGGGTGCTGTGTTAGTTTGGGTCCTTGGGATACTCTCTTTTGAGATAGCTGGGAATTTGTTCATTGGGACAACAAACTTCCTTTTTTATACCAGTTTTTCGAATAAATTTATCAAATTTTGAAGTAAATACAAAAATCAAAATGCTTATATGATAAGTTTAACTACGATAAGTTATAGTTAAAATTGACGGTTGGCTTGTTCTTGTATAGTGGCTCCTTGCCTCAACTGATATTTCAATATGCTTTTGAAGTTTACACACATGCGTGCTTCAGTTTTAGATAATACACATATATTTTGATTCCCTGTATTCAATATTCTATTATTGTTATGCTTATCAAGCAACTGACCTTTTGGGAGAATCTATGTGGACAGGCTGAAAATAAATGAAGTAGAGGCCAGAAGTCATTCCTCCACATTGGACATTCACTCTACATCGACTGTTCCTATAAAAAGGTACGCAAAATATGCTTTCCACGATTGTTGGCCTCCTCCTGAATTTTAACACACAACATGCTGTTAAGGGAAGTTATTTTTATCCAAAAAAAAAACTGTTCATAATCATTCTATCCTCTGTAAAATCCATACCAAAAAAAAATTCTATCCTCTGTAAAACAAATGCATCATTGGTCTGAGGGCTTTTCATCTAAAAATGGTTTAATTGTATACCCCACTTAAGTTATACATTTTGTTTCCTTCATATGATGTGGATAATCCATCTAGAGAGTGGTTCTCGGAATTCTGTTTCAATCCTGCTTCAACTCGAGATGTGACCAAATTGGTTCTTATAAGACTTGAACAATTTTAATCCCGTATAGGACTGAGTTAGGCCTAGCTCAAATTATAAGAGAAATAATCATCTGATGAGAGAAAAATATCTTCTTGCAGAATGTCTTTTTTGGCAATACATTTTTCAACATCATGATATACAGGATTCATGTCTGATTTTTGGGCTGTATTATTGATTTCTTTTATGTTAACTATTTATATCGCCAGTTGCTTATGAAATATATTAAAATTTAATGTTTTTCTCTTGTTTTGAAGACCTGAGAAAGTCAAAACAAAGCCTTCACAGAAAAAGAACAAGAAAGTAGCCAGGGAGAGGGATCTCTTCAAGAAGAACTACGTTCATGCATGTGAGAGCCTTCTGTTCTTAATGGCTGATAATAGGCATCATCGGGAAACAGCAATTCTTTCACTGAAGAAATCTGGCCCGGAGCTTTCTGAGCTCCTGACACAATTCTCAGCTGGCATTGCTGGTACTGGTCTTGCTGTTGTGCTATCTGTGGTCTGCAAGCTAGCTTACGGAAGGGTCCCATTTTGTGCGTCTAAAGCCTTCAACACCGGGTTGGGTTTTGGGCTGGTTTGGCTATCTTGGGGAGTAAATAAGCTGAGGGATACAATTGTTAACATAAACAAAAATGCTGGAAAGATGGGATTGAAAGATAAGAAAATGATTCAAAAGGTGGATAAGAGCCTTAAAGAAGTTTACTTTAGAGCTGCAGCATTGCTAGTAGTGGCAGCGCTAAGTCTTGCTTGAGCATTAATGCATTATCTCTGAAGACACAATCTCATACAGTTTGAACTTTAATGCAATAACCGCTGTATGTGATTTATTGGATGTTCAGCTTGGTGTCTGCTGAAGTGATAGCCAAGCAGAGAGTAATCTTGTTTTCAAAACAACTCAACCTTCACTTAATCTTCGAAGCACGTGATTATGGATGTTTGGCTTGATCATCACTATGGTATGGTTATTTGTGATTAGGTAGTTTGAATTATCCAAGCAAGTAAAGTAAGCATATGCTTGGGTTTATAGCAGTAAGAATGTAAGATAAGTTGTAAAGTCTAAGGTAGAATTTCGCAATGAAATGAACCGACTGATTTAATGAAAATGTCATCAGGTTTTCCTTTCCTCATAAAGGTTACGTATCTTAAGCATAGACTGCCACAGATTTCAGCTCCCACAATCATATTAGGCAAAAGTCATATTTAATAGATAATATATGCATTGTTAAGTGATGCGATGCATGCAGAAACATAGTTATGCTATGGCTCATAATAATAATACATAACTGTAATTTAGTGATTTACTCTGAAAGAAGACATCATGTAAACAGTAGGAAGTGCACTGAGGTATGCTGTAATGCCGGTGCTTCTAATTTTTATCAGAACTAGCAGTAGTCTGAGCCTCAGTACATAAAACTGAGGTGTCACTCTACCACAGAAATAAGGGAGTGGAAAATCAACCTTGGAGTTGCTGTTTTAGTATTAGAGCCATCAGTTTTATGCGAACAAAACTAAAAAGTTGTCTACATATCTTAAAATTAATGACCCTAAATATTAAGAATGGTAAAATATAGACATTTGATAATGCATGAGATATTTAAAATTTCATAAATTTGAAAACGTAACGACGGAATGTAAATATATGTTGAAGTCTTGTATGAGGATGGAAATTGGTCTCATAATTGGAAGATGCAGGTTTCTCACAATGTTTAAGTCTGCATTTGGCATGTATGCTTAGGCCGTTTTCACGTGGGTTGATTTTTGCCTTTGCAGGGTGTTATTCTTCTGTCAAACAGTAGTGTGTTGTTTGCGATAGATCAATTGGAAATAGCTTTCATTCCTTTGTGCAATGTTTGTATAGCAGGCAATGTTGGGAAGAATAATCATGTTCTTCCAAAAGTTTGTGCCTCATAGCTGCTAGGATAACAAGAAACTATTTGGAATGACGATTCGGGGTTTGTGGAAAAACGCAATACTTGGTTTTGGAATCTAACTTTGAAGTTATTCAGCACAGAAAGGCTATCTTAGAAGATTGGGAGATTATTAACATGAAAGAGGAGACTGGAATGTTTAATAGATCTGTGCACAAGATTTGAATTGTTTATCAACATGTTGCCACTATCATAAAGTTTGAAATGTAACTTTGACGTGACAGTTTTGACGATCATTTACCGGTTTTGGTAGGTGCCTAAGATATGAAATGCCAATTTGATCTCATCCCTGCTACCATTTCGCGAGTGAATCGCCGAACGGTTGCATCTGCTCTTCAATTTACCACCTTGGCCTAAGCAACATGATATTTGAGCTAGACCGCAAAGATGTAGCTAATAGTCTTCCAACCTTCTTTTTAAAAGACAACTAATTCTTAGGCAAAGGAAAACCTGATGTTCTTATAGCCAAATGAAGAAACCTTCTTTCTTTGATGGCAAACAACCGAGTTCAGTTTGATTCAGAGGCTAGCAAATATAGCAGCTAGCTAAAGCGACTATAAGTTTAGCTGGTCTCCATGCTTTATTTTCAAGTTATCATAATATAGATACGAAATTTCACTGTCATTTATCAGTGACTAATTTCTGTCGAGAAATTTGTTGAGAGCAGAGCACTGATCACAACTTACCACATTTGAGAGATAAATTTTGGAAAAGATGATCAATCATGCAAACAATTCTTTTACATATATCATCAACCACACTAACATGGGAAATTTATAAACATACTCAACTGCATTTTTTTTATAAATGAATAAAAAGATGAATTAACATTGCGAAAACTCTTATACCTTCTGTTATGTAAATAAAATTTGTTTTAAAAAAATTGATGTATTTTGGATCAAATCAAATTTTTGTTAATATTTGAAATCAAAGTTTAAAAAAAACATAACAAAGATAAAGTTTTTTTTATTACAAAAGATAAAGTTTTTTTTTGGTAAGAAAAGATAAAGTATTTTGAAATAATAAGTTATACTACTAATATATTTTTTCACAATAGAGTGGGCAAATGTTATTATGCACAGGGGGGATCCATGGTGCATATTGCATAAGCACCATAATTACTCGCGTGCCCCCAGAAACTTCTCGCGCGCGCCCCCAACGCCGCCCCCAATGTCAGAATCGATTCTCCCTAAAAGCCAAAATCGATTCTCGATATTCACTGAAGGCATAATCGATTTTCACTGGTCAGAGAGCAGACCATAATTGATTCTCAATTGTCAGAATCGATTCTGAATCGCCAGAACTCATTGTCTAGTCTGAGAGCAGACCAAAATTGATTCTCACTAGAGGCCAAAATCGATGAGAATTGATTCTCGCTGGTCTGAGAGCAGGTCAGAATCGATTCTCAATTGCCAGAATCGACTCTCACTGGTGGGGGGCTGGGGGCGCTCGCAAGAACATTTGGGGGGAGGGAGCGTGTGAGCAATTTTCTTGCTTTTGCATGATGCATAAATGATCATTATATGTAATAATTAATCCTCAAACATGACACACACAATAGCAAAATTCTTCACAAGAAGACTCAAGTAAACACACGTTAAAAATTAATTTACTCTTATAAAATAATATGTTTCTTTTGAGTAAAATAAATTTTTTTTTGATTGAAGAACAAAATAATTTAAATTTTAACCCAAAAAAATTAACAAATTATGACATTGATTGACTCATTTTGTGAGGAGGACCCCCTAACACGTAGGCATATCCATTTTCTTTTGCCCTTTCCTTCATTTCACTCATTGCATCAAATTCCCTCATTTTCCTCCAATTTTCATTTTCCATTCCATCGATCTCAAAAAACAACTAATCAAAAACCCTTCATTTTCATTTTCTCTAACCTAAATCGTTGCAAATACTATCTTCAATTTATCTCAACCCAAAAACCCTTTTTCATCCTTTTTAATTCGAACCAAAAAAAAATGATTCTTTGAACTACTCAGTGTTGTTGAAAATGGCGATGGTTCCTTGGCGTGGCCTCAGTTGTTGTTTGAGTGCTGCTGCTCTTTATCTTCTCGGTAGAGCCAGTGGCAGGTAGTTATATAACAGTTATCACCATGATCTTGTTATTATTTTTAGGGACTAAAATCAAAATTCGCTATATTTCTAGGACGAAAAACTTATTTAACTCTTGTTGTTTTTTTATAGGGATATTGATGTTCTTAAATCGGTTAACCGGGTTAATCAGCTGAGGGAGCTAGGTTTGTGTTGTTGATCATTGATTTTGTTTTTTTTTTTTCTAATGCTGAATTTTAGTATTGTTGTGTTGAATAACATGGTTGTAGTGATTGGTATTAAAAAATAATGATTTTTTGTTTAATTTTACAACTGGGTTTTATTTTTGATGTCTTGTATGGGTGTTTAGTATTTTTAAGAAGGATTATTGGTTAATCTGGTTGGATAAAGTGCTTTTTTGCATGTTTAAAATTTACATTTCATGAAAGTAAATAAATTTACAATCTTTATTTTTCGTGTTGATAATACTGCCCGTTTGATTGGTAGCATGATTGGATACAAGTTGTTGTTTGAACGTGTAGTGTTTTTTTAAGAATGGTTGGTTTTTTTAATGGTACTAGCTTCCTGGGGGGATAATGTTGGTGGAATTTGACCGGAAATTGCTTGTCGCCTATCAAATTGAGCTTATTTTTGTTGCATCGCCATATTTATTTGGCATTAACCTTCTTGATGTGTATACCAAATAGTCATGTTTGTTATTAAAAAGTTGATGTGTGCTTCAATGGTGAAGGAGATAGAGAGTAGACGCACTTTCAATATGTTATAGTTAACTACTTGGTAACTAGTGATGCAATTTGTGCTTTTGTGGTTACTGATCATGCTTGGGATTCTTCACTTTTCAGCACAACTGTTGGATGAGGAAATACTTCCCTTGGTTGTTGCAATTTCTGGAAGAGTTGGTTCTGAATCTCCAATTAGCTGCGAGTTCAGTGGTTTAAGAGGTGTAATAGTTGAAGAAACAGTATGTAGACTTACATTTCTCAAGAGCATAAATAATCTCTTTTATAAGGATATTGCTTATCTCATTTTAGCCCTTCACAATTAATACTGATCCTGTTTTACAATTTCCTTTTTAGGCAGAGCAACATTTTCTCAAACAAAATGACGCTGGTTCCTGGATACAAGATTCTGCATTAATGTTATCCATGAGTAAAGAAGTTCCTTGGTATCTGGTGTGTAGTTTGTCTCTTTTCTTCTAGTGTAGTTGTTGTTGTTAGTTATTATCAGGATGATGGGATCCTTGCTTCTTAAATTAAGCTTCTGAATTGAAAACTCCCCTCCTAGAATCAGAAAAGGAAAGTGACAATAAAGAAAATATTTTGCGAGAATAATTATTGAAGATAAGTAGATAACAATTCCTCAATTTTGTGTTAGGATGATGGGACTGATCATGTGCGTGTAGTTGGAGCTCGGGGTGCCACTGGTTTTGTATTACCCATTGGAAGTGAGGCATTTGAAGAGTCGGGACGGTCACTTGTACGTGGAACATTGGATTATTTCCAAGGTCTAAAGGTGGGAGTATTAGTATTTGACTGCACACCGTTCACTCCCTGCTGCTCTCCTCTCCCCCTGCAAAAAATTGAAGCACTTGGATGATTATTTTGTAGACTGACATAATTGAAATTATATTTTCAGATGCTGGGAGTTAAGAGAATTGAAAGGGTACTTCCAGTTGGAACTTCCTTGAATGTTGTTGGTGAGGTAATCTAATTAGTTTCAGAGATATAGCTAGGTACTTTCTTAAGAATATCATATATATTACTGAATTTCTTTATAATTGGCATTAGTAGTGATGCAGAGTAGATAAATAATGGTACAAGACGTATGCCTAATGGTGTAAACTTTAGATGGAAAGGGTTTGTTGTATGGATTATTTTCTACGCATAAGTGAAATGAACTCCATATTATGAGTTATCAAACTCGGATCATAGTCATTAGTCATTCATGGCTGTTTCTCACAAAATTAAATGCATTATAGAATACAATATAATTAAAGAAGTCTTTGTTCCAAAGAAAAGGTTTACAAGGACTGATTTATATTTTTATGTAAGGTCTTAGTTCCTATATTCAGTTTATCAACTCTAGTGTGGTTTTGTGTCTACTAATATTAATCCTTTGCTGTTTCAAACTCTTTTTAAAAGATTAATTTTTTAACTGTATGATCAGGTTGCTAGAGATGATGTCGGAACCATTCGAATTCAGCGACCCTCCAAAGGGCCATTTTATATTTCTACCAAAACGATTGATGAACTCATTGCAAATCTTGGGAAATGGGCAAGGTTGCTTTACTTTATATTTCCTTAGTGTATGTTTTTGCCTACAAGATGTTTTTATTGACTAATTTTTTTTATTAGGAGGTATAAATGCGCTTCTGCGGGCTTGACAGCGTTGGGTGTTTATATGATAGCCAATCATGCTATTCGGTACATCTTGGAAAGACGGCGTCGCAACGAATTGCAGAAAAGGTACGCATCACTGACAACAAACTGAATGCAAAGGCCATTATGCAATGTTGTTGTGAAAAAGAATTCACCGAAAGTTTAAGTGGAAATAAGCCCTATGCTATGCAAATGGCTCCACCCCATTTAACATTGCCTTGCACCCTTAATAATCTGAACAATTTTATGCAGGGTTCTCGCTGCAGCTGCCAAGAGATCTGGACAAGAAAATGGAGGTATATTGCGTTGGTTCTACAAAATTTAAGATTGCAATGGCTGTTTCATTAACTACTTGAAATTTATGATTCTGCACCAGGTGAAAAGGCTGACAGTTTATCAGATGGTGCTAAAAGGGAAAGCGCAATGCCAGATTTGTGTGTAATATGCCTTGAGCAGGAATATAACTCAGTCTTTGTTCCGTAAGCTATCAATCTTATCATCTTTTCTACATACTGTATGTCATGCTATTATAGGAAGCAGTGGCACGAAAAATGACAAGCATGCTTCCATATATGTGAATCTCTGCCCCAATTTCTTTACTTCTTCCACTGATATAGAATATCCCATTACGATTTCATCCTTATGATCTTTATTGAATATTATCAAACATGAAGAAATGGTAATGCGATATTCTATATCAACTCAAAACAACTACATATAACGTATATTTCCATAAATTTCTATTAGCTATATTTCATTCTTAAATTCAGCCTGTCTTACATGCAAAAAAGTCGGACTTTACAGGAGATTCGTGAACTGAGCTAAGCTCTGTTATTTGTATTATATTATATGTGGTGGATACTTCCTAACATACCAAAACCACTTAAATTGAGATGTTCAAAGCTTCCTATAGTAGAACTATCTATTTAATTTCACATTTTGAGTAAATATCCCTAAGATCTATGTTGTGATGTCAGGTGTGGACATATGTGCTGCTGTACAGCTTGCTCGTCGCACTTGACCAGTTGTCCTCTTTGCCGGAGACAGATAGAGAAGGCAGTTAAGACTTTCCGTCATTGAGTATTGAGCATACATAAATTGACATGAGAATGAGGAATCATACCTTATGAATCCAACAGTAACAATTAGTCAATGGTGATTATATAAGATATGCAACTTTTAATCCATCATCTTTGTCTTTGGACAATCTCGAAACCGACCACTTTTCAAATAAGCATCAAGATAACATCAAGATGGTGGCTTACTGTTGGTTCTTTTGGCATCTTAAATTGTAAATATTTACTATCAGAACAAGTTTCATGTTAGTCTATTACTAAGTGCTATCTGTAAGTACCGGACGAGTTTTCCTCGACTTGTAAAATTAATTTTGTTTGTGCCATAAAATGAAAATCGGATTACTGGGAGATCTAAAACCATGATTTCAGGTTTTAATAAAAATATTTTAGAGACTAGAATCGAAATTTGTTTATTTTTCAAAAAGAAAATTTAAATATTGAAGGGATGAAAACCAAATAATTTATTTTACAGTGACCAAAACTAAAATTTGCCACTTTAAGAGAGGCCAAAAATAGTTTTAACTCTTATATTTTCCTTCTGTATCTTTGTATTAAAATTAGGTAGCTGCATCTTGAATTCTACAGAGACAATTAGTTTGGTGAGTTTATAACAAATATTTGTGTAATTGTTTGGAATAAATTATAAAAGTAACTTATGTATGTAGCTTATTTTTCATAAATTTATCGAAATACATAAACATAACTACTTATAAGATAATAAATGTATTATATTTAATTATTCAGTGAAACACCTCTGAAATTGTCCTTTACCATTGTGGTTATGTAAATTAGACATGTGCTGGTGGACAAAACTGATCACAGAACTTCAATTTGGAATATATATCCTAGTTCTTATATTATATTAGGATTTAGGGATGGTAAGAAACTTTAGCCAAGTTGGAAAGGAATATTTTTTTTTATTAAAAGTAGAAAATTAAATGATACTGTAAGATGGGGGTTTTTTTTACTACTATTAGGACTGTTTTGCTTTGGCACTCTATTGGTTGGTATTCTTCCTTTCTTTCTTAACGGATTTGACAAATTGAAATTTCCCTGTGTGTTGGTAAATCAAATTGTTAGATTATAACCAGCTGCAATATTTCCTAGCATTTCACCACTTTTGTGCATCTTCAAATAAGTGCTTTAAATATCAAGTTATCAATTAGCTGATACGTTTATTTGTTAATCCATTTCAGCATCTAATCCTATCCTATCTCTAGACAAGTCAGTCATAGTGCACAATTTTTAATAGAGTGTTTATTATTATGTATAGTTATAAATAATTCAGCTACATCAAAATAACAATTATAAAAGAATATTGGGGAAGTTATACTAATTTATCTTGAAAAAAGGAATAAATATTTGGATTAGTTCAAGAAGCACAACAATTGACAAACATTACTAGTTTTAATCATATGAAACATTTCTTTAAATTTCGGGCTAATATCATAGATTATTTTTCTTTCTTCTTTTGGCATTTCATGGATGTTATTTTCACCAAAAAAATCGACAAGACGACAAGTTGCTATTCTTAACTTAACATACACTAAGACATCACGTTTCTTGCATGGGAAGCTTACGTTATACAAGATTCTTGCAACTTGGTTTTGTTTAACTATATTAGTCTTTGTTGAATCCTATACCATCCATGATTCTCCTCTAAAAAGCCTCTAATGCTAAGTTTCATTTTTCACCCTTCTTTTCTCAAAGTACAAATGTTCCAAATAAGCACTCCTAGTGTGATTGCTAAATTCGTTTGTTTCAAATTAGATCTAAGTGGAGACATGAAAGTGAGTATTGATTCTTGCCATGAAAACTAAAAAAAAGTAATCTCATTAGTGGCTGTTAGGTATCTTATCCAAATAGAATTGATTTATTATTGATTCATTGAAAAGTATGAATTTCACAACTCTAAAGTCTATGATTTGTTATGATATACTCCCTCCGTCCCAAAATGTAAGCAAATTTGACTTTTTAGGTACGTTTGACTATTGATGTATTTAGCTCATATTATGGACCAAATACATCAATAGTCAAATGTACCTAAAAAGTCAAATTTGCTTACTGATTTATTAATCAATGATCCATGATATTCATTAAAAATAAAAATAAATCATGATATTCACTTTGAAAGAGTCTGACCCAAAAATAAAAATGAGTTTATTTTAAAAAATGTCCACATTGGTTAAGGAATCAATCAAAGAAAAGTTTACCTTAAGATTACAAGTTAAACATTTGTTAATGAAAAAATACACTGTTTTCTCAAAAACAAAACTTACTTTTTTTTTATTCTTTAACCAATGTTGCAAGGGCAATGTTAGCATTCTCATTTTCAAAATATTCTTGTTTTCCAGCTTTCCTTTTCACACTTGGATAAACACTATATAGTATAACATTGAATCAATCTTCTGCAATTCTTGTAGTGTGCTCCACCCCATAATCTTCTTCTTAGCTTTAGCCTCTTTTGAGTACACAATTCTATGGAAAACAACAACAGTTCATCGAATTCTTCTGTGTGCACCAAAATTCGTCATGTCTTTGCCAGCAATCCTGCTCTCCGAGCCATTCAACGAATCTCGAGCTTCAACCAAGAACAAAAACCTGTCACCAATGGTTCAAACTCGTCATCATCCCCCGCTAAGACAAGTAGTGTCCAAACAAAATCACATCCTACACATCACAAGGCTCAAACAGAAACATCATCAGATGCAATTCCTATCAAGTTTAATTATTCAACACCTGCATACAAAGAGAATGGAAACTCAACAGCAGTTCCAAGTGTAGCAAAAGCAAAAGTTTCTGCTAAGAGTGAATTACCTCAACCACAACATGTTCCCAATAAAGCAGTGGCACAAAATAGTAATCAACAAGGTAACCAATCAGTGGATATTAATGACACTTTCAAAGATTTCATTCAACGTGCTAAGAAAAAAATCAGAACCGTTTCGAATATCGGTCGGGGTCAGAACAATCCTGCAGCTGCTCCAGATCACGAGGTTCATCACGGTAATACCAGCGGCAAAAATGAAAGCCTTGAAGACCATTTTCAGGACTTCATTCATCGCGCTAAGAAGAAGATCAGGACCACAACAACAGTTAGAAAGACTGGTTCCATGAGAAGAGATTAAGGATATGATTATTGAAATGAGCGTCACAAAGAATGTTGTTTATTAATAAGCTGGTGTTGGTAAAGTGTTGTGTTATGTAACTACTATCTAATCTTGGAGTGCAGATAAAATAAGGTCAAGTCTGTTGTGGTTTGCAAGCCTAATAATTATTTCATATCTCATTTGTGTTAAATTTGTAGACTTGAACTTTTAATTCAACAGGTGGATTTGTAAAATTTAATGTTTATAATATGATGTTATTATTCAGTGGAGTAATTCTACAAAGAGTTACTACTAGAGTGATTTGATCTCCTTATGTTGACATCTGAATCTAATATCTATATATTATAGATGCCTACTGCAAAGAAACATCTGTATTTCTCTTTTTTCCTATCATGGTCTCATCTCTTTTCAACAAATAGTTAGAACAAAAAAATAAAATGTTTAAGTAGTAGCAATTTTTCCAGGATCCTGCAAAGAAATAACTTGGTCAGCAGAATTATCAATTCATATTGTTTCCATAGAGTAAAAAGAACTTTTGCATTCTTTTCAGACATGCTTTTAATCATCTTTATATTATAAAGGATGGTGTTGATAACAGGTGATCTCTTGTAATAAGGTCATATCTCTTTAACACAGTACAGCACGGAGGACAGTCACACTGTTCATAAAAAAATAGCAGACAAATAATTCTTACTCCCTCCGGTCCTTATAAGAGACAGTTTACTTTTTAAGTTCATTGAAAAAGTGATAAATCTGACCTATATTATGAACTAATTCATTTTTTCAATGAATCTAAAAAGTAAATATTATCTTATATTAAGGACTAGAAAGACTAGAGGGAGTATTTTGTATACCCGATAACCTGAACAAGGCTTGTCCATATTTCATTATCCTAAGCAAGAGTACATTGCCAAGCAAGCACACCTACTTGGCATGGATGTTCTTATTTTCCCTGAACTGTGAGTGTGTGCTCTACCAACTAGACCCAAAATCCATTTATGGAGAAGGCATCAAAATACAATGTATATTCATTGTAATAAAATTGTCCTTGCTCCAAGAAGTTGTCAAAGTTATAATAGAATGAACTGAATATCTGTTTCAGTCAAAACCAACTAAATATTGCACTACATTCCCTCAGGTCGATCTATAATATAGACCATATACATCATTTGTTCAATATACCTAAAAGGTCAATTTTGTTTATAATGGTGACTCGAGAGAGTACTGTTAGAGCTTGGGTGCTACAACATTGCAACTGGGAATTTTGTCAAAACTCTATGAAGAGTTAGAAGCAGAATTCAAAGGAAATGTTCAGATTTTGATTAAAGATGCCAAATCTCTCGGTGATCCCAAAGGAGATGTTCTCTTGTGGTTCATAAGCAGTATATTTTAGGAACAGTTTCCCAATGCTCTTGTAATGAATATAAGCAAGAACTTTTGTTAGTTTGTGCACGCAATGCACAAATTGCCATTTTATTTACATTCCTGTAATATTATAATGTTAAATGTAAAGACAGTAAATACTTATACTTTGTAGCCCTCAAATTTAAATACCATTAATAATCAAACATCAACAACATCAAAGTCGTTCTAAATGTACCTATTTAAATGGTAAAGAAATAGCTAAATATTTGCAAAAGCAAACCACTTTTTTTTAACTATGTTACAACTATAACTAACATGTCCAGAGTAGTGGTAAATCTATGTCTTTATGATGATGGTTGATCATTCATATGGTGTTGTGCCTGCGAAAAAAACACATGGGCAACAAAATTACAGATTTCATATTAAAATTTGACAATATTATTACAAAAGAAATAGCCAATACCTGTAAAAGTTCAGAGCAGGAAACACTCTGGTTTGTGATTTGAGGATAATATGGAACCTACGAAACAAATATATTGCATCAGCTATTTCCACAATGTAAATGTTCAAATAAAAATAAAGACCGCCAACTTCTATACTTTCATCACCTGGCTTCTTACAACACCAAGATGTTCTTCATCGTTTAATTCTTGAACAATAGGTGTACATAAGCCCTGCCATAAAAAAAATCCAAAATTAGACCTTTATTTATGCTACAATATTAATACAGGCACACACACACACACACACATGTAGCTCTTGTGTTTAAATGGAGAAGATAAATTTGCAAATTTCAAGATCACCTCTTCTTGACTTTGATCATTTTTATTTTCCTGGTTGTTCTTTTGAGTTTTGTTTCTTGCAAGCTTCTTCTTCAAAATTTGATCAATGTTAGATGTCTTTCTTTTCGAAGGGGGATGCTCATTACTTTGAGTTAATGTTGGATCAAGAATCCTAGTTACATGGTTTGGAATTGAACTATGTTCTTGTGTAATCCTAGAGGATGGTTCTTTACAAGTTAACACATTTTTCAAGTCTTGGATCAAATTCATCACTTTCAGTAAATCATCTTCAGAATTTATCATTGTAGAAGCTACTTCATAAAAGGCATCACATGCTATACTAACACGTTGCAATTCTTCAAAACCACGTTTAATCAGTGTATATCTCCGCTTTACATACTTCATCCACCGTGGCAAAATATAACAAGGTGGCACTGAATCTGTTTTGCCGATGAGCTTAAGCACACAAAGAATGTGTCTACACAAAATTCCTTTAAACTCAAATAAGCAACATGTGCACTGCAATTTGAAGTCTTTTTCATTGAAAGATACCTTAAACACCACATCCTTAATTTTCTCATTTACTTTCTTATTTTCAGTAACAGAGAATATTGAATTTGAGTCCTCCAGTCTCTCAAAGCTAGTATTACAATACATCATAGAAGAAACCTCTACTTGAAATTCTATGAATTTTGCATTGGTAAAGGCCTTCTGGAATTGGATCTCAAAGCCAAAATGACTCACACAAGCAATTGTTGTGTTAAATGAATCAAAATCAGCCATGCTTTCCTTTTCAATTTTATCATTCAATGCATTGTCATACTGTTCAACAAATAGCTTCAATGTTGTCTTTGAGTTTACATACCCATCAAAATATGAATCTATACCTTCACTCCGTTGTGCAGTCGACATTCCAGCCCAAAATGTTTCTTTGACATACACAGGAACCCAACGATGTCGCTCTTCAAATAACCATTTTAACCATACATTGTCATGCAGTTTATAATGTTCTATCATATTTTCCCACCTCTCCGTGAAATCACTTTTGCTCAGAGAGTCGTATACCACACTCTGCAAAAGTGTTTTGATAGACTCATTACTAGAGTATTTACCCAACATTTCTGGAACCTTTTTCATTATCTGCCACAAGCACCATCGATGACGAGCTTTCGGAAAGACATCCTCAATTACACTTTTCATTGCTTTATCCTCATTAGTAATTATGCCATTTGGAGCATGTCCATGCATACATTCTAACCATCTTGTGAACAACCAAGTAAGACTTTTAGTATCCATGTTCGACAATATGGCACACCCTAACAAAATAGACTTACCATGATGATTCACTCCAACAAAAGGGGTCAACGGCAAGTCATATTTATTGGTTAAATAAGTGGTGTCCAAAGTTATAACCTCACCAAAATATTCAAATGCTGCCCTACACCTCGCATCTGCCCAAAATAAATTTTGTATATTCCTTTTATCATCCATATCCATTGCACAATAAAATTGACTATTTTGCTTTTGCATTCTATGAAAAAAGCTATGAATCGCATCAACATCTCCTCTCCCAAGTCTTAACCGCTTTACTTTAGGCACATGATTTCTACAATCTTTTTCTCCAGAAGTAAGATTCTCACACCCATTCGTTTCAACAGTCACAGATTGAAGACTTCTGCCAACACTAATCGCAGCTTGATCAGTAACTTCTAAATTCCTCTCCATATGAGACCCCAAACTCCCGTCCAATCTAAAATACCGACCTTTGGCTAGACCTAGTTCGTGATTATGTTCAAGAACAACTCTCGAAACAATAATCGTTCCATCTAAAGCGACACATGCATTCAACCTAGCTCGACACTGTGTTTTCGAAGTAAAATTTTGCTTTGAAGGATTCTTTGAAGTACTAACATACCTTCTTGCACAATTACATGCTAAAGTAAAATATTTCTTTCCATCATCTCCATTTTTTGAACTAATTTTGGTAACTCCGAAACCAACGCGTTTCGCGTAATTCATATAAAACCTAATACCTTCTTCTTCAGAACTAAATGTCATCCCAGTTCTAGGTTCTTCATCTTCACATGCAACAGTTGCAGCAACTAAATTATCATTACAATTTTTCTCTATTTCTTCCACTAATGCAAAAAATTTCACACAAAAAAATAAAAATAGTTCAATTAATCAACTAAACAAAATAATAATAATAATAATAATCAATGTGCAAATTTTTTCTATGACTTACTTATTTAAAACGAACGCATTCGTGTGATACGAACTAGTTGAAGAGGAATTAGGGCGCAGCGACGGTTTCTGAAGATGCTACGGTGGTAGTTGCGGCAGTTGAAGATTGAATGAAAGACGGTTATGGAATTGTGAAGCGATGAAAACGGTGCGATTTGAAGAATTGGAGAGGAAGGGTTTCGTAGAAGAAGGAGAGATCGTGGATTCGTGGGTTACGATTTATCGATTCGTGCACTTCGTGCGAATACGATTTTTTGTTTTTGTTCAAGGGCTATGAAAACATGGGTTGTAGTTTTGGGCCGAGTTTGGGCCTGGTTTGTGTAGTTGGTTTAGTTTGAGCCCTACCTCAGTTTTTTCTCAGACAATCGTTCTTCGCTCCTGGTAGTGTAAATTATATCGGAAAATATCTTATAGTAGTACAAATCACTATCAATTCTAGTGAAGATATTTCTCGGTAGTGTTTTATAATGTGAGCAATATGGGAGGCCGAAGAGAAACCATCTCTCTTTAATACAGTGAAGAATTCGAAAATGAATGTTTGTATTAGTGCATATGAACTAAAAGTGTTGTCTATACAAGTTTTTTAGTCATTTCTTAGAATGTCTCCAACTCATGTCTTACTTGAGTTTTCAAAAGAAGAGTCGTCAATATTAAATTTTATAGACCTTTTAGAAGATGATACCATCTCGCATTGTACATAACATGGATAATTATTGTGTTTGATCAAGAAGAATTTAAACCATACTTGAGTGAAATATCTCCTCATTTCTATTAACTCCTTCAAATTTTCCAACATGTCACTAATAATAAGGATCTCACAATAACATTATGTTGGAGGCATATGTAAATTGTATATATGCATGTCTAGAAGTACAGATACTATTAGCAGAACATTTTATGGACATTTCTATGAGGTCTCTAAAGTCATCATTTTTTTAATAAACTAAAGTCATCATTTTATGGACATTTAATATACAACTAGATTCATATTTAAACCATTTATTCTATAAGCTTCATTTCAAACGGTAATTCAAAATACTAAGTAAATGATGTCCAGTGATATGATAAGTTAAATATTGTTGTTGAATCACTTATCATTTACTAATATTGTTTGAATTATTTTTTGACGTAAATATTGTTTGAATTATTGTCTCTGTCCAAAATATTTTAATATGCCTCAATTTTAATGGACATGGATAATTATTGTCTATGTCCAAAATATTTCAATTTAAATATGCGTTGTCAAGAAGATGATGTCAAATGATTCAACAATCACATTGGTTAATTTTGTGCTAGCTGTATTTGACAAAAATGATATGAATGTTTTGCCTCAAAACAAAAAATAAAAGTGGTGTGAATGTTAAAGTTTTTTTAGGCAATGAAATGATGTTAAAACTTTTGGACATTCGTATAACATTTGCTATCTCCTCTTATGTATAATCAAAATCTATTGATGTTATGTCGCTGCAGCGAAGACAAGGAACCTAATAAGTATAGCACATTAAAAATGAGATTTTATTCTGACCAACAAATGAAGAAACAAAGAAAAATCCCCTTGTGCCAAAAAATAAAATTAAAAAAAAAAAACCCTGCCCTTTGATTATAGTAATTCTTAATTTACCCAAAAAAACAAGAAATTTATTTTGGAATGTTTCATAGCTCAGCAGTCCACCTAGCACCCTATTTCCAAAAATATATTTTTGAGGCACCACCTGTCCCTAACATGACTATCCACTCGATCATAAGGTTAATATTTAATTTCCCCAATACCCAAAATGGTATCCAACCTTATTCTATTTTAATGAAATTTCACACACACAAATATGTCTTGATCTTCCAAAAGAAGTAAGCAATCTACACTTGGGGTATGTTCATTGGGGATCTAGTAATTTTCAGTGTTTAAAAAGCTTACCACTAGTAATATTTTATGTATCATACCCTATATTATGCTTTCTTAATTTGTAACTTAGTGTCTAGATACATATGTCACATTCATACGTGTCGATACCACAATGTTTCTCTTTATTTTTATTTTTGTCTTGTTTTGGTGTTAAGCAAATATAATCTTTCTTTGTTTAATTTAAGTCTTAGTTAAATATGTCACCTGACACCTTGGCACATTCTTGGATTTTCTAAGATGCTCCTTTTGCTTTCGTTTCATGAATTGACTAGTTGTAATGTTCCAACTCTTCATTGGTTGTGAGGATGCTGATTTTGCTTACCAAAGTGTAGCATCAAACAGATGTAAATAATCGAGGGTATAGATATTTCTGTAAAATTGAAGTTGATAAACAAGATGTGACATAGTAATTATTGGATTATGAGCGGAGTTTAAAGGTCGAAAAAAATAATAGATCAATGTTCAACGATTATAAGAGAAGAAGAAGAGAAGAAGATGTCATATTCCACATAAAATTTTAAGACATTAGCATGTGAGTCACCTCTCATATATATTCAATTTTACTTATTTATAGTCGATGTGGACTTACCTATTCATACTTGAAATTCAACAATTTCTTCTTCAATTGTGAGTTTTCACATTCTATAGTTGATTCAATGTCACAATTCACTTATTCTATGTAGAACTCTTAACATTGTCACTCTTTTAAGAGTTGACGCTCACAATGACTTTCACTCTATGTCGTTGATAAGCTGGTAGCCTTTTTTCTCTTTTGTGGCTTCACTCACGTATCCAGATTTAGTGAAGTATCTTAATCTAATCTATAGACGATCCTTTAAACAATCAAAATCTTAATTAGAGTACCAACTGTTAGAATTTAAGCTCATGAGGAGAGTTAAACTCAAAAGATTAGTTCAATAGATGACAGAGTCTCATCATATAAATACCACAATTTTATGTGATTAATATGGGATTCGTTAATTCGATTTTTTTATTATATTTTCGTAAATAAACCTCTTCCAAAATGATGTCAACATTTTTACTTCTAGATAAGATAATTGAAACAAAACCTCAATAATTTCTTTATTTAATGGATAAAATAGTATATATTTTAGCACACAAGTTAATTACCTTGCTAAAAACACTCAAATGGATAGGGACAACAAGAAAATGAACGATTGGTCTACTGATAGAAACAAGCTGAGTCACATATACAAGTATAAATATGTAACAAACACTGAACACTAGTGACACAATCAAACACAACAGAATCTAGAAAACAAACTTTATCTAGAGCCAATCTTAGAATATTTATTTTCATATGTATTCAGGAGTGATGGATGGAAACACAGGATGGAGTGTAATAGAAGAAGATAGATGGAGAAAAGGACCTTGGACTTCTGAGGAAGACAAATTGCTCATTGAATATGTCAAGCTGCATGGTGAAGGCAGATGGAACTCTGTTGCTAGGCTTACAGGTATATACAATACAGCCAAAGTCTATATATGGAGCCTCTATTTTGTGTTCTTTTTTATCAATCTTTGTTTTGTTCGTCTTGTGCAGAAACCTGATTATTATTAAAAATAAAAACCAAAGTCTTTACTCTTTATACACATTTTTCATCTTAATATTTAACAAGTAAAATTAGCATTTTCTAACAAATTATTTTCAAAAAAGTACCATTTTTTTTGTATGATTCTTAACTCTTGTTTGACTATATATTCTTTTGACAGGATTGAGAAGAAATGGTAAAAGTTGTAGATTGAGATGGGTGAACTATTTGAGACCAGACCTCAAGAAGGGTCATATAACACCACAAGAAGAAAGCATAATCCTAGAGCTTCATGCTAGGTGGGGAAACAGGTACAAATTTGAACTCTGTCTCTTGAAGTTGCAACAAAACTATGTCATTAGTTTTGTTCCGCAACTATGTTTATTACTAATACTGCTTCTATGGTTGATTATTACTAAATAAAAAAAACATTTCAGGTGGTCAACAATTGCAAGAAGTTTGCCGGGAAGAACAGACAATGAAATAAAGAATTACTGGAGGACTCATTTCAAGAAAAAGACTAAAAGCCCTTCTGATGCTACTGAAAAGGCGAAAAAACGATGTTTCAAGAGGCAGCAACAACAACAATTGAAGCAACAGCAACAGGTTCAGCAGCAACAATTTCAATACAATTTGGACATGAAAGGGATCATAGACTTGTTGCTTGAGGAAAATGACTACTGTAGTGTGCCTTCTACTTCTCAAGAGCAACAGGGTTACTTTTACTCTATGCTCAATAATAATAATGATAATGGCTATGCACAAGAGTCTTCAAATGAAGAAATTTTGTGGGATGGACTTTGGAACTTGGATGATGTTCTTGGAAACTCAATGCAGCTAATGTTAGAATCAAAGCCAGCCAATGTGCACAATTTAGTTGCTCCCTTTTGTTAATTTTTTGTTAACCCTTAATTATGTTAAGAATAGTACTAAAAAGCTTGGAGTTATGACTAATTGTTGCATAAACTTTGAACTCAATGTAGTAAATGGTATAAAAAAAATTGAGTCATGCAAATGATACTACCTTCGTTCCTTATTATAAGAGACAAATGCACTTTCTACATTCATTAAATAATTGATGCATTTGGTCTATTAATGAATCTAAAATGTACATTTGTCTCTTATAATAAGGAACAGAAGTAATATTATATTATGAGGGCTAATATTCTGTGACTATATCAACTTTACTCTTTTGCTTTTAAGATTTTTTCATAATGTGAGAAAATGTCTCATGTGATCTACGATAGACCGATGCTAAAAAATTGATAAAATTTTTGACAATGATATTCTAGTATGTCTCAAACTTTAAGGAAAAGTTCTAAATTTTCTTTGTTCTTCCAACTAATTTAGTCATTATTTTTACAAAACAATTAATGATTTAATATACTCATTGAATCACTGTTTATTCAATAAAAACTAGAGAAACCAAATATAATTTGAATTTAAGACTTCGATATTTGTTTTCTTTGTTTTTGGCTAAACGACTCACAATCTCAATCATTAAGACAAGGAAAACTGTGAATTAAGCATACTTACTTCCCCATCAAGCCGAATAAGACCTCTAATATTATTTATTGGGCGGTCTGGAGGAGCATCAAGAGCAACAACAGATTAATGATCTAAAATTATCAAGAGATCAGACACCACATATTCACTCAAAATTTTAAAAGAACTAGGTTTATGAATCACATTTCTTATACACACATATATGCTTTTCCTTTTGCAATTGTGTGAAACCAAAGTGGAAGTAGAAAGTAGAAGTTAAAGACCCTTTGGATCATTTGGATGAGAAAGTTATGCACATAAGCCACAGCATGCCATTATTACAAAAAGAAAACCCCTTTTTGGACATAATTTATAAGACACCTAATGTACTAGCTAGTACAATTCCATGTGAAATTCTTAAATGACATCTTTGTCATCATATTCTAATACTATTCTTTATGTCTAATTTAAGCAACACATAATACAAATGCTCTTTTATTTTTTATCATATCTTTCAAATGAATAAATTTGGGAATTGGGATTAGACTTAAACTAAGATAGTATTTGATTCTTCAAATCTAGCATATCTCATATGGTAGCATTTTTTAATTCACATACATCATTTATCTTTTTACATGTGGGATTATATTTGAGTTTAATATATGTACATTGTTGATGTAATTTATTTTTACACATACATTTAATAAAATTGGTTTCAATCTCTTTATCATATTATAAAAGTGGAGTGACATGACGGAATATATGGTTGCTATAGATTGAATATGTACAATTATTTTATATTGTCGGTGCATATTTCTTTTTCTAATTGTATTTACACCCTTAAAATGTATGTAAAAGATTGTTGTATTAGCTGTTGGACGTTAGTTTTTTTTTTATCGCACTATTCGACTCATTGCACCGACTAATTCAGTTTATGATGAGTTCTAACATTATATGGTTCTGATTCTCAAGCACAATTGTAGACCTCTCTACCAAATTCAGCGATTGAACATTACATTAAACTCACACACAATTGCGAAATCTCAAGTTTCAGCTCGGGTCACGGCGTCTAACGTCTAACGTCTACCTAAACTGATTGGTTCATGCCCGCCAAAATCAAACTGAAAGCAATCAATAGCTCTTATGATTCTGACGAAAACATGTTCCCTTTACACTTCCGCCACACCACAGAATCTCCTTCATCTTCTTCAACTCACCATCGACCTTCATGCCAACAAACTTCTCCAACAATGTCACTCTCAAATTCTCACAAATGGCTTCACCCAAAACGCTTTCCTCGCCACCAGACTCATCTCTGCATACGCCACATCTGGACAATTAACCATGTCAACACTCGTCTTTCACTCTCTTCAAACCAAGAACGTTTATCTCTGGAACTCATTCATTAATGGGCATGTCAAAAATCATCAGTTTCATCAAGCCATTGCGTTGTTCCGAGAAATGGGTCGTTGTAAAGATAATAGTTTGTTGCCTGATGATTTTACTCTTGCTACAATTTCCAAAGTTTCTGGTGAGATACAGGATTTGGTTTTAGGGAAATTGATTCATGGGATGAGTATGAAGATTGGGTTTGTTTCGGATATCGTTGTTGCTAACTCTGTTATGTCGATGTATAGTAGATGTGGAGAGTTTCGTGATGCGGTGAAGGTGTTTGATGAAATGTCTCAGAGGAATGTTGGTTCATTTAATGTTATAATTTCTGGATGTGCTGCATTGGGAAATTTTGATTCTACTTTATTTGGTGAGTTGTGGAATTTTTTTCGAAGAATGCAATTTGAAGGTTATAAGGCCGATGGTTTTACCGTTGCGAGTCTTTTGCCTGTGTGTTGTGATAATGCTGGGAGGTTTGATTATGGGAGGGAACTTCACTGTTATCTTGTGAAGAATGGATTGGATTTGAAAATGGGATCGGATTTTCATATGGGGTCTTCTTTGATAGATATGTATTCAAGGAGTAATAAACTTGTTCTTAGTAGGAGGGTATTTGACCAAATGAAAAGCAAAAACATATATGTATGGACTGCAATGATGAATGGGTGTGTGCAGAATGGAGCACCTGAGGATGCTTTG
Source organism: Trifolium dubium (assembly GCA_951804385.1). NCBI lineage: Eukaryota > Viridiplantae > Streptophyta > Magnoliopsida > Fabales > Fabaceae > Trifolium > Trifolium dubium. The sequence continues at coordinate 50,694,414 of OX638064.1, read as the reverse complement.
ATTCTTCTCCGTGAGATGCAATGGAAGGATCGAATACGACCCAATGAAGTATCACTTGTTAGTGTGCTTCCGGCTTGTGGCTTGCTTGCTGGATTATTGGGAGGGAAACAAGTCCATGCGTTTTCTATTAAAATGGAGTTGAATGGTTATGTTTCCCTATGTAATGCTCTGATTGATATGTATGCCAAATGTGGGAGTTTAGATTATGCAAAACGTGTATTTCACAATGGTTCTTACTTCAAAGATGCTATCACTTGGAGTTCGATGATCTCCGCATATGGATTACATGGGAAAGGAGAGGAAGCTGTGACTACATATTATGAAATGCTTCAGCAAGGGATAAAACCAGACATGATAACAGTGGTTAGTGTTCTTTCTGCTTGTTGCAAGTCAGGATTGGTAGATGAGGGCATTAATATATATAACTCCCTGACGACTAAGTATGAAATGAAACCATCAGTTGAAATTTGTGCTTGTGTTGTAGATTTGTTAGGTCGACCGGGCCAGCTCCATCAAGCATTGGACTTCATCAAAGAAATGCCAATAAGTCCTAGTCCGAGTGTTTGGGGATCTCTTTTAACTGCCTCTGAAATACATGGGAATTCAATGATAAGAGATTTGGCTTATAGGCATCTCTTGGAGCTAGAACCTGAAAACCCTTCAAATTATATTTCGCTTTCAAATATGTATGCTTCTTATAGAAGATGGGATGTAGTAACTGAGGTGAGAACAACGATGAAAGAGAGAGGTTTAAGAAAAGTTCCTGGTATCAGTTGGATAACTATCAGTGGTAAGAATCATTGTTTCTCTGTTGCCGACAAAGCACATCCTTCTTCTAGTTCAATCTATGAAATGCTTGATGACCTTGTATCAGTAATGACAGATGGTTGTACTGATATTGATATTCTGACTTAAATCTCCTGGAATTGATGTGATACAAATCTTATATCTCAAAAGTGTCTAACTAGTAAACACTGAAAACAGGCCAGCCAACTCAGAAGTTACTTGCTTGGTGATCATTCAAGACTCAAAATCAGACATGGTAATCAATATTTGAGTGAGAAAAACTGCAAAAAGTTGATGGTTTTGATAAATATGGTTTACTTTATTAGGTGACAACATTGTAGAACACGGTGAGTGCAATTGGTCCTCCTGAGATACTGAGAAGTTGATCGATGTGCAGATGCGATTCTTGGATGTTCACATATAGTCTAACCATCATGAAGAAGGGGAAAAACCCAATGGTGATAAATTATAGGTAGTAGGTACCGATAACTCAAAAAGAAACTGTGGGAACCGGAATCATTTTTAAATCAATTCATTTTAATCCAGCCTCATTACTGCAAAGGTGACAAAAGCAAGCTACCCATAAGAATAAGAAAATAGGGATTTTGATGGAGCTCGCGTTCAGATTTACAACCTGATAATACCAGGGAGCTTCATTTCCAAATGTAATAGTAGCAGTAACAGAAAGTTGGCTAGGACATGTTGATTCAATTCAACCGTTAGTGCCAGTGGGGGAAGTTCTTGTATTATTAATTTCAATTTATTTATTGAGGTTCTTAGCTTGAATGCTTTCTTGCATAGTTTACAGTTACTATTGAGATGAATCAAAGCTCTCTTCAAATAAATACAGGATGAAATAGCAGTTTGCAAGAATAGTTATGCCGATATGGACATCAGTATTCTTAATGCAAGTTTTCCTGCTTCAGCAACTTTGCCTTCTTTTGTTTCCTTCATTCACTGAGACAAGCGTATATGTGTATTTTCTACTGTTATATTGATTCATGTAATGTACATACAAAGAAGATTAAGCGATCACTAAAAGGTGCTGTACTGCTAGTTAACGTGCTTCTATTATTAACTTAGATGTCTATTTTCAGCTTATCATAAGTTAATAGAAGTAGGATGTTAAAGAATAAAAGATAATCTTGCAACAGGCTTTGTTGATCTTAGTTGGGGAAATACTATTTCTTAATTCTATTTATAAATGAAATTCCCAACACTCTTGAGAAAACGTTGTGAGCATTAGTTTTATTTCATTGCGATGATGATGCTTTTATGTGTTTTTATTAATCTTAAACCACAACTCAAGTACTCAACTATCGTTCTAGATGACTTGCCTTGCAAATCGTAACACACGAAATCAAACACAATATTGTGCTGAGAAATTGAAGTTACAAATTCTAAAATAGAACCCACGAGTCCAAAGAAACTAAGTAACAACATCATTTATAATACAATAGACATTAATTTTTGGAAGTCACCACTATTTTGTGGCACTCATGCCCTAAGAAGTCAATAAAACTTGGCATTAACTATCCAATCCAAGATACTATGTTACAACAATTTTTATAAAAAATCACACCTATGAAATCCTCCAACTAAAAAAATTTCAAGGATTTTTTTTTCTTGACCTTGCAGAAGGTGAGGAATAAAACTAGCCCCAATATATGTCACCTCCATATTCTTATATCATAAACCCTAAAATAAATGTCCCACACGAAGAAAACTTGACATCATGGTGACAATTCAAAATTTGTCTCCAGAAGCGAGTAAACTTCAGCGAGGGAAGTTACCTTGAAATCTGGTTTGAAATCGACATTAGCAAACTCAGGAGAATCGTATCTTCCAGTTTGATCAAGCAGACATGTATGTGCTCCTGCTCGCCCTCCACAAGCAATCTGCAAAATGGTAATAAACGAAAAGGCAACATCAATCAATTAACCATCCAATTTATAATACATCTGAATCACAAATATTTACTAGGAAAGTATTTGCTTAGAATCGAAATAAATTGCTAAGAGCAGGGTTGAAGCAGCCCTGTGCAGGCCACTAATTTGTGATGAACCCTCATCCTTGTGGTGAATCAAATGTCGATGTTAGAAGTGGCAAACAATTGACATGGATAAAGTGATGGGCAAAATAAATACCACAATGCATAGTGAAAGGACAGAGTCACAGGGTTTATCTATTACAAGCAATCACAATATGGATTTGCAGACTAATGATTAAACTTTTGTGCTGACTAATAGGTCTATTAATCAGCACTCAACATTGGATAACAAATTTTACATGAAATTTTTTAAATATCTCCTGATTGTTATGTCCTTTCTTGATTTTAGTGTGAAAACATTTAGTGTTCTACATAATGCTTTTCTTGCTTTGATTTTGCAATAGTTTCTATAGATTATTTATTAGCTAACAGTGTGCCAGTATGTAGTCGTAAAACATGAAATGTTCAATCAAATTATCACAAAACAAACCACTTACATCATCTTTAAGGCTATCCCCGACCATTATTACTTCATTTGGTTGAACTTCCCAAAGAGAACAAATATGTAGTAGTGGAGCTGGATCGGGTTTATAAGGACGAAACTCCCTGCTTAATGCTGGAGAAAATGTAATCTGCAGCAAAACGGCTTAACATATAATGAAAGGATCCAACATTTAAAAAGGAAAGGAAAAAAATAGTTAGTAGTTTCCTTCATCATACTATGAGCCATTGAATATGAGAAAAGAAAATATGGGAAGAGCTAAAAAAATCTGCTAGTTCAACTTACTATGCTTCCATTAGAAATAGGTAAGAAAGCAGATGGACCTTTAGGGATTGTTTGGATTGACTTATTTGGACACCTAGTGGCATAAGCACGTGTTATCTGTTTTCCTGAGAGCTTATGGAAACCGCTTATGACATGTTCATAAGTTGTTTTTAGCTTAATTTCAAAATCCCTCCAAGATAGCTTATATGAAAACAATGTAACTTTATTTTATCTTTTGTTATAAAAATAACTTATACATAGTAAGTGTTTAATTAAGCTGTTTATCCAAAGAGACCTTGTATGTTCATATAAAATTAGTTAGTAGTCCAAATGCTACAATCTAAACTCCCTTTTCCTGATTTTGTTTTCTGTAGGACTAACTAACCAAATGGAATAGTAAACAACCATACTTTATGTTCCGAACTGGGCCAGGGATCATGCCCAACTCTATGCATGAAACATTATGGAGAATCAACTTGACTCCTTAATCTTAATCAAACACTGTTCCACACATCACGGCGAGATCCATGCATCTCATAACGTCCTCAACAGACTTTCGCACCACTATTTTATGAGCTACATTTCTCCGGAAGCAAGGTATACACTATTCACAATTACTTCATACACTCACCTCAATCTCCCTCTCACTAACTTAAGCGTCAGACCTTAAGCCGGCTCCTCCTGCCACTATTCAAGATCCACCTTGAAATTGAATCACATTATAACTTAAACCCCGATATTCAAACTAGAACCAATAATAGTAACTTGATAACAAAACACAACAAATAGCATCTTTATATAAGAATGAACTAAATACTAATTTATTTATTTTTCTCTAAACCTAAAACCATAATCATAAGACTTTTTGTAACAGCCCGGACCCCACTCTTATATAGTAGATGATTCGGCACTGCCACCTCATGATCTTCTCTATTCCCCTCTCTATTGAGTTTTTACCTTCTATGGGAGTCAAACCGGTACCTAGGGTTCAAGTACATATTCAATCCATTCCTACTACCGATTAAGCTACACATATGTATGGATAAAATGAATAAGTTGAAGTGACTGACTGACTGACCCCAAAGCGTTGGTGAAATAAATCAACAGCAGACTTCATATTACGCGTAATCAATCCCCTCCTAATTTTCTTCGAATCAAGAAGATTACAAAGGTCAGAAGCACCTGCACAACAACAATAATCATAATCAATGAATTGACCTAATTAAGAAGCAAATGAAGAAGGAAGGTAGTAAGTAACTACTACATACCGGGCATGATTTGAAGGTGATGAAGGGCTTGTTGTTCGAAATGAGCGATGGTATCATAAGCTTGACGTTGTTGATGAGGAGACCAATGATCGATGAGTTTCAAGATATCGATTCCAACAGGGTTTGAGGCTTTGATGCGTTCATATTCGGTTTCTCCGAGCACGGCTTTGTACATGGAAGTGAAATCGATCACCGGAACGGTTAGAGTTCCGTCCATGTCGAAAACGACACCCCTGAGGCGCGTTTTGGTGGCTAATATGTGTGACATTCGTGGGAATAAGAGGAAAGCCTTTGTGGAAGAGAGTACTGGCATGGCATGGATTATAAGATAATGAGATTTCTGGTTTTGGTGGTTTTTTTTGTGAGGTGGGAGTTTTATTTTTATTTTAGTCCAAAAGAAATTAACCAAATATTCAAAAATTATACTAGCATTTATGATGTACAAATCTCGAAAATATCATTAAAAAGAAATTATTGAAGTTTACTATGAGGACTTTTTATAGCTAGAATCTTTATTACTTAAAGAAATGTTAATGTTCACTAGTCAGTCAGCACGTCTATTGTCTTTGCGGTAAATATGATTAATTTGGACTTTGTCATATAAGCAAATTACGAATGCGATGAATTAAAATCAGAGTATTCTCACTAAACTTGTAGTTATTGTAGATTATGTCTATAAGAATCTTAGAGTCGCTTTTCACAATGAGATGAGATATATTCACTCGTCTAGCAATTTCTAGTCCAAGGTATAAGCCCCACATTTCAGTATGGAGAGAATCACAAGATTCAATTTTTCTAATGTAGCCTTTAATCTGTCTTCCATTAGAATCTCGAATTATTGTTGAACTTAATCCATATCTTTGCAAGCACTAACATTGTTGAACTTATTTCATCCCTCTTGTAGACGATTCCATCCGATGTAAATAGTTTCCTTTAGATAAAGAACTTAACGTTGATGCTCCAACTTACGATCTTCAATGTCTCTGATCAACTTTTGTATGATTGAGGTTGGATTGCTCAATCTTTTGAAGTGAGCTTCAAATTTCTTTTTTTTACAGAAGCTTCAAATTAAATGTTAGTCCTTCATTTTCACATATACCAACATGTTGTCATAAAGATGGTTTGTCATCTAATTGTTATTGTCGCTTCGTTCTCTTTTCTTATTGAGGTTATTGAAAAACCAATACCTACAATTAAAAGAAAATGAATCAATAATAAAATTAGAAAGTATCTGAGTTGCATAAATACAGTCTCGGAGCACATACAAAACAATTTCATCCCTTGTTTCTACAACTCATATCTGATTGATGCTTTCTAATTTACTCTCTATTTATTTTTAAGTGTCATTTTACTATAATTTCTTTTTGTTTCTATTCAAGTTCATTATTCTAACTTTAAATATTACTATAATTTTGCACATAAGTGACCTAATATATCTACAATACATTGTAGTACTATAAACTTTAACACATGTCTCAGACTCTATATAAATCGAGAGTATATATATAACAAAAAATTGATTGTGCTACATTTCCAACAAATTGTAGAAAATAACAACCTAACATTTGTTTCTATTTAAAAGGGTGTTTTATTGTATTCTGAATTCTGATCCTCTTCTCTCTGAACTTTGAGAGTATTTATAGTACTCCCCTAGACAAAAGGAGAATGAAACTTAAGAAATAGGCATCCTGCAAACAAAATCATACGGCAACTTCACTCGAAGTACAAACCTGTGACAACAATACAATATAAATTAGACCAACAAAATGAATTAAATCAAAATAAATTAGTACTATGTTATAAGACTAACATTGTCACCTGTCTTACAATACCAACCAGGGTAAGTCATAGGCTTAATTTTGAGTAAATAGAATGAAAAGTAAATGAGATGAACATGACTACGATCAAAATCTAAGTATAAAATTGACATCTTGGGAAATAACATAGCCGGCATGCATACTTATTTTATAAATAAGGCTTAAACATACATTACATTTGCTCTTTGTATGTACACCAATTTTTCGTTTTAGTCCTGTATCGAAAATTTTGACAAAATAGTCCCTGTATCGCGCTTTTTTTTGTTACGTTGGTCCCTGCCGTCCAATTTCATCCAAGTGGCAAACGTTTTGCCACCTGGACCCTGTCACGTGCCCAAAAAATGTTGCTGACTGGATTAGAGGGACCAAAACCAAAAAATTGAACTGAATGCAGGGACCAAAACCAAAAAATTGAACTGAATGCTAGAGGGACTAAAACCAAAAAATTAAACTAATTGCAAAATGACACATTTAAACTCTAAATCCTTAAAATGAAATTTGTTTCTCTACTCTTCTCTTCTCATCAACCTTTCAACAGAGAGACTCATTGCTAAAAAAGATTATCCTGCTGATTTCCCTTTCAACGATCCCGATCAATAACCACCCAACCAAAAAATTTGAACTGAATGCAGGGACCAAAACCAAAAAATTGAACTGAATGCTAGAGGGACTAAAACCAAAAAATTAAACTAATTGCAATCGATCACCGGAACGGTTAGAGTTCCGTCCATGTCGAAAACGACGCCCCTGAGGCGCGTTTTGGTGGCTAATAAGTGTGACATTCGTGGGAATAAGAGGAAAGCCTTTGAGGAAGAGAGTACTGGCATGGCATGGATTAAGTAAGGTAGAGTTATCAAGATTTCTGGTTTTGGTGGTTTTGTTTTGTGAGGTGGGAGTTATTGTTATTTTTTCTGGTCAAGTGATTTTTGTTCTTTAATTTAGAGGGCATAGTCCAAAAGAAATTAAATAAAAATTTAAAAATTATACGAACATTTCTTGATGTACAAATCTCGAAAATATCATCAAAAAGAAATTGTTGAAGTTTATTATGAGGACTTTTTATAGCTAGAATGTTTGTTATTTAAAGAAATGTTAAAGTTTGCTAGTCGGTCAAGCACACATATTGTCTTTGCGATAAATATGATTAATTTGGACTTTGCCATCTTGAAATAAGTAAATTACAAATGCGATGAATTAAAATTGGGGTATTCTCGCTAAACTTGTAGTTGTTGTAGATTATGTCTATAAGAATCTTAAAGTTGTTTTCCACAATGAGATGAGATATATTCACTCACCTAGCCATTTTCATCCTCAGGTGTAAACCCCACATTTCAGCATAGAGAGTGTCACAACATTCAATTTTTCTAGTATAGCCTTTAATCCATCAGAATCTCGAATGATTGTTGAACTTAATCCATATCTTTACAAGCACTAACATTGTTGAACTTAATCCATCCCTCTTGTGGACACTTCCATCCGATGTAAATAGTTTCCTTCATATAAAGAACTTAATGTTGATGCTCCAACTTACGATCTTCAATGTCTCTGATCAACTTTTGAATGATTGAGGTTGGATTTGCTCGATCTTTTGAAGTGAGCTTCAAATTTATTTTTTTACAGAAGCTTCAAATGTTGTTTTAATCCTCTATTTCTACATATACGCATGTTGTCATAAAGATGGTATGACATCTAATTGTTGTTGTCGCTTCCCTTTTCTTATTGAGGTTATTGAAAAACCAATACCTACAATTAAAAGAAAAAGAATCAGTAATAAAATTGGAAAGTACCTGAGTTGCATAAATACAATATTGGAACTAGGGGTGTAAGCGGATCAGACAAAACCAATGAAATCGGTGATCCAAACCGGAAAAAAAAAAACCAATCTTTTTTGGTTCGGATCAAAAACCGAACCGAGCTAAACCGAACTAGTTTGTTTTGGATCTCGGATTTCATTTTTGAAAACCGATGAACCTGTAAACCGAACCGGCCATCTTATAACAGCTCATTTGACTCATATTTTGACAGCCCAAACTACATTTACCTTCAAAACAAAACACGCAGGTAAAAGCAGAACACGCACAAAACACAAGCAAACATAGAAACAATGTTATTGTTTATTTAGTTTATGTTATTACTATAAGTCGTTTGAAAAATAGAGCTTAAAATATATCGTGTGTGAAAAAATAATAGCAGATATTATATCGAAAAAACAAATGTTGCGGACCGAGTATAGTATTTTATTTTGAAAACGAACCAATTGAAAGTTCATTAATTCTGACATCGGATTCACTCGAAACCGATCCAAACCGGTCCAATTTCACCCCTAATTGGAACACATGCAAAACAATTTCATTCCTTATTTCATATGATTGATGCTTTCTAATTTATCCCCTCCGTTTATTTTAAGTGTCATTTTACTATCATTTCTTTTTGTTTCTATTCAAGTTCATTATTCTAACTTTAAATATTACTATAATTTTGCACATAAGTGACCTAATATATCTTGTGAAACTAATAGAAATAAGAGTAGAGATGAAGGAGAGAAAGAGAAGAGAGACAGAGTGATCTATATTATTCACCATTAGGATTAGAATTCGTTATCAGCACGAGACTCTACCGAATTATCATTACTAAGGTAGTTAGGTATGTATGTACATGAAACCTACTACAATACATTGTGGTACTATAAACTTTAACACACGACTCAAAGTCTCAGACTCTATATACATATGGAGAGTATATATAACAACCTAACATTTGTTTCTATTTAAAAGGGTGTTTTATTGTATTCTGAATTCTGTTCCTCTTCTCTCTGGACTTTGAGAGTATTTATAGTACTACCCTAGACAAAAGGAGAATGGAACTTAAAAAATAGGCATCCTGCAAAATCATACGGCAACTTCACTCGAAGTACAGCTGGTTGTGTCTTAATCTTAAAAACAATCCTGTGACAACAATACAATATAAACTAGACCAACAAAATGAATTAAATCAAAATAAATTAGTATGATATATATTAGACTAACATTGTCACTTGTCTTACAATACCAACCAGGGCAAGTCATAGGCTTAATTTTGAGTAAATAGAATGAAAAGTAAATGAGATGAACATGATTACGATGAAAATCTAAGTATAAAATTGACATCTTGGGAAATAACATAGCCTGCATGCATACTTATTTTATAAATGAATTGAATTCATTTAGTATATTCGTTTCATATTATTATAGCTTAATAAATGGATAAATAAAACACTTCTTCGCATTTCAAGCAATTGGTGGGACTTAAAACTCATTGTGTCTAACATCCAAAACATGTTCCTCCTCTCAAGCAAATAACCAACGGGCTACAGTCATGGACAGACCTATATGTAGTAGGTCATGTGAGCCAAGGCCCTCACTTCACATGATTTTGAAAAAAATGATAAAAAAAATAGTATTATTTAATGTATAAAACAAATTAAGAGTAAAAAAAAATAGAGATCAGAGTGATATTTGATAAATGACTTGCACTAAAAAAATAAAATATCCAATTAACAAATGTATATATATGTTACCTACACTACATAAAATTTATGGATTCGTCCCTACCTACAGTCTTACACCACCCCGTCAATACCCTAGCAGCCCAGCCCAACCTATTCTCAACCACCGCGTGACATTTCTATTTATGCTACAAAATTTCTACCCCAATATATTGGTGAATAATCTCCTTCTAAGAATCTGTGAGGCTCATAACATGAATTCTCCACTTACCGCCAATTTTTTTCTTATACAAAAGTCAAAGATATAACTTCTAACCATCTACTAAGAAGTTCAATCTTTTACCACTTAAATTAATCCATTGTTACTATTTGATATTCATATCTTTAATAGTTGAAAATATTAAAAGCCTTTTTCTTTAAAGAAACCGATAAAAATATGTTAAAAATTAGTAAAACACAAGACTGACGTGCCTAACAATGAAATGGTCGATTTTTCACTATCCATCCAAAAATATATATACTTTTTTTTTGACAAAAAAAAAATATATACTTTTATACATTATAATTCATAATTGGATATCTACACTTGTTTTTCACATCACCATCACCATATCATACAGTATGATTTGATGATCCTTCACAAAATTAATTCTTACTTGTAAGTGCATATGATTTAATGTTTGTTTTCTTTCTTTTGGCTACCATGCAGTTAAGGGAAAATTCTCTTAAAAACAAGAATCTTCCAAAGTTTCCCACTTATATAAATGAATGGTTATGATAAACCAATAAGTCATATTTTAGTGCACTTGCAATGTTCATCCCAAAAGAATGAGTGGTTCCTTCAACTTTCATTTGGGTACAAACTACCTATCTTATATGGTCCAAGAAGAATTTTGAACCAAATTCTATTTCTTTGGGTTTTATATTTGATTCTCTATCTCTATGATAAAGCACATAAAGAGGTTTGGCACAAGCATATTAAAAGTATGTGCCTGCGTGGAAGGGAATTATTTGTGAAGGGGTGATATTTATCTTATAAAATTGGTAAATGCCTTCTTGGTAAAGTTTTTATTGGGAATTTATGCTCTGTTTGGTATTTACAAAAGAAAAAGGAAAGAAAAAAAGTAGTTGGAAAGGAGGGATTCCTTTTGAATATATAAAAAACACATTTTTATTTATTTTTGTAAATTTAACTCAGTTGATAAATATGTAATATGCAAAGAACGAAATTCAAATTTTAAAGTTAATTTTATTCTTTAATTTATCTAATATAATTATTCAAATGTTTATTGTGATGAGATCCGTGTCAAAGTTACAAAGATGTATATTTCCCTCCAAGTTGGGGGAAAAAGTGGCATCATGTATGCATTTGTGATCACTAATTTTTCTCTTTTGTTTAGTTTTGTTCCTCATCATATATTGCTTGACATTTTTGTGATAAATCGGTAAAACTTTCGGTAGAAAAAGAGAAAAGAATATATAATGCTCAACATTTTTTAAATATATATACTGATCAAAGATCAAACTATGAATTACTTGCTTAATAACTCAATTATTCGGCTATCTTGTATGTCATCATATTAACGAATTCTTAGCATTTTTTACAAAAAAAAATTTAAAGATAATTTTATTTGAAATGTATCGAATACTAAATATAAATGTCTATTGTAGTTAAGATGTTACACCACCATATTGTGGGAGCTAATCTCTACTCTTATACCAACATCGTTGGTTTCTAGACTTGAATTATTAGCATAGCAAAAGTGTAAAAATCCTTACATAACCTAAAATAATTTGACATTTTTAAATATATAGATATATAGATAGATGATGTGAAAGGACTTATAGTAGTGCACAACAATACTACGAAAAGTGAATATATTTTTGGAAAATAAAATTGACAAATGAACAGCATCATGGATCCCTATAAGGATATGCTTGATTATGAAAAAGACTCACATCACAAACGGTTTAGTAATGATTAGCCAATAAGAAATTGTCTTTGAAATTATGAATTGACTTTCTAATATTTTAGTTTTTTTTTAGAAATAGACTTTCTAATATTTTGCATTTTATTTTTATTCATACATTGATATTTTATTGTTCGTGGTTTGTGGTTACGGGATAACGAAGAATTACTACTTGGTGTTGATGTAGATATTTGTTGCCTTTGGCTGTGTCCTCTGTAATTGGGGCACTTTTGTAAAGGGTACTTTTAACATGAACCTCTCGTGTATGTGTGTGTAGTGTACTCCTCACACTTTTGACCTTCAAAAAAGGGTCATGGGATGAGGCATCACCATTGTCTTTTGCGCGGTGAAATTCATAACTTTCTTTATTCCTCTCATTATGTCTTCATTTTCAAGGCCACCAGTTAACCTAAGATCCTCTAAATCGGATTTGAATTTTATGGTTACATGAATATGATATGAATTTCTTTTGTCCTAAAACTTCGTGTTTTTTAGGTCTGTTTGATCTTAAAAATAAAAATATTTGAGAAAACAGTACATGATAGTATAAGATAGAACAACATAGAAAATACAATTAAATTTGGTGCAAAAAATGTTATTTTTAATATTTTAGATAATTTATATTGAGGACAAAAAGTTGTCTCATAGTTCAGTGATAACATAAGAGCCTAAAGTTCAAGAAAAAATAAAAAAATTACAACTCTAAATAAATATTTTTAGACATGCAAATCTCAAATACTGTAAATCATAAAAAATAGACTATAAAACTCCTAAGAGGACGTAGTTCTTTCAATATTTACATTTTAGTTTTGTCTTGTTTTATATTTTAATATCCATGTCGTTTTTTTTTTTATCCAAAACAAAAATTAATTTTGGTTGTGAAAGTCACAGTAGAATCTAATAAACATATTTAAAGTAGCTGTAAAAATAAATAATCTAATAAAGCCTGTAAAGCTAGCGATTGACAATTATCTATGCAATTAAAAAAAGAATACATGCCCTTTTCATGTATTTAAGCAATTAAAAAACAGGAAAACTATGAAGAACTGCATGAATTCCAATTTTTTCCCTTTTTTATTGACTTAATCCCATTAATATTATTTCAATTTTAATTTTAACAAATCCTTCAAAATGCAATGGTCGTTTATTGCTAATTGACATGCCTTGTCAATTTCGGTTTCAATATTCCAGGATGGTAAAGTGACCTCAAATGCACATTATGAATAAATTATGTAAAGAATAAAAGGTAATATACTATAGATATTTTAAAATATTGAGCAAAAAACAGACTTTTTTAAAATGTTTTTTAATCATACTTTAAATATGCTTAATAACTCAATAATTCACATTGCAACTTCATAAAAAATAAAATAATGCAAATTGCACCGACTAGATGTTTGCAGCCAAACTGAAAGCCAAATAATTAATTGGGCATTTGTGCCAGCTCCATCATTTTTCTAAATTTCTTGAGTACAACGTGATATTTAATATTTTGTAATTAAAAATAAAAAAGTGATATTAATTCTTTTGAAGATCTAAAATATATTAAAGAATTGCTTCTCTTAACTTTTTCAAAAATTGCTTAAGTATAATTTAAGTATGAGTTTCATTGGTGATATTCACAACCTCTATAAAATAAAATAAAATAATACTTATGTTTTTTTTATAAAAGAACTTTTTTATTGCTCTTTAGTTCCACATCCCTCGATCATTTAAATGATATTTGAGAAAATTATTTTGTTTTTTCTAAAAAAACAAATTCCAAAACAATAGCTGAAGAATAAATGACAACAAATATATTTATTTTATTTTATTAACTAAAGAAGATCTAATATTTCATTTCATTATCAATAAGATGAACAATACATTGTGAAATAGAATTTAACATTTTAACACATGAAAACAAGCTTGATTAATGGTGGCCTTTGCAAGATTATATATAATATTGTATTGACTTGTCTCTGTATTTAATTTATAAAGAAATAAGTAGGGATGTCAATTTGTATCTGATAACGGATTATTCGTGGAGATTATCTGTACGGAGATTCGAAGTCGCTGATTTTTTTCCCCGCAGGGATGGGAAGAGAAATTCCCCCATGGATAATTTGGGGCGGGGAATGGGGAAGGACCCTCCGCCACCGCGGATTCCCTGACCCCGACCATATTATTTAAATTATATATATATATATATATATAACTTTAGATGTTTTTTTACTAAAAAATAATATTTAATACGTTATAAAGATAATGATTATGTATAGTGACAACAAGTTCAATTGAATATTTATTTTTTTTACAAAATGAAATAGTAAAAAGTGTTTTTGCAGTTTTTTTTTATTGATGCAAAATGTATTTTTACTTTAAAAAAATGAAAGATACAAAATAAATATTTTTTTTAGAAAAAAATAAGAAAAAATAAGATATTAGTGTCGTACTTTTGATTAAAATGTATAGTAATTTTGTCAATTTTTTATGTCTGTGGATACTGTGGGGATCCGTGGGATGGGGATGGAGGAAGAAATCTCCCCGCAGAGATGGGGATGGAGGTAGAAATCTTCCCAAAACATGAACGGGGCAAGGCATGGTAAAGTACCCTCCGGTCAATCTCCACCCGTTGACATCCCTAAAACAAGTCAACTTGGTATAAATATCTCCTTTAGTTGGGGCAAACTTATTTATTATCATATTAGCCTTTTAGATGTATTTTAAATATTTTTATTAAACTGTTAAACAAATCAATAGATCGATCAGAACATATTTATAAAATAAAAGCATTTACTTATATATCAAACTTAAATTTTGTAAAAATCCAAACACTCCATTCTTTATTTTAAAGGTAGAATTTTTAGCACTTGATTAAAAAAAATGAATAATTGTGATGGAAAGAAGACTAAATAAAGATGATGCATTTTTTTTGTTAATCAGTATATGAGTTAGAATTTCACCTTTCTAAAGTAAATATGTGGAGTGTCATATTTAAATCTTAATCTATATACTCCCTCCGTTCCAAAATTATTGTCCTTTTAGCTTTTTAGTTTTGTCCCAAAACTATTGTCTTTTTCGGAAACCAATGTAAAATTAAAGTTAGTTTACCATTTGTATCCTTACAAAAGTTAAAGTATTAATTAAATATATTTTCTCTTTCTTAATAAAGTAGGGGTAAAAGAGACTTAACTTATTAATCTTTATTGTTTCTTAATCTACGTGCATAACTCTAAAAAGACAATAATTTTGGGACGGAGGGAGTATATTAAACTCACAAAGACAAAAATGATGCATGTTTTAAAATAATAAAAATAATATCTTGACATCTTTGTTGTATTCTAAAAGTATACATATAACTTCAAGAATTTAATATCTTCATATTAATACGTCAAAAAAGAATTTCATAATAAGATATGGAAAATGATAAACGTTGCCTTAAGAGCAATGATTAAGAAAACTAAAATAGTAAAGATTCTCTCGAAATTTGTGTTTTTTACTTTTCTAAAACAACAAAGTACAATTTTCAATGTAACTATTACTTTTTTTTAGTAACCTTAATCATTGCCCTTAGAGCACTGGTTAACAGGACCTATAAAATATTTATCGCAAAATAAACGTTTTTTGAAATTTTAAAACTAGTCTGACTTATTTAATTAAATACCAACTTAGCTCGACCTATTCCACCTCTAAGGGAAAAAATCTCGACCGTAATCTAACAGTTTCAATTTTTAATAATTTTACATAACTTATAATCTCGACCGTTCCTTTTAGACCAGACGGCTCAAATCAATTATTGCGTGGAATTCCTATTCCCAGTTCTAAGTATGTACACAGTGCACATGCAGTTGGGTGGCCAAGGTGCAGCCGGGCCAAGGCACAACAACCACCAGGCACGCCGCACACCAACAACAATAGTGTTTCAACTTCAAGTCACATGTAATGTATGGATGTTGACATGTAATTCAATTTACTATTCAAGTGACTTTACTTTCTCCCTTTGACCCCACTCACCTTCCCTTATTAGCATTGTTTATTTCCAACCAACAATTGAGCTTCTTACTGCTCGCTACCTTTCCTTCTACCATCACTCCCACTCCACTCCAATCCACCCTTTTTTATTTGTATATTTTTTTACTATTTTCCTTTTCGTAGGTAGAAGGGGTGCCTTTTGCAGTTGAAGGGTTCATTATAATAATGAAATAAAAAATAATCTGAGTCAAACTTTATTACTCATAAATATAATTAAGCTACATTGTGATGCAATTAGAATAAATATATCTACCAAGCGTTAGGTAATTCAATAGTGATTGACGTTGAGTTTAGTAGAGAGAGATGTAGTTTGATCTCTGTAATTGTGTATGGAAGAGATTGAAACCGTTTGATGTCAGAATTTGTTTCGTAACCAGATCATTCAACCCAGTAGACCTGATATTGGTAGTGAAATAAATAAATAAATACTACATGTATATCAAACATTAGTTGGTTTTGTAATGATTGACGATGAACTTAGTAAAGCACCACAATTCGGTCCCTCTCAATTGCACTTGAGAGGAACCACTAGATGTCAGAACTCGTGCAAAATCGAATTAATCGGCATAGTAGACCAAATATTGATAGTTTACAACAAAAAAGAATAAATACATGTATAAAAATATTTACATAGTACTAATAAAGATAATGGACTAAAGTTTTTTTTAACAAGAAATATATTAATATTCACGTCTCTGCATACTACAAATAGAGACTGGTAAAAAGAACACACAATAGAAACGCCGTATATATGCGGAACACAAAAAATAAACAAGTTGTTAATGGGTTTTATTAAAAGATATATTTTTTTTTAAAGATATATTTTAAAAGAAGCCGAGTTCAATTTTTAATTAGACTAAATAATTTTTTCGTCAGATTTTACTTACCTCAATATGACTGAACACTAAACTATGACCACCATTTTTTTATAGGAATCATATATTGTTAATACAATTTTTCTTTTACATATATACTTTTTTTTTACAAAAGATATATACTTAAAAATTATATTTTTTATATTGTTTTAATCATCAAACTGTTTTTTAATGTACTAGATTAGGTCTTTTTGACGTTGTTAATATCAGCCGAAGTGTTGAAACCTAAGTTGTTTCACCCATGATCATAATAACCAAACAAAAACAAAGATGAAAAAGTGCAACAATAATAGACCAATATATGCTTAACAAAGAGCACCCACACATAGTGTATTGGATCAGATAGTAGGGTGAATGAATGACATCTCATGAGCCTAATGCAAGACCGTTATAGAGAGCCTGATTAGTGAAAAATTAGTTATTAACATTTATATAATCTTGTTCTTTAAAATACAATCATTGTCTTTGAAGAAAATTAAACATGCCACTTTTGTTTCATTTGTGGTGAACTTAAACAAAATAGTTCTATATATCCAAAGGGTCCCATACACATGGGAACATGCCTTTTACTTATTCCGCCATGTCATTTATTTTGGCCTTGCCAATTTGATATTTTTTTATTTGCATATTAAAAATAATAGGCCATCGGTTTGGTTGTAAAGTTGAGTATTGAATTTCAAGTTTTCTTTTGAATAATGGGTGAAAAGTGAATACATGTCTTTTTAATTATTTACTATTTTTGAATTTATACTTTAGAGGATGCAAAAGAACTACTTTCTGAATTTTTATATCATCGATTACTATCCTCAAATGGAATAAAATATGTTTTCTGTGTGAGCAAGTTTGATCTAATTAAAAAACAGTAAAAAATTGTACCAAAAAAAACAGTAAAAAAAATTAAAAATAGTTTAAAAGCTATATTACCACTTTTTATCAAATTGACCTAATTTGAAAGTTATATCAATTTTGTCTTATTGACCAAAAAATACTCTAAAATATTATCCGTACGTTTTAGCTAAACACTCTCTAACTCTTATTCTAATTTGTTCAAATTCATACGAGTCTTACTATTTTATGTGAATTTATTTTTAAAATACGTAATACACGTAAATTTCAATCAATTAAAATGAAAGTATTAAAGAGTGTTTAAAAGAGAGAATATTGATAGCACTCCTCCCTAAATATTTGTGCTGTCTTAAGTTTGAACCTAAAATCTCTAATTTATGAGTATGTGATATTTACTATTGTCTCTAGTCTCTACTTACACAAACACCAAAAAAATGAACCTAGAGCATGTTGTACTAACATCACTTTGCAGAGAAGTTAAATCAATTAATTAAGGGTGCATGTGTCATGTGTGCCAACATACATAAACGAACATAATAATTAATGAATTAAGGAAGAAGAAATATATTTGGCTTTACAAAAGCAAACATGTACTAGTATACTACAATAATAACCATAAAATAAAATACAATAATAGTTAGTTCTTAAAACACATGGAGCATGAGGTCAACATCGGTAGTTTCCATAACCTTCCTCACAATTAAAGTTGAGATTTCCATCTTGGCGATGGTGATGCTTCCTCTCTTTCACTTCTAGTAATACAACTACATATTACAGATGGCTTTGGTCTAGAACAAACGCATACGTAAGATCAAGCAACTCTAAAACAATATAGCTTGCTTCATAGATTTCATTTTCAAAACCAATTATTAACTTGCTAGTGTTATTTGATTATGCCACATTAGGCCCTTTTTTAATAACATATTTTCATAAGTTATCTCAAGTAGATAAATTATCAAAATGTATAATTCATCCGTTTATTGACTGGAAATTCACATTTTGAAGTGAATAAGTGGAGAACTTTGGGTTTGAACCCGTCTAATTTATATATAAAATGCGATATTTTTATCAACTGAGTTATGCTAACGAAAACAATACATAAAAGCTTTTACTGATTGGCAATGTTTACCAGTTTGTTGCGAGGGAACAAAATATTTCTTACATAACTTCTAAGTAATTCACATGCATTTTCTGCTTTAATAATAAGATTGAAAATATGCTTGAGAGGAGACTGAACTATTTAATAACAAAAACAGAAATTGAAACTATATGCACCGACAATTATTTAAGTGGTAAAAAAACTTATCTTCTTTAATAAGTTAGTTGTCTAAATTTTTTAACACTAAAAATATTTCTAACGAAAACTAGTTATTGATAAATAAAACAGTAAAACTTTAAACTTGTTTTTTCTTTTTTTTTTTTAAAAAAAATTTGAACCCATGCAAACCTAATTGACTAATTTGTCTTTTTTTTTGTACTAAACCAATTTGTCTTTTTAAATAGTATAAATTATATAACCGGGGTCTAGACCAACCAATCCATCATTGTATTTCTTAGTGTATTAGCGTGCTTCGTGACAGGTTTTGCAAAAATAATTAGGTAGAAACCTTAACCCAGTGACCAAAACAAAAGAGCAAGGCAGCCCATTTAACAATAATAAAACAATCTCAGAAAAAATATCATGGAATATACGAGTAGGTCCTTGGTGTGCTTTATGATTTCATATAAATGGAAGTATGGAACTCAAAACTTAACCAATAAAATAAATTATTTGTGATAGTTTTAAAACTCAAACACAAATTTTCAACTAGTTGACATGCCCTCACCTATACGAGTAGGTCCTTGGTGTGCTAGCTTTATGATTTCATCAGCGTCTCTTTAAACAAACATTATTGCCATTAAGCATTCATGGGAAATAAATATATTCATTAAAAAATGCTATTAAGTTTTTCAAATAAAAAATTCAAACAGTATTTAATAAACTCTTAAAAACTTCAATTTCAACTTAAAAATTGATTTAATAAATTCACTTAGATGAGTCTATATATCAACCTATCGTCTATGACATTATTTAAAATATGTCACATTATCATAGTTTGCCCCAATATTTGATGGAGTGATCAATACGTACTACTACATAGTGTTTTATAAAATAGGGCTATGCTAACTATTGTATTTTATGCATTAGTTAAACATATATACAAAATAAGTAAATTTTATTTTAAAAACAATAGTTTCATTAACCAATACATAGGATGCACTACTTAATATTTTTTTTTATAAATATTATCCACTTTTGTGAGTGAGTAAAAATAAAATTAAAAAACTATAATATGTACGGTATCTAAATAAAATATTGCATAGACTTTGCACCAAACAAAATAAAATAAAATAATGCACAGACTAAAATAGAAGGCAATAACTGATCAATCACATAAATATTCAAAACACATTATTCATTATATTATACAAGGCCAATATGCTGCCCCAAAGAAAAAGTAAATCAAATAAATTTTCGTGGATACCATACAATACAAACAACAACTTGGCATGAGTCATAAAGTGATTCTCATCTCACAAGAGTAACATTGTATTCTCTTAACTTATACTAGTATTTTAAAGCAAGTCAATATTTTAAAGTAAGAAAATTAGATTCCCACAACAATAACAATTTAGCCTTTTAAAAAATAAATAGCAATGTCTATAATTATTATTTTTTTGTTGTGATTAGAATTTTATCTTTAAAGATGGATAAACATTCGTATATACCAAAGTTCGAACACTGATCTATGTACATTACATGAAAATGTTTTATCAATTGAGTTTAGTTTAGGAGACAATGATGCACATAAATTATATCTCAAACTAACAAATATCAATATTACTAGTTTGGACCTATTCATTCAACTCTAATATGAGATTTCATAATCAAAACTATATGTATATATCATTTACTAAAATTGTTTCTGAGTCTCAACAAACTATGAGTTAATAAATTGGACAAAAACTAAATTTTTTATTTTCTATCGAATTATGGTACAATTTTTTGTCTATTAAATATTATACAAGATAAAATTTATTCTTTTTTTGATACATCAAAAAGATAAATACTCCCGTCAAAAATTGAACCCTAAACTTCTCCTATCAAACTCATATCTCCCAACTCTTACCCCTTGAACTATTTTACGGAGACAAACAAAATTTATTCAAATAACTTAAATTTCATCCTATGTTATGTCAAATACATATATTACACCGATTAAAGAGACTCTGTAAAATGAAAACAATAATAGTAGGAAATTAGCCACGTCAAATGGTGTGTGATAGTGCCACGTTAAAAAGTTTGTATTGTTGTTGCGGAGTTAAATTGAAGTGGGCACAGTATACTATAGCATATTAGCATAACATAACATGAGAAGCCACCTTCATATCATCAATTTCATCATCATCATTTTCATATTCATATATTAACATTTTCATTTCATCATACACTATATACTAAATTTATTTTCACTCTCATTCATAACATAACATAACATAAACCCCTTTCTCTCTTCATAACAAACTCACTCCTTCACTATTTTCTTTTATAACAATCCAAACCAATTTTCAAAATCCAGATTTCGGAAGAACACCATTGTTGTTCCCGATATCTCGGATCACACATCCATCACAATTCTTCACAACAATCCTTCTTCTTCTTCTTCTTCTTCATCTTCCTTCCATGGCAGCTGGTCCAGCATCAACCACCACCACCACAACAACAACAACCGATCGACCTTCAACCGTTCCTCTTCAACCACCACCACCAATGCTCGTCTCTGATTCATTCGCTAAAGACGCTATTCTCGCTTGGTTTCGCGGCGAATTTGCTGCTGCTAACGCTATCATCGATTCTCTCTGTTCTCATCTCTCTCATCTTTCTTCTTCTTCTTCCTCTTCCGCTGATTATACCAATGTTTTCGCCGCTATTCATCGTCGTAGACTCCATTGGATCCAAATCCTTCAGATGCAGAAGTATCACTCCATTGCTGATGTCGCTCTTCAGCTTCGTCTAGTCGCTGACAAGGAAGAACAATACCACAAGATCATCGAAAACAACGTCGTCGTTGCAGAGGAAGAAGAAGAAGAACAGAAAACAGAGGACAAAGTTATCAATGGTGGTGATGAACACGAGGAGTATGATTCTCCGGAGAGTGAGATTACTGATTCAGGTAAATTAATTACTCTAATTATAGATTAATTAATCATTTTTTAATCTGTTTTATTTCTTGTTAATACAGTTTGATCTTCAATAATGATCCATCCTCTGTTTTTTTCCAGTTACTAATTTTTTATCTTTTTTCTTTTAATGTTAAATTCTTTATTTATTTTTTTGTTTGGGGATATAGAGGAATATTTTTTTTCTTCATTGGAAAATGGAAGAGTTTTTTTCTATTTGTTTATTTAAAGAAAAATAAAGTATTCTTTTATACTTTTTTTACACCAAGTATTTTTATATGCTTTTTCTTTTACCTTTTCATTGAAATAAACAAAAACAGAGACTTTATAAAAATCTGTTTTGAAAAGAACAATTTCCAAAACAAAAAGAACAATTTTTTTATTCTTTATTTTTTTTTTGTACTATAGTTTTTTGTGGTTCAAGTTTTGGAAAATGAAATTTTTGTTTTGGCAATTGAGTCACATCAGTCATCAAATTTGATTTTGGAATTTGCTTTCCTTAATTTATTTCTGTGTTTGATTGAAGTCAAATTTCAATAAAGCAATAATAGACTTGGCTTGTTTAACATTTTGGCCAATCTTAATGATTTTCAACTGTTAATGTGAAAGTGTTTGATTAAGTAATCTAGTGATCAAAATTTCACTTTTTAAAGTAAATAAATGAAAAATCGTAAGTTGAGTTCAAACTACGATTCTGCATACTGTAATATCTCTATCAGTTGAACTATACTCGATGCTCAGATAAACTTTACTATTTTGAGAATAAGGTGGCATAAAAAAAGAAAGAGAAGGGTTGGTGTGTGTTGACTGTTGAGGGGCATGGTTGTTAGTTTAGGGACTGGGGTGTGTGACCTGACAAATAGAGCACTATGTTAAGGTTGAAGTTTTGGATCTAGAAACTAGAAAGTGTGTGCCATGTTTTTATATTTCAGCCGGCGGGACCACCGGAGGCGACTACATGATGTGTTGGTGACCACCTGACCTCACTTGTTACCGGGTTCCGGTTGGTGGGTCAAACTTTGGTACCCAATTCTCATGAATTATTGATGAATAGGTGAAGAAGAATATGCTATCACACATTATAACTCATAGAATAGTATATGCTGATGTTGATGTAGTAGTGATGGCTTTGTGAAGAGGATCAATTTAGTAAAGCTATATGTGACATTATTAAAATAATTCAAAGAAAAAATAAAAACCATTAATGTTGGAGCTATAATCAAAGCTAGTAGTAGTAGCAGCCTCTATATTAAAACAAGAAATAGGAAGAAAAAGACATGTAGGGTCGGTTGGATGCATTTACTCTGAGAAGAGACATGGACCAAATGCTAGTGCTTGGGCTCACATTAGTGGTGGTAGCCACTTTGTAGGAAACGACAGTTTTCTCAACTATCACACTGTTCAAACCTATTACACTACAAAATTTCAGTTGAAATACTCATTTAATGGTATAATAATGTTTTAAGTAAAGCACATACACATAGTATATACTTAAAAAGAGGGTAATAGTTTCTCAACTGTATTTGTGAATGCATTGTTTAGGATAGAAAGTTGTTGTCTTTTACTGAGGATTAAAATATGCATGGCTTTTATGTGCAGGATCTCAAGAAAACCAGACTAGTTCAATGAACATTGATTTATGTTCCAATCATGAAGAGTGTGAAGAACGTCCTTCACAGTTTAAGTTAACAAAAGGTTTCACAGCAAAGGAGTCAGTGAAGGGGCATATGGCAAGTTCTATCTTTATTTCACAAATTAAAAATCCATATTTATTTGCGCTTAATTAATTTATGCATTAAGAAGCCGCGTGCTACTGCAGTACTTTTGATTAACAGCTGATTGCAATTGGCAGGTGAATGTTGTGAAAGGATTGAAGTTATATGAAGACGTTTTCACTGATTCAGAATTGGGCAAGCTGTCAGATTTTGTCAATGAGATCCATACTGCTGGTCAGAATGGGGAACTGTCAGGTGAACCACTGTTGAACTTTGTGTGTGTCTGGACATTCTCATTTCTTGAACTTTAATTTATGATAATTTTGAGGTTCTCATTATTTTGGACATACACAAATTAAATAGCAAGACCATCCATGGCAGCTCCAATTTATTTGTGTGTTTATACAACGAATCGAATATCTCTTACATTACTATCTCTCTTGCATACTTGTAGGTGAAACTTTTATATTATTCAACAAACAGATGAAGGGTAACAAGAGAGAGCTGATTCAGCTGGGTGTTCCAATATTTGGACAGATAAAGGAGGACACAAAAAGTAAGAAGAATTTATTGAATGAAATTGTGATTTAGTATCAAGTAGTTTTACTTTACCTAACATAAGTACAATCTCATTCTTATGATCCCACACACTGCACAGATGATGATTCTAAACTAGAGATATGCTCGGTAGTTCTGTTTTTTCATCTTGAATTTTTGTTTTCAGGTAATATAGAGCCAATTCCAGCACTTCTGCAACGTGTCATCGATCACTTTATTCAATGGCATTTACTTCCAGAGTACAAAAGACCAAATGGTTGTATCATCAACTTTTTTGAAGAGGTAAATTTTCTACCTCTGGTAATAGTCATATTAGTACTGTGATCATTTGTAGTGTGCAATGAGGTAATCATTTGACAATGTTTTAATAATTATCAGGGGGAGTTTTCTCAGCCATTCCTGAAACCGCCACATCTGGATCAACCTGTGACCACTCTTCTTCTCTCTGAATCAACCATGGCTTTCGGGCGTATCCTTATGAGTGAAAACGATGGGAACTACAAGGGACCACTTATGCTCTCATTGAAGCAGGGGTACATATCAAAGAACTTATTCTCTTTGCAGTCCTAATCTTCCATTTATTAATTAAAGATTCTAGCACAGTGCTGGAATCAATGGAAGAAGTACCTTCAACATTTATAGGACAGATGTAAGTGAATAATATGAAGTGGTAGCATTTTAGAGGATGCAATTATGTGCTCGTATAATATGCATATTATTCGGTTAGATATTGCTTTTGTGCTTTTTTATGTTTTTTTGTTTTTCTTGAATATCAGACAAACTTGGAGGCACTCAAGCCAGGGACAAAAACAGATTGTTTGTATCTCAAAAATATCAATGGCTAGATTGTAGTTGAAATGAAACCTAGTTTAGTTTATCAATAGCCTTATTAATATTCTCAGCTCAAGCATCAAGTTATTCATTGCTGAATGTCTAATTACCTGCTGAGATATTCTTTTGAATGTCTTGTGCAAGGAAATTGAGCCAATAATATAATGTACAAGCCGATGAATAACAACTTTACTTTACAGGTCTCTTGTCGTGATGAGAGGAAACAGTGCTGACATGGCAAGGCACGTCATGTGTCCATCTCCCAACCGAAGGGTGAGCATCACCTTCTTTAGAGTGAGGCCAGACTCCAACCAATGCCAGTCACCAACTCCTACTATGACAAATTCAATGACTCTGTGGCAGCCTGCCATTGCTAATCCGTATACTTTGCCAAATGGAGCTGTAAGTTGCGGCTATGACGGTATGGACATGATGATGCCCAAATGGGGAATGCTTCCTGGACCGATGATGATGCTGACACCTATGCGTCCTATGGCATTGAATCCCCGCAAACTTGCTGGCGGTGGTACTGGAGTCTTCTTACCATGGAATGTCCCATCCAGAAAACCTGCAAAGCATCTTCCACCACGTGCACAGAAAGGAAGGCTTCTAGCACTGCCTTCTCCTGTTGAGCCACGCATTGCAGAGTCCACTTCGGAGCCCAGCATTTGTGTTGAAGGATGAGAACAAATTTGGTTATAAAGCAGCCTTGGGTTCAAAGACATGTGAAACATGGTAGGTGGCTTACAAGCTCTGGATGTTTTCTCTGCACCCTGGAGCTTTCATTTTGTTGTACAAACAGGGTCCACCCCAGGTGTTGCTACAGAAGTTTGGTTCATTCTTTTTACTTCACACCCTTTCTTCTACTTTTTTTTTTCTCCCTCTTGGATAGAGTAGATTCTAGTGGAGTTCACAACGGTATTTTTATGTTTGCCAGTCATGGTAAGAGCTTTAGTAGAATAGTCAAGCTTTCAAAGTTGAAGAGTGTGAATTATATCTGATATATCAGTTTGTAAGAATGATATTTTTAAGTTAACCATCTTTTTAGACGAATCAAATCGTCATTGGGATGCTTAGTTATTTATTTACACGATTCTCTCTATTCATATATATGTTGTTGAATTTCAAGTGCAGTCTTTGTTGTAGACTTCCTTAACTGCTTTTTAGACTTGTATGGTCAATTAGCCATATCTGAATCATAATTTCATGTTTATTCAATCTCAGAAGGAGGCATTGTTCCAAGTATTTCCAGTGGATTTTTTCCCTATCCATTACTAACGCCATGCTTTGTGTTTAATTTCATTTTCTTGCTTAGAATTATTGTGTCTGTTTCTGAAAGTGAATCAACATCTAATATGTGGAAGTTGAAATAAATTTCGCAAATTTCTGTTACCTGCTGTGACATACACCTCATATCCTCAGCAGTTCCATGTTTTTCATAGAGTTAAAGGTCTATGAGAGACTTGTTTATCTGATATGCTCAATTTTGATTCTAGCTACTTCATTCTAGGAAGAACTGCAGTAAATTTGTTCGTTCATTTTGTTTTAATTTGAATATTATTCATCTTGCTTTCTGATAATTGAGCATAACTCAACTTCTTAAAGTGTATATTTTGCATAGAAGAGAACCCAATATGCGGTCCCCTTTTACTTTTCATTTAGTAAAGCTTATTTTTTTAGCATCAATTGATTCCACCTAATCAATTATTCCCTCCAGTCCTAATCAACTTTTGTTGATCTAACTTTTCTTATATTTAGAACCTTCTGTTCATAGTGACTTGAAATGCTTATATTAGGCTTCATTGTTGCTGGTTTAAGAATTTGTGGGTTTAGAAGATACACGCCTTCATAAAATCGGTAAAATTCATCTCTTAAAAAAAGTTATCATGGCTCAGAACTCTGGCACCAATTGAGGCATTACAAAAACCACATATACTCTTACTCTTAATCCTATAGCACTTGTAATCATTGGTAAAAAAAATTGAACTGCATAAGACATATATTGTTGTCATCAGAGGGGACTTCGGCTTCGCCATATGTTGGCTGAAAGTTTGAAAGATGTCACCAGAATTTGATTATTCGATATCTCATTTACAGCAGACTCAAATTTCTCTTCTCTTGTTCTGAGAATCTAAACTGAAATGCTATTACATTATCTTCGCTAATATTAAGTTATTAACATTCAATTTTCACTAGAAATTGTTATTGGGATAACATTATTGACAAACATCCTCCTAACAACTTCTGCTTTGCTCGGGGATTGAATTTAACAATACGCATCTTCTAACGTCGTGGCACTGCAATTTAGGCAAGTTTCATTTGAAACACTATCACTATCATTGTTCTTCATATAGCTTGTGTAACAAATATGGAGGGTCGGCCAAGGATACTGAGAAAGAAAGCATGGGAAATATAATATGGAAATTGTTACAATTACACAGAAGCGACTAAATGGAATTGGAGTGTGACTTACAATTCAACAACTAATGTATAAATCAAATAAGAAGAGATAGTAGTCATATTACTATAAAAACAGTCGCTTTTGATGCATTTTGGGTATAGAAATTAAATCACAAATTCACAATATTACTTCTATCCAATTCAACAATACAAAAAACAAAGGCAAATTCTTTTTGTTAAAAATGGCACACATATACTATATCTTTTGAGAATTCATAACAGAATTACTATGTCAAGCCTTTGCAGGCTCGTCGTCATCATCTTCAATGTCCCAACTCAAGTCTTCATCTTCCTCTGCAGTACTAAGGCGCTTCCGTAAATCATCCTTGCTGATGCTACTACCACTCTGACTCTGAGATTGAGTTACTTTCTTATCATCGATACTGCTAAGATCCTCAATATCATCCCACCCAAGATCATCTTCGTCCTCATTTTCATTGTCCCGATTTTCAACCACCGACAACTCATTACTCTTACTACTAGAAGATTTTACATCAGCACCATTTCCTTCCACTTCTACCACTTTCTCGTCAGACTCACCCACAGAAACATCCTTGTTCGCACTCGCAGCCCCATCAACTACCGACTTTGATGTTTTATCAGCACCAGCACCCTCATTCCTTTCCTCATTTCCACCACCCGTATCACGAACAACTTCATCTTTCTCAACACCTCGTGATTCTTCAACAGACTTACTCATCTCATTACCAACTTCATTGCTTTCGATTGAACCGTCTCTCTTTTCTTCTTTAGACTCCGAATGCTTCACCTCTTTCACACTCAATCTCTTCTCATCACTCAAACCAGAGCCAGAAGCATCAATTTTCAAATCAGTACCAACACTTTTCCCCAAATTTTCACCACCAATTTCCTTATTGATCACAACCTCTGGTTTAACTTCACCTTCATTCTCCTTCTTCCCCTTCTCCTTCTCCTCCACACCATCATCATCGTCGTCGTCTTCAACATCCCAACTCAAATCCTCTTCTTCCTTAGATATTCTTCTAACAAGCTTAACTCTTACATCTTCAGCTTTCTTAATCCTATAAACCTTATAATAATACCTAAACCAAAAAGTTTCATGATCAATACTATTTGGAACAACCCTTTTATAAACACTCTCCATTGCATCATTCTCCTTTAAAAGACTCTCCATTTCATCATTTTTCCCATCCAACCCAAACCCTAATTTCCACTCATTAAATTCACCCAAATCCTCAGGCTCCTCAGTGTAAGTCCCAACATCACTCTGAATTGCACCAACCTGAGCATCAAATCTACTATATCGCTTCGAATCGAAGTTATTCGAATCGCGATTAGTGGTGGTGGCGGTGGTGGTGGTTCCATTATCGGAATCGAGATTAACGGCTAGGATTGCTTCCTTACCTTGAGATATGATCTGAGCCGTTCCTTTGATGACGGTGGTTCCGATCTCACCAACTGAATCATGAGCAACTTCGATCTCGTTTTTCAATCCGGTGCTGAATTCTTGTAGATCGCGACGATAGGTTTCGATTATGGATTCGGATTTTGATGTTATGGTTTTGATGAGTCCGCCGAAGTTCCAAGTGTCGTCGGAAGCGGGAAGCGGGTCTGCATTGGTGGATTCGGATTCGGGTTGAGGTGGATCTGGGTCGTCGGAGAAAACGGATTTGAAGAAATTCATGAGATGAGAGAGTGAGTGGAGTTAGCTAGCTGAAGGGGAGCGTGCGGCGGTGGTGTTTTACTATCAAGGTATATGCCATTTTCATATTTGAAGATCTAAATTTCATTTAAAAAAAATAGTAAAAAAATAACTTTATTTTTGTAGGTGAATAATTTGATTTAAAATTAACTTCGTTAATCGGTTTAATGCTGATTGAGGTTGAGTTTGATAGAGAAGACTATAGTTTCATTATCGCAACTGCATTTGAGAGGAGATTGAAATCATTTGATGTAAGAATGGATTCTCAAACCAGATTAAACTGGTGGCGAAACTTGATTTAAAACTCTATTGTCAATTTAGTTTTATTTGTAGGAATATCACATTTTATATACAAGGGTGATGTTTGAATTCTGGACATCCCACATATTCACTTTATGAATTTTCTAGCCACTAGACTACTCGATAAAATAAAATAAAACTTGATTTAAAATTGTCTACAAATCTTAATTTAGTGACAAAAAATGTTGAAATTGTTAAGTCGGACATTTACAACCCGAATTCAAACTCTGACCCTTTCTACTTTGTGTGCGAATTTCCAATGACTTACCATCTAGTCAAATAGTCTAATAGTTAGAAATTTCACTCTTAAAGCAAAGAAATGTGATGTTGATTTCAAACCTCAGTTCTACATATACAATATGATGTTCTTGTCAACTGGGTTAAGCTCACGAGCGCAATAATTTTTTATAATTAAACTATCAAATATATTCTATATTTTTTTAATTAACTATCAAATAGAATTCTCAGTAATTTCTGACAGTCCAATTCAAAATAAAACATAAATTAGTCTCTTGCATTTTTTTAATACATAGACGAAATGATAAGTCATTAAAACTTACACACATAAAATAGAGGGACTAAAGTTCGAATTCCAATCATGAAAATCCTACCCAATAATTTAGATATTTTCTTCCTTTCTAAACGTCTCTTATAAACTATAATACCAAAAAAAAAGAAAAATTATAACAAACTAAAGAGTAATTTATGAAATAAAACGTCGACAATATTGATTTCATTCTTCATCTGGGTAAGTTACAACTTGATCATATTTTTTTTGTAAGACAACTTGATCATTTAAAAAGGTATTACAATGTAATCAATCAATATTAACATAATTTATTTTTTTTATCTAAGAATACCATCTTTATTGTCGATGAATATCTAATTATGATGATGAGTGGTTAACATTATTTAATATTAAGGTTCTAAACAATCGTTATTAGCTATGTGTGGATATTTTTTTGGAATCAATTTTATAGACCATGACTATATAAATTACATGCACAATATTTAGTCATAAACAGAACTTGGCAAAATTGTCTAACAGCAATTGAGCTGGACACAAAAATGTACAAAATCTATAAAGAGAATAAAAAAATATTAATTCATAGATATCATTTTTCAGGGACACTTAATTTTTGACTAGGTTCATCTATCCAGCAACCAATGGCCAAGAAAAAAACTTATTCACCCCCAAAACCCATAAAAAAAAAATTAAAAAAAATGTAAAAGACATAACCAACACTTATTCACAAGTATATAGTAATATATCTCTTTCCCTTGAATTCTTGAGCAGTAGGTAGGTCTCTTGAACAATGCCTTTTGCAAATTAATCCATCAACAGATTCTGTCAATTATAATGTCCTTCTTAAAAGGACAAAATTAGTAAAATATTAAACAATTTATTGATTTAATTGAAGTTGTTTTTTTTTCATACCCTCCCCCTACCCTCATTGTGTTTGTCAATACTAACTCATTCTTCCAAAGCATGAGTATTTGAACGGTAGAGATCATAAGGTGCCCATAGATGATCAACAGAACAAGGTCTCCTTGAATCCAACCTCAACCAAGGTTTTCCTTTACCACTCCAATGAAGCAAACTAATAGGACCAGGATGCAAACTCCTACATTTTCCTTCAAGATTATCACCTCCAAGTCCATGTTGATTCCACCTATGATCCACACTTTTCATATCCCCAGCCAAAACCAAAAGAAAAGGTGGCAATGATCCTAAATGATATATCCTCTTTTGTTTCTGCACTGCCATCCAATGTTCCACCTTTTGTCTATACATTCCTTCCCTCCATTTCTCCACATCCACAACCATCACCCCCGTGTTAAAATAACACGGTTTCCGACCCTCAAATGTACGAGGTAACTCGGGATCTTTCCAAAACAAATCTGTAAAATAATCTGTGAAATTTGCTTGGCAATATTCCGGAGCAGCCAATACCTTGCCTTCCAAGTCAACCTCCCATAGCTTTGCAATGTCATCAACAACAACAATATCAGAATCAAGGTATATAACGCGCTTGACATAAAGAGGGAGAATATCAGAAAGGTAGATTCTTGCATAGTTAAGAGGCTGATCCAATGCTTGACGAATTGATTTAGAGATTTTCCCGCGTACCCTATTGGATTCAAAGCGATAAATCTTGAATTTGAGATAAGGAAAGGTTGATCTTATGCTTAGAAAAACCTGAGGCTCAAACCTTGCCCAAAGGAAATGAAACTCAATATTTTCAGGACAGGCTGAATGTTGCAAAATGGAGAGGACAGCAGCCATAGTTCCTCTGAGATAATTTGAGTCCAATGTCATGGTAATGTGGATGCTTTCTTTGTTGCATGTATCCCCGTTGCGAAAAGCAGGTGCTTCTCTAAAGATAGGGACATCGCGGTCAGGCTTTCGAACAACGTCGAGGTGGACGGAGGTTGTTGTAACGGTGACTGCAGCAACGGCATGATGACGTAGGAGGGAAGCGGAGAAGAAGAGAAGGAGGAAAGACAGGAGGCCATGGAGTGGTGATTTTCCAAAGGCCATCCTGTCTCCTTTTTATGATATTGGTGGGGAAATTATTGTTGTCTCCAGCAGCAAAAAGGGGGGAAAGAGATTCTTGTTATGTTTTTTTTTGTTTGTGTGCTAGCTGGTTGACCCAACTTTTGGAGGGAGGTTAGTGAAAATGAATGTTTGTGAGAGATTGTAGGGAAGAGAATAATCCTCGGAGGACATCATAATATAGAAAGATGTTAATATCAAACATAGTTGCCACTTTTATTGCTAGTTGGCACTGTCCTAAAATCTCTGTACAATAAAATTTAGAATTTAGAATCTCCCTTTATTTTTGTGATATTTTAAGAGATTTGTATATGGATACCATATTGTTTGCCTAAATAGATGTAAAAGATTGATTCATAATTTTCATACTGGTTTATAATTGTGAATGAGTTTTTTTGTTTCACTAAATCATTGCCTTATTATAGCTTTTAACTTTTTTTTAGTTCCCTTCGTTTTTTATCTGGGTGAATAAATTTTTATGTAAATAAATACTAAATTTTTAGACACGTTGTAAAATATCTATATGCTTGCTTTGACCTTTTGAGCCTAATCTTCAATACATCTGTTTTTTTTTTTTTTTTTTTATCTTTTCATATAAGATTGAGTTGTCTCTCAAATTAGTGACTCTAATTTCAAACTCTAAAAATCCATGTTTATACAAAAAAAAAAATTCACTTGATCTCTAAAGAGTTTACTTGCTTTCAAGGGAAATTACATGGTACCTCAAAGGGTTAGCCATGTCGCCCTTGAAAGATTGTTGGATGCATTCAAACCCAGTATCCAACACTAAAAATAAAAACAATACTGGTACCGATCGAAAATTGCTATTGCAAACATCCCTTTTTATAGAACCTGCTAAGTTTTTCAAGCCTATGCGAATGAAACAGTGATATTAAGGGTGTGTTTGTTTCAAGGTTTTTAATTTTATTCCCAGGAATAATATTCCCAGGAAATAATAATAGGAATTTTTATCCTGGGTATTTTAAAAAAATAATGTTTGGTTAATGTTAAATACATTCCTAGGAATTATTGGTGAACATGGGTAAAATGGAAGTTATTAGAAGTTATTTAAAATTTATTCCCATGTTCATGGGAACTTTTCTTTCCCACCCATTTTCTTGGGAATAAAATGATGGGAATAAGATAAGTTATTGGAAGTTATTTTATTCCAAGGAACCTTGATACCTAGGAATAATTTTATATCAACTTTGTAACAAACATGGGTATCTCTATTCCTATCTATATATTCCCAGGAATATAATTTATAGACTTGAAACAAAAGAAAATCTTAGCAATAAAATGTGTTAAGTGTAAACCTTGACCATAAATTACAGTTCGTCTTTTGAAGGTTCTTGAGAACATTGCTCATCCCAAAAGATTGGGAATTTCAATTTTGCTGCACTGTGAGGCATGGACCAGTCATCATATATAAACCTAATGAATAACCAAAACACACAATGATTAATGAGCAACTAAAAACAGGAGAAAAACATTGTTACAAGATAGCACAGTGGTAGTGTTCTTTGGGGAGACAACGATAGCGCGAACCTTTTTGTTTTTTCAAAAAATAAACAGGACAAATGGGCAGCTTATGAAAAGAAAGAAAAATATTTGCGCCACTGTCCCATGATTTAAAATGTACATATTGTTGATGGTGATGGTGTAGAATAGAAGACGCGTGGTTCAGAGGAAAACTATTGAACCAACACAAACTATGAAATGTCTCTAACCAGACTCACAATATTGTTCAGTATATAAACCATCATCAGACAAATATGGGACATTGCAGTTCAACCTTTAAAGAACCTAAGGATATCAACTTCAAACTAAGCATCTTATTTTGCTTGACTGTGGAATAAATTAGGCAAAGACAATCTGATATGGGCAAAAGAATGCAATTCAATAGTCCATTTAATATCAATTCATAAATATTGTATAAAAGACCACCATGAAGTTATTGGATTAAGAATCATGAGTAAAACCCAATAAATAACCTATGGAAAATGAAAAACCTAGGTTGATACACGTGTTTTGGGGATACCATCTACCAAGCTACTAGGAAGTAGGAACTCAGAATGATATTGTACTATTTTTAAGAGTTTTGGCAGTTTGTTATATTTTAAAGAGCCAGACAAGAGTCACCACTATCTTTTATTTTTTTGAAGTTAAAGAGTCACTTACACTTTAACTGGTGGACGAGATATTGTAACTAGAACTTGTAAATCCTCATGCTCGTTGGTGTTCCAAACCTGTAAATCATGTTCTCCATAATTACTTAAAAATACACGGGACTGTTGTCACCCAAGAACAAGTAAAAAAATATGTTAAGTTGTTAATTATCTAAAGAATGTGTTTGATACTTCTCTTTTTTTAGGCCAACTTGCAACACGTAGAAAAGTCGACACTTGACATTCTAAATGTTATAGTACATGTTTAATATATTGAGGCGCATCTCATGCATCAAAAGGTGCTTTTAAACTATTTAATTGTAGTGAAGAAATTAACAAGATTGGATCATAAGATGGTTTACCTGATGAGCATCATTAACAGGAATATGAAATGTACTATTTGGAAAGATAAAGTGCTCCTCTGGCTTTCCAGGGTACTTCCCATCTGAATTTGATGCAATATAAAGAGTGCCACTGCCTTTGAGAACAACAAAAACTTCTTCACAAGAATGCCTGTGAATTGGGGTGTGCGTTCCTGGTGAAAATGTTTCAAGCCATACTTCAACCTGTTCCAATAAAAAGGTGAAAACCCACTATGAGTTTAGGGCCTTTTGAATTGGCTTATTTGAGTTAATCTACTAGCATTAGCATAATTGGTTAAGCACTTGTGAGATTATTTGAGTGAGCTTATAAAACGATAGGCATTTTTTTTGACAAAGGGTTAATAGGTTTTAATTACCCTTGTAAATTTTTTTTTTTTGAATTACCCCTGCAATTTTAAGATTTCATCATTTACCCCCTATGTTGATTTTTTGCTGATGTAGGAGACAAAAGTCAACTATCGTCACATCAGCAAAAACCAAAAAGTCAATAGAGAGGGTAAGTGATGGAATCTTCACATTGTAGGGGTAATCCAAAAAAAGAATTTTCCCGGAGTAAATCATAACTCGCTCACTTTACACGGGGTAAAAGACTATTAACTTTAAAAGAAACAACTTATGATGTTCATAGGTTGTTCTCAAACAATTTGACTTTATTCTATCTTATGTTGTAGACTATGAAGCTCCGGAACTCCTTCAATTAGGCGTGTCCCTTGTCCACTGACTCTTACAATTATATTGAATTATATCACTTTTTCAAAAAAATTATCTGCATCGACGTGTCAGTGTTTGTGCTTCATAGGTTGTAGAACTAGAAGTAGCTAGTTTATACATAAGCACTTATGATAAACATTAAAACAATTAACATTATGAGCTTAGAAAGTGGTGAGAGAATGGTGAAAACTGAAAAATATGAAGTTAAATACCTCTTTCATTCCGTGCAAGATTGAACCAGCAACAGTGATGTGAGAGAGACCTGGTATGCCGTAGCTATCACTATGAATCTCGCTGATATTTCTCACCGGCGGCAACTCTGCATATTTGTTGATTCCAAAAAATGAAGGGCATAAATAACAATTTTGATAGAACAGTTTAAAATGATGAATAATTTGGTTTGAGGAAGAAAAAATGAGAATTACCAGTGATTGATGAAGCGAAAATGATTGAAGAAAATGAGATTGAGGTAAGCAACAAAGTCATGATCACATAACGTTGTTCTACCATCTTTTTCTTGTTGTTGTTGTTGTTGTTGTTGTTTTGGAACAAGTTGAGTAGATTCATTCCATTTTGTACATGACGCACGCACGCTACTTAAGCAATATAGCTGACAACTTCATTTTCTAGAAGGATTCTAAATGGGCTGTCAACCGATCATTGAATAATTTGAATGAGCTCCATTCCAAAATAAATATGACAATTGACTATTTTACGCTATTTATATTTTACATGATCTATTGTCTACAATATCAACTTTACGATAAATTTAACAAGTAATTTTTTTTAATATATAGGACTAGAGGAAATATTTTTAAGGTAGTATTATAATCTAGTCTACTACTCTTACAATAAGTGTCCATTTTGATTTTTTTTTTTTTCATGTCTCAAATTATTTGTCATTTTGCATTATCAAAACAACATTTATTACTTTTTTTTCTCTTTAATAAACTACCTTATTTATAACAACTAACCAAATTATCCCACTAATTATCATTAATAATGACATTTTAGTTTTTGTTTTATAAGCATAATGACATTTTAGTAAACAAACTCAATTTATTATAGAAATCAACAAAATTATTTTTTTTTGTCAGGTAGTTGCTAGCTAAAATTTCACCTCATAAAGGTGAATAAATAAACGTATCAATATTTGAATTATGATCCTTGCACATTACGTCCAAATGTCTTATCAATTGAGTTAAGATTACCCAACAAACTAATCATTTTCTTAGAAAATGTGAAAAACTCAAAGGTTTATATTGATAATATCTCATTTGACTTCTTCAAGATAAAAAAATCAAATATGTTTTACAAAATAAAAGTTTCATGTTTTTTTTTTTTGACAAATATAAAAGTTTCATGTTTAAAATTCGAAGTTTAGTTTTACACATGCTGTCAATTTGACAAATAGAAAATAATATCATTACAACTTCTTTTTTTATGATTCTGAATCAAACTTAGTACATCAAAATTTACAAGACTCGCATACTTTGCACACCAACCATTTAGACATTGGTGGTCCCTATAAAAAAAATGGAAAACCATACAAGTAATAAAAATTGCTACTGCAAACACCCCTTTAAGAATCTTCTGTTTGTTTTTCTTTTTTGATTTGCATGACCATGTCGAACCGTTTGTAGCAAAATTTTAGAACCCTATATAGAAGAAGCAGTGAGATTAGACTAAAAGAATATGAATATGAATGTCTAAACAGTTTTGAACATATAGTTATGAAATGCTTTACAACAATAGAAAATCTCAGCAATAAAATATGTGTTAAGTTTAAACCTTTGACTATAAATCACAGTTCGTCTTTTGAAGGTTCTTGAGAACATTGTTCATCCCAATAGTAGGGGAATTTCAATTTCGCTGCACTGTGAGGCACGACCCAGTCATCATATATAAACCTAATGAAAAACCAAAAATTTATAATGATTAATGAGCAACTAAAAACAGGAGAAAAACAGTGTTATGTGATAGCCTAGTGATTGTGTCCTTTGAAACAGTGCTAGCACGAGTTCAAAGAATCGTTTGCTTCTTTTTCAAGAAAAAAATGGGACAAAAGGCCAACCTATGAAAGAAAGATATTTGCACTACTGTTATTGGTGTAGAATAAGGTTAATACTTGATGCACACTGTTAATGGGACATTGCAGTTCAACCTAACCATATCGATCGACTTCAAACTAAGAATCTTATTTTGCTTGATTGCAGAACAAGTTAGGCAAACCCAGTGTGATATGGGCAAAAGAATGCAATTCAATGCATCCATTTAATATGAATTCTTAAATATTGTATAAAAACCGCTATGAGGTTTAAGAAGCGGGAGTTAAAACCAATAAAAGCTAGGGTTAATACCACGATTTTAAGAACACCGTCTACCAAGTTATTCAGAACTAAGAATGATTTTGTACTACTCAATACTACTATTTATAAAGAGCTTCGGCAGTGTGCTATATTTTTAAGAGGCAGATAAGTTTCACCACTATCTTCTTTTTTTAAGCTACAATTCACAACTATCACCTCATTAGTAAAGTATGGAGTCCGAGGATAATGGGTATAGAGGTCGCTTACACTTTAACTGGTGGACGAGATATTGTAACTAGAACTTGTAAATCCTCATGCTCATTGGTGTTCCAAAGCTGCAAAGCACATTGTCCATAATTATTTAAAAGTACACAGCCATTCTCCAGAACAAGTAGGAAATGTTAAGTTGTTAATTAACTAAAGAAATTGGCATCATTAATTTGCTAATACTCTCTGAAAAATTGTAAATATTTTTTCATCTGACCGGACATGCATTATGCATTACTTTATATAGTTGAAACAATATACTTTCATCATGGGTTATAGTAGATTACAAACAATGAAGATGGAACTACGAAGTTCCTAACAAACTCCCTAGAGTTATTTCACTCTGACCAACTAACATTTCTTTGGACATCATTTGAATTTGAAGTCAGCATATATTATAGACCATTAGACCTGACTAGAATTTGTACTCTTTCAATCAGCTCACGAGTTACTGATCACAATTGACAAAGTGAGGTCAACTAACATGTCATCCTGCTATAACTGCTCAAGTAAAAGTTTATAATTTAAACAAGTGCACACCCTAATCCTAAAGCAAAACTGTCAGCAAAACATAGTTAGTGACACTCGTTATAACATTTCTTTATCAAGTTATTACTATTATCTTTGTTCAGTCAGCTACAACTGTATGCATTACTCACAGCAATACATGCTAAGTTTTACATATTCCAATTTCATGTGTCTATTCGCAGGCGGACAAAGATCCTAGAATCCACAACATGTGGTCTTTCCCTTTACCACTGTTTTGGTCTGTTGAAAACAGATATCGCCATACACAATAATGATACTAAAGATTGTGTTTTGTATTTTTTCATTGCGGTCAATGTGCAACACATAGAAAAGTTGACACCTGACGTTCTAAATTTTATGTTTTTAATATACTAAAGCACACCGCATGCATCAAAAGGTGTATTTAAATTATTTAATCTCACAATACATGAAATGGTTTACCTGATGAACATCATTAACAGGAATATGAAATGTGCTATTTGGAAAGATAAAGTGCTCCTCTGGCTTTCCAGGGTACTTCCCATGTGAATTTGATGCAATATAAAGAGTGCCACTGCCTTTGAGAACAATAAAAACCTCTTCACAAGAGTGCCTGTGAATCGGGGTGTGCGTTCCTGGTGAAAATGTTTGAAGCCATATTTCAACCTGTTCCAGAAAAAGTTCACAAAAATGATATTATATTATACAAACAGATTAAACCATCATTGACCACACAGACTCCTGAAAAAAATTGACGCAACACCTTAAACGATGTTTTCCTAACTAGAAAATGTAGTGTAACTATCAACAACAAATCTTCGGTTCCAATAAACAAAAGGCATGAACACCAAAAGTTACACATAGAACCAATTTGGGCAATGTTTTTCAACAAGTACATTTAGAAAAGGAAAGATGAAATAATCATAGAATAAACTAGGAGTCTTCTAAATAGTAAAAACTTCCCACAAAAGTTGAAATCAGCTTATGCAATATTCCACTTCAACTGTTTCATAAGCTCTCCCATTTAACTTCTCCACAACCACCAACAAACTTCTATGAACTCTTTCATAAATTAGGAACCAATTGGAGGCAAGGACACTCCTCAGATTAGGCATGTCTAGGTGTTGGACACGCGTCGTGTCGACACTGACATTGACACTTACTATTATATTGAATTATATTATTTTCTTAACTTTTTATCTGTGTATGTGTCGGTGTCCGTGTCAGTGTCCGTGCTTCATCAACCTAATTTGAGAAGTTCCAATAAACAAAGAAACTAAAAATGAATCCAAATTGAAAAGCACTTACAGTATATGATAAACAGTTAACATTATGAACTTAAGTTGGATTTGGATACCTCACTCATTCCGTGTAAGATTGAACCAGCAACCGTGATATGAGAGAGACCTGGTCTACCGTAATTATCACTATGAATCTCGCTGATATTTCTCACAAGCGGTAACCCTGTTGAATTGAAAGAATAACAATGTGAACTAAGTAAAGTAAGTAATAACAATTTTGAAAGAACAGTTTAAAAAGGGTAAAAAGAGCATGCATTGGAATGATCATAATGTGTTCAAATTGTCAAAATCAAGCATAAGGATGACCAAATGAAGTACATGAGATGGCACTACTAACCAGTGATTGAGGAGGAGCATGAAGAAGAAGCGAAAACGATTGAAGAAAATGAGATGAGGGTGAGCAATAAAGTCACGATTACAAAACGTTCTACCATCTTCTAACACTTTCTTGTTTTCTTTTTTCTAACAATTTCACTTGTGCACGCTAATTAAGTAGGAGTTGGTACCAAGTGAAGTGACAACGGGGTTCAACTTTGAAGAAAAAAAAATCTACAATTTCCTCCGTTTGTCTATTTTTATATGTTTTTAATAAAAATTATAGTAATAAGAGAGAGAGTTGAGATGATTTATATAATATAAATTTTTAATATAATAATATATTTTATTTATTTTTATAATTTGTTATAGTGTAATTAATAATTTGTGCACCGTGTATCACTTGGTTGCACATTAGACAAAGTTTTTTGGCTTAAATGTAGTTTTAGCTATCCTATTTTGATGGATTTAGTTTTCAACTCTTCTATTTTAAAACTCAGAATTTTACCCCTCTATTTTAGATTTTTCAAAAAAAAATTCACCCCAATCATATTTGGCTTATTTTTGCTTATGTGGCAATGGTGATGTGTACATTTATTTTGACACATGTGTATTATCCTTATCCACCTAATTATTTTCTTTAAAAAATTACTAGAAAATTCTTAAAACTGTATTAAAAATTAATTAAAAAAATTATAAATAAATAAAAATCTGTAAATAAATTACTATATAAAATAATTATAAAATCAAGAAAAATATCATATAAAAATTGTTTATCATATGAGAACTTCACGCCCTATTTTTCAATGGCTAAAACAATCAACCCCTTCACTTTTATTTAAGGAGTATGTCGGAGTGTATTCACAAATTTTTTAACAAGCAAATTTGTCAAACAATTTTTTCAATATATTTAAATGTCTTTTTTATGGTATTTTTCTTGTTTTTCTAGTATTTATCTTGATTTTTTTATTATTTTTTATAGTAATTTATTTTATAGATTTTTATAATTTTTTTCCCTAATTTTATGGTATTTTTTAGAATTTTCTAGTAATTTTTAAAGGAAATAATGGATAAAGATAATACACATGTGTCAAAAAAAATAAAATAATATACACATCACCATTGCCACATAAGCAAAAATAAGCCAAATGTGATTGGGGTGAAATTTTTTTCGAAAAAATCAAAATAGAACGGGTGAAATTCCGAGTTTTGAAATAGAGGGATTAAAAATCCGAATCTATCGAAATAGGATGGCTAAAACTGCATTTAAGCCAAGTTTTTTTTATATATTTAAAGAAGGAAAATGTTAACGAGTGCCCCACGTTAAGCACTTTAACCAATAAGTTTTTATAGAATTTTTTATTAAAATGAATAAAGCCAACACATTGAAAATTGTAGCATTTAATTTTTTATCAAAAATTTCTTATATTAAATGCTTAAAGAATGTCAGAATTTGACCCTTCAAAAAAATAATCTAAAGTCAGAATTAGACCCACTGTCGACTTTATTATCCGAATAACCTAAGTAACAACACTATACATCAATTGTTTTTAAACCATGATGTATTGGTTCATTTTTCGGATATCAACTAGTTTTACCTTTATCTCTCATCTTGGTGTTATTATTAGTGTTTATCAATGGTGGCTGGTGGAGCCAAAAGATTATAAAGTTTGAGAAAAATCTCAATTTTAAACAAAAATTTTAGCTTTGTATTGAAAAATATAAGTTTTAAACAAAAAATATCAATTTTACCCAAAACTAACTCATAAAAATCCTAGTTTTAAACTAAACTAACTCTAAAAACACCTGCATTTTTTGCCATAGTCGGGGCAAGTGCCCGGACTGCATGCTGGGCTCTAAATCCGCCACCGGTGATTATAGAGTTTTTTTTTTAAATGATTATAGAGTTTTTTTTATAGTTTATATCGTATAATCAACCATGCAAAATTCAAAAAAAAAATTGAAAATTATTTAATAGACTATTGGGATCCATCAAAATTAACGATTTATAATTTTTTATTGAATATCTTTGATCAATCTTTGATGGGTTTTAATAACATATCAAACGGTTTTCAATTTTTTTTAATTTTTGCATAGATGATATAACCTTTCAATAAAACGGTGGATTTTATAAAATTCGTAATCGTTATAATATAATCAAAGACTTGTGCACCATGCACAATATCTCCAATTGTGCATGGTAACATTGCCCTAAAATTTTCCGTAACTTTACTTCCATCTTTAGCTAGTTTTTATTTTATTTTATTTATATCGACAGTCCAATATGTATTAGTACTATTGTTGTGAGATAAATCAATATGTCTGAATTCACGTACTTGGTTGCAGTTTACATAAACCTTAAAATTTGTAAGAAGATACGTAAATTAAGTTTACGTGGTTCATGTAAACTCAACATACACGTGTTACCTAATCTAAGTGTAGGTATGTTTTTTTTTGTTTGATCTAGATATCATCTGCACGCAACTACAAAGATTAACCCCTCAAGCCGGTACAACCACAATGGGTGGCAAATCTCTTCCTCAAGACAATTTAACACTACTGTATTCTAGGGCTAATTCGATCTCATGACCTCTAGTTAAGCTGAAAGAGATCTCTTATCATTTCATCCAAGTGTTCTTGAGTAGTTTAGGTATGTATGAATTCAGACATACCTAATTTAGAGTTTAGGTATATATGAATTCAGGTATTTGATTACAGTTTACGTAATTTTTAAGATACCTAAACTGAGTTTACGTAGCTCGTGAAAACTCAATTTATATGTGTTACTTAAACTAAATTTAAGTATGTCTGAATTCACATACTAGATCATAGTTTACGTAAATCTTAAAAATTTGTATGAAAATACGTAAATTAAGTTTTAAAACCTTGTAAGAAAAAAGACAATTCTGATACTATAAAATTTTAATGAAATTTAGATGTAGTTTCTTGAGGTGTTGGTAAATTTTTTTTAATAATATCACATCATCTTACTTTTTTTTATTTTTTTATCTATACATATAATTAAGGAAAAACATTGTGTTTTAGTGTAGCATTTTTTATAATACCTAAAATGTTCTTAACAACTATTTTTTTAAATTCTAACTTTTATGATTTTTTTTAATATTATTAATAACTTTTATAATTGTTATCTTTTTAACTTTTATCTTTGTGACTTAATTTGTTGTTTTTTAAATACAACTATTAATAACACAAATGGATGTGCAAAATATTTATAAATGAACTTCAACATATAAATTAACATTATAGAAAATAATATTCACACAAACGAGCACGTTTGACCTACTAGTATATAAATAAAATAATAAATTATTAAATTTTTGTAATTCAAATAGAGAAACC
Source organism: Trifolium dubium (assembly GCA_951804385.1). NCBI lineage: Eukaryota > Viridiplantae > Streptophyta > Magnoliopsida > Fabales > Fabaceae > Trifolium > Trifolium dubium. The sequence goes on along the minus strand of OX638064.1, from coordinate 50,650,951 downwards.
AAAATTCAAACTTCTTTTTTTTGGTAAGAACCGAAATTAAAACTTCAATCATAAAAATTCGAGCTAGTAATTTCATATCGAGAAATTTATGTGGTCACATCCTTTTCAATTAATTGAAAATAAAAAAGTGGGAAAAGGAATGACAACAAAATCACATGTCCTACCCAGATTAATCGGCTTCAAAGCACAAGCTAGTCGACATGATTCTGAGGACCCAGAATTAATTAATTAACAAATAAAAAGTTCAAATCAAATCTCATTTTATTTATTATTTTAAATTTTTAATTATAAAAAAATTCCCATTGGTCAAACTTAGCATCCTTGTTGGCGAAGTTAGCATAAACTCATGTGTCTTTTTCTCCAATAGTATTTCCCTAAAAATCAAAATAAAACGATCCAAAAAAACTTCAAGAATTTTTGACTCCATTATCATTTTTCCAAAAAACAAATTCTCTGCAACTTTTGAAAAAACCTTTTAATTTATTTCAACATTTACATAAATCCTCTTTGTTTAATTATCATTTTATTTTATTTTTATTATTATTGGCACAAAACTGAAACTGTTTCAGAGCGAAGAAACGAGAAACCGTGAAAACTGAAAACCACTCGAGTTGGTGGTAGTTTCCGGCGAGTTTCTCTCTCTACGCCGCCGGAAAGTACTTTCTTCGTTATTCAATCAACTCATTTCACCGATTCAATCTCATATCTATCAACTCTTTCATTCGAATCTCGATGTGATTGTTTCGTGTTGCAACCGATTCGTCCAATGGGAAAGTTTCTACTCGGTTTCGTGCTTCCTTCGTTGCTTCTAACAGGTACAATACATTGCAATTTGTGTTTTCTCGATGAAGTAAAAGAGTGAGCTTACTAGGTTGATTAATTCAATTTTCATTGTTAAATCTTATAATATACTATTTTATTAATATTTTCCTTACTGAATTAGTTATAGTTGTTCATAATTACTGACTGATAATTTGATTAGTTTTTTATTAATTTTAAACTATAAAATTATAAACTATAGATTGCATGTCAAATTATTGGACTGAGAAAACTAGAGTCATCATACAAACTTGTAAGTTAGTGATTGTTTTAACGTGAAAGTAAGTTAACTGCGAGGTTGCGGGTTCGAACCTGGGTGAAGGTGTACAGCCTATTAATATCGGTATTTCCAGTTGAGATAGGACTTATGGACAATGTGTGATTCGTTTTTTTTTGGTACATACACGAAATGGCAAGCCATTGGAAACTCACACACACACAAAGTGGAGGGACTAGAGTTTGAACCTCGGTCATGGACGTCCGGCCTAGCAATTTCGGCATTTTTTGCCAATTGAGCTAGGACTTCTGGACGGACAATGTGTGATTCTCTAGAGTCTTAAAATTTAAATGGCCTTGTGTTATTGAGTATCCTCTTCATCTTTGTTTTTTAAATATTGTTTTCAATAGTCTTTATGATATTTATGTTTTCTTTCTTTATGTAGATACATGTATGGATATTACTTCATTTTGTTGTAGTATGTTGCTAATTTTATGCGCTCTGTTTTCTTGCAGCGTCTTTGATCAACTGGAGTTTGATTTCTCTTATTGATTTGATAGCATTTCTTCTACTTCTGTACAATGTATCACAATTAGGTAAGCTGCTTAGTTATTTCTGTTTGGTTTTAAGCTATTTTTGCTTAAAGTGTCGGGGACTATAGTAGGGTTCAAGAGTTTAGGGAGATAGAGTGTTTTAGAATTATGAAATATGGATTGCGCATTAATTGTCATTGATTCAGGTACAATATATTATATATATAAAGAGTTAACAGAACTAATTGATTTAGTTAGTCCAACTATCATAACAGAAAGTCTTTTAACGGAAAGCGTTGTACTAATGGAGAAGGGAACACTAAGTTGAGATAGTAATATTTGATTCCTAAAAATATCTAACTTAATTACATGCTACGATCACAACTTACAAGAGTAAAGAAGAATAAATACAAGTTCAACTCCCTAAGGACATAAATGAATTTAAACAACATTCATGAATCTGAAAAATATATGAACCTATGCATTGAATTTGTTATTTCCAACAAATTCCTCTCTATTTCAAACAACTTTGAAACTGGCCGTGTATTTTCTCCTAGAGTTCATACAAATGAACAGGGTCAATAACTGTTGAAAGAATGTAGCTAGAGACTAGAGAGCGTTTGAAGCCATAAAAGGAGCAGTTGATCTTGTTGTTCCCGTGCAAGATAGGTCTCGTTACATGACCAAAATTAGAATTTTGTTCAAACAAAAAGAAGGGAGACGACGAGCCTTGCAAGATAGCCCCCCAAAGCCAAAATTATAATAATCAAGCTTTTCCGTGAATGGTATGAGAAAAAGTTACCAAAGTGGAGGAGGAAACAGATGATTGGGCCCAAGAAAGGAATTTAGTTGAGGACCTTGCAGTAGAGATTGATGCGCCATTTTGTTTGGCTGTGGAGTTAGTGATTGCTTCAATTTGAAGGAGGGCTTGGTAGTTCTCATTATGAATATTTATTTTTTCATGTACTAAAACTTAAAACTCTATCCTTGAGATAATAATTATGCCCGAAGTTATTCATATGGATTTACATTTCTTCATTCTGTTTATTGATATGCTTTGTTTAACTCATTTGTGCTGTCTTTGATCTGTATATTTCATCATCACTAATGTTGTTTTTCTTGTTGTAGGATTTCATTTGCGAAAGAGGTTTTTGTTACTGTGGCCAATTACTGTCTTTTCCATAGTTGCAATATTTTTTCAAGTGACTTATCTGGTACTATGGGCTATTAAGCCAATGTCATGGATAGCAGATGCTTGGTGGGCTAAACTGATTGGGTTTATGACGTAAGATCGATTTCTTTTTCATTTATTGTTTTATTATTATTTTTATATAATATACTGATTTGTTGTTTATTGGGGTGTCCTTTGCAGAGTTCAATCTTGGAAATCTCCTTATGTCATGGTTATACAACTGCTAGCACTTCTTGTTGCTTTACTTGATATATACGAGAAGACACATTTTCTGAATACATGGCAAGATTCATATTGGAGTCATTTAGTATCAATTGTCGAACGTTTAGGTTTGTAAGTAGTTTATTTTGACCCTCTTGTTTATTTTTTCTTTCTCTTTTGATTTTTATGTTGACTTTTTTACTACACAGTATTTGTAAATTTGCAATATGAAGCGTCTGGTTTTCGCATAATCGTCTTTCTAAGAATATAAAACAACATCCCATAATAACTTGTTTTATCTCATACGAATATTTTCTAATATTAGAGTATCTTAGATTATTACATAAGTTTAATTTTCATGCTTCTTAGTTATTATCATGATTTGTTTCCTGATTTCCCTATTTATTTAGGATTCTTATTGAAGAGTTTTGTTTCCCTATAAGTAGGGACTAGTGCTTACTCTTTATTATGAAGTTAGTATCCAATTATTATCAATAATATTTGAATTTCTTATTATTTCTCTCCTCCTTTTATTTTAATCCATAGCTAGAATATATTTTCTCTAGAGTCTGGTTTGGTCCTATGTGACCCGTCTTGTCACCAGTCTGCAGTCTAGTTCCCAAATCTTTGGGAAAGCAGTAATTGTTGTATTAAAAAAAACCTCTTTTCTTTGTTCCAGCTGATATCTGTTGTGTCATCCTTTCTTTTGGCATGCTTTCAATTTTTCTGAGCTCCTCAACCACAACTATCGTCGTCCACTGCTGCTTTTGCCCGCAAAAGACCCCCACCATACTAATTTCTTAACAGTGTTACTTGATGCTAATAATGTCATTTTTCCCCTCTGTTTTTAGGTTCTCATCTTCGGGTGGCATCTTGCTTGCTGTTGCCTGCCATTCAGCTTGTTGTTGGAATTAGCCATCCTTCATGGGCCTCACTGCCTTTTTTCGTTGGTAGCTGTGTAGGTCTTGTGGATTGGTCTTTAACAAGCAACTTTCTTGGGCTTTTCAGGTGATTTTATATGGATGTTTCCTTCATGCTCGTTCATTATCTTTAGGTGTTATTTGACACCCTTTTTCTTTTGGGCTTATGTTTGTGTATATGGTTGTAAAGGTGGTGGAAGCTTCTTCAGATGTATGCGGGTTTTAATATTTTCCTGCTTTACATATATCAACTTCCTGTGGAATATCCAAGTATGTTTCATTGGACGGCTGACTTAATTGGTCTTTACAAAATATCTGCGAATACTGAGTGGACTAAAGTTTGTTCCAGCCTTTCTCTCATACTTTACTATATAATGGTTAGTATCTGTTTCATAAATTTTTGGTCAAACTGAATATGGTTGGAAGGGGTTACTTAAATAAATATTGGGCTTTTACATTTTAATATTAGGTACTTCAGGTCAAGTGTTGTGTAAACCTCTTCACTTGTGGCATATTTGTTTCTTAATTCAGTAGGGCCTAACATGTAGAGTATAAGAAAGATCTAAAAGGTCTATGTTTTTGAGAATGATCTCTTATTGTGCATTGATGACCTTAAAAGGTTTTAAGGTGCTATTTCATCCCTTAGTTTAACTAACACAAAACTGGTAGAGATGATAACTGAGGGGAGGGACATAGTAAAGTTCTAGTATTTGGTGACATCATTTGTCATGGACAGTTTACTTGTAATCCGAATTTTGTGTTTCCCTTCGAAATAGGCTATAGTTGATGTGGGATTTCATTACACCCTCTTATTCCCAGTCTAAACATTTGCAGTGTGGTCAAATGCAGCTGCTCGATAACATCCTATCACGCCTAGGACTGAGCATCTAGAGTGTAAAGAAATATGGGCGGCCTAATTGCAGATATATGACAGACTTTGATACTATCTTAGTATTTGGACTACATCTAACTTAACCCCAAAAGCTAGCTCAATGTGTGAGGAGTATGAGGATTTCCCAAATCTTGTAAGGAGTAAGGACAACCACTTTGGCCACATCTATAGTCAATGTGACATCTCAACACATACATTCATAGACATATGTACTGGGAACAACTTACAAAGCTTAGGCAGAAAGATATTACAAGCTAAGTAGAAGGGTTATTAACAGTATAAAAGAGAAAAATAATACACAACTGTAAAATGCATTCAGTATGGAAATAAACAATCCGAGCATCTCTATACTCCAATATTTGCATACATGTTTTTTTTCTTCTTTTTTTCTTTTTCCCTTTGTTTTTTGGTGTACAGCTTTCTTTCTATTCTCAAACAAACTTATTTCATGTAATGAAATGACTTTCATCTGGTACTCCCACAAGAAGAGCTATGTGAATCAATATCTTTCTATTCTATACAAAATGATGTGACTGAAACTCTTTTTTGTTCCCTTATTTGTCTTCATTTGTGCACCAAACTTTTGCTGTTTCTGACACCGTTTTGTTTTATAATTATTTATTTGTTGTGATGCAGATGTCTTTCACTAAATCTGATTTGGAGGAGATGGGTGTTATTATTTCTGCGACAGATTGTAGCTTAACCGAGGAACTTCTTCCCTCTAAGCATTCATTTTTTATTCGTGAATCAAGGTAAGCAAATGAAAATAAGTATTGTTTAGGTTATCTAAGTATTGTATGGTATAGAAAAAAGTTAGTTGGATATACATGACTATCCTTAGCCCATAATTTTTTATCTCTCAAGGCTACACTATCTCAAGTCTTTTGCTTTTTTTAAAGGAGGATAATTTTGTGGAACATAATTAAAATAAATCATTGAGAAGTATTTATTTTATAACGAAGACAAATTTTGCAGATTTGATTTGTATATTTTTATTCCCTTGTATTTCCTTAGATAGGTTGTAGTGGTAGGTAGTCTATACATTTGAATTTTAAACAACCTTATTCAGATTTCAGAATAATGTGAAGGCAAAGAGAAAATAATATGGTAGGTATTGGGTAGTCTAAATATTTGTATTCCCTCGTATTTCCTTAATGAGGTGGTAGGTATTCCCTTGTATTTTAGCTGGCAATGGATCTTATGTAAACTTTTGGTAAGACCAATTTAATGGGAGATATTCCAATTAATTTTGCTTTTCGATGTCTTTTTTGCCTCTCTTGCACAATTCTCCTATCCACAATTTTCATCTTTGCACTTTAGCATGTTTAGATCAGGTGATAAAATATTCACACATTCGTCGTTAATCACTTTGATTTTACGATTTGATTTGACAAATTCTTGTCATCTTTTACATAGACTGATAATCATATACATAGCAATGTATAGCTCATATTTATGACATGAAGATCCACATACATTTGTTTGACCACCATAATCAAAGTTTCAAATACAAATATATTAGGTATAGTTACAATGTTCTGTTATCATAAAAACCATCTGAATCAATGTTTCAGCATCTGCAATTTTTACATTTGTGTTTGCTTGGTTTTAATTTTCAGCTTATATGTTTTCACTAATAATTACAGAAGCACTGCCTTGTTTTCAGATCATGATAAGGTAGCAATAAGGTCATTTTTGTAATTATTAGTGCAAATATATTAACTGGAAACAAAAAGTAAGACTAAACACAAGTTTAGAACCTTAATGAATATTGAATCATATACTATGTGATATGACTACTGTTTCAAAGTATTCAAAGTAAACATTAAGGAATGTTAACTCACTGTCCGGTTGTATCACATGTTGATTATTGTTAGTGTGTTCTTCTTTAAGATGGACGGTGTTACAAAGACGAGGATGAGAAAATATGATGTTACAACTAACTAATGAGTTGTTATTTTTTTTATCAGATGATCCCTTTTACTTTAAATTTGCTGCTTCACTTCTTTATCAGATTATTTTTGGGGTATATGGAATGTGGCTCTAAATCCTGTTGCATTGCTTGAATTTAATGTGCAGATCTGGTGTGAGGCACACAAATGTTTTACTCAGAGGAGCTGTTTTTCGAACCTTTAGTATCAACTTTTTCACGTATGGTTTCCCGGTATATATTCCTGAAACATATTAATATATTATAATCTGCCTGCTTTTATGGATAATAAATTTTGATAGAGCTATACTCCTCTGTCACAGTCCTTCCTTTACTGGTGGACATTGCATGTTTGGATTATATTATTTTTAGGAGAATTTATTTCTTTTGTAAAGTTCTCTCAGTAAGGTTTTGATCATAAACTGTTATGAACTTAAAACAAGTTAATCTAAATGACTATGAAGCCTATGGGAAAGCTGGTGTTTGATTTTTTACTTTTCACTGATAATTGCAACTAACAACGTATTTTCTAGGAATATTTGGAGATTTAGAAGAAATCACCTCAATGATTGATTAATTAATCAATGTCTGGCATAACTTATTAACCATCATCTTAACACTGCTTACCACTTGTACTATCTGTTGAAAATAAAATTGGACCGTGTAAATAAGGAGAATAACATGTAATTAGGAGAAGGATGTCCTGTAATTTTTTCTATTATTATTATTATTATTATTATTATTATTATTATTATTATTATTATTATTATTATTATTATTAATATTATTTATTGCCTTTAAAGTTTAAAGTCTATGCAAAAAATCTCTGCTATGTAGTTGAGACATACAGTTTTCAGTTTTGAGACTGATACACGCATTCTAGTTCAAACAACCCTTCCTCCCTAATGTTTTAACGTGTTTTCCCTCTTGTGTAACTTAATACTACTACCAATTTTCAACATATTTAATACTACTATCAATTTTCTTAATTTCTATGATTAAGTCTACTATCTATACTACTACTATCAATACTACTAGTTCGAACAACCCTTCCTCCCTCATGTTTCCCTCTCGTGTAACTTAATACTACTACTACTACTACTACCAATTTTTAACATATTTAATACTACTATCAATTTTCTTAATTTCTATGATTAAGTCAATGTAGTCCTATATTTAGGTATAGAGGTAGTATTTGTTTATAAATTTTCCAAATTAATTATTTTGGCAGGTCTCCTTGTTGGCCCTTTCCTTTTGGAGCTTCCATTTCGCAAGCTTATGTGCATTTGGGCTACTTGCTTACGTTGGTTACATTATCTATGCCTTCCCTTCCTTATTTCATCTGCACCGGCTGAATGGCCTGCTTCTTGTATTCATTCTCTTTTGGGCTGCTAGCACCTATATATTTAATGTGGCGTTTACATTTCTGAATTGGAAACTTGGACGGGTAATTATGTTTTTCATTGTTACAATTTTTATCATAGAAAAGTGTTGATTTGAATACTTGTAAACAGTTGAAACTTGTTTACCAGGACATGAAAATCTGGGAGATGGTGGGTCTGTGGCACTATCCAATACCTGGTTTTTTTTTGCTTGCACAATTTTGTCTTGGAATATTGGTGGCATTGGGTAATCTTGTGAACAACTCTGTTTTCCTCTGCTTGTCTGATGAGGGTGAGCAAACTTCAAATGACTGTTCTTCGGTAAAAGGTAATCAGTTACAATCTTGTCATACCTGTTTCTTGGAAACCTCGTATCCCTCTTTAATTATTCATTTATGTACGATCACTTATCCCTTTATTTGTGAATTTATATGCCCATATACTTAAGAGAAGAGTTCATCACTTGATTAACATCTGATTAGAGACCAATTAAACGAAAAATAATTCTGAAAAAGGAGACAAAAAAGTAGGCAACTCCCAGCATTTAATAGGAATTATAAAAATACAGGAATTACAATAAAAGTAGAATAGTTGATTTCAATCCTTGTAACTATTAGATCTGTGATTCTCATAATATTTGGGATTGATTTCCACCAATGCATCTATATTCTATAACTGCTTGTATGTCCATTTTGGTTTTTCTTGCTAAATTAACTCCTCTAAAAATCATTTACGATGGTTTGATTATTACTGATTGTGACATTTAAAGGAAAAGTGTTAATTTTTTATGGTAGCAAATATTTTTGCTCCCAAGGGTCAATTTTTTGCATTATGAACTATTTTAACAATGCCTGAACCTCAACGAGGATATATTCAACATTTAGGTTTTTACAGCTTTTGTGCATGTCGTCTGGATGTTGTTGTCATTTTGGTTTGAAAACTTTGTCTATTCTTAGCATCTCTCAATTGCTGTGGTTCTGTCTTCAAAATAATAAAAAATTGTTGAAGAAAGAGACGGACAAATTTCATTAGAAAACATCCAAGTATACTATAGAGGTTGCAATCACTTCCAGGCACACACAGACATGCATCTAAAGTTATAAATCCTGAAAATTGTCAACTGAAAACCAGTGAAAGCCAAGTAAACAAGTTATTCAAAAGTAAGAGCATGGGAAGAAACTTTCATTGTATAGGGCGCTGTTCACTTATTAATTCTAACATCCATATCTGTATCAGAATTAAGTTGAGATTTACACTTGCCTAGATAGATTGTATGCTACCCCCATATTTTTGGGTATATTTGAGGCGGTACACAAATATACCTCTTATTAACACTACCAATTTTCTTTAGAATATTAAAGGTCAGCAATGAATGTATTTTTACACAAAGAGTAATTTAATGATAGTCACACATTTCAAACAAATTTATTACTCGAACAACTTTTCTTAATACCGTGATTTTTGTTAGAGGTCCCCTTAATAAAGGACAGAAGGCATATAATTTTATCAATAAAAAAATTCAATTATTACCATTGTATCACTCTTAAAATAGCAACTCATTCTAGAAGACCATTTTTGTTCCACACTTAAGTTAAAAATAAGGGACATTGTCACTGTAATTTTGAGGAAAATGCATTTGTTGATGATGCCAATGTGCAGCCCCATTTAGAGTCATCATTCCCCTCCTTATTAAACAACATATGTCCCACCCTTTTCATCATTGTATGGTCAGAAAATCATGTTAATTGTAGTTCTACTAACATTCTACTGCATAATTAGTTAAGTAATTCACCTAGAGTTTTCTAATCACCCAATGAACAGACATTTCGTCCAACGTTTGCTATACCTTTCTTACCTTCTTTGGAGAACATATCATAAGAAAGTCTATCCCACTTCTTACCTTCTTTGGAGAACATACCATAAGAAATTCTGCGCCTGGCAGGAAACACAGAGGCAGGGAACAGGGTGAAAAGAGAAAAGGATTTCGTCAACCAGTTATGTAAAGGTAGGGTGGAGAGAAGCAGTTTGGTATGCTAAAACTAGAAATTATATTTTTTATGAGGGATGCCGTTTTTATTCATTTATTACTACTAGTATTGGTTGCCTAAATCTTCACTTATTGATCTTCTATGCTGCAGACCCTCTTTCTATTCATTTCCACTTACCAACTAGTACTATTTGTAAAACACATTTGTTTTTTCTATAACTCAGTTTGTGGCATTGGAAAAAGCACGTCACAGAAAGTTTTAATTAAATAAAGTGGTATTGGAAAAAAATTATATGAAGGGTGCGTTTGATTTGTTAAAAAACTGGGGACTCTACAACTTTTTTTGTACCCTGTTGGATTTAACTGGTCATGAGATTGGACAAAAACAAGAATTTTTTACCTTAACTATACTATGGGACAACTTTTTGCCTTAACTCTACAACTATATTTTTTACCAAAGTATGTTTTTTTATTTTATTTTCCAACATAAAAAATATTATCTCTCTCAGGTACCGTTCTGTCTTGTTCTGTACTATTCTGTCTTTTACTATCCAGTACTTACTGTTTTGCGAATCAAAAGCACCCAAAGGGTATTATAGGAAGAATAGTATTAAAAATTATGAAAGTAGTTAAAATTGCTTATAATCGAGAACCAAAAAGTTGATGTTTTTTTTGCTTATAATAAGGAACAGGGGGAGTATTTTGTGATCGCTCTTGATTGACCAACTTAATCGTGTTGTGGCTTCTTGATCCTTATTCTTTTTCTGTCAATTGTTTTTGGCTCACTAAATTAGATGTATTTAATTCTGTTTTGTTATCTTAATCTGTCTTATCCACAGTGGATGGAGAGACCAAGGTATTGATTGTTGCAACAATAGCATGGGGACTGCGTAAATGCTCGCGGGCTATTATGTTGGCATTGATCTTTCTCATTGCTATAAAACCTGGTTTCATCCATGCTGTATATAGTATGTTTCATCAAACCCTTTTCTGTGATCATTTACACTGAATCCATTTTACTGATTTGTGAAATACAATCCTTTACCTTGATTATTTTGAGCCATTAAATTGGACTGTATTTTATCATGAGACAGTATCATATGGTAGTTTATTGATCAGTCTCTCTGTTTTTTTCTTCAGTGATTTTCTTCTTGATTTATCTTTTGAGCCACAGTATCAGCAGAAAGTTAAGGCAGGCTTTGATTCTTCTATGTGAGATTCATTTTGCACTGTTGTATATTCTTCAAATTAATTTGGTTTCTTCTGCCTTGGAGAAGAAAGGCTCTGGAAGCATGGAAATTTTAATGCAATTAGGTATGAGATGGAATTAGTTAGTTTATACTTCTTAAATTTATAGCAATGTCATATCAACATGCCTTCCCATTTGTTAGGTAATAAGGAAATGGAAGATTCACCATATGTTGTTTTGTGAATCGTACAGGTTTTCTTGAAAAAGATAGTGCCTGGGATTTCTTGGAAGTAGCATTGCTTGCTTGCTTTTGCACAATTCATAACCATGGTTTTGAGATGTTATTTTCATTTTCTGCAATCATACAGCATGCCCCTAGCCCTCCTATTGGATTCAGCATCTTGAAGGCCGGGCTTAACAAATCTGTTCTATTGTCTGTATATTCTTCCTCCTCTTTGAGAAACAGTGATGAAAGTTTCTCTTACGGTATGTATCAAAATCATTTATGGTGCTTTGTAATTTCATTTTATTTACTAGATATAGTGTGTGATATATATGATGATATAAATATAAATATGACATTAGTTCACGTTTGTTGATATACTCTTCTAATTATCTTTAATTTGTACCAGGAGATGAATAGTAGGAAGTTGGTTAGCATATTAACTTTATGTTAAATCAATTACTCAAAAGCAGAGCAGGGGGGGCATATATAAGTTTTGTTAGAATTGAGAGTTGGGTCTAACTCATCCCTATTTGTTGGGACCAAAAGAATATTTAACCCATTTATATATTATCCCTTTTAAGCAAATTGTCTGTTGGTGGCATTATTATTGAGTAATACCAAAAATTATTTTTATACCTTCATGCTGTTACACAGGCCCTGCTCGGATCATGAAAATATTGTAATCAAGCAAGTCTGCTTAGGGCACCTTAAGTACAGACATACATAACTATTTGTAGAAAATCATGTCTAGTGAAACTAAGTATTGTACTGCCATAAATTCTGAAGCTGTTATCTTATTGATTGTTATGTTTCATCCTCATTTTTTTTACAGAAAGAAGAATAGCATCATACCTCAGTGCAATTGGGCAGAAGTTCCTATCTATATACCGATCATGTGGCACCTCCATTGCTTTCGTGACTATTCTTTTTACAGTATACATGGTGAAGCCTAATTACATATCATTTGGTTACATATTTCTTCTTCTTCTGTGGATTACTGGAAGACAACTTGTTGAGAGAACAAAAAGACAGCTTTGGCTTCCATTGAAAATATATGCGATTTCGGTGTTTATCTTCATATACAGCTTGAGCAGCTTCTCAAGCCTTGAGATGTGTTTGTCCAGAATGATAGATCTCTATTTTTATCTGGGATATGACTCAAAAGCATCTTCTTTTGACAATGTTTGGGAGTCTCTGGCAGTCTTAATTGTTATGCAACTTTATAGCTATGAGAGGAGGCAGAGCAAGCAGACTAAACAGGTTTACTTGGATCAGTTGGAACCAGGGCAACTTGGGTTTACCAAGCGGTTGCTTATCTGGCACAGCCAGAAGATCTTGTTTATTGCTCTGTTTTATGCATCTTTATCCCCAATCAGTGCATTTGGTTTCTTGTATCTTCTTGGCTTAATTTTCTGTTCCATCTTACCAAAAACTTCTAGTATCCCATCCAAATCTTTCTTAGTATACACAGGTTTGCTGGTGACAGCCGAGTATCTTTTCCAGATGTGGGGTAAGCAAGCTAAAATGTTTCCCGGGCAAAAGCACTCTGATGTATCTCTCTTTTTGGGCTTCCGTCTATACAGCCCAGGATTTTGGGGTCTAGAATCAGGATTGAGGGGGAAGATGCTGGTTATTGTGGCTTGTACACTTCAATACAATGTCTTCCGTTGGTTGGAAAGGATGCCAAATATCGTTTCAAGCAAAGAACTGTGGGAAGAACCTTGTCCTTTGTTTGTTTCCACAGAAGATGCATTTGATGATATTACTATATGCAATGAGGAAAGTAATCCGTCAAGTAGTTCACACCCACCAGCTGCATCACAAGAAGGGGCATCTAGCAAGTCGCTGAACATTATAACCTCTAGTTTGCCTCGAGCACACGATACTCCATCCACTAATACTGGAGGTTCGGACAGTAATAACAAAAAGTATTCATTCGGGTTTATCTGGGGAAGCAACAAAGAGAGCCACAAGTGGAACAAGAAGCGAATTGTTTCTTTGAAAAAGGAGCGGTTTGAAACACAGAAAACTGTCTTAAAAATATATATGAGATTTTGGATGGAGAATATATTTAATCTGTTCGGTCTTGAGATAAACATGATCACATTACTACTTGCAAGCTTTGCCTTGTTAAATGCATTATCCATGCTATATATTGCAATGCTTGCTGCTTGTATTATTCTGAATCGGCAAATTATACGCAAAGTCTGGCCCATATTTGTCTTTTTGTTTGCTTCCATTCTCACCCTGGAATATTTTGTCATCTGGAATGATATGTTACTTCTGAATTCCCATGGTACAAGTGAGATTCGTTGCCATGAGTGCTGGAAAGCTTCAACTCTCTATTTCCATTATTGTGAGAAATGTTGGTTTGGTAGGACCCTCTTGTCCTTCTCAGTTGCAATTCTGAAAGTATTCCATGTTCATGCCTTATATTTGGCTCTAATGGTTCAAGTTTATAAGGGAATTTGATGGTTTTATTTTAGTCTAAATATTTAGTTTATTGCCTGCGTAATTTGTTCAGATTCCTGAATTATTTTTTGTCTTTTTGTTTTCCTCTTTGGAACATCTCCCTTTGTGGATCATTAGAAACTACTGATATAGTGATATCACATCAGTTTTGTAACTGTTTAGGGGTTTTCCACCAGTGTATTTAATATGCATGTACTATAACTCTGTGCATTGAAGCCTTCATTGTCCTGATCATTTCATTGCCTTTTCTGATGTAGGACTTATTGTTGATGATCCCCGGATGTTGATCAGCTACTTTGTGGTATTCATGCTGGCCTGCTTCAAACTTCGTGCTGATCGCCTGTCTAACTTTTCAGGATCTTCAACATACCGTCAGATTATATCTCAACGTAGGAACACGTTTGTTTGGAAAGATCTCTCTTTTGAAACTAAAAGCATGTGGACCATTCTTGATTATTTAAGGCTATACTGCTATTGCCATCTGTTAGATCTTGTACTAATATTGATATTGATTACCGGTACACTTGAGTACGATATTCTGCATCTTGGTTATCTTGCCTTTGCTCTCGTATTCTTTCGCATGAGACTTGAAATACTGAAGAAGAAAAACAAAATATTTAAGTTCTTGCGTGTATACAATTTTGTTGTTATTATACTTTCTCTTGCTTATCAGTCTCCTTTTGTTGGGGGACCAAGTGCTGGAAAGTGTGACACAGCAAATTCCATCTATGAGATGATTGGTTTTTATAAATATGATTATGGTTTTCGGATTACTGCAAGATCTGCCATTGTAGAGATTATCATTTTTGTGCTGGTATCTCTTCAGTCATATATGTTTTCCTCTCAAGAGTTTGATTATGTGTGTCGCTACCTGGAAGCAGAGCAAATTGGTGCAATTGTGCGTGAGCAAGAGAAAAAGGCCGCTTGGAAAACTGAACAATTACAACAAATTCGTGAGAGTGAGGAGAAAAAACGACAGCGTAATATGCAGGTGGAGAAGATGAAATCTGAAATGCTGAACCTGCAAATACAGCTCCATAGCATGAACACATCTACTAATTGCATTGATGGATTTTCTCACAGCAGTGAGGGTTTAAGAAGGAGGAGGAGCGCTTCTCTTATATCAAATAATGACATCGGAATCCCTGAAAAAGAAGACCGGGTTTTGGGGAGACCGGATTACACAATAAGAGAGGATGCTGTTTTCCCAACTGAATCACGTGAATCATCTGCTTGCATGGATGTGGAAACTCCAATAACAGAGGAGGACCTCAAGCATTCAGTTGATTCTCCTCTTTGTGAAATTACCGAAATAGAAATTGATACTTCTTCTAGTGATTCAGGGAAAAAGGGAAACGTTAAAGGGCAAGCAAAAGAAAACACTTTGAAATCTGCTGTACAATTATTTGGTGATGGTGTTTCCCAGGTACAATCCATTGGAAATCAGGCAGTTAATCACTTAGTGAGCTTTCTGAATATTTCACAAGAAGATTCTGATACAAATGAGCATACAAACACAGAGGATCAGATATATGACGAGATGGAAAGTCAGAAATCTAGGCCTATATATTTGGATCGTGCTTCATCTGTGCAGTCTGACAAGAGTTCTGATGCTGCAAGTCTGCAGTTAGGAAGGATCTTTCGTTATATATGGTACCAGATGCGTTCCAACAATGATGTGGTATGTTATTCTTGCTTTGTTCTTGTGTTCTTATGGAACTTCAGTTTGCTATCAATGGTGTATCTTGGCGCTCTCTATTTGTATGCTTTATGGGTTAATACAGGCCCAAGTTACATCTTCTGGGTTATCATTTTGATGTATACCGAAGTTTACATTTTACTTCAGTATCTGTACCAAATCATCATCCAACACTGTGGGTTGAGTATTGATCCTGGCCTGTTGAGAGAATTAGGTTTTCCAACACACAAGGATACATCTTCATTTGTTGTCAGTTCATTACCTCTTTTTCTTGTCTATTTATTTACCCTCATTCAAAGTTCCATAACACCCAAAGATGGTGAATGGTTGTCTTCTATCGACTTCAAATTTAAGAGGAATGATCTCCACACAAAAGATAATCCCACTAGTTATAGCTGGCCAGAGAAAGCATGGGATCTGTTAACTCAGATGACTAACATGGTAAAACTTGTAGGGAGAAGCTTTTCTAGGTACTGGAAATCACTCACGCGCGGAGCAGAATCGCCTCCTTATTTTGTTCAGGTGTCTATGGATGTCATCTTCTGGCCAGAGGATGGGATTCAACCAGAGAGGATTGAATCTGGAATTAATAAGTTGCTCAGTGTTATCCACAGTGATAAATGCAAGGAAAAGAACCCAAATATTTGCTCTTTTGCTAGTAGGGTTAACATTCAAAGCATTGAAAGAAGTAAAGAGAATTCAAGTGTTGCCTTGGCAGTTTTCGAGGTTGTGTATGCCTCACCTGTAATTGATTGTTCTTCAGCAGAATGGAATAAATCTTTAACTCCAGCAACTGATGTTGCCAAAGAAATCCTCAAAGCTCAGCATGCAGGTTTTGTAGAAGAAGTGGGATTCCCTTACCGTATTCTTTCTGTAATTGGTGGAGGCAAGAGAGAAGTTGATCTGTATGCCTATGTATTTTGTGCAGATCTGATTGTATTCTTTCTTGTTGCTATCTTCTACCAGTCTGTCATAAAAAACAAAAGTGAGTTCCTCGATGTGTATCAGCTTGAAGACCAGTTTCCGAAAGAATATGTCTTTATTTTAATGGTACGTCTTTAATTTTTCCTTTTGTTCTTTCGACAGGGCTGGAAAAGTTTGTTGAGCAAAGTTGTACTGATAAACTAAAAATAATTTAACCCATAATAAAAACTGAAAAGAAAGAACATTTTAATCTTCATACGGTGCATGTTCCCCCTTTGGGATGCTCTCAGCTGTTACTGAAATATTTGATGGGGATGACATCCACTTGTAGTATTTGTGTGTGTAGTTTTAATTTTGGGGCCCTCCCTTGTACAGCAAAAAAAAAGTTTTATTCAAAGAATAGGAGAGAAAACTCTCTGAAAGTTTACCCTTCAACAACAGTGTTTAACTCTATTAACTAGATGTTTCCCCTAACTAAATGCTCCCTCTCCCTATGCATCTTCCTATTTTATTATGCATGTATAATTTGAGGCTACTTTTTTTTTATACTAAACACATCACCCTCCCCCTGTGTTTTAAGATTTTTGTCTCAAATACCCTCCCTTTTCTAGAAAGCATCCCTGTTGACTTTACACCACCCCCTTTAGTTTTTTCTTTCACTTGAGAACTCTTATCAATTCTAAGTGATTAAGGAATGATCCTTGCACCCTCATTGTTCCAATATAAGTTGAATTTCAGCACAAGGTGTAGGTAGGCATGCACATTTCCCATGCTCACGCCTAAAATGGCTCTAGCACAACAGAGCATGTGAGAGATGTAGTAATAAAATTAATGATAGCTTGAGCTTTTGGAATTGTCAGATCGTGACATTTCTAATGCTGAAAAATTGTATAGAACCTTTGAAATGGTTCAGTTTATATTTATTGTTATTTTGTTTTTCAAATAGAAAGGAAATTTAGATTGTTTTCCTTTTTTATATTATTTTTGCACTTCGAAAGAGAATTACTAGTTTTAACCGGCATGCTTAAGAAACATTTGGTTCAGTCTCTCTAACAGAAATTACTTCTTCTACTCAGGCTATCTTCTTCTTGATTGTACTTGATCGTATAATATACCTCTGCTCATTTGCCACGGGGAAAGTGATATTTTACATTTTCAACCTCATTCTCTTCACGTATTCAGTTACAGAGTATGATTGGCAGTTGGATCCATCTCGACAACATGCAGCTCAGTTAGCTCTCCGTGCCATATTTCTTGCAAAAGCAGTTTCTCTAGGATTGCAGGCCGTACAAATCCGATATGGCATTCCTAACAAGAGCACATTGTATCGACAATTTTTGACTAGTGAAGTTTCACGAATCAACTACTTAGGTTATAGACTTTATCGTGCTCTGCCATTCCTTTATGAATTACGATGCGTACTTGATTGGTCGTGCACAACTACATCCCTCACCATGTATGACTGGCTAAAGGTATATATGTAAATATTACTGCTTAAGTCACTATATTTATTCTAAAAGGTATAATTTCCATCCTTCGACAGTCGACACAATTTTTTGGAGACAACTTTGTTAAATGGCCATATTCACTAATTCATCTTTTGTACTACCTTGTTGCTCTGAACTATACTTAAATAATTTATTGATAGAATCAAAATTATATATTGCTTTTAAAAGATGTAAAATGTAACAACCGATGCATGATATTTTATTGGTCTGAATATGTGGAACGTCAATTTTCATGTTATCGCTTGCAATTCATAATGATTTTAATATGGAAATGATAGAAAAGCTGTTTTAGTATATATGTGTTATATTGTTTTAATATGAAAGCATATGAAGTTAGTTAATGACATGTGCATAAGTTGTTTTTGGCTTATTTTAATAAGATCTCCATGATTGCTTGTAAAAACAGCTTGCATCTTATATAATAACAATTTAATCACATTTTACTTTTATTATAGAAATAGTTTATGCATAAGTGCTTATTTGATGAGTGTTTAAGTCGTATACTCAAATGCACCTTATGTCATTCTACCATTAGTGCCTACAGCATATAATATAGGACTTGTTTTTTTTTTGTCCTGCTGTATAATGTCTTGTAGGAGAGATTGGTAAGCATCTTAAATATTTGAGTTTTGGTGTTAGCAGCATATTCAGATTAAAACTTATTCAATAAGCACCTATGAAAATTAACACCTGCATATTTTTACCCCATTGTGATAGCTTGTTTTCATGTTGTGCTGGTTTATTTTCTACTAATGAATTCTGCTTAGTTTGAAAACTAACACCTGAATATTTTTTACCCATTTTGATAGCTTGAGGACATAAATGCAAGTCTGTATCTTGTCAAATGTGATTCAGTCTTGAATAGAGCTACACACAAACAGGGGGAGAAGCAAACGAAAATGACCAAATGCTGCAATGGGATTTGCCTGTTTTTTGTATTAATTTGTGTTATATGGGCTCCAATGCTGGTAAGAAAATGATGCCTTTGTACTAATTTTTGTTATTTCGGCGCTTCTGCTTTGTAGATTTGTTAGTATACAAACATTACTGTGCACCTTGTAGACCTAGGATTTGTGTTACAACTCTATGTGTGATACTCGAGGCACTACCAAATTAGGTTGGTTTCGACTGTTATGTCTGTCATTGAATGGTTTGATTGATCTTAATTGATGTTTCTCAGTTTACTGTTTACTCTTCATTGATTTTCACTCGCTGTTTATTTTAATTTTTCAAATAAAATTGTTGTTCGTTTTCCAAATATATAATTTAATAATGCTATATTCTCAATCTCAATAACTGTCTTGGAACGCTTGTGCGTGTTTAGATATCAAGTAGGGAGCTTGGGTGTTGGTTTTGTTTTTATTGAAGTTGAATGGATTTATCCAGCTTATGTTCAATTATTCACGAACTTGACCAATGCAATTTTCCAATCACCACAATAGCATATAAAATATTATTTATGTATATATTTTATTATTTTTCCTTACAGATGTATAGCAGTGGTAACCCCACAAACATTGCAAACCCAATTAAAGATGCTAGCTTTCAGATTGATATCAAGACGGTGAGCGGAAGGTTGAATTTGTACCAAACTACTCTGTGTGAAAGAATCCGGTGGGATTCACTCGATTTGGATATCAATGCTGATCCCAATGACTATTTGAGTGCATATAATAAGAATGATATCCAGTTGATATGCTGTCAAGCTGATGCTAGTACATTATGGCTTGTTCCACTTGTTGTTCAAACTAGATTGATTCAGTCCCTTGAATGGTATTCGGACATGGAAATTTTTTTCACCTGGATGCTTTCAAGGGACAGGCCAAAAGGGAAAGAAGCTGTAAAATATGAAAAGGCTATTGATCCTCAAAACCTTCCGACACTGTCCGAGGTTCAAAAAGTTCTTAACGGCTCTATGAACAGCTTTAGGATTTATAATGTTTATCCAAGATATTTCCGTGTCACTGGTTCAGGTGACGTTAGACCTTTGGACGAGGTAACAGATGGTGTTGATTTCTCATATTACTGTTATATTTATATGTTTTTCCTTAGATTGTTCCTAAATTGCTATTGAAATTTTTTAGTTCAATTTTTCAGGATTGTGCCGTTAGTGCTGATCTTGTTTTAAATCGTGAGCAGTTTGAGTGGTGGGCCTTTAAAGATATTAATCCATCAAATATAAGTAGAGTCTGTGGAGATTTGACAGGACCTATGGCAATCATAATATCTGAGGAAACACCGCCACGTAAGTTGGCTATGTTATTTTTTCTCTAAAAACAAATGACCATGTCATTATTTACATTTCCTAATAATACTTTGCATAATGTTTCTGATATTTTTATATTTCTTCAGAGGGTATTCTTGGTGACACACTCAGCAAGTTCAGCATATGGGGGCTTTATATAACCTTTGTTCTAGCTGTTGGACGCTTCATCAGACTCCAATGCTCTGACTTAAGGATGAGGATTCCCTTCGAGAACCTACCTTCCTGTGATAGGTACGTTAGGTTTCTTTCCAGAAGAAATTCCTGCAAATGAATGACTGATATACAATTTTTCCCTTGAGAAATTCTCGACCCAATTAGTTAACTACTACCCCCGTTCCTATTATACGAGACAAATGCACTTTCTAGATTTATTAAAAAACTAATGCATTTGATCTATAATATAAACCAAATACATTACATCTTTAATGAATCTAAAAAGTGCATTTGTCTCTTATAATAAGGAACAAAGGTAGTAATAATTATTATCCTGAACACGTGTTGGTAAACCTTGTTAAAATTCATCCTGTTGTAAATTACATTACTTTTGTCGCATGCTTCTCTGGAATGTAGGTTGATAGCCATATGTGAGGATATATATAATGCAAGAGCTGAGGGTGAGCTTGGAGTTGAAGAGGTCCTTTACTGGACACTAGTGAAGATATATCGGTCCCCGCACATGCTGCTTGAATACACCAAACCTGATTAAGATGTTAGGGGTTGAGTACCATCTTCTGGTCATACATGGTAACCGGGCTTAATGCTCACATATGGTTTGAGTACCACGCATATAGGACGAGGTCAGAGCTCGGGGAAGTACAATGCAGGTGGATGGCTGCATAAGAAGTTTATACCAACTTTGCAGCATGTTTGATGCCGTGTTCGATATGGATTATGATTCATTTTTCCGGCAAGGGCAGCATCGTGATTCATGATTGTGTAAATTATACAAGCATGACAGAAAGTTTGTAGTAATTATTTTTTCGGAAAACCATGTATACAATGTAAAATGTAGTCAATACCAAAGTTATAATGAAGCAATCGAACAAATATGTATAGTTGTTACATTTTCTCTTACATTTTTGTCACCTTTCAATCATAAAACAGCTTTGATTAATCACATAAGTACTTGCCCATCGTTTTTGTTTTCAACATCTTTATTTGTTTCAAAAGATAGAATTAGACAAACAGTCGTAAATTAAGTAACTGTGCACAGCTTTTCCTAACTAAATGTTTACAGCTACCTTGTTTGTTATTTTCATTGTTTCAATTGAAATCTATGGATATGTTTGAATGGAGAGTTTTAGCAGGGAAGAGAGGACTTACACTATAAGAAAATTAAAATCAATTAAAATGATTTAATCACTAGTATGTTAACCCGTGCCGTGCACGGAATTATTTTCTTTTTTAATATTATTTTTTAATTTATTCTAAATTATTATTTGATTACTTCATTTTATTATTCAATAATAATTTGAGATATTATATCATATGAGTTGTTTAAATATAAATTATTGGAGTAAATAAATTTTCTGACAGATATTTTTTTAAATCACAAAACTCTCACATTTTTTCGCCAAAAAAAACGTTTATTATAGGTTTATTCAACTTAATTTCATCAAACTAAACTTTTTTTAAATACAATGTAAAATAAAATATATTTTTTCATCATCTTTTCACCTTGTTTCGTAGTAATCCATATATAAATTTAAAAAAAATACATAGAAATAGACAACCTTGCATATCACGAAACACCCACATTTTTTCGTCAACTGAATCTCATCAAACTACATGTTTTTATAAATACAGTGTAAATTAAGATATATTTTCCTATCATTCTCTCACTTTGTTTCAACTTGGTTAGTATTAATCTAGATGTAAATTTTTAGAACAAAAAAAATTCAAATAAATAGACAACCTTGCATATCACAAAAATCACACATTTTTTTGTTTCTAGTACTCATTGAAATTACAAAAAAGATAGGGTCGTGTATTAATATATGGGTATAAATATTGATCATCATGTAAATTAAGTCATATTATAAAAAAATGGGGTTTTCGTATTAATATGTGTATAAATATTTAACCTCTTATTCCGTAAAAACTACAAAAATAACCCGTACATAAGTATAAATATAGCTCATGTAGAAATTACAAAAAAAAAAATAGTCCTCTTATTAATATATGGGTAGAAATATAAATCCTCATAAAAATATATGTTCTCGTAAAATTACAAACAAAAAATTCTAGAGAGTGATCTCCCACGTTCTCGTATTAATATATGGTTTTTATTTTTAAATTACGTAGACGTTCATTTTATATTGATTTTATTTAAATATGAAAAATAATACTCTAGAGAGTGATCTCTGACTTTACGTTCTCAACAATATGATATTTTCTCTCCCGTCATCGTAGAAATTATTAAAAGAAATATAAACCTTGTATGATATATGAATATAAATATAAATCACGTGTAAATTTTAAAAAAAATAGACACTTGTATTATTATATTAGTATAAATATTTATCCCGTGTAAATTACATAAAAAAAGTTATATTAATATAAAAGTAAATATTTTTCATAAGCAATAAAATAAAATATCATAAAATTGCTTCAAAAAAAATCATAAAAATATAGCTTTAGTTGTTGGTGGAATCGAACTATGTATCTCATACTAAATTTTGTTCGTGAGAGAGACATAGATGACACACATAAACTTTGATTCATTAGAGATTGTTTCGTGAAATTTTGTTCATGAGAGAGACCTCCGTAAATATAAATCATAGATGACACCCAACATTCTTTCATCTTGTTTCAACATATTTCGCAGAAATTCACGTGTAAATTTGAACAACAACAAAAATATACAAAGAAATAGAAATTTATGCATATTACAAAACTTCCACATTTTATTGTAAAAAAAAAAACTCTCACATTCAATCATCTTCCTTCATTTATTGTATAAATCTCATCAAACTACATTTTTTTTAAAAAAAAATATAGTGTAAATTAAGATATATTCTCACACTGTTCTTCCATCTTATTTCATAGTAATCCACATGTAAATTTCAAAAAAAAAAAATACAAATAAACAGACATCTTTGCATATCACAAAATTCTCACATTTTTTTATTCGAAAAATAACTCTTTCACATTCAGTGATCTTCCTACTTTTATTGTAGATTTATTCAAGTTAATCCAATCAAACTATATTTTTTAAATAAAATGTAAATTAAGATATTTTTTTGATCGTTATCTCACCTTCTTTTTTCAACTTGTTTCGTAATAATCTACATATAAATTTCAAAAAAAAATACAAATAAATAGACAACTTTGTATATCATAAAACTCCTACATTTTTTTGTCAAAAAAAAATTCACATTTAGTTATCTTCCTACATTTATTATAGATTTATTCATCTGAATATGATCAAACTACTTTTTTTTTGTTAAATTTAAGATATCTCTTTTTCCATCATTCTCTCATCTTGTTTCAACTTGTTTCATAGTAATCCACAAATATATTTCTAAAACAAAATAATAAAATAGACGACCTTGAATAGTACAAAACACTTTCTTTTGTCAAATTTTTTTTCATATTCAGTAATGTTCCTACGTTTATTATAGATTTATTCAACTAAATCTCATAAGACTACATATTTTTATTCATTGATAAGTTTAGTGTATCACTTATGTTTCAATAAACTAATTCGCCACTGTTTTTTTTGTTAGAATGAAGTGTCAAAAATCGCTCCTTGATATTGTATAACTATTTCATAAAATTTTTTTTTGTCATTTAGAACATTTTTCTTTAATAGAACGTTTATGTTAAAGTTTTAGAATTGAACTACCTTTATAATAGATTTTTTGTAAAAAAAATTATAAATGTTTATTGTAGATTTATTCAACTAAATCTCATCAAACTACATTTTTTTTAAATACATTATATATTTAAATATATTTCTCCATTGTTCTCTCACCTTCTCAATTCAACTTATTTCGTACTAATCTACATGTAAATTTCAAATAACAAAAAAAAAGTACAATTCCTTGATAACCTTGAATATCACAAAATCCTCACTATTTTTTTTGTTATAAATTAAGTGTTAAAATCGTCTCTTAATATTTTAGAAGTTTTTTATATGAAAAAAATTTGTGATTTAAAATAATTACTTTTTGTTACAGATTAAAAAATAATTGATTTTGTCATTAAATAATTTAAAGATTATCTTTTAGAGATTTTACAAAAATATAGAATCTATTTTGTGTTTGTTTACCTTTATAAAAATTACGTTTTATAAAAAAAAATCTTTAACTTGTTTGAATGCAACCATATAAAAGTGATTTTGTATGAAATTTTTTGACACTTATTTACTCTTTCCTCTAAAAAATTTATACAAAAAGCTAATAATACCACCTTAAAATTTTTAGCAATTTTCAGATTATTTTTAGATCTGATTATTTTTAAAAGCTATAACAAACATATGTTATTTTATAAAAAGGGATATTTTTTTAAAATTAAGTAATTATTTTTTAAAAAAAAAACTATAACAAATGGCCACTATATGTCTCTTAATTCTTACAAAAAAAAAATATGTCTCTTAATTGATATTCCCTCTGTTCCTTTTTATTTGTCGTTTTAAAAAGAAAGAAAAAATATCGAATTAGGAAGGTGTATTTTTGCACCTTATTTTCCTATTATACCCTTCTTTTTAGAATATATCCTAATTTTAATCCACCAATAAATTCATATTTTTTGTGCGCACACACTTTTTCTTTCCTTTTTTTTTTTGTACATCAGAAGATACACACTTTCTCTTTCAAAAAAAAACAAAAACCACCAAATAAAAAATTATAACAAACTTTTATTTTTTGGTGCAAAATTTATAACAAACTTTATGTAAAAAAAAAAACAAATAAACTTTGTTACAAAAAATTAGAAAGAAAGGTATAATAGGTAAAATATAAAAAGGAATGGAGATAGTATTAAAGCACATTTGAAAATAATCAAAATGTATTACTGAAAACAATATATGTCACCAAACAAATTTATGATTAATTCTATCAATGTGAGTAATAACGCATAATAATCAATGAGTGAAAACACCGGTCTATTAAACTACATGACAAAATTGAATAAAATTGTCAATAAAAAAAGTGCATAATAACGCATTAAAATTAAACAATAAAAATCTGTTGTTTGACGATCATAAATTTGTCTAATCTTTTTTAATTTTTATATTGGTCTTCATATATTTGGTTGTGAATAAATCAGCTTCATCAGGGTAAGCTCTCTTAACTGATATACCATCAACTTTATGTGAGCATAAATCTACGACATCTAAAGTAGTTCTATGTTTGATCTTCTCCTCTACTGTTTCATCAAACTTTGTTATAAGATCTTGTGAATCACATTGATAAAATATTAGAACATATATAAAGTATGAATTGTAATGATAAAAATTAGAAAATATAGAGTATGAAACTTATTAGTACACAAAATTATTGATAGTAATAAGTCAAGAAGAAAAAGTTAATCTATAGATTTAATAAGTTAAGATGAAATAGTTAATCTATAAAAATTGATTTTTTAAATGAAAATTTTAGGTGCTTACCGTGTAACTACTTTTGATGTATGTCTTTGACTCTCTTGCATTAGTATTTTGTGTCATGGTCTTCTTATATATTATGTTTTTGACACGACTGATACCACCAAACACCATCATCAAAATATTTGATTTCAACCATGATTATAAACATTGATTCGTACAATTTATTCACAGTGATATTTGTCAAAGTGTTTTAGTAAAAGAAATAATAATAATAATGATAATAATAACAACAACAACAATAATAATAAAATATCCATAAATTGTAAAATAAAATTGTCTTACTTGTTGACATTCTAGAAGTGTCTCAATATTTTTCATAGGTGTGATTTTAAGTAGATCGTGATGGAAAACCTTGGAGATGAACTGAAACTTGTATAAGAGAAATATTCTTTTTATAAGTTCTAAAAAATATTGAAAGGAAAAATTAATAAACAATTACATATATGCGTAACTGAAAATTTCATAAATGTAATTTATAATTGATATATTAATAGAATCATACATCAATTTTAACGTCGCAGCTTTGGAAATATCTGGCTTAAACATGAGCTACGAACAATCTAAACTGATGTTCAAATTCTTTGACCATGAATGTCATGTGTTTCTCACGATGAATGTGTTTTCTATATATAGTTAAATTATATTCGGACTTGTTATGCTAGAGTGGAAATAAATTAAGTTGTTGTTATCCGTAAAAAGAAAAATTGTTGTTGTTATCCATAATTTTTATTTTAATTGCTTTTAAGTTAATTAAAAAAATCTTTACAAAAAAAAATTAGTGAAGCTCTAATTGAATAACACCTAAGCACCATACCAAAAAAGAATAACACCTAAGCAAATTTTTTTAAGAATGTAACCAAATTATGCTAAAAAAAATATCTAAAAAAATATAAAAAAAATCTTAGAGAAACTCTAAATTGAATGCCACATAAGCAAATTTTACTGAGAATGCACGACAGAACTCCGTGAACCTATCGTAATGTATATAATAGAGATTTATCATATTCTTTAAAACAATTTAATCTTCCAAAAACCCTCTCTCACAAGTAAACACAGTTAATTATAAAAAAAAATAAGTAAACACAAGTCTTAATAGTTTTCTACTTGTCATTCTTACCGTTTAACCTTTTGTAATAAAAAGTATAAAAGTAACCCACAAACCAACCTAATTCACTTTGGTAACAAAAAACAGTAGACAACCAAACGAAAACGATTAGTTAGTTTAATGGTGAAAGTAAAAAGTAAAAAAGTAGACAAGTTGGCTAGTAAATGGTGAATTTACAATAAATAGATTAACCAATTATAAAAGAAATTATAACTAATGCAAGTAATCAACCACGTTTGAGAGTAGACTGAAATCACTTGATATCAGAACTTCCTCTGAACCCTAAATTACTAGGGCTCTTTTTCTATATAAATCAGAGGTTGGAAACAAATTTTTTTTAAATAACTAATTCAAGTAAATAAGCCAATTAATTTAATTTAAAGTATTCAGTAAAATCAACAGCTAAATAGACAAATTGATGTTGATAACATGTTAGAATTATAACTAATGCAATTACATTACTACATTAAGCTAATCTATGTTAATTTTATTCCCTATTCTTTCTTTCTTCCTTTTTTTTGTGATCGGCATATCCACTGCTATACACAATCACTAATCCCTCGTTGGAGTAGAGACACCTCAAAGGATGAGACATATCACTAGACCAAACACCCTTCGGTCTAATATCGATAACCACGTAACTGTAAATTATTCCTTTTTAAGGCTTGACTATTATTTTTATCCCTATATTTTAATTAATAACACATTAAAGAATATTCTCATATTCATCACTACAATTCCAGCGAGAAATAAAGAAAGAAGAAAAAAAAGACTAGTGAGGCAAATAGATAGGGGTGTATAGATGAATAGTAAACAAACCAACCAGAGTAATCAGCACAAACTATGTTAAGGTTACAAAAATCCACCAGAGTAAAAATTTTGTTCTAATGTCACTGGATTTATGTCTCCCAAAACACACTATCTAGAAATAGCATAAATAGTATCAATAACAGCATGCTGCATGCAGCAAATTTGTGATGATATTTCTCAAATTGCGTCTTTAGCTGTCTTAGCTTTTTTGTTAGCAGAATTCTTCTGCTCGATATATTTTGGGATGGTATCTTTCATTATTTTTGGAGATGAAAAATCAAAATCCGAAGTAGATACACCAGTGAGTTCTGGATGATCTTTTAGATATGCCGCTATCTCATTGCGGCTTCTGAGTTTTTTACCTGTAGGTGTGATGCAGTAAGAGTCCAATTTAGAGTAATCTTTTCTAAGTATCAAGATTCTCTTGAAACCTTGTGGAGTCTTTGGAATGTTATGCTTGTCAATGGCCCATACCCGACTAGAATCATATTCAATATCAGCAGGATCATTACAGCTACAATTAGCTTTTCTTGTACAATCATATTCATCGATTTTGTGTCGGATCTCCTCAAACTCATCCTGCGTATCAATCACTCTCCATTTCGAGCAGTTTTTGCACTGCGCAGCATATATATCAACTGAACCTTGAGTTACCATTGGTCTCTGTCACAATAATTCACCAGCAGTTTAGAAAGCATAAGTTCAGCTCTTAGAATAAACCAAAAAAGAATTAATATTCCACTATTGAGTTAAACTCAAGTCTCAAAATGAAAAGAGATAACGTCTGAGAAGAGCCTATAGAGTGATATTCCTCACCTTATAATCAAGTTTTATAAAAATGAGTTAAACTCGACATAAAACCGTATTATGGTATCAATGTCTCTCTTTTCAATTGATCACAAAAGAATTCAAAACCCAACGCCACTAGGATCTAGTGTAAGTGGTCAGTGCGTAGAGTGTGCGAATGTTGAAACCCTAAAATATCGAGCATGATTTCAATTGATCACAAAAGAATTCAATACCCCGTGTTTAAGGGATCTAAATCCTACCATTCAACAAATAATGCACATACATAAATCTCTACATACAATTATGATACAATGATCACTAAATAATACCATTAACCGAAAAACAGGCAATTATGAATCCATGAAGACTTAAAAAGAATGAATCAAGTAACATAGTTAATACGTTAGGGATGAAAACCCTAAATTTGAAAAGAGGAATTTAACAAAACATTTATTAATCACTGCGTAAACTACAAGATATTTACTATAGCCATTGAAAGCAAAGAAGAATCACAATTCCTTCCAATAACCTTTTTCATTGCACCGAAATTTTGTAATTGAAAGCAACGCCGCTAGGGTCTAGCGTAAATGGTCGGTGCGTAAAGTGTGTGAGTGTTGAAAACCCTAAAATATTGAGTCCGATTTCAATTGAACACAAAAGAATTCAAAACACAACACCACTAGGATCTAGCGTAAGTGGTCAGTGCGTAGAGTGTGTGAATGTTGAAACCCTAAAATATCGAGCATGATTTCAATTGATCACAAAAGAATTCAAAACCCCGTGTTTAACGGATCTAAATCCTATCATTCAACAAATAATGCACATACATAAATCTCTACATACAATTATGATACAATGATCACCAAATAATATCATTAACCGAAAAACAGGCAATTATGAATCCATGAAGACTTAAAAAGAATGAATCAAGCAACATAGTTAATACTAAGGGATGAAAACCCTAAATTTGAAAAAGAGGAACTAGGTTTGTTGAAAATAAAAATGACAGTTAGTAGTAGTTTACCTTATTTGAAGAGGATGGTGTTTTGTTGAGATCTGGGAGTCTTGCCATTGATTTTTGTAAGAAAAAAAAAAGATATGGCAAAGTGGTGGGGAATAGTTGAATAAGAACTAGAAAGGTAAAAAGATAATGAAATTTTAGAGAAAAAATGTTTACTAATGCTTGGATGATTACAAAAAGTACATTGAGAGCTCCTATTTATAGGAGAAGAGACTCTACATAGTTTACATGCATGAAGACAAATGGCAAGAGAAAATCATACAACATGACAAGTGGTAAAGAAACTACATACAACTATACAAGTGTAATTCATGCAAAACCATATGTGTCTCATGCTCTAGACCATGTGTATTACATGCAAGATGTTCATGGATGAATTCAACAATGAATGGGCTTGGATCACAATAGATGGGCTTAAGAAAAACATCAAATTCTAACACTCCTTGAGGTTTTTCTTGAATGCTCCAAGCATTCATCTCAACTCTTCAAACTTTTCATTGGAAAGAGCTTTGGTCATTATATCAGCAATTTGATTTGCAATGCTCCAAGCTTATTTCCATTGACTTTTCAGCTTCTCTAATAGCATGATATTTAACCTTGATGTGTTTGGTTCTTCCATGATGGACTGGATTCTTTGCTATGGCAATAGCAGATTTGTTATCCACCCATATGACAGTAGTTTTACTTTGAAATTGTCCCACATCTGATAAAATCTTCCTCAGCCAAATAGTTTGATTTGTTGCAGCAGCAACAGAAATATACTCAGTTGATGATTGGGTGACCACTTCTTGCTTCTTCGAATTACATGAGAACACGGCATTGCCAAATGAGAAAACATAACCAGAGGTACTTTTCACATCATCTACACTTCCAACCCAGTCACTATCTGAATATCCTTAGAGGTCTCCACTTACATTTTTCAAAAAATCAACCCATAATGCAAGAGCTGAGGGTGAGCTTGGAGTTTAAGAAGTCCTTTACTGGACACTGGTAAAAATATATCGGTCCTCGCACATGCTGCTTGAATACACCAAACCTGATTAAGATGTTAGGGGTTGAGTACCATCTTCTGGTCATACATGGTAACCGGGCTTAATGCTCACGTATGGTTTGAGTGCCACGCATATAGGACGAGGTCAGAGCTCGGGGAAGTACAATGCAGGTGGATGGCTGCATAAGAAGTTTATACCAACTTTGCAGCATGTTTGATGCCGTGTTCGATATAGATTATGATTCATTTTTCCAGCAAGGGCAGCATCGTGATTCATGATTATGTAAATTATATGATCATGACAGAAAGTTTGTAGTAATTATTTTTTGGGAAAATCATGTATACAATGTAAAATGTAGTCAAAACCAAAGTTGTAATGAAGCAATCGAGAAAATAAGTATAGCTGTTACATTTTCTCTTACATTTCTCTCACCTTTCAATCACAAAACAGCTTTGATTAATCACAAAAGTACTTGCTCATCGTTTTTGTTTTCAACATTTTTATTTGTTTCAAAAATTAGCATTAGACAATTAAAAGTGGTAAATTAAGTTACGTGAATGTGTACACAGCTTTTTCTAACTAAATGTTTACACAGCTACCTTTGTTATTTTCATCGTCTCAATTGAAATCTATGGATATGTTTGAATGGAGAGTTTTGGCGGGGAAGAGAGGACTTGCACTATAAGAAAATTAAAATCAATTAAAATGATTTAACCATTTATCATATTCTTATAAATTAATCTTCCAAAAGCCCTCCTCACAACAATTAAACACAAGTTGCTGATAAAAATAAAATAAAAACAAGAAAACACTAGTATTTTTGGTTTCAATTTTAGAGGGTTAGTATTAATTCTAGATGTGCATAATCAATTCTAACATGTTTGGTTGATCTGAAGTAGAATTGATTCTGCTTTCAGAATTAATTCTACATGAAGTTAGAAATTATAGTTTCTAACTTTAGAATTGATTTTTACATTGAAATTTAAAGTTCAACTCATTTTTAATTGAATGTCTCCAAACATAAATTAATACTACTAAAATCAATTCTGACAAAATCAATTCTACAAAAATCAATTTTTTATAAAACCAAATCAACACATACACTAATAGTTTTCAACTTGTCATTCTTCCCGTTTAACCTTTTGTAATAAAAAAGTATAAAAGTGACCCACAAACCAACCTAATTTACTTTGGTAACAAAAAAACAGTAGACAACCAAATGTTAATTAATTCAGTGATGATTGACGTTAAATTTGGTAGGGAGTACTGTGGTTTGATCTCCTGCAATTGTGTTTGAGAGTGGACTGAAAAATTTGATGTCATAACTCGCCCTGAACACTAGACTACCAGGGTCTTCTTCCCCCTAAGAACCAAATGGTGAAAGCTAAAAAAAATAGTAGACAAGTTGACCAGTAAAATGGTGAATTTACAATAAATAGATTAACCAATTATAAAAGAAATTATAACTAATGTAAGTAATCAACTACGTTTGGAAGAGGATTGAAACCACTTGATATCAGAACTTACTCCGAACTTTAGACTATTAGTGCTCCTTTTCCATAGAAATCAGAGGGTGAGAACCAAAAAAAGTTAAATAACTAATACAAGTAAATAAACCAATTAGTTAAATTTAAAGTATTCGGTAAAATCAACATCAACAGCCGAATAGACAAATTGATGTTGAAAAACATGTTAGAATTATAATTAATGCAATTACATTACTACATTAATATATTAAGCTGATCTATGTTATTTTATTCACTATTTTTTCTTTCTTCACCGACAAACACAGTGACCAATCCCTCAACAGATTAGAAGTACCTCAAATCTCTCGCACCCGAAGCGAGAATCATACCACTAGTCACTAGACCAACACCCTTCGGTTTAATATTGATCACCACATAACTATTATTCTTTTATAAAGTACAAGTTGTATTTTAATTAGAAATACATTAAAGAATATTCTCATATTCATCACTAAAATTCCAGCAAGAAATAAAGAAAGAAAAAAGAAAGACTTGTGAGGCAAATAGATAGGGGTGCATAGATGAAAAGTAAACATTCTGGTGTTCTGATTAATCAACACAAACTCTGTTTAGGTTACAAACAACCATCAGAGCAAAAATTTGTTTCAATAGCACTGATTTAAGTACCCCCAGAACACACTATCTAGAAATAATATATATTACAAACAAACCAACCATAAATAGCATCAACAACAGCATGCAGGAAATTTGTGATGATATTTCTCAAACTTCGTCTTTAGTTGTCTTAGCTTTTTTGTTAGCAGAATCCTTCTGCTCGATATACTCTGGGATGGTATCTTGCATTATCTTTGGGGATGAAAAATCAAAATCCGAAGCAGATACACCAGTGAGTTCTGGATGATCTTTTAGATATGCCGATATCTCATTGCGGGTTCTCAGTTTTTTACCTGTAGGTGTGATGTAGTAAGAGTCCAGTTTAGAGTAATCTTTTCTAAGTACCAAGATTCTCTTGAAACCTTGTGGAGTCTTTGGAATGCTAGGCTTGTCAATGACCCATGTCCGACTAGAATCATATTCAATATCAGCAGGATCATCACAGCTGCAATTAGCCTTTCTGCTACAATCAAAAGGTTCTCGGACGATTTTGTGTCGGATCTCTTCAAACTCATCCTGTGAATCAATCACTCTCCATTTCAAGCAATTTTTGCACTGTGCAGCATATATATCAACTGAACCTTGAGTTACCATCGGTCTCTGTCACAATAATTCACCAGCAGTTTAGAAGTTCAGCTCTTAGATTAAAACCCAAAAAAGAATTGATATTCCACTATTTAAAACTCAAGTCTCAAAATGAAAAGAGATAAAATCTGAGAAGAGCAAGTTTTATACAATTAAGTTAAACTCGATATAAAAACCTATTATTATGGTATCAAAGTATCTCTATTCAGGTCACCCACCAAATCATCTACTCCCCAAGACCAATGGTGTTGAGACTTGAGAGTGAAAGGGTGTATTGGGAAAAACCCAAGTTAATGATGGGTTAAGCCCAACATAAAAACCTAGGTCTATTCAATATATGAAAACTTGCAATTCAATTTTGATTCTATAAAAATTGCATTTTTCTTCTTCTTGTGTGAATCTATTAGCTTCACTTCCTATAGCAAACATGATATTAACAGGTGATACTTAACAGCGACAAAAACAATTCAATCACAAATATGTGTCGTAAACCCTAAAATACCACGGATCTAAATCCTTCCATTCAACAAAAGCACATACATAAATCTCAACATAGAATAATGATACAATGAACAAGAAACATAGTTAACAAGAAAGGGATGAGAAAACCCTAAAATTGAAAAAGAGGAACCGGGTGAGTTGAAAATTGGTACTTTACCTTAGCAGAAGAGGATGGGGTTTTGGAGAGATCTTGGGGTGCTGCCATTGATTGAGCTGAGAGGGTTGTGAAGAGACAGTGTTTTTAGGGTTTGGAGAAGAGAATAAGAGGGCACCGATCTGTTGGGTTAGCTGACGTTGGACGGGAGAGACTTGTCTTTGGCTCTTACAACAATATTTATTTTATTTGATCACTTGTTACTATTTTTGGATTAAATATTTATTTCTTTTTTTTAGGGGTTAATCGTGATTTTATTATGTCACCAAAAAAATATGATTTGCTAGGAAAAAAAAAGATGATTTTATTTGTGTTTAAAATCTAATTCATGAAGTTAGTTTAGTTTTTTTTTTTTAAGTTAGTTTAATCGATCCTCCATAACTGAGTTCGAGAGATGACTGAAATCCATTATTGTTAGAATTGACTCTTGAATTGAATCATATTAAATTGGTGGTAAAAACAAAAAAAAAGTTGGTAAAAAACTAAAATATTGTTTGTAATGAGCATGAATTATATTTTGAATTTATTTTTTGGTCGAGATCAAGGTATTTAACGTCGAACGCATTGATTATTCCATTCGTTAGATTGAAGGCCCCTTAAAAGATGAGATAGCTGACCCAAAAGATTTAAGTTGTTATGCATCTAAGTCGATGATCGAAATATCAACTGCTGTTTAAAGAAAAATTAGCCCCAACCGCTCAACGCCTCAACTACACTTTGTCGGTTCAAGGAGTTTCAATTTTATTACATCAATTTATTTAACGACTTTAAAAAGAAATTTAATTTTTCATATTGAAGTCAAAATTTGTTAAAATATAATAATTACGCGATTTTTTTATATAAAAATGCCTATTTAGTTTTTTTTTCAATTGTATTCTCTAATATTTATTATTATTATTAGCATTTAATTTTTCTTTTAAGAAGTACTCCTTTTTTTTACATTTGTTAAGGAAAACTCTAAATTTGGTCTGAACCTCAATTCTATATTTTTTGGTCTAATTACTGTTATTATGGTCAAGGTGGAGTATTTTTCCAAAAATGGCCATTGACCAGATAATTAAAATAAATACAAAATAAAATAAAATTATTTGACTATATAAATTAATATGGTCATGTTTGATAAAAGAAAATTGGTCAACATGTAACAAAAATAAAATAAATATAGTCAATAATTTATTTAAGAATCATGTTGTTGTCTTGGAAATTTTTTTTAGGGTTAACTTTTCAATTTTTACAAGAAGTGATTCTAATAAATTTCAATTTTGCCGCAATGTAATTATGTCATTTTTTTTTACAATATATAATTATGTCATGTTAAAAAAGTGTCATAAATAAAATGAATTCGTATTTTTCAAACCATTTATTCTTTGGTGAAATTCATTAATTAGCCGAGTTCAATGTATTAGTTTACAATTGATTTTTAAATATTCATTTTCAATTATTAATTTAATATAAATATTTTTTTTCCTAAATGTATCATTATCATATAATAATTAATAATTAATATAATGCTCGTGTTTAAATAAATAATTTATTTACATCTTTTATGATGACAAACATTTATGTATTAGTTTTTTTTGTCAAATAGTCTAGTAGTTATAATTTTATTTTAGAAAATGAATAAGTTGATCATAGTTTAAACTTCATTCTCTACATATAATGCGTAACTTATTTCTATAGAAAAAATACTATAAAATTAAAATTATTGTCTTATAGTAACATACAAGTTATTTTCATAAATCATCTCTATTTTTTTTAAAAGCTAAAAAACAACTTAACCAATTATCTCACATAATTTAATACATAAATCTCTTAAGTCAATAAATCTTAATTCGATTGACAGAAAATACTAAAATTACTAATCATCCACCTATAATTAGGTTCAAACCTAAATCATTTATATATTTCTATTTTACATGTGTAAGTTTGTAACGAGATACACCTTTTTTTTGGGTTACCATGATATTGGTACGAAGTTTCTATCGCCGTTAATAATGACTAATTTCCGTCGAAGAACCTATAAGACACATAAAGTGGATTCTCTATTCCCAACCGAATTTTCTGCATACACATGAATCAGAAATCAGACCTCTAAACACATATTTACACGAAACAAGATCCTTACCATTTGAACCAATTCATTATTAGTCGAGATACACTTTATCCATTCTAAGAAGAAAAAAAACAACAGCACCAAAAACAAATAACCCCTAACCCTTGTTAGAAAAAATAAACAAAATGAAAATGGACCATTGGATTTGATTCCCATTTACATTCCAAAACCCAAAACCCAGAGACAGACAGAGTTAGAAGAACTCAGCAGCACACACTCACATTCACATTCACATAAGCGTCGAACACTTCACTGTTTCGTTCGTAGCTTCGATTCTCTCTTTCTTCTCAAATTAAATCTTCATACAACAACAACACAAGGTACATTCACACACACATTTCGTTCCTTTCGATTCCTAATTTTTACAATTTTATTCCTTTTCATTTTTGCGCTTTAATCACTCAAATCCGTTTCTAGGTTATTAGTCTTTTATTGCTTTGATTCTTGCACTTACAACGTTTCTATTGATTTTAACTTTTTTTTTTTTTTCAGCACAGGAAATTGATTATTCATTTTTCTCGTATCACTATTGCAGTTTCTGATCTTGCTCAAGGTTTGGAATTTTTGTCTTTCTCTTGTTTAATTTCATGCTAGATCGTTTTTTTTTTATTAAAGTTTGTATTTTGCATTGGTGGTGTAGTTTTTTTTATTTTTTATTAAAGGTTGTATTTTTTGTTGGTGTTGTAGAGTAAACCGCCAAATTCGTCTTTGATTTTGTACCGCGCTGTTAGATAGGTGTTTGGGATTGTAAATATTTCGAAAGGGTACTTAAGAGAGTATATCGAATTTTACTCATGTTCGTCGTTTTGGGAGTCGGGGGACCATATTCGATAGTAATGTTAGGGACTAAGTTGACAGTAAGTAGTTAAATATAGGGTTTAATTTGACATTTTAATAGAGTCAACGGCGTTGTTGAAATGTTCGTAATTTCAAAGACCTATTTGAGAACCCGACAAAGTTAGAGACTAATTTGGTGGTTTAGTAATTTATTTTTTTGTATCAATCTCGTGTTACCAATTTTATTTGTGTTTTTAGTATTTGTCTTTATTCGCTCTTCATTGTTAGTGTTTCTTAGTCACTCATTCACACCGTTTGTGATTTATTTGTAGATTGAATTGATTTGATAGGAAAAGGTATTCATTCTTAATGGCTGATGAAATGGATAAAACTGTTGATTCTGAACAAGGTTCTAATTACAAGAGAAAGTTAGATGATGATGATGATTCTTCTATGGTTGCTGAAGATAGTTCCTCAAATGTGGATGATGATTTCCCTCACAATGAGTTTACAAATTCGTCTGAATTAGGGTTAGATTGTTGTACAAAAGAACCAAAATTAGGTGTGCTCGAGGTTGAGGATTGGAAGGATCCTATTGCAGCCCAGCTTGAGGAATTACTGATGACTAATTTGGAAGCAATTTTCAGTAATGCAATAAAAAAGGCTGTCGATTTAGGCTACAGTCAAGAAATGGCTGAAGTGGCCATTTCAAGGAAGGCCTTATACACAGAAGGAGACCCTCTCACAAATCTTGTTGACCACATAGTGAATAGTTTGAAGGGAAAAGGTACTGATACTACTGGAGACTTTGTATTTCAAAATTTGCAGCAGCTACAGCATTATACATTGGTAGAGATGATCGGTATACTTCGGGAACTAAAACCCTCCCTAACAGTAACTGAAGCAATGTGGGAGTTGCTGATACATGACTTGAGTATCACGCGAGCCATCGCAGGAGAAGATCAATCGAGTGGTGGTGTTTGTAGTGAGCAATGCTCTGACAGGTGTTCTGTTCATCTATCAAAGTCAGACCTTCAAAGCTTTGATTTAATGTCAGATTTCGGTTTGACAACTAGTCAAAAGTGTTCCCAGGAAAGTAAATCAGGATCTACTACTAAGCTGCACAGTAGAAAAGAACTTGCATTAGCACTTAGGCAGAAGTTCCTTCAAATGGAGAAAAGTAAAGCTTGTGGAAAAGGGGGTGTTAAATTAGCGAAGTTTACAAGCGTAAGTGGTTTGATTGTTGAAAAAAGACTCAAGCCACCATCTGAAAATCCAAATCAGAAAACGAAACGCGGCTCCTCATTTCCAAAAGGAGGAGTTAGTATAGCAGGAGTATGCCATGTTTCTGTCAGTGATGATTCAGCGTTACCTGAAGCAGGTAGTGCTGCAAAATTACCCACAAAGGATGCTACATCTACTTCTACCACAGGGAAAACAACCAATCCAAAACCTAAGCCATGCTCCGCTGCCACTCAAAAGGTTCAAAATTACTGTGCTGGTATTCCTTTAGATGAGACTTCGGGAAAGTATGTCCCACGGGATGAGAAGGATGAACAAATTTTGAAATTGGTATCTCGAGCGCAAGAACTGCAGGATGAGGTGCAAAGCTGGAACGACTGGGCGAATAAGAAGGTTATGCAGGCAGCTGATAAGCTTCGCATGCTTCAGGCTGAGTCTAAATCCCTGAAGAAAGAATCTGAAGCATATAGCAAAGAAAGAAAAGCTTTGGAGGAGAATGCTGAGAAGAGGATATCTGAAGTGGAGAATGTCATGGAAAATAATGAAAAGCAACTTGAGAATGCTTCTTCTTCCATACTCATTTTAGAGGCAAAAAAATCCTTGCTAGAGAAGGATTTGGAGGCTGCCAAGTCTTTGGCTGAAAAGTCAATGGCAACCCTTCAACAAGCACTGGATAGAGAGCAGATGGCTATTCAACAAGTTCAGTCATGGGAAACAGAGAAGGGCTTGCTTCAAGATGAGCTTGAGAAAGAGAAGAAAAAGTTATATTACCTGCAACAAGAGATACAAAAGGGGAAAAATCTTCTAGCCAATACTGAGGTATGTGGAATTAAATATTACAACTCATATGAAGATATATTTTAGTAAAGAAAATGTTAGTAAGTGTCATTAGAGCATTGTTTAAGGAATCAAAAGAAGTAATTTCTGCATAGATAAGTATATATTTATTACTTTGACAAATATTTGACTTGTATCTTCAAGGCGAAGTTTTCTTTTTTAGATTCCTTAAGGGCCTTTATATCACTTGTTAGCATGACCCTTCGAGTAAAATTTGTGTTGAGTTTACATTTATATTTTAATATCAGAATGTATCTTGAGTACCTATTCTATTATTCTAACAGTCCAACTCATGCCCATACTGGACATGCATATCACCTAAGAGAGACATGGCTACTTCAATTTGACCTTCTATAGTCAAAATATTTTTTATTTCTCTACAAATAATTTACATATGCACGATCGACTATTTTAGCTAGCCATGTAGTGCAAACATGGATGAAATGAGTTTTTCTATATGAAGGATGTTCCTTCAGTCTCAGTTAGAATGTACAAATAGTAAATCAACTAAAAGTCCTGTTCCTTCTTGACCAATAGAATTGATTTCAACTAGTGCTTTGCATTCCCTTAAATTTTCTATATGACAAATCATGGTACATGCATAACTTTACAGTTCAAAATTCATAATTAGTTCATTGGTTTACACAGTCAAAACTTGAATCTGATTGAGCAAAAGTAAATGAACAGGGCACAGTTAATAATTTTTCATTTGGGTCTTCATATGCGTACTTTTGCATTTATATCACAAGTTACTTGTTAAGTTATATGATTTCTGTTTTATTGATGGCCAAATTGTTTCCGATTGGCACTCAAACAGTTTATTATGCTACATCCTTACTTGATTAAGTGGTGGAAACATTACAGGGAAGAGTGAAAAGGGAGAGAGCTAAGAAAGAACAGATCCTTGCAGAGGCTGCATTCATTAGAAAAGAAAGAGAACAATATGAAGCATTCATGAGAGCTGAGGAGGATTCCCTTAGAAAGAAGGCAGCTAGTGAGCTGCAGGAATATGTGGAAAAAGTGGTAAAGCTAGAGAAAGAGATGGCTAAGCTAAGACTAAAATCTGATTCCAGAAACAGTACTCCATTCGTGGTGAAGGAAACTAAGAAATCTATGTCGATGGCGGGGAGTTCACAAGAGAAACTGGCTGGTGGAAGATTGAAGCGAGAGCACGAGTGTGTCATGTGCCTATCAGAGGAGAGGTCAGTTGTTTTTCTGCCATGCGCACATCAGGTTTTGTGTCAGCAATGCAATGTGCTCCATGAGAAGCAAGGGATGAAGGAATGTCCTTCATGTAGGACCTCTATCGAGTTTAGAATTCAAGCCAAATTTCTTGGGCAGCAGTAGATATAGACTTTCCTTAGTGGATAGGTATCGCGAAGAAGCGTTGCAGTTAGTTCAGAGGATTCACCAAGGTGGTTCATTTTGAAAGCCATTTAGATTATTATGGCAGCTACATTTTATTTTATAAGATGTTTGTTTTGAGACTGAATCAGCTCCTAGTCCCTATCCCCCCTTTACCTCAAAATAGGAAATAAAACAGAAAGAGAAACAGCATAGACAAAGAAATAACTGTCCTTTGATACAGTTATGTGTAAATTTCATTACAATGAATTTCAATAGCACAGAGAAAATTGATGGATTTGGTTCTTCTATATCATGTTTGGAAATGTGCAAATGAGTGCATTTTTTGAGTTTGACATTTTTTTTCTCTTCTTTTTCTCTTGTTGCTTTTTGCTTGCTGGGTTGTTGGGGTCAAGCTCACACTCTCTTCATTTTCAATAGCTATCTATCTCTATATTGCTCTTACAGGCTTTGTTAGGTTGTTATGTGAGGCTCAAGCATCTCCAAATTCCATTACTAGTGCATATTATTTTAATATGTACCATATATTACTGTGTTTTTCTATGAAATATTAGTGAGCATTCTTTCTGACACAAGTTTGTAAATATGAATGATATTAGCACCACACTATTTAACACATTTTTCAACTTGCTCTATTTTTTACAAAGGGAGGTAAAAAAATTTAACACCAAATTACTTTTTTATTCTTATACTTTTAAAATAAGTTTCATGATGTTAAATTGTTAATGATTCATACTTCCAACAAAAATTGCTTCCAAGATATAATTTTTTAATTTGTCTTCAATAAAGTAAAAAACTAAAGAATTTGACGAATTCATCTAAATCTTCGTCTAATACAATTTTTGAGTTCTTCCAAATTAAAGATTTCAGTATCACGAAAAAGAATGATATCTCCAAATTGTTGAACTAATGAATAAATTTGATACGGAAGAAATATATGTGATAAGATTCAATAGTGTTCTACATATCATCCAACCGTTGATTTAATGTGGTTTATCATGGAAAATTTTAATACTAATCTATGTTAAAAACAATCCAAGATTACATCCTAGGAAAGGAGATACACATCTTACATTGTTATCTACAAGCAAATAAGAAAAACTGACAAGAATTAGAACATCCAACAAATTCAAAG
The DNA here is from genome assembly GCA_951804385.1 of Trifolium dubium. NCBI lineage: Eukaryota > Viridiplantae > Streptophyta > Magnoliopsida > Fabales > Fabaceae > Trifolium > Trifolium dubium. Next base: position 50,609,419 of record OX638064.1, on the reverse strand, counting down.
TTCAAACTATCCAACTTAGAAGATCCAAAACTTGTCCATAAATTTAACACTTTGAGTCCTTTCTCTAAGGATATATAGTCTTAAATTTATATTTGAATTATGATTTAACAAATGGAACAATATGCAATAAAGTGCCATACTTATGAAGAGGCTGAATGGATTCTTTATCCTGTTTCAATAATGCACTGACCAAGTTGTAAACGTGTGACTTTAATTTATAAGGTATATATAACGTTAAAAAGAAGATAATTCCAACAAGTCGATATGTCCGAGTGGTTAAGGAGACAGACTTGAAATCTGTTGGGCTTCGCCCGCGCAGGTTCGAACCCTGCTGTCGACGTTTTTTTATTTTTTATTTTCAAACTTTCTTTATTTCATCTTTTTCTTTTTTCTTTTTTGATAATACTCTTCCTTTCTTTTTATTCTTTCTCAAAAAATAATAATTACCTCACTTTGGGCTCAATAGGGTCTCTACTCTCTTTTGTTTTGGTGAATTTGAGTTTCAATTCATAGGGGTTTGGTAGAAATGGAGTTCACACTTTTATTGTCAAACTGATTTTGATTCTCTTATTTTTGTTGGATTTTGGAGTGAAAGAACAAAATGGTGTCTGAAAATATAGCTGAATTGTGATTTTGTCAAGTGGGATGCCATGGAAGATGAGTGTAAGAAGCTGTTGATTTGAAAGACGACACTAACTTGAGAAGATGGGGAGGTGTTGATTAGAGAAATTAGTGGCGACTAGCGAAAGATAGCGCCGCTCTTGCTAATAAGTGAGCAATATTATTAGCTTGTCTCTTAATAAAATTTATCTTAAATTTGATAATGAACTTAAATAAACTTTGCACGTGGACAATATAGCACCAAATTTCGTACGTAAATTTAGTTGACCTATAATGCCATCAACCACTAGCTAGCAATCTAGTTATATAATAACATTAGATAATTCTAAATTCTGGAACCAAGAAATAACAATTTTAAGACCTCACGCCTCTGCTTCTTGTGGAAAGGGATTACCATGATTCCACGTTGTTTGAAGTTTGAACACACATGAAATTTCCTTTATCATATCTTAAGCACATGCCTGCACCAAATCGGTTTTGCTCCTTAAATATCGCTGCTTCAACATTACATTTGAGCATACCTTGTGTTGGCCGATGCTAATAGTATTTGCTTATAGACTTAATTAATGTATTTTGTTAGTGTATAAAAAATGTACTATTAAACAATCTTAACCAATCACATTTGATTTTAATCATAACTTTTTTAAAAATCTTTTACACTAACATTTTATAGTGTTTTTTGGCAAGGAATGACAATTATATTAAGACAATTTGCTCACATATACCTAATGTCACAATATATTTCTATAGTATAAAACCCATTTTCATACAGTTACTAACTTATTATGCAACAAGCTATGGCCTAGCTCACATAATGAACAGACCATTCTTCTTGTCTTTCTCTTCTTACTTTATATTGTGGGTTTTTTTTTCATACAGAAAGTGACAATTCAAGATGAATTTATGTTTTATTACATTCTATCATGGCAAATATACATATTCCTTAGCTGGTGTGACTATTCAACTTTGAGTGCGTAGGGTACATTTCGAAACATATCTTTCTGTTTTACTATATGCTTTTTTTATTCATTAGCATTAGGCACATACAAGTCAAATAATTTATCATGAAAATGGATTTAATATTCTCTCTTACTTTTTAATGAAAACTTACAATTAATAAATATAATATTTTATTGTGGAAGCAAAATGAAAAAGAGGTAGATACCCACCACAATTAGTACCAACTCTTCACCAATGTGTTTGCATTGCATCCATAATCCATTCTAGCTTCCCAAGTTGATGATATATGGTCCCCCACTCCAACTTAGATAAGATGAGATTTTTATGTCATAAATAATTGAAATCTTTCTAGGTAAGAACTCTTGTAATTCAAAGTTTCTAAAGGAAGTAAGTATAGTTTAACTAAAGATTGTTTTAGTCAAGAAACATATTCAAATTCTCTCGAATAATATGTTCAACTCATTCGGCCGACTAATCTAATTCGGAACGAATTATGACATCAAGTAGTTACGAATTACGACCTGCTTCCAAGCGCGAGCGCAGTTGGAGCAATATGTTATTAACACTTATTAACTACTAGAACTAAATTTTAAGTCATTGAAGTTATCATTTCTATGCAGTCAACATTCATAAATCTTTAGATTATTTGGTAAAGCACTAGTACAAGTAAAACGGCAATTGCAGCTGGTTTGGTTCATTGGAGATAGGTACGGCGGATTTCTTGTGATTTTGAGTTCCAAATAAGTATCTCACTCTCACTTGGTGGACCTCAAGTTGTTGCCTCATTTATTATTATTACCAATATTAGTTTAATTTCTTATGTATCTTAGTCAAACAAGGAAACAAGTACTTTTTTTACTTGCAATGCCATGAACTTAATTAGCACAAATATATCACTAGTGTGAATCCTCTGAGTCCAATTTAGCTCAAGTCATCACTTTGGCTTGCTTTATTTGTCTCTATTAAACATTTGTCAATGAACATTAATTAATACAATGAGATAAAATTATCTTTGCAAGTTTTACATAACCTTAAATAATTGTCCACTAAACAACTAAAACTAGCTAATAATCTTCATTTTTTTTAGGAGCAGTTGAGAAACCTGCCTGACATTAGTCATATGCATTATGCATATCTAATTTATATTTTTCTCTTCTTCTTGTCTTTTGTTTGAATAATAGCATCTTCCTAAAAATGTAACTAAACTATTCTTTTTCACAAGACAAAAAAGATTATCAAATTTCACCAACTCATTTCCTAGAAGCCTCCTTCCACATTTCTACTCTACCTCATAAGACAAAGCAATCTTTAAACTAATCTAATCCATCTCATTTTAATTAATTTACATTATTTTTCTTCATTTTCCTTCTAAGCCACTATTCTATTAGCTCATTCACTTCCACTAACAAAATCCATGCCAAAGACAAACACAAAAAACACAAAACAGAGTTGTAAAAACATTTCAACTCTGCAATTTCTTCATCTTCATCTTCACCATCAATAATCACCATTCTCATTCTCTTATGATCTCCACAAACCAACACACCCATTTCACCATCATGCTTAAACTCATCAAAAACAATCTCCGGCGGTTCCTCTCCCATCTCCGGTGTCCAATTCACCGCCGATCAAATTCCAAAATAACAGTAATCAACAAACCAAACAACCAAAACCCAACATCCCAAAACGAAACAAGCTCAAATTTTTCATCAACAGTTCATCCAAAAACTCAAATGGGTATCCAAAAACCCGAAAAACAAATCCGAATCGCAACATTCAACGCCGCACTTTTCTCAATGGCACCAACACTTCCCAAAACAACAACAACAACATTCGAAAACCAAAACAACAACAACAACCTTTTCAAAACAAACATAAATCCTCGGTCCAAATCAACCAACGACAGACCCAAAAGCATACTAAAACAAACTCAAACACAAACACAAACACAAACACAAGACAACATGAACCTCGTCAACAAGACAAAAACATTAACAAAATCGAAAACAAGAGTTTCAATAAATTTACCAGATAACGAGATATCTATGTTAAGAAGTAGACAATCAAGTTTCTCAGAACATGAGAAGGAAAGGGTTGGTGGGTCCAGTAGTGGAAACTGGGGAAGTGGGGTCCACCAGAAGCAACAACATGGGAGGACATTGGTGGAAGTGTTGAGAGAAGTGGATGCAGATGTATTGGGATTACAAGATGTGAAAGCTGAAGAAGAGAATGATATGAAACCATTGTCGGAATTAGCGGCGGCGTTAGGGATGAATTATGTTTTTGCTGAAAGTTGGGCGCCGGAATATGGTAATGCTGTTTTGTCTAAATGGCCTATTAAACGATGGAATGCTCATAAAATCTTTGATCATACTGATTTCAGGTTTGGACACACTTTTAATCACTCACTTTTTACCTCATTCTTTTACAAAATAATCACTTGTTAGGTTCATTCTTTTATTTGTTACTATCAAATATTGTAGTTTATCTGTTGTAATTTAATCTTTAGTTAGTGAAAAAAAGTGGAGTGTATAGTTAGAATCTGACTTCTACTCCTACATATATGATGTTCTTGTTAATTGAATTGAGCTCGCGACACATTGTTAAGGTTTATTAAATGATTAATGTATTTTATCCGTATAAAAAATAATGACGAACTTTTGACTTAGAAAGTACTATATTTGAATAACTTGAAAATTTAAAAGGGTGTTTCTTTAACATATGGGAGTATGAACATCTTCATTATTTTGTTTATTTTATACATAATGAAGTAAGATTTTATTAAATTTTATATATGCTATAATTTTGTTCTACTCATCATCAAATATTCAAACTCAAATATTTAATTTTGTTTATTTTTTATTTCAAGTATTTTTTTATAGAATATCTAATGTAATTGAAAATATAAACTTAACTATTTTTTTTTTCCTAGTAATTATTAGTATGATTTATGAATGCATTGAGCTCTTTTTTCACCACATTGCTCATTTCATGTTTTATTTCTCTATACTTTTTTTTATTTATGTTTCTTTCTTAATTACACCTCTTAGATTCCATTTTATTGTGAGAGAGAAAAATCTTTTTGGTCTTGTGGAAGCTTCTTTGTGCTTGACTCATTGCATAAGATAAAGAGAATATAATTGCTTTTGTGGTCATAAAGCCACCAATTATTCCAAAACTTTTCCATATAAAAATCACTTTTCAACTAACACATTGAATTTTATTTTAATTAGTCCAAACAAATAGTTAAGGAATGACGTCCTTTCCATGTTGTTTTATACATAACTTTACTCAAAAAGTGTACTATATTACATCAAAATCACGAAACTACGATGCATATATTTTTGCTATTTGCAATGATAGATACATGGTGTGACAACTATACTAATAGCTGTACCCCGCAAGGAAGGATTAATCCCACCTACTACTCCTTAATTAAGGATTTTTGTTGTCATCACTTGTAAATGTTCCCTTAATTAAGACTGATAAGAAACTTATTGATGGATAATGCAATTCAGATAAAGCTTATCTTGATTATGTTTAAAAATTAAAATAATTAAATTAAGAAAAAGTTCTTACTTTACTCCCAAGGTATCTCTTGCTAATGAAAATCCATTAGAAAACTTGCAAAATACTCATGACAGTCCAATATGTGAAAGTTACAAGGTATAAACAATTAATTGAAGAGACTTAGCACTGAAATTATGTGGCTTAGAGAATATGATTTAGCAACCAAGGTGAATGTGACATGAAAAATATATATTATTTCTTGGTCCAGAAATGTTTTGAAGGCGACCATTGATGTACCGGAAGCAGGTGAACTAAACTTTTACTGTACTCATCTTGATCACCTCGATGAGAATTGGCGAATGAAGCAGATAAATGCAATAGTCCAATCGAACAATGAGCCTCATATCTTAGCTGGAGGACTTAATTCGCTCGACGAATCAGATTACTCCCAAGAAAGATGGACAGATATTGTAAAGGTATGTATGTATAATATATCCTACAGATTCTCAATTTATTTGTTTTCTTGTAATTCTCTTTGGTCTTAAAGATAAAAAAATAGAAATCAATTTTCTTTGTATTGGTTTCTTTGTGTTTAGTACTATGAAGAAATGGGAAAACCAACACCAAAGGTTGAAGTGATGAAACATCTGAAGAGTGAAGATTACACAGATTCTAAGGATTATGCAGGAGAGTGTGAATCAGTAGTAATGATTGCCAAAGGCCAAAGTAAAAATACATTTTTCAAACTTCATCATCTATTAATTTTGAAATTTCAACTTTGTTACCATATAGTAGTACTATTTTTCCTAAAATCTTAAATATTATGCAGGTGTGCAAGGGACATGCAAGTATGGAACTAGGGTAGACTACATATTATCATCATCGAATTCGCCGTATAAGTTTGTTCCCGGTTCATATTTAGTCCTGTCTTCTAAAGGGACATCAGATCATCACATAGTGAAAGTTGATGTGATGATCAAGGTAAATAACAATACTCAAGAAAACGTGACGAAGAAACAGCAACAACATAGACAGAAAATTGTAAAAATAACACATTCGACTCCATCAAAAGGTATATGGAAAACGCACAACGGAGAGGTATACTGAGTTGTTTGTTCCTACTAATAAGTTTAGATGAGTGTATTTGTTTTGTTTATGCTTCCTAATCTTATATTATAGAGCATTCTTCAAATTGATTTAGAATAATAATAGAAAAAAAGGGTGAATGTGATGTATGACACTTTTTTCAATTTGTATAGCTTGAGTTTTGATTAACATATTAATTTCAAAATCTACAGAGTGATTTGTTTATCCTTCTTTGATTATGTCCACAAAATTCAAGACTAAGACTCTCTTGTGAGTTGAAGTAACTAAATGACTGCATCATAATTTCATTAAAAGTTATGGCTACGGAAAAGTGGAATGAGCTATTGAATACTCTAACTCAAGAGAGGAACTTATAAATACACATCTCCTATTATTCATTGAATGTTTAGAATTTTGATTACAAATGAAAAGAGGAAATTACCATCTTATATACAAAGCAGAGAAGAAAAACAGAAGGAAAAAAGGAACTAACTAACAAACTCAACAAGATAAACTAACAAATAAAACTGATTTAACTAACCCTAATGCTAGTGTCTAACTGTAATATTTCACTATAAAGCATGATGTCCGACACGGACAGCAAATACGACGAAACAGTCACCGAGTATTGTCCATTCTCACTGTATTTGTGCTTGCGGTGTGCCCAATAATATCTGAATTGTGTTAAAGTCAAGTGAAAAAATGTTTTTTAAGGACACTTGTCTAAGGTGTCGTGCGAGTGTCAGATATACGGATGTGCCAAAATGCCAGCGCGCGTAATTGAAGATACGTCGGTGCTTCATCGGAATTTAATGTGGGTAACAGTAACTGGGGTGTAGGTGGGACTGTCTTCCCAATACATTGGCAAAGATTATGAAATCCTATAACAATGGTATCACAATAGGAAGGAAAATGACTTTTTCTATGCACATAGGGATGATAGGACCATATCAAATAGTAGCATAATCTTTCATGAATACTACTTACTTGGTTCACTTGGTTGTATTTAATTTATGACACAGTCAACAACTTTTTGTTGGGTGCAAAAAGTTAAGTTTGAGGGTCATCCATTCGAAAGCAACACCTGGTAGTATCAAATACAGTAAATGCTTCTGCACAATTTCTAGAAGTTAGAATTTCGTGAAATTTAAGAAAAAATTCAGCCACAACATTAGAGGTTTTGTTGACATCATAGTCATAGACTACAGTGAAAGCTGCTGATAGTCTAATAAGTGATGAACCTTTATGCCCATTTTTTTTTGTCAGACTGCTTGAAATGTTGTCAACCAAAGAAGTCTTATCTTTTACTTCAACCCTAAGCTATCTGTGCATCTGTTTGGTATATTAATAACCCAAGTACCCAACCACCATAGTTATGACAGTTGGGAAGTTTAGTTGCCTTTGCATAATACTAATATTAAAATGAAATAAAAAATCAAGTCAATATAGAGACCATGTTATCAAGAACATGACAACCCAATCATCATAAACTATGGCAGCCTGGATTTATGCATAACACAAGTTAACATGTTAGTATGTTACACATTGCTTCACATAGACATATATACCAATTTCTCTTGTTTCAGAGCTATGTAGGATTGAAGATATATCTGGTGTTTCACATAGAGTCAGATACCGATATACAGGGTTACATTAATTCAATTTCATTTTCTCAAATTATTACTGGTGTCTACATGTGTTAGTTTCGTTTTTGTATCGCGTGTGTCATGAGCGTTGAAACCAAACTGTACACCTTTATTTCTCTTAACATATAGTAATATAAGATGTACCACTAGAAAAAGTACGAGCGCCAACAGAACTTGGCTAAAATCATATACACAATTGCTTGAAGTGAAAACATCACTTGTTGCATAAGAATATTCTGAAAATGATACAAGACCCTTGCACTCAAATCAGCAAAACTTGATCGTAACTGAAAATACAAATCTATAAAAAAGAATCAAATTTTGTACATTTTATATGACACTATATATCTATATATAACAGAAAATTCTATGCCAGCTTCAATAAACATACAATCTATAATCTAAATGTACAAACAAATCATGTCGTTTACTGATCCAAATCCGAACTCAAAAACCTAGAGGCAGAGCTTTTTTCGTCCCTAGAATGATTAGAAGAATGGTGTTCGCTTCCCATGTCTAACGTGAACGATTGATAACCTGTTGGACTAGAGAGCTGACCGGAGCCACCAAAACTATTTGCAGATCTCTCAATATCAAGCCTCCCAGCGACAAGAGGAATCGCCCGTCCAGGTATCGTAGGCACCACTTCATCATCAGTCTCCATCATTTTAACAACCTGATCCATTGTTGGCCTAGCATATAACTGTGGATGAGAACAAAGCACAGCAATCAACACATACTTCTCAAGAACTTGATTTGAACCTTGTTCCGGCATCCCATCTTCAATAACATCCAAAGCATTTCCCATTCTAACTAACGACCAAGCCCAATCAGACAAAGCAGAAGGTTGTCCATCATCGTTCGTTTCAAGAGCTTTTCTTCCACTCAATAGCTCAAGAAGCACAACACCAAAACTAAACACATCACTCCTTTCTGTCAACTGCCCATACAAAGCATACTCAGGAGCAACATAACCCATAGTTCCCGCTACCCTTGTACTCATATGAGTCATTCCCTCCGGATTAAACTTCGCAAGTCCAAAATCAGCAACCTTAGCTTCAAACTTATCATCCAAAAGTATATTATTTGCTTTAATATCCCTATGAATAATAGCAGGTTGAGCTCCATAATGCAAATAAGCCAAACCCCTAGCAGTTCCAAGCGCAATCTTCTGACGAGCCGGCCAACTAAGTTTCACCCCAGTAGAACCAAACAAATGATCATGAAGACTCCCATTTTTCATCAAATCACAAACAATAATCCTCTGATAACCCTCCATCCGCGTCGTCGCACTACAATAACCTCTCAAAGCAACAAGATTCACATGTCTAACACTAGCTATAACTTCAACCTCATGAGTAAAACTAGTATCACCAGCAGCAGAACAATTCTTAAACCTCTTAAAAGCAACTTCACTTCCATCATTCAACAACCCTTTATACACATTCCCATAACCCCCTCTCCCAATTATATTATCTCGATGAAAATTCTTCGTCGCCTTCTTAATATCCTCAATAGTAAACCTAATCAAAGTAGTACTTTGCTCCATCGTATCAAACCCGGAAACCCCCTCACCAATATTAGCACCATAATTCTTCCCATCCTGAATTTCCCTATGATTAAATTTCCAATAAACCCAAAACCCTAAAACTATCAACAAAACAACAAAAACAGAAACAACAACAGTAATAATAATAATCTTCTTTTTACTATCAGATGAACTTCCAGAACTGAAATCAAGTGCAAACAAACAGAAAGCAGTACCAGGATCCGTCGGTCCAAATCGATTCGCGAAAGCCGCAGCATATATCGAAGGATAACCAGTACAATCGGAAAGATTACCAATAGATTGACCTAAAGGAGGTAAACCAGATAAACTAGTAGTACATAAAGCACAAGGAGAATTATCTTGAAGCGATTGATTACATTTTGATTGCATATTTTGAATAGAGGATTTAGGAACAATTGATTCGAATTGTTTTCTGGTAGTTACGTTGACGCAACCTTGTGAGATCCAATTGGTTTGAAATCCACAAGAGGAACGAATGTTGAAATTGGGTGCGAATTGGTTTATGTAGGATTGGAATGAGGTCCAGCATGAATCGGAGGAGTTTAACGGTGGGAGGAAGAAGTCGGTGCGGCGGAGGTAGTCGGATTGGACTAGTCGGAGTGCTTGGTGGACGAATTGACATGGTGTTGAAGTGAAGGAGGACGGTGGTTTTGTGGTGGCGCCGCCGCTGAGGGTTGTTAGGATTGTGAAGTTAAGAGGACACGTGGCGGAGAGGGAAGAAAGAGGGAAAATAGTAGTAATTAAGAAGATGAAGATGGTGTTCATGTTCATGTTGATGTTCATAATCATAATCATAGTGATTATGAGAATGAGAATGAGATTAAGGAGAGTGTTAATTATGTAATTATGTTATGAATTATGATTATGATTATGATTATGATGAATGAGAAATGGTGGAGGTAGTTAGTGGTGGGAGATAAGATATTGTTATTTTTTTTCAACGATGATGTTTGGTGTTGCTAAAATAAGACGAAGAAATAATGGAGACAGAAACAGTACGTAAAAATACGTATGAATGTAAGAAACTAGAAAGGCTGCTATTAAGGTTTACTGTGAGAGAAGACAAAAAATATTGTTGGGGTGGTTTGACTTGTGAGTGAATGATTCATGGACGATTGATGAATCTTGTTCCGTTCCATGTTAAGTGCGCCACACTGTGTTTCAAAATATTGTTTGTTTTGAGTTGTTTTAAAGTTTTAGTGTAGACGTTTTGTTGAGTTGAGATGTGTTAGTACATAAACTATTCTTAGTCTCAAATTCTAAATAACGTGGAATTTTCAGATGTACCGGAACAAATCTATTCTTTGATGTCTTTGTCAATCTTACTAGGAGGAGAGTTGGAGCAGTTTCTTGCTTTCTTCTTTTTTCAATCATCATCTAGAAGACATCATTCACCAAACTAGTAGTAGTAATTCGGATTCGAATTTTCTGCGGTCAACTATTGATGGAGTTTCATGTGGTAACCAATTTGAACTGTTTATTTGAGATTGGACGGATTAAATTTAAAATACAAGTTTCTAAAGTAAAATGATCACAATTGTTAATTAGAGATCAGACGGTTTAGATCAGTTACATCACCATGATGTAGCGGCATGAAATCTGATTCCTAGTAATTCCATATGGTACAAAGAAAGGATGCTACGTTAATCTAATTGACTTTGTGAATAATAACTAAAATAAACATAGGACCACTGTCTATGTCTGTCTATTAGTGCTTGGATTTAAACTTGCATGGTAGTAATTTTAAATTTTACAAATAAGCACGTGTATCTTTGATTAGGAAAAAAATAAAACAATATTGGTTGGAATTAATTATTTGCATTTGTAATAGTCCTCAAAAGCTTAACTTAATTGGGAAGAATATCACATGTTATGTGTAGGAATTGAAATTTGAATTCTGATACGTCTGAATTAAACCTAAGTTTAGATTATAAAATAGCTTTTAAGAGAATTTAGTTATCTTTAAGTCTCTTGATTCAATGAAGGATTCATGAATTTTGAATAGTGAGAGTACTGCATACATAAATATGCAGTATTGAATAAATAAATATATTTTTGAAATAAGCTAATTTTATTATTTTATTATAAAAATCAAGTCTTAGTATAAGTAATATAAAAGACAAATAAGTTAAAAATGTAACTCCGAAGTTTGTGCGGAGTTTTGGAGTATAGGCACAGCAAACTAAAGTTTGAGATGCAGAACTCGAAGTTTGTGTAGAGTTTAGGATGGATGTAGACAATAATTTGGAATCTAAAACTCAAATTGGTGCCTGTACAGCTGTCTCGAATTGAATCGCAATTTGAGATTTTAGAGGGGGAATTTGAAAAGTATGGGAGGAGGAAGAGAAATTTTCTTAATATTGTGGCTGAATATAAATATCCAATATAGTACTAGACTAGATATCCGTTCCAATTTTTCCTAAAGCCACCACCCATATTAGTGCTCTTAGAATATCCTTATACTTTTTCTTATATTGTTGATAGAAGTACTATTTGTACTTTTAACTTTTAAGCTCTCTAATCTATCCAATAATTATTTTTTTGTTTGGTGTTAAAAAAAATGGAGTTGGTGGTAATAGCTAAATTGCCCCACTTAAGGAAAATTTTATTATGCGGTAAAAATGGATGAGAGAGCCACCAACTAGAACCAAAATAATTTCTTCATGTTTTGTGACTCAAGAGCCAAATAATGGTTACACTGCTTAAACCTCAATCAATCACAAACTATAGTATTATTAATTATTATCCAACGCATAATAAAGATTCGCTGTATTAATTTATGTAAAGATATATGATTCTTTTTGTTTAGAAAAAGTGAAATGAAATCTACTCAGCTACTAGTATTAAAGAAGTGTAAAGCAAGAGTCCTATCTTTTAGCCCTTATATAATAAATTATACTACATAAGATCTTCCTTTACCGTTTTACGTTTTTCATTAACATTCAATTTATGTTGTACCAATTGTTCATAAACAAATTCGTTACTTCCTTCCAATTTTACCTAAAAATAAATAAATAAATTATATTGTAAATGTAGATTCACCTGGAAGACTCCTTCACGTTGCAACTAGAACATTATAAAAATGATTTAATATGATTAAATATGGACCCTCTATGTAATGTAATAATAAAAAACAACAAAGGTAATTGAGTGGTGTAGCTCAGTTTCTTGGTTGAGGGGTTTGGTTTTTGCGTAGTGATCCATTGTGTTAATTACGCTGAAAATGAAATGATAGCGATTCATTCATTCATTCATGTTAATATTTCTTTCTTTATACTTTTTCAGTGTTGGTGCTACGTTACGCCGTTTGTAGATATATATACTATACTATACTATAAGTTTAATTAATGAACAAATGACAATTGATTATGATTAATTAACTCTTTATGCATATATACATTTGTATGGTTGGTTGGATCGATGTATCCATGTCTGATTGCAAGTAATATAGTATTACCATTACATGAAATTTACGTATTTTGGACAAGTACAAAATCGTGTTAATAGTTAAAAAACAAAAATATAAACAATAATCTTATGAAAATTGTATAAAAAGAAAAATATTTTGTGATAATCTTTGGGTTGTTCTATCGGTATTAGTTTGCAACTTCGATCAAAGTGTACTCCACATAAGATATTAAAAATGGATTTTTATATGAACTTTTTTTTTTTGTAAAAATAGATTCTTTTGCCTACTAAAAACTGTTGAGAGTAAGATGAAAATTAAATAAGTGTGAGCTGACCTTAATTTTGTATAATAGCATTAGCAGCGACTGTAATAATATTAATTAGGAAGAATATCGTTTTAGTCATGTTACAATATACAAAATAGTAAATTTTATATTTTGGATTTAATTATTAAGGTTAAGAGAAAATTGAAACGCAACAAGTAGCTATCAACGAGCCAAACCAAACATACAGTTGATGTAATACGTTGGTTGGAGCCATCTGATTTGACCAAAGCAATAACTAATTGTAAAATTAATCAATTGCCAATTGACACAAACCTTTTTTTTTGGACTTTGGGGGAGCTTAGACTATTATATAAGATTGAACACGATATATTTAATCTAAAATTTTAAGTTTTGTTTGGTACAGTATATATATAATAATAAGTCATTTCATTTAGATTATCTCCCTTGATATAAAACTTTGTGTATTGTGTTTTTTTTTTGACAAACAACTTTGTGTATTGTGTTAGATACATCATATGAGTGAATTTGTACACTAAGACACTAATGAATCTTTATTCTTTTATTCAATATAAATATTAATTTTTTTTAACATATATCTAAGTTCCTAACAGTACATATAATTTTCTCAAATATTAAAAAGTCAATACATTTTTTTGGTACATGTCTGTTTTGGCTCACTTAGAGATTAATGATAGTTTATAAATACGCCACATTTCTCAAACTTCAGACACATTTTCTACAAAAGATAAAACTATGATAGATTAATTTCAAAACAAATAATCTCTTATAAATGTGGATTTGAGATTGGATTAAAATATAAGTTCATTTATCTTCTACAGATAAATCAGAATTATGTTCGAAACTATGTCAATAAATTTTGCATTAATAAACCTTTACTACGAAAATATGTTAGTAGCAAAAAGTAGCATTTTCCACGTGACGTATCCAAGAAGAGACCACAACGCACAAAGACACAAGAGCCGTCTCTGACTATAACCAAGGAAGCAAAGCAACCGTGACAAGGATAAGGATCATTTTATTCTTTTATCTTTTTGGTGAATAAAGGAGGATTTTAAATATTCCAACCTTAAAATATTTAGATTAGATTATTATACAACTATTTTGAAATACTAATATATAAGACGTGTACACAGTACATAAAAATCATGTTGCATGGTTGATGGCTAAAGTCACTCGACTAAACAATCCAAACTTTAATTTGCATAATCATAATACTTCTCATCTTCAAATCCCATTTCTTAATTCATACTCCTAAAATATTATTATTTACTTACACCTAAAAAATTTACATAACAAAGATAACACTTCAACCCAAGATAGTATTGTTATGTTACAATATTTTTTTTAGTCCTCAAAATATGGAGAACATTTTATAATACTATAACAAAACTCAAGCCTCACATTGTTTAGAATAAAATTAGTTTTATAAAAATGAATTAAATTCAACAATAATAAAAGTTTAATACGTATAATGTTGGTTAGAGTCTAACATAACCTTATTGAAAAGAGAAAAATTATAATCAAAAGACACTATTTTTAGCAAAAAATATATGTTTACAAAATCAATGAAATGAACCATAAAAACAAAAACTCTTACTTTGTATAAATGCTAATAGAAAAGTATCATAAATAAAATATAAAAGATATCTATACTAAATATAAACGATATTTACATAAAATATAAAAGACTTGGATAATAAATATAACATATATCTTTTATATTTATTCAAAAACAAAATATAAACCAAACGCCTTACAAAAAAAAAAATCAAATGTTAGTGGTCATGATTGTCGTAGACAGATTTTGTAAGAATGATTATGGTTCGATCTCTGCAACTATATTCGAGAATAGTAGCACCAGTAGGGAAAACATTGAAAAGGGCAATGATAGTTGTTTGTTGAAGCGGAGAGGTCAAGTAACTGAAAAATAAAATCCTATTCTCTCTCTCTCTCTCTCTCTCTGCTTTCCTCTGTTTCTCTCTGTTCCTCTCTGTTCTTTCTTTGTATATTCAAAAGAAAAACATCAAAGATTTTGATCATATTCACAACACAAGTTTCTCTTTCACTCCACCTTTTTCCATTTAATCTTTATCACCATCTTCACAAGTTTCTCTTCATATTATTCATTCATCATCTTCTATTCTCAACTTTCTTTTTTCACTTCTCTTCAAATTATGGTTTTCCTCTTTTCTTTTTCCTTATCCTACCCTTTGGGATTCTTTGATTCTTACACTTCTTAAACCTTTCTTTTTCTCTTCTTAACTTTGTATCATTTCATTTAATTTATAATATTTTCTTTGCAAGAACAAATAAAGAAACCTTTTTTTTGTTTCAGCTTTTCTTAAGCTATATTATACATAATAATTTATGATGAAGGAAAAAGAAAAAGTTGATTCACCTATAACAGTTCTTGAGGATTATTTTAGAAGTTCAGATTCAGAAACAAGTTCTTCAAAAGAACCTACTTTGGATTCTGAGTCTAATGATGATATTTCAAAACCTGTTTCAAAATGGCATTCATTTTTTCAATTGTTGAAAACCAAATCAAAGAAACAGTTACCTGCATTGAATCATCCTCTTAATGGACAAATTTCAAGAAGAATGAGTAGAAGTATGAGAGATAACATTCTTCCAAGTTGTCTCACTCTTTCAAATGCAACTTCAACACCTTGTAGATCACCATGGAAGATTTTTTCTCATCATGATATACAACTTGCAACCAATTATTTTAGCCAAGGTATGTATTAGTAATCTAGGCCTTGTTTGGATAAACAACTTAATTTGCAGCTCGTGTCAATTTCGGGGAGCTAGTCCATACAGTGCAAAAACAACTTTGGCTTTAAATGGGGCCAAAATGCTTATGTATAAGTTATTATTATAATAAAGATAAATGGTTTTCATAAGCTATCTTGAAGAGCTTATGAACATGTCATAAGCTGGTTTATAGCTCAAATAAGTCAATCCAAACAGGCCCTCAGTAGTTAAGTTAGTTTTCGGGGTTTAAAACTTCCTCGGTGTCCCTACCGAGCTATCTCGGTGGGACATATGATTTAGAGTTTAGATTTGTTATTAAGGTAACATTGAGTGTTGCTTGTTTTGAAATTTACTACATTGAGTTTGGTGCAGAAAATTTAATTGGAAAAGGTGGTTATGCTGAAGTTTACAAAGGGTGTTTGCATAATAATCAGTTAGTAGCAATCAAACGGTTAACAAGAGGAACTGCTGATGAAATTGTCGGAGACTTTTTATCAGAACTCGGCGTAATGGCGCATGTTAATCATCCTAATACTGCTAAGCTTGTTGGTTATGGAGTTGATGGAGGAATGTATCTAGTTCTAGAATTGTCTGAAAAAGGGAGTCTAGCTTCCGTGCTATATGGTATCGAGTCTATTGATTACTAGCTTAAATAATTTTGTTGAGCCGAAATTGGATTATATGCATTGACGCGATCGATAATTACAAATCTAAATGAAGATTAGAGGACTTATATTTTTAAAACTGTTTTAGACTTTTAGTGAAGTCAAAATATGAGTTGTCTGATCTTCATTCAACGGCTAAGATTCATTGATTGCGTGCCTGACAAAGTACTTTTTTGATCAAATTTTTATTTCTTTCTTTGTGACATCAGGTTCCAAGGAGAAAGTACCTTGGTGTATTAGGCACAAAATAGCATTAGGAACAGCAAAGGGTATATTATATCTTCATGAGGGTTGTCAAAAAAGATTTATTCATAGAGATATAAAAGCTGCTAATATCTTGCTCACAGAGGACTTTGAGCCTCAGGTATCTAATCTAATTCTAAGCTTTGGATTCTTTTGTATAATATGTTTGATTCTGTAATTGTTTCCTTCTATAGTTCTGTTTTTTTCTTTAGCATTTTTTGTGTTTACCTTATAGCCAAACCATTTTTGGAAGATTCTTCATTACATGTGATGTATGAAACCTTTCTTTCTACATCACTATTAATGTCTCGTGATCCATTTTGTTTTGTTATACTTATATGTTATGATTGTTCCTATTTCAATATATTTATAAAAAATTATAGAAGTTTTATACATGTAAGTCAATTTTAGCATTAACCAATGAAACTCTAGTTAAGGATGAAACACGAGTTTGAATACTATCTGGAACAATTGTTGACTAAGTTTTACTTACTTCCCGGCTGAATTTTGGATTACCAAATCCCTTTCTGTCAGAAAGGGATGATTAAGACTAAAAATATTCCTGAAATAAAACGTTCTTATTTTTTTCGGGTGCAGATTTGTGATTTCGGGCTAGCAAAATGGCTGCCAGAGAATTGGACTCATCACAATGTTTCAAAATTTGAAGGAACTTTTGGGTTTGTAACCTTCCAATTAATTAATGCTTAGTAATATAATTTTTTTGGCTTCCTATTACTATTAATATAATTAACTCATTAAGTTACATTTATGATTTTCCACAGCTACCTTGCTCCTGAATACTTGCTTCATGGCATAGTAGATGAGAAAACAGATGTATTTGCCTTTGGTGTATTGCTATTAGAATTAGTCAGTGGGAGAAAAGCACTTGATTATTCACAACAAAGCCTTGTTTTATGGGTATAGTTTCTTAATTATTTGCACAAAATTGTCATGTTCATGTGCACTTGGCCTTAATTAACTTTAAAGAGATTGTTAATCTATGCATTAATTGTTTTTCATCCTAATCATATTTTCAGGCAAAACCTTTGTTGAAAAAGAATGATATTGTGGAGCTTATAGATCCTTCACTAGCCGGAGAATTCGACTTTAGGCAGATGAATCTTATGCTCTTGACAGCTTCTTTATGCATACAACAGTCCTCCATTCGTCGTCCCTCTATGAGACAGGCATGTCGTATATATTCTATCTATCAATCGATCTGTCTACTATTAATAAACGAATGACTTAGTAGATAAGCTCGTCTCCTTATAATTTTTTCCGTACTAATTAGCTAATATGTTGTATGCAGATTGTGCAGCTTCTGAATGGAAACCTTAGTTGCTTCAAGGCCATGAAGAAAACTCGAATGCCATTCTTCCGAAGGGTCTTTCGGGAAGAACTCCTCGATGATTCTGATTAGTAAATGGATCAGAAATCATATGATTATCAACAACTGTGATAAGGAGATTGTGATTAAAGAATGAGTTTCTGCAGTTGGAAATGGCCTCATCAAACACAAAATTTTGCACTTGCTGGAATGCACAAAGAAGCATGCTATGTACAAAGTAGTAGTTTCTATATTTGGAATCTGGTATTAGGGAATCAAATACTAGTACTTAGTTTTACTTAATCATTGAGATTAGGAGCTCAGTTCAATAATTCCACGTGTGATTTACTGTTCTGTCCCAATCTCCTTAAATATATAATGTTAAAAGTTTAGTAGCCATACATGCATATATTCACATTTATGTTAATATAATCAGTTTCAAAGATATGTGTCTTTGTCCGGTGGTAAAACGACGTGTCTTAAATTTGAGAGGTTCTAAGTTTGAGTCCCTGCTAGTGTTTTTAGAGAGGTAAATGTAAATACTTTTATAAGTGTTCTCCAAATTCTAAGGTCTTTTCTGTCTTAAATTGAGACACTATCCCTTCACTCTAAATTTCCTTTATCAAAAAATAAATATATATGCACGTCAGTATAAATTAATTTTAAACTAACAACTAACAAAAATGATTCAAACTTTCATGTCATATCAAGAAATTAAATGAAGTGGAATAACGTAAATGAATATATGATTGATATTAGTTGGCGGTATAAAATTGTTTTATATTGTCGGTGCTGTGCATATTCATTTGGTGCTGTGCATATTCATTTGTATACAATCATATATTTTTAGATACAATCAAATGTATACACCAAATGTATTTGTATACACCAAATGTATACACCAAATGTATTTTTGAGATACATTAAATATTTTTCATATATTTGTATACACCAAATGTAAAACTTTTTTAACCATACAATCAATTAGATATTTTTGAGATATTTTAAAAACTTTGTGTATAAAATTGATATTATAGTGTGATTTGAATGAAAGTATATGTAAAAATAATACACCATATTGCATAGCAATGAAACTCTATATTTTATACAGATACTTTTTATATAAATATAAAATTATGTGTTACTATGTTGTCACTTCATAATATTATTTCCTTTTTTTTTGCTTAGTGTATAAAATATCCAAAATTTTAGAAAGTATTTGTTTTTTATTTTCTCTTTGACAAAAACAGTATTTTTTTTTCCTTATAAAAATAGTATGCTGTAAAGTCAACACATATTAATATTACAAGTACGATAAGTTGACAAATAGAATGATATTTATTCTCTGAATAGACCAACATTCTCCAACAATCCACCTAAAATGAAAAAGAAAAATTGCAAAAGGATAAAGACAAAAATGATATTGGACCAAGAACAAAGAGACAAAAAATAACAAATACAGTAATTCAATAGTTTAAGGACCCTTTGTTAACAAAATAAATTGTTTGTCCTTGTTGAGATTTGAAAAGAGCATGGAGATATTCGAATTTTTATGGGTTTAAATTTGAGGAAGGCGTAATCCGTCCCCTTCCCACACTCCATTGTCATGTCTAGTCACCAATTGCCACAAAACACATGTTTAAGTCACATATTCATAAAATCATCATATATAAGTTTTGTGACCACCTTAATCTAACAAGTAATTTTTCACAATCTTAAGAGAAAAAACTATTCACTTTGACTATAACTATAAGTATGATTCATTTCAGATTCATTGAATAACTTATGTATTTAGTTTATATATAGATTAATATATAAATATATCAATTATTCAATTAATTTTAAAAAAATTCTGCTTATAATTATGATGGAAAAAAATATACTACCTCTGTTCCTTATTATAAGAGAAAAATCACTTTTTAGATTCATTGAATAATTAATGTATCTAGTCCATATTATAAACCAAATACATTAATTATTCAATGAATCTAAAAAGTGATTTGTCCCTTATAATAAGGAACGGAGGTAGTATTTTCCTAATTAAATTTACTTAAAGGAACTTTATATTCCAATTCTTAATCAAACCTTATATGCATGTACTCCCTCCGACCTTAATTATAATTAAATATGACTTTTAGATACATTAATTATTCAATGTATATTTGCTTATAATTAAGCCCGTAATATATCAACACAAATATTGATTTAAGAAATATTGAACTCCAATAATAAAAATGAAAAGCCCAATTAATAAAATCAATGTTTTTACGAGTGTTGTATCGCTTGTACTTTTCATCAAATAAATATAATATAATCTTTGCATAAAAAAAATGTTTTTTTGTATATATACCTCATAAAAAAAATTATCTCAATCTAAAGAAATAAGGATGAAAAAAAAGATAAAATAATACAAATTCTTATTTAAACCAAAACAAAGATTGTCAAAAAAAAGTACTAAAAAAACACATCAAAGAACCCCTTATTTATGTTTTAAAAACATTATTCTAAATTTTGGTGAAAAAAACCCTTCTAGAAAATCACTTTATGTTTAGAGTACATTACAAGCCCAATCTAATCCATATATTACCCCATTTGAGAAGCAAAGCCAGTTACCAAACCAAACATAATTGTAACCAAAAAAAAAACCAAACATAACAACATCGAGAAAAAAAGGTAAAAGACGTTAGAAACAGAACATGAAAATAAAAATAAATAAAAAATAGAGAAAATAACCACAGTAGTGTTACATGAACGATGGACACGATAACGAAGGCGAAGTTATAGCTACTCACTCACACACTCATACTTTGATTCTTCACTTCTTCTTTCTCTTCTTTTCAATTCCCAAAACTAAACTCATAAGTCAAACCTTCTTCTTCTACGATATGAAGCTTAAATAATCATAATCATAATCGATTAATCATAATCATAATCAACGATTATTATTATTATGAAGAAAGGAAAAGGTAAAAACAACGGTTTATTACCTAGTTCCTTAAGGATCATCTCTTCTTGTCTTAAAACTGTTTCCACCAATGCCTGCACCGTCGCTTCCACCGTCCGTTCCGCCGGTGCCTCCGTCGCTTCTTCCATTACCTCTCCTTCCGATGATCATAAAGATCAGGTAATAATTACCGGTTGTTACAAACATTCTTCAACTTCATTTACTAATTGCTAGTTATTTATTATTCCTTCTAGTTAATTTATTGCTTATTATGGTTAGTGGTTACTTCATTAATTACTTTTAATTATTATTGTTTTTTTTGGACATAGACGGAATGACAAAATTATTATAAACTCACACTCTGGAAAGACCGGGGATCAAAACCCGATCAGTCAGGACGTCTGTCTTAGCAATTTCGGCATTTTCTGCCAGCAGTTATTAATGATTAATGATATTATTTTGTTTTTTGATTTTATTGGGCAGGTTACTTGGGCTGGTTTTGATAAACTAGAGCTTGATCAGAAAATTTGTAAACGTGTTTTGTTACTTGGTTATCTTAATGGATTTCAAGTACTTGATGTTGAAGATGCATCTGGATTTAGTGAGCTGGTTTCTAAGCGGGATGGACTGGTTTCATTTTTACAGATGCAGCCTTTTGCTGTTGGTGTAGGTTCTGATGGACAGGAGGGGTTTAGAAAATCGCATCCTTTGTTGCTGGTTGTTGCTGGGGATGGGGGTGGTGGACAAAATGGTGGTTTAGGGAGAGAGGGTGGTGATAAGGTAGAGATTCCGTCGGGGAATGGTGTTAATTCTGCTACGGCTGTTCGGTTTTATTCGTTGAAGTCTCATTCGTATGTTCATGTTTTGAGATTTCGATCTGTGGTGTGTATGATTAGGTGTTGTTCGAAGATAGTAGCTGTTGGTCTTGCCACGCAAGTATGCTATAATTACTCCTAGTCCTAACTCTTTTTAGGATTCTCAATTGTTATATTAGACTGTTAGAGCATTTCTGTCAGATAAAGCATTAGAGGAGACACAGAACATATTTTCATTGTTCATGTTTGTTACCGAGTCAAAAAATATGTTTGTTGTCTATACTGTGATTTACTTCGTATTTTCTTACTTGGTAATTCTTTTTGGCAGATATACTGCTTTGATGCATTGACTCTTGAGAATAAGTTCAGTGTTCTCACTTATCCAGTTCCTCAGTTAGCGGGACAAGGAACAATAGGTGTAAATGTGGGTTATGGTCCAATGGCTGTGGGACCTAGGTGGCTAGCATATGCTTCTAACAATCCACTGCCCTCAAATGCTGGATGCATAAGCCCGCAAAATCTGACTCCTTCTCCAGGAGTTAGTCCATCAACATCTCCAAGCAGTGGTAGTTTGGTGGCTCGTTATGCAATGGAGTCGAGTAAACATTTGGCTGCTGGTATATACAAATACTGTCAAGAGTTGCTTCCTGATGGTTCTAGTGCTCCAGTACCATCACATTCCGGGTTGAAAGCCAGTAGAGTTACAGGAAATGATGTGGACAATGCAGGAATGGTCAGTATTATATCATCATGGCTCAACTGGTTGATAGGTTTAATGTTTTTACAATTTAGAGTAGAATATTCATTTCTGACTTGTTATTGGTTCATGTGGTTGGTTTCAGGTAATTGTTAAGGATTTTGTTTCCAGAGCTATCATCTCACAATTTAAAGCTCACTCTAGTCCTATATCTGCTCTATGTTTTGATCCTAGTGGGACACTTTTGGTCACTGCATCAGTGTATGGAAATAATATTAATATCTTCCGGATAATGCCATCTTGTGCACGCAAGGGTTCAGGGGTTCCAATCTATGACTGGAGCGCAACTCATGCGCATCTTTATAGACTTCATCGTGGAATAACACCAGCTGTTAGTATATCTTAGTTGCAATATTGGTTTATATGTGGATAAATTATACGTCTTCCGTAAAAAACTCTCCTTTTTCTACTACTTTCAATTAGTTTGTCTGAACAATTTGTTATTGAGTTTAGGATTTTACAAGATTAAATGAAATTTTAAATTTCTATTTTATAGCCTTTTGAAGTTTGTCCAAAATATTTATTTTATCTTTTATTGTCTCATAGTTGATAGTAGAGGTTTAAGACTATATGTTAAAGATGTTGAGATTACAAATAGAAAAAAAAAAATCCATAAAATTTGCATTATATTGAAATAGATTGAAGTGTATTACATATTAGGGGAGTATAAATTTCTCTTATTTTATTTGTTTTGAATTTTGTGATCCCATTTGTTGCCTGCATTCATGATTTTCATCATCTTGTTTTCTTATTTGACAGATGATCCAGGACATTTGTTTTAGTCATTTTAGCCAGTGGGTTGCAATTGTCTCTTCGAAGGGTACTTGCCATCTTTTTGTTCTGTCACCTTTTGGAGGCGAAACTGGTTTCCAAATTATCAGTTCCAAGGGGGAAGAACCCTTCTTACTTCCTGTTTTGTCTCAGCCTTGGTGGTCTACTTCATTTTCCATTTCTAACCAGCAATCTTTGCCTCCCCCAGCACCTGTTGTCCTTTCTGTTGTTAGCCGAATAAAGTATAGCAGTTTTGGATGGCTTAATACCATTCAAAATTCTACTGCAAATGTATCAGGAAAAGTTTTTGTTCCATCTGGTGCTATTGCTGCGGTATTTCATAATTCCATGTCTCACTCGCAGCCTCTTGTTAAGTCAAAAATGCAATCCTTAGAGCACTTGTTGGTATATACACCATCGGGTCATATAGTTCAACACGAGCTTCTTCCATCTGTTGGCCCAGAACCAAATGAAAGTGGTCCAAGAACTCATTCAACTTCAACCCTGCATATGCAGGAGGATGAGTTCAGAGTGAAAGTTGAGCCTATTCAATGGTGGGACGTATGCAGAAGGTTAGAGTGGCCAGAAAAAGGGGATCCTAATATCTTTGACAGACAAGATGGTAACGGTAGAGTTCAAGAGAGAATGTATTCTGGTGATGGCTATGGATTTAATTTTATAAATACAAGTGATGGTGTTGGGGAACAGACAGTAAAACCTGCTACAGGGAAGCCCCATGAGAGATCTCACTGGTATATATCTAATGCGGAGGTGCAAGTACATTTTGGAAGGATTCCAATATGGGAAAATTCTAAGGTATTTATTTATGCAAAGTTTTTATTTTCTTATACAGTACTTAGCATTGATTGACACTTGCTAACTATGTCGGTTTTTCAGATTTTCTTCTACTCGATGAATTCTGGGAGAACTGTTTTTGATGCTGGTGGTGAGTCTGAAATTGAAAAGATCTCTGCCAATGAAGTTGAAATAAGACGCAAGGAGTTGTTGCCCGTCTTTGACCATTTTCAGAGCATCAGACCGAGCTGGAATGAGAGGTGGTGACTTTTTCCTTTTAGTAGATCGCCCATCTTGGCTTGTCAATCCTACTGTGCTACTTTAATCAAGACAACATTTATTTAGATTATTAAAATTGATTGACTATGATTCAATCAAAACGGGTTTACCAAAAACATTAAGAAACAATATGATGATAATTTAGAAGTGTTTTGGTGGAAATTTTATTACGAGAATTCCTACAGGGTAGAAACAGTATGCTGTCATTTGATGCTGAATGTGTAGCCAACGTTTTACTGACTTACTAACTGTACCATGTCGTGGGTGAACGAGTTTTTTGTATTCCTCGGCTTAAATCATGCTTTCTGTGTTCGCCTTCCAAGGAGAGAAACCATCTTTTCTTATCTATTTATGTAGTGTTACTTTCAAATCTTGAACTTGCACACTTGGAGGAAAAAATGATTCTGACAAAGAAATACATCACTATTATCAAATGTTGCATTTGATTCCATACGGTCATTATGTGTGTTCATCCGTATTTTAGCATTTTCTGCTTATGAATTAAAGCAATTGTAGGGAACTATTACCCCAACAAGTTAGGTATAATGTCTAACAAAATGGATAGCTTATCATTAGTGACATTTGTTGTAGTCTTTGGTTTATCTGTGATCGTTGGTAGTCCTTTATTTCACCATACGCTTACTTGGCTTTTTGATACAGAAACCTTCCAGAGGGAAAATTTGTGGGCCTCACATCTCCTGTTCACCATGCGGCTGAAGACAAGCAAACTGCTGACATGACTGTTATTTGTCACTCAAAACCAGCATCACTGAGCTCCACTGAAAGCTCTGATGGAGGTAAGAAACTGGTATTGTAACTTTTGAGGAGAAAATACAAATGTAATCTTTTCAAACCCATCAGAGTTATACAAGTATGTGGATGTATATTTCCTTTCTGTATATTGTAAGCAATTTCTTATGTTTTATTACCAACATCCTTTTCGATTGTTTTCTTAATATTTTATTTGAATCTCCTCCGGTAATCTACATCTACCCTTATATTGGATGTTTGTAATTTACTACAGGTTCATCAAGAAGGACTGAAAATTTGCTTGACCTGGATCATGTTTCTTCTTGTTGCCAAATGCTTGGTGAGATTTACCTGGAAAGAAGGGAAGTAATCAATGCCGAGCCTTCTCAGCAAAACAAGATTGTGCTAGAAAATATGTCTCCATCTGGAAGCTTGAAGCATGTGGATTTGCCATATGACCATTGTCTCAGTGGCAGTCCATTGCTGCAAGGGAGAGAGATAAACTCTAATGGAAGGGATAGTGTAGAAGGTGTTGAGATTAGCAACGACTCAGCATTGTTCCTGAATCATGATTTAGATAAGATCGATTTTTCGGAAGTGGCCTCCGTAATGCAAAATGTTGGGCATTCTTTTCCAGATGGCCACTGCAAAACACTTGTGCATGATGCAAGTAATGTGTTAACTGAAGAAGTAACTGATGATGTTGACAGCAGCAGTAGCCACCATGAAAGAGAGCAACCAGAAGATGAGGAGAATGATGAAATACTTGGTGGCCTTTTTCCCTTTTCGGAATAAGGTAAAAATAAATAATATATATAAGCTTATAGTTGTGTTGCAGCTGCATGCATCTTTTTTCTTTTGGGGGTGGCGAGAGTGTTATTGTTTCATATTTATCATCAATTTATCAACTTATAACAATGAACTTATGTTCGTCAAAAAAAAACAATGAACTTATGAATTTTATTCTTCTTTAGGTTGATTACCACTAATAAAGTAGAAGTCTCGGAATCAAAAGAATCATCTTCATTGTGTATTACGCTGAAGTCTCGGTAAGAAAATGCAAAAAGCAATGTGCATGTTTGTGACTAAGAAATAGCGCATGAGCAACACAATTATGCTGATCTGTTGCTCAACCGTGCAACCTCCCTCCCTATCTGCCCCTCACCCCTGTATATGCGCAACAAAATATTCTTGATTGATGGCTTTGCAACGTTTGGGAGCTATAAGTATATGTGTGGGTTTGCAGTCAGTTCTAAGCTTAACTTTTATCAAGCTTGCATGTAAATATGAATTGAGCATGGATTTCGTGTAATGTATATATCTTCTATTATTTCTGGAATTCGGCAATGAGAATAAATGAAAAGCCTCAAAAGGAAAAGGTTGAAATGAAGGTTTTAAAATGTCATTTAGTGGTGCTTCATTTCAAATACTACTTCAATTTATTTTCCCTTGGCTAGGCTACTATAATATGCAAGGTTTATTTGTGTTCTTTTATCAAGAGTTATCAATTCAGTTTCTGAAAATATATATGTAAGAGGATAACTTTTAAAAATAAAAAATTAGAAGTTAAGGATGACTTGGTTGCTGCCTTGTTGGCGTGGATAAGATAGGGAGTGGAGTGATAAAGAGGCCAGGTTCGATTTTCACCCACAACAAAAACTAACAATATTAATTAACTACTAATATTAACTAATTAAAAAAAATCAACATTAAATACATTTAATACAAATAATAATTTAATAATAATAATCATACACATATTTGACAAATTTATTAGTCTAAAAACATTTTTTAATACCTAAAAATTTTCGTAAATTTATTGCTTTTTTTTTCCTTTTCCTATTTTTAGCTTATCATGTATCCGACAATCTATCTCTACTAACAAATTCCATCAAATTAATCAAAATAATTTGCATATAAGATAAGAAAAAGGGCTTTTTTGGAGTTTGATTAAAAAAACAAAAAAACATAGTTTTTTTTTTGTTGACTAAAAAAACAGTGTTTTGACTAAAGAGAAAGTAGAGAGACAGAACCGGTATATGTGTGCAAATTAAGGAAGAATGGCCATTTTAGGAAACTAAGAAAACAAAACAAGTAACGTTTTCATCTCTCAATTTTCTCTCACAGACAGACACAGCTAATTTCTATTTATTATTATTACTGCTTCTGTTTCAATTCAACGCTCTTCTTGTATCAAATCATTATCCATGGATCAGTTACAGAGAAAGCTACGCGAACACGAAGCTGCTATGTTTCAACAGGTACCTTCCTGATCCTTTTTTTCTTCTCTTCACTTCAATATGTCATGTTTTTGTTCATTGTTTTTTGTTTTTTGTTATTGTTTTTTTTTGTGGATGAAATTAAGTAATAAAAGTTTCATTATTAGTATATTTTTTTTAATAAATTTGACATTTTTGGTTATTGGGGGAGTAGGGTTATCTGGATGATCAGTTCAGTCAGCTTCAGAAACTGCAAGATGATAGTAGTCCTGATTTTGTCATTGAGGTTATGACTATGTTCTTTGATGATTCTGAGAAATTACTCAACAACATGTCACGTGCGTTGTAAGTGTTGTTACTATTCTCTTTACTATTTCATTCATTTTACTTTCTGAGACCGCTTGGATGAGATGACGCATAAAACATACTCGCGGAAAAATGGTCAAAGAAAGTTGATGTATTTGGTTAAAAATTTGGACTAGATACATTAACTTTAACTTTGGTTGAACAATTTTCCTTTACATTTTGGGACGGAGGGAGTATGAAACACTGACACAGACATCAGATACGATGTTGATATTGACATGTTGACAAAGATAAAAAATTGATAATTGACATACGGACATAGACATTGGATACGATGTTGACACTGACATGTTGAGAAAATTGATTATTGAATGTAATCACACGTTTTGTGTTGCATAGCATAAAACTTGAGGGAGTTTTGCTGCTCGTGCGGTTTTATCAGTTGGAGGGTTGTGAAACACCGATTTATATCAAAAACTTTTTGAGGCAACTTTTAATTTGATTTATGGAAATGTTAAATTGATTATGTTTGAATATCTGTGTGTAGAGAGCAAGTACCTGTGAATTTCAAACAAATAGATGCTCATGTCCATCAACAGAAGGGAAGCAGTGCTAGGTATTAATGTTGTATTTGTATTTGATTATCTAGTGTATTGTATTGCTGCACTACCTTGAAGAAATACTTGTTTTCTTCTTATTATTATTGTTATTTGTGATGTTCTTTGTTTAACAGTGTTGGTGCTGCTAGAGTGAAAAATATTTGTGCAACCTTCAGAAATTTCTGTGAGGCTCAGAACCTGGAAGGGTGAGTTTTATATCATACTCTTTAAATTTCCCAGAAACGCCTAAATCTATGAACATGGACTTCAACTATTGCTACAACATTTGTATCTCATAAGTTGTCCCCGTGTTTTTTTGTTGTCCTACTCAACAGAACTTTACATGTAATAATCTCTAAGGCTTTAGCAATATCTACCAAGGATCTAATTCAGAGAAAACCTATAAAATGCTATAACTACTAAACACATCTTAAATTTTTTAGCATTCTTTGGTATGTACTGCAAGTGCTGAGGTCCTATTTAGGTTTTATCCGTTATCTATAAGGCACCCTCTACTCACTAATTCTGACTTGGAAACGTTCGCCCCTTTACTTGGAGGCTACTGATTTTATCTTTAGTTTGTGGGGAAAATTACAGTGGTAATTTAAATGAAGATTCTGAATTTCCGAAATGTTTTTTGTTTGAATAAATTGTTTATAAACGTTCTGGTCACACTTGCAATATTCTTAATGCATATATATTGTTGTATAAGAAACTATGTTCTCCCAATCTGTGATTAAAAAAGGCAAAAAATGTACAGTTTGGAGCCTCCTGATTTCTTTTACTACCTCTTATAGAATTTTGCATTTTGTACATAATTCTGTACTTTTGAAATGTATGAAAAGTTTGTGCAAACTTTGAGGGAGGATTATGTAGAATTTTCAAGATTATACTCTACTTTTAACATGATCACTTTTTAATCTTTTTCTTCTATGTATATTTTCTTTACTTTGAAAAATGAAATGATGTATATTTTCTGTCTACCCCTATTACATCTTAGTGGGCTTATCCTGTCAAATATATTGAGAAAATAGTATTGCTAGAGGTCTAATCTACCATCAGTTACAGAACTTATTTTAACAAAGATGTGACATTCTAGAAGCATACCACAGCCATAGCTAAACAAATATAATCTACTGGAATCCATAACATTCATACGAGTAGACAGAAAACGTAGGCAGTAAGATACGAGACATGTCAGCAGATAGCAACAAAATAGAGAGAAAACATCAGCAGCCAACATCCCCCCTTAATTCAAAGTGGAGTAATTTAAGAAAAATAGTAGAACATTTCAGTTTGTGACATAACTGTTGAGATGTCACATTATAGACGATACAGTCAAAACTAGTTCAACACCTCTTGAACTAATTTTTGAGGTTTAGTTAGCTTGAATTGAATGTGAGTTGTTTTTGAATGTGCTTATATCTTGGGAGTCACTCTTTATTGAGCTATATTGGCTTATGATTTAGTTCATGCTTCTTTCTCAACATGTAACATAATAATGGATTATACGGCACTGCCTAAAAATACCGGACCATTAACTAAGGAAAATAATGTTGATTGCAGGTGTGTTAGGTGTCTACAACAATTGCAACAGGAATATTCTCTATTGAAGAATAATCTTCAATACCTATTTAGGGTATGTACTATTTTGCGTTATTTTATTCGACATGCTATTTGGTAAAATTAGTTGTTTTCCACGTCCTGATAGACATCATGGATTTTTAAATTATATTACTTGTATTGATTTATTGCAGCTGCAACAAGAAATCAAGTCTGCCGGTGGTTCTATTATCACAGGGGAGTAAGCGACGACATGATTGCAACAGTTGAACTCGAGAAAAAGAAGAAAAAAAGAAATTGAAGCTTTTGATGTAGCAACTGATTTTGTTTGTTTTGGTTTTTGCTTAATTATTAATTCAGAATTAGAGCAAGTTTGAATGTTGGGATAGTGCTGATGTGAATAAGCATTTCTTGCTTAGTTTGATACATATATTATATGATTCTTTCCCAATAAACTGGTGACTCATTTGAAGTTTAATGTTTACTCAATATATATGATAAAAGTTTCATGTTGACAGACTAATAATATTCAAAAGCACATTATGTAAGGGTTGGATTGGTAAATTTTGTGTTTTATATATATAGTTATTAAGCCTTGTAATTTTGTGTTATTGCTGTTATTAATTGTTCTTGTCCTTTTTTTAGAATAAAAATCTGATTAGTTTATTCAATCTCAAATAATAGACTACTTCCAGAATACAATAATTATTACTAACCATAGGATTTTCATGCAAATGCAAAGCATATTTGACTAAGTTAATTAATTATTATTATCAGAAAATATGTTTAACTAAGTATTTGAAAGAGTTCTATATCATGCACGCAGGGAGTGCAAATGGAAAGAATTATATTTTGGACTGATATGGAGAATCATATCATGCTTTGATCATTGACCGACCAACTCAGTTTCACCATCAAGGTCATGTAACTCCCATTGGTTTGTTCAACTTGACCATCCAGATCATTAAACTATGTTGTCGACCTGTTCAACTCGACACGTCAACCTGCTCTGCTCAACCGTCGTCTATATTATCAACCATTAAGTGTGGCTCCAACCGTGCAAGTCATTTGGATCACAAGTTAATGTCTATACAGGAGTTGTGATACACTCCCTGGATTTGCCATGTGACCTGCACGGACAAGTGACGTAGCTACACGTGTTCACAACTTCACGTGACCTGCACGGACAAGTGACGTAGCTACACGTGCCCTCAACTTCACGTGACCTGCACGGACAACTGACGCCACCTTCGCCTGCTTCAGCTCCACGTGTCTTGTACGGATGAGCTGCACATGGATCTTGGAGTGTTAGCTTATTGCGCCTGGACATTCAAAGAGAGACCCATTAGGTCAAGAAAATGGAAACTATAAGAGATACTTAAGAGATGAAGAGAGGGATCTAGGCATAAACAATGTATTGTAACATACATGAACAACATTGAAATGACACTCTTTTTTGGCCCAATCTTGGGGAATTATCTTCCTTGTTTATCAAAGATTTACACTGAAATAACATTTGATGTCAAAACTCGCCCTAAATTGGATTAATCGGTCCAATGCACCGGATACTGGTAGTGAAAAAAAATTACACTAAAATTGCCCTCTTTTTTACAATTACAAAAGGAGACTACAACAAAATTTGAGATGCATAAGATTTGATTATTTTTTTCTTCCATATTCAACTAAATACATATTTATATATTTTTTTTGGCACAAATATACATATTTATCTATAGTATGAAAAGTAAATTTTGTTTACTGAAAATTTGTTGGAAAAAAAATACCACATATGATCATAGCATAAGCAGGATGAAAAAGACAGCACAAGGATGCACCATTAATACGCATGCCAAATGAACTACACACTAGAGATAAATAGTA
This sequence comes from Trifolium dubium, assembly GCA_951804385.1. Lineage (NCBI taxonomy): Eukaryota > Viridiplantae > Streptophyta > Magnoliopsida > Fabales > Fabaceae > Trifolium > Trifolium dubium. Next base: position 50,577,642 of record OX638064.1, on the reverse strand, counting down.
CAATCACCACTCCATCCTCAAAAGCCAAAACCTCAGACTCCATAAATTGAAGATCATGTGCTACAAAAAGCAGATTGTTTTGTGGTTGTAGTTGTTCATGTAATCTTCAAAACTTCTAACGAAACAAGGGCTATTTGAAGAAGATTAGGTGCATGTTTGATATTACAATGAGTTTGTTCACTAGAGTTTTAGTATCATGTGTAAACACAAAAATTGATGCCCTTAATTATTTGAACATTATCATCTATACATATTTTTTGTTGGCAAAATCATAAATAACATACCAATGGTTAAGCTTCAAAAAATAGTTTGACCATGACCACATTTCATCAGATGTCTAGTAATCCATAGTATTCAAATATAATATGACCTAAAAAACCTACTAATTATTTTTTTTTAAGAGATTAGTTAAAACAATGTCCAAATTCTAAGTAGCAGGCAGCAGTGTGGTTGTTCGGTTTCGTATGTCTTGCTTGGGACCAAATTAATAAACTCAGTGACATGCATCATTCTTTTACATTACTTCATAACAATAAAGATGCTTTTTTATTTTTGTCTTTATGACTTGGCTGGATTTGTGTTAGAGGTAGACACATTTCTACTACCACATTTAATATTTAGCCAGCTTGTCATGTTTTCACTACACTTTAGTCTCTATCTAAGGACACCTTTATGTTTGTTTGTCACATTTACTCTCAATGTGTGTCAATTTCCTCTACTGCCTTGTTATCACGGATTTCTACTATAAAGTACAAACCATATCTCATCAATTTAACTAATCTTAATTATTAAAAAGTATATATGTGTAGCAAGTTTCGTAAGTATAATTCAGTTGACAGTTACAGAAACATTGATTTGTAATGGTCTGAATTCGAATCTGAAATACCACACTTCTTTGTGCTTGAAATGCATGAATTTCACCCCTAATTATTTACAACCTGAAATTGTCACACGGATTTGTAAGAAAGCTTGCTCTCCAAGGAGACATTTTTGTTGGAAAATAATTTAATGTAGAGTACTAGTATAGGCTAATAATCACAATCAAGTAGGCTTATTGAGTTGTTTCAATTATTTTTGGTCTACACCTATTATTTTTCATTTTTAATAAAAACAATATATCTTTGATTCTAACGTGACTTTTGGCCCAAGCAAAAGCAAATAGAGCTCAAATAAAAAAATAAATAATAGGATTATCTTCTTTCTATCACAATAACACATTAACGTAGTTATTGTATCATTGAAATGAATTGATCGTCTAAATTTTAATGTAAATTTAAAAAATATTTAACCATTTAGAAAAATTTAAATTTATATCGTTCAATCATAATCTGACGGATAATTTTGATGTGCCGATAAGTATAAATGCGAGAAAATGATAATAACATTATTAGAACTCTTGAAATATTTTTTGGTAAAAAGAGAAGAGTGGTAGCTATAGAGGACAAAAAGGTGAACAATTTAGGAAAACGAAACAAACTTTCTCCAAGTACGTAGCGTAACACATGGTAGTTGATTTGGTTCTGTTATATGTTGACTTTACACTCTGTTTTCAAGAGAATAACAAGACAGAGGACATGAAATGAAACCATTCTTCAACACTGGTGAAAGCTGTGCATTGTGAAACAAGCTTTGAAACATACTTTGTACATGACTTTGACCAAATATATGAATTTTGACTATGCTTACTTCACCTTCAAACTACCTCCTCCACCTTTTAATTTTATCCAAGAGAGATATATATTTTCATATTAGTGTACTATATGTTCCTTTTAAGATAAGTGTGACAAAAGAAAAAGGTAAAAAGTGTAAGGTAACATTAATTAGTTTCAACTAAATAAATATTTCAAGATATGGGTTTTTATGATGGTAGCTTGATTAACAAGGAAAAGATAGGAGGGGACTATCATAAATTAAATGACACTTATTTATGCTATGTATCAAGGGCTTGATGTGCAAGCAAGTAGGCATCACATTCAATATCCCTTTTAATGGAACTCATTGATCAAGTATCAAACTCATGATTGATTTGGTAAATTTTAAATGTGGTCTTACTTACTGAAAACAGAATTGAAAATAAAATGAGGAATCCACATTTAATAGTTACTTACTACTTACTACGTATTATGATATAATTTTCCATCATAATAATGATATAGCGAAAAAGGACGGGTTCCATAACAAAAGTACAAACACCAAGAGGGTGAAATTAGAGAATCATAGTCTAACCTTTTATTTATGTCCTATTCGATTATGAAGTATCAACTCCATTACATACATAGCATAGCTGTCACTCACTCAATATATCCACTATCATCTCCACATAAAATTAAAACTCACACTTACCCTATGTCTCTTCCTAGCTAGTGTTAATTTGTTCCTTTGGTGCCAAGCTATTTGGCACACTTCTCTTCTCTCCATTAGTAAAATTAATAATAGAATTTAGTAAATTAAAGTATCTTTTAATGCATAAAGACCTTATATGAGATAATTGAGATTCATTTAAAGAGTTTATTTTTCTTAATAAATATTTTTCTATAAGTATAAATAAAAATCGAACTTTGTACTAAATAGTTAAAAGACTAAGTATCTAATATCCTCGTGGCTAAATTAATATTTTTTTCCCTATTACTATTAGAGTCATGCTAACACATATACAATTTAAGAATGCAAAAAATAAAAGAAATTACATAGAAAATGCAGTTTTTAAACTTAAAAAAATTGAGAACACCATTTTATAAGTTAAAATTCAATAATTAATTTTTTTGTCGAGATCGAAATATCCACCATCAAATATTACATATTTAAAGTAAAAATCAAATCATTAATATTTAAATAGAGGAATATGAACTTCAACAACTGAACCAAATTCATAAACTACTTAATTTAATGCTAGTACCAAATATTTATGTACTACCAAATAACCATAAATATTTTTAGTAAGAACAAAATGTATGTCTTTTGTGTTGTCCTAATAGTAATTCTTTTACTATTTGTCAAAAAACAGTGTGATTTTTACAAGATACCTAGTAATTGGGTATTTGACACGTGTTACAATACGTTCTCGTGTCACCAACGAGGTGGTAGTAAAAATGTAAAATAATGCCCAATCATTTTTACATCTCCCATAGCTAGCCAACGTGTTTTGCTTCCGGTTCGGAAGAGATATAAAGGCATGCTAGTCACGTGACAAACACTGTTTACCCGAAGCAAATTTCCTGACGTGGCTTCCGAAGCTAAGGTAAGGAATCCAAGTAGGATCGGACAACCGTTTGACAGGAACATTTCCCAATAAACAAAAATAAATAAAAAATTACAATAACCATTAAAAATTTAGGTTCGTTGGAACCGAGCGTACCAAGTACAACAAAACAAAACAAAGTAGTGAAAAGTTACTAACATAGTTGTTGTGTTCGTTCTTCAATATTCATTATCTTCTCTCAGAAGCCAAAAAGATAAAACTAAAATCAGATTATTATTCAGGAATTGCTTTCTCTCCAAGCTTAATCACATTCTCTCTTTCTTTACACTTTTTCGCTTATAAAACCAAACACTCCCTAGTCTCTGTTTCTTCCTCTTTCTTACATTGTGAGTGTTTTCAATGGTGAAAAACATGATGATGATGATTCTTCTGTTTTTCTTCTTCTTTATACAAACACAGTTTCATGTAAACGCCATTTTAGACCCAACTGATTTTCTAGCACTTCAATCAATTCGTAAATCTCTCGAAGACATGCCTGGTTCTGATTTCTTTTCCTCATGGGATTTCACTGCTGATCCATGCAACTTTTCCGGTGTTTTCTGCGATTCCGATAAAGTCATTTCTCTCAATCTCGGTGATCCTAGAGCCGGTTCAGCCGGTTTAACAGGACGACTCGACGCTGCTATCGGTAAACTATCTTCACTTGCTGAGCTTACTGTTGTTCCGGGAAGGGTTTACGGTCCTCTGCCACAAACCATTTCAAATTTGAAGAATCTGAGATTTCTCGGCGTTAACAGAAACTTCATCTCCGGTGAGATTCCGGCGGAGTTAGGTGAGTTGCGTAATCTTCGAACTATTGATTTAAGTTATAATCAGCTCACCGGAAAAATTCCTCCGACGGTTGGGTCATTACCGGGATTAACGAATCTGATTCTCTGTCATAACCGTTTATCCGGTTCACTTCCCCGGTTTGATTCGCAAAGCTTAAGCCGGTTAGATTTAAAGCACAACTCTCTTACCGGTTCGATTGGACCAAACTCTCTCCCTCCGTCGCTTCAGTATCTATCCCTGTCGTGGAATCAACTCACCGGTTCAATGGACCGGGTTTTAACCCGGCTAGAGAAACTTAACTATTTAGACCTAAGTTTAAACCAGTTCACTGGATCTGTTCCGGGTCGAATATTCTCATTTCCATTAACAAATCTTCAATTAGAAAGAAACCAGTTTACCGGTTCAGTTGAACCGGTGGATCAAGTAGCAATCCCAACCGTTGATCTTAGTTTCAACAGATTATCCGGTCAAATTTCGCCTATGTTAGCTACTGTGCAGAATCTATACTTGAACAATAACCGGTTTTCGGGTCGGGTACCAGCTAGTTTTGTGGAGCGGCTATTGGATTCAAGTATACAGATATTATATTTGCAGCATAATTATCTAACGGGAATAGAGATTAGTCCAACGGCTGTGATTCCAGAGAGAAGTTCACTGTGTATGCAGTATAATTGTATGGTCCCTCCCGTAGAGACTCCCTGCCCTTTGAGAGCTGGGAAGCAGAAAACAAGGCCTACTACTCAGTGCAATCAATACAAGGGGTAAAATAGGAACAAAAAAATTTAATAGGTTTCTTTTCTTCTTGCTTCTAATATTTTATTATATTTTTTGCTGTTAGTATTTTATTCATTATTATTATTTTGTTAAATTTTGTTATGTTGGGGAATGAATGAACAGGGTGAAATAAGAAGAATGTGAATATTTATGAAACTGTGGCTATTTTTTATGTATTATGATCTATAGTAAGTATTATATTACTAATGTAATATGATTCATTATGTTATGCAAAGCTGAGGTGAAATTACAGATCATTATAGCTTATTATGTTGATACATTTTATTTGTAATTCTGTCTGAATTGATGAAACTCTATAATGCCATCATATATATATGTCACTTGTGGGATTATATTTAGTCACATTCATTTAACTATTGGGGGACTCTCTCACTCTCACACAAGAATTTTGATTTCATGGAGTCGGCAATTTCACTCATTCACGTGGTCGGCACATTAATAACTGTTGAATTGAGATTGAGGAGTCTAGATTTCGATTTTAATAAATTTAGTTTAAAATGCATTGAAATTTTGATTGTCTGATCTCAATTCAACGAATATTGATGTGTCGGCCAAGTGACTAGTGAAATTGCGGGGGAAAGTAGTATAATTTAATCACACACTTTCACTCTCATTTTCCCTTTTGTTATACTCATTATAAATGCAGCTTGTGTGAGTTGTGTCCTAGTAGAGGATCATTTCTATTGCTAATTATTACAAAGAAAGTGGCATGGTATCCATTCCATTCATTCTAAACTTGAGCACATGTGGAAATCAATATGCCGCATGATGATAGATTGATAGTTCCATTCATTTCAGTTAGGAGTGATTTTATAAGAATTGTGTAACAAATGATTGCAATATTTCAGCTTGTATCCTTTAATGTGAAGAGTTGTATTGGCTAGTGGCAACAATTAACGTTTTTATACAGCTTTTTTAGCTTTCCATAAGCACGGGGGGTGCTGTTTCTTGTAGTGGAAAATGTTTGTAGGGACAACATCACTCATTTGGGAATCTCTTTTTGTATTGTAAATCATAAGCAACTGTGAACAAAATATTGTTTGTAGGCCACACATGAAGTAGCTAGACAACCATACACTCATGGTTAACTAATCAGAGATGATTGTTTCGCTCCGCGTAAAATGCAACATTTTATCAGAAGCATGTTTTTTGACATGTTTGAACATAAAGGTGGTGAACTGAAAAATCATCCTAAATGCCTGTCCCATTTTTTACTCATTTGTCTTCACATCTCAGCTTGTTGCTTTTCAATTTTCATCACTCAAAAAAGAAAAACTCAGTTTGCCTTATGCTTTTCATTATTTCAAATAGTATAAGTTCAGCACAATGCATTTTTTTGTTTAAAGTAGTCAAATGACTATACTCGCACACTTTTAAGTGTGGAGAATTAATGATTCCAACCCTAACTCTTCCAATAATGTCTCTCTCTACCAACTGAACTACACTTACGGTAGAACACGATGCATTTCTTTATCTGCCAATTTATGGTTAAATTCATCTTCATACAGTTTAAAGTCTAGTTAGCAAATTGTTTAGCCAATCCACTGGGAACTTTCTTCTGGACTGATCTTAAGATAGCAAATTAGCAATCTCAATTTAAAAATAATCATTTCAGTCTCAATGATCATAACTCAATTGGTAGAGACATCACATTATATATATTAAGGAGTCAAGGTTCGAATTTGGGATTCTCCACTTATTCATTTCAAAGGTTGAATTTCTAGTCATTGGGCTACTTGACAATAAAAAAAACAATCATTTCATATTTGGAGTCCCCCTACTACATGTCTTGTTTTACTCAATATTTCAATCATTTCACTCACTTGTGATTTAACAGTTAAGGGTCACCAATCTTGGCATCATTGGCTTCCAATACAATGTCACTGACTAGAGGGACAAAACAAAAGATAGAATGAGTCCCCCCCCCCTATTTATTTTTACAAAATGTTAAGGTAGCATCTTTGTAATGGTGTTGTCCTTTTTTGACAAACGGCCATCTCCTACCATTAATGTGAGAATATTCTCCTTTCTCTTAAAAAGAAAAACTCAAAAAAATTCACACTTTTGGTTTTTGAGCAGCAAATAATTCAACCTCTTCTATAATTATCATGGCTTAGATCTATCATATTCAAGTATTTAAGGCGTCATAACGAGATAACACCAATCACTGATGCACTTGTGTGCTACTAAGACCTGGATCCTGAATCCTCTCCTGGTTTTATGGTACAGTCGGCCGTAGATCGTTAGATTAAGGGAGAGAAATGAGATACACTATAACAAATTTATTACAGACACTGCTTACAAATGAATCAATCCACTGAGTGGTTATTTATTAGTAGTATTTATGTACAAGACTTTGTGGTAGTTTATATTATACCTTATTATGTCAAACACCATATACAACTTAATAATATCAACATTTATGGATCTTCCAGAACATTTCATAACTGATTTAACAGACATCATAGGTAATCTGCATAGAAATGTCTTTTGTATACACTCTTCTTCTTAACCAAAGAGCCTGCTATATCAGAGCTCCCAGCAGATTCCCATTTGACAACATCACCATCCCAAGAAGAGCTAACAAGCATAGTGTGGAAGGGGTGCCAGCTACAATCTCTTACTGGTGATTTATGGTGCTTCAGTGTTGCTACTTGTGCTCCTGTCACCTGTAATGAATTATCAAAGTTTCTTGTTACGCAAGGCATTTTATGCGGAAAAAATATAGAATCCCCAAGTCTATGATCACTAAGCTGTTATAAAATTCATGTTTTTACCACTTAAAAAGTGTTACATTATATGCATAAATGAGAGATATCCCAACAACATAATTATCAGGGTTGAATGAATTTTTGTTCAATATTAGTGAATATTATGTTGTAAAATTTGGCTATGGATTATACTGTTTGTTAACATTTACCTAAATAAGGTTATCCTAATGATAAAATGATAGAGATATAGCTAAAGCAACGGTATCTAAAATACGTACCAAATCATATACGTAAACACACGCATTGTGTGATCCAGTGTAGATGTACTTCTGGCCAGTGCTGTAAATTTGAAGAAAACGAAATCAGACTACAAATTAATCTCTAAATTATTGAATATCACAATCCCTTTTTTTATAATCTGTAACAAATGGACTTCAAATATGAATTAGTGCTCACCTAAAAGCTGGGGAGAAAAAGCAGCGGATAAGAGTGCGTAAGACAGAATGACCTCTATATGTAGCTACTGACTGATCACAAGGATGATTCACGTCTTTTGCTTGCGATGGGTAATCCATCCATCTGTAATCCCATTCAAAACTCCTATATCCACGATTACTGGAATTAAGGGAAAACTCGGTGAGAGTATGCCTTTGTATTTGCCAACGGTTTTATATAGAAATAGCATAGTTGCAGAAAGGAACAGACATCATTAGCTAGGCTAGAAATCGATATATGCAAGCCTCATTATAAGTCATTTCATTTAATGCAGAAAAAAATTATCAAGAACTAAGTCATGAACAAGATATACGCAAGCCTCATTATAAGTCGTTTCATTGACATGACATATTTCACTTGGCAGTTTACAGCCTTTTTCTTGTTAATATCATATTTGTTGAACATTTTGTCAAAACATGTGAATATCATATTCTTAAGATTCAACAGATATGGACTTCAAAATACAGATTACCAAAAGAGAAAAAGAGTATACCCGGTAACATTGGACGAGATTTTGCGTATGTCCCAAAGTTTGATGGTCTGATCTTTACCGTTTGAAATGAAATACCGTCCATCTCCACGGGTATCAATAAATGTAATACCCTCAAGATGCCCCGTCAAAACCCCTGCTGGCTTGCCATTGGCATTTAAGCAACGCCGATCCCAGACCTAAACAAATTTGTACGTTAGAATGTTCCCCTAACGTAAAATCAAGAGGGAAAGGAGAATTGCTGCAATTAGTGATGATGAACATACCTTGCAGAAACTATCATCACTTCCAGAGTAAATAAGATGGCCAGTTTCATCAGCAAAACAAACAGTATTTACATCAGCCTACAACGTAAAACGAAAACCAAAAGTTAGATCATCAATGGTATGGATTAATACTTTTGATCCTATAAAAGTAACCACGGTGTGAAAATATTTTTCCCATAAAAATGATACGTTAATGATAAAGCAGAAACTTTCAAATAGAATATTGCAGGCACTAATATAAAGACACTGCAAATAGAGAAGTAGTCACATTCTATTGTGCAGCTAAGCAAATCTTCTCTATACATGGATTGCAAAAATCACTCCCTTCACGTTATGCATAATCAATTCTATACAGCTCATAGAGCTAACTAAATTTTCACTCGTCCAGTTTTATTTCGAGTGCACCATAAATTAATAGATTCAGACAATAATCCAAACTATGTGAAGCTTAACAGATGTAATATTATGGCTAGTAACATTACCGTGTGCGCTAAAATTCGAAGTGAAACCTTATTTGTTTCAAGATCATATACATATATAGAATCACCACTAGTTCCTGCAACTAATTCCCTCCCATCTGTTGAGAACTTCACAGAGAAAATTCCAAAAGAGTATCCTCCATCATCGTTTGACGAAAAATCCAAACCATCGTGAATCTCCTGCAAATTATAAGAACTGAAAGCACATTATGAATATGAAAAGAACACCATCAAAAGAATCTAGGACATACCAGACCACCAGTTACACACATCATGGAAGATCCAATTTCTAGGTAAATATTCCTATGACTTTTTCATAGCATTCAAAACAACTGTAGTATTTATCAAATTAGAAGAAGTCAAAAACCGAAGAGCAGCATTAGTTATGAATACCGTCACATTTGCTAGTGACTCTGTCTCAGAAGATCCAATATTTACAATGTGTACAATGGGCGACATGCTAGCATAAACCTGAAATTGAAGAATAACATATGCCATAAGAGAAACTTCGACAGTATCAGCAATATATTATAGCAACCCTATAGATTAAAAACACAATGTATTAAAAGGATGTATACATTTTTGTTTTGTGTTATTTTAAAGATAAAACACGGCAACTTACGAGGTATTGTTGATCGGGAGAAAGAGATGTATCAGTGATTGTCCATCTCAAACTCTTGGTTAGAATGTTTTTTTGAACTTTCCAACCTTTGTCCACATTGTATATCTTTATGTGATTTCCCTGAAAAAGCAATTTAACTAGAATCAAAACTATAGCATGCATATAAGGTTAATTAAAGGTGAGAATATTTACCTGGAATCCAGCAACAAAAAGAGAACCATCGGCTGAAAACTGAGACACATAAGCTCGACTAGGCATTTGATCGATAAGCCAGGGACCATTTACAGGCAAATATCTGCTCAAAATATGACACCGATCAGCAGAAGAAAACCTTCCCCGTCCCGAACGATTAGATTCACGGCCTGCCAGCATCTTCACTGGGGAAACAGGCAACTCTTTCCTTCCAGATCCATCATGTGCCAATAATTTATGTGGTGTTGATTTCAACTTCGTTATTTGAGCAATTTCATTGTCTAAACTTTGAAATGCCTTTTTAGTTTTTCCAGTACTAGAATCTTCAAGGATTGCATTTCCGTCTTCACCTTCACTAGATTCGACCTCTAATCTACTCATAGCATAACCCATTTGGTCAACGTAAAGCGCACCAGATACAGCATACATAACTATTCAAAGCAACAGGGAAAATTTCTGCAATGCCAAAACATCTTATCTACTAAAAAATTCTTCATAAAACCCCGTCGCTTGTTAACCCTACAAAAAAACAAGGTACACTACGAATGAAACAATAAGTAATTTGTTCAATCTTACTTGTCATATCGATAACCATAAACCAGTATAATTTGAAACAAATAACTGGTAACCAAAGATAAATCAGATTAGGCGCCCTAATGCATTCAACTTTTTTTTCTCGGTGAAAATCGAACTCAGTACCTCATAACTTACAACACTCGCACACCATGCGCATCAATATCTTAATGCATTCAATTGACTCAAGTTAAGTTTTTTCCTTGTAAAATACCATCTGCAATTCTGCATACTAGTGCATCAATATGGAGGAGCTTTTTAGAACAAGTATGGATTTAAATTTTTTTGGTTTTCTGTGTTGAGACATTGAAATTTACAGAAAAATACAAAAACATGTTCCTGGGGCCAGAGAATTTGACAAAAGTCATATTCTAAGTGATGAACATTATCCAAAGTCACTTTTTTTATGACCCAAAAACCCTTTTCACAACATCATCATCAGTAACAAAAAAATCTAAGTTATGAATAATACACCAAAGAATGAACAAATTCAAATTAAGTGGTGCAGCAATAATCACTTCACATAGTAATAAAAAGGAATCAGCAGAAGAATAAAGTGAAAGTCAGCTGAAAAGTTGAATTTGATTCTGTGAATATTTGACACTACTGAAATGACATAAACAAAAACATAATAGAAAGTCAAATTGTACATAGCAATAACATACCTCTTCTGATCTTAGGATGGAATATTGTGAGTTCACAATTTTGGGTTTTGTCTGATTGTGGTGTGATTCTGAGATAAAGTGTTGTTACAAAAAGGGAAACATTTCCACCGAATTTTCTGCTTTGGGTAATTGCATGGTACACAACGAACCATTCAAGATAAAAGATATTATTATATATATTATTTTTAAAAAAATATTAAAATATAATAAGGATAGATTACATTTTTATACTTAAGGTTAATTTTAAATTACAAATATTATACAATTAGGTTTTTAAATTTTTTTCATTTCACTTTTGCCACTCAAGTATGAATGTTGTATATTAATAAAAATTTAATTGTATAACTTCGATCTAGGTTAAAGTTAAATAATGTATGACCACATGTAATTATTTAGAGCACTTCTTATTGTCTTCGGGCACCCCCCAACTACTCAGAAACACATGCACCCCCTTGTAATTACACTTGGGTCATACTTGCTAACTTCGACCTATATGGTCAAAGTTAGCCATATATATATATATATATATATAAATGAAGATTGCTAACTTCGATCGTGGGTCAAAGTTAGCAATGTATGACTCACGCGTAATTACTTAGTGCATCCCCATTGTCTTCGCGCACCCCCAGCTACTCATAAGCCCCATGCACCTCCTTGTAATTACATATGAGTCATACTTGTAACAGTCTGGGCCCCATTCAAATATAGTCGATGACCTGACTGCCACCTCTCGAACTTCTCCACCCCCTCACTAGTGGAGTTTTTGCCTTCCGTGGGAATTGAACCATGCACCCTAGGGTTAAAGTGCATGTTCAATCCATTTCCACTACCAATTGGGAAGTTCGTGAGGTGGCAGCCGGGTCATCGACTATGTTTGAGTGGGGCCCGGGTTGTTACAATACTTGCTAACTTCGACCCACAGGATCAAAGTTAACAGCCCCATATATATATATATATATATATATATATATATATATATATATATATATATATATGGCATATCAAATGAGAGGAGTATTATTGTGAGAGATGAGAGGAATAAATATTGACCATTAGATGAAGGTGTACACATAGATTAAAATCTCCACTTCACATGTGATTATTTTCTCTCTCTCTCTCTCCCCTCGCTGAAAAATCAATCGTTTCTTCTTCCTGCTTCCTCTTTCTCCCTTCACTCGACCAAGTCATTAGAGACATCTCAAGGCCATATTTGACAACAAATGACTATTACAAAAATCAATTCCACAACCTGGATCTTCTTTCATCGGTTAAAATTTGTTGGAGTGAAAATAAATCCATATCTGCTCTTTTCTTTCTTTGTTCTTGTTTTACAAATGCAAATTAATGGGTGCCAAAGAATTAAGTTAACTAAATTAACATATTTCCATATTGGTATCACTCATTTAAAAATTCTATAGCTTTCTAGTTCATGGGTTATTTTTAGGTTTTAGCAGATCTGGAATTGAAAAGGGGTGTTTAATCAAAAGTGATTTGGGATAACCATAACCTTTACAATAGTTTTGCGAGTGTGCTGAGAAATGGGCAGGGAGTATCAAGAACAAGAATGAAGAGTTGTCACTTTTGAGATAGAGGACGAAAAGGGGAATGGGTACGCAGGATTTTCATAAAAATGTATGATTTTCTTTAAAATTAGGTGTTTGCTTATATGATTTAGAGACACAAAGGTGAGTTCAACATATGATTTTGATGTCGCTGTATACCTTGTTGACGTTCTGTTGTTGTCGTTTGCTTTTGTTCTCACTCATCGTTGTTGTTTTCATAAAGGTGGGTATTTTTCTATGTTTACAATTGTAAGACATGGATCGAATAATCTCAGTTAAAACAGAAAATTGATTGAAGGAAAATCAAATTGATTTGTTAAACATTCAACTAATTAACCACTGACGGTGAATTTGATGATGCTGTATCTCTAAACTTGAATAGGAACTTGACATCACATTTCCCAGGGGCTGATGTTGAAGAGATAGGGTGTGAGTGTATTGATTAGTGACTAAATTCAATCTCATCCGTTGATGTAAATCTGATGGTTATTAATCCATCCTCTCATCTCTCATAATAACCACTCCTCTCACTTGATACACCCTATATATATATATATATATATATATAATGAACTTATCTTAGTATTGTGGTAAATGATGTCGATAAAACCACCATAAAAGTTTGAAATCACAAACGTTGGATGACCTCTAAATATGATAAACCATAGAATAACTTAAGGCATGACAAAATTATTATTTGTCCAAATTTCGAAGTCCTGTTGTTTCCTCCGTCTCAAAGAACATCTTCATGTAGTACTTATTTTCATTTATTTTAGTAAATTCATTGAAGTACTTGTCACATTCATCCCAACCTCTAACAAGGATTTTTTCTTCAAAATACTTCAAATTGAAATAGAGACCAGATTCTTACTCCAACATAAAGACACACAAAAAAAATCAAATTTTATTTTACCATTTTAATTATTTACGCTACAAAACAAAAACAAAACAATTTTTTAAGCAACCAAAATATAGATCCTTACTTTTGCATCATTTCTTGTAAAAAAATTTCGTCAAGATATTAAAAAATGAGCGTCACCATTTTGTTACTCAAAGATCTCATTCTTCAATATCTTGACAAAGAAAATATGCAAAAAACAATGCACATGTAAAGATTTTTTTTGGTTACGTAAAAAATTGTTTTTTGTTTTTGTTTTATACTTTGAATAACTAGAATGATAAAATGAAATATAATTGTTTTTTGTGTGTTTAGGTTGGAGCAAGAACATGGTCTCTATTTTAATTTTGAAGTATTTTGAAAAGAAAATCCTTAAGGGATGAATGTGATGAGTACCTTAATGGATTTGCCAAATCAACAAAAATAAATACTCCACGAAGATGTTCTTTGAGATGAGATAGCAAAAGTACTTCGAAGCAATGTAAGGTGAAGTGACTTGTTATTTGTTTTGAGCTTTTTACTGATTCAAGTCCATGTGGAACGGCTATTGTTTTTGAAAAATCTCTCTTACCACCCCTAAACTATGTATATCTTTCTGAAATTATATTTTTACCCATGTAAAAAAGTTTATAATGTATTTTTCGAACTTTCTATAATTTAAATATTAATTTTTAGAGAAAAAATTTTAAAAATACATTCCAAACTTTTTCATATGAACAAAAATTTAATTTTCGGGTGATAAAAGAATGTTAGGGCCTGGGGAGAAGAGAATTTTTCTTGATTTTGTTAGCCCAATATTCTCTTCTATTGGGCTTTCTCTGTAACAATGCCCTTGTATTTTTTTTGTTGAGCCCACTATTGTTTTTCTTCAATAGCATCTTTCACCAAAAATTATAAATAAAACAAAAGAAAGATTTAGAGTTAAGAACAATTTTATGTTAAGATAACTTAACTATGATATTTTGCAAATTTATTTCTTACAAAATGAAGCTACACAAATGCATGTTACGACTCATCAAATATGAGTCACGATAAGTTAATGTCTGCGTCTCTCAAACATGAGACATACAATAGCAAAATACGTAAAGACCGTAAGAGATTTATAATAAGACAATTTACGTGTAATTATTTTTTTCAATTGAATTTTGATTAATTGAAGTAAATATCCTTTACAAAAAAAAGTTGATTAATTGTTGCACTAAATACAAAGTTAGGGAGACATACTTGGATTTTGGACCATCAATGAAGTGTACACAATGGAAAATGCTAAAGAGTTTGTTTGTTAGTTCCTCCCTTCTTTTCAAATTTCGTTTTCACTTTTATAAAAGTTAAATTTCCTTCTGTAGATGATTTTGGGTTACCATCAGAATGACAAGTATGTTTTGAAGTTTATTTGCTAGAAACAATGAATGAACAAGATAAGTAGGTCCCAAAACCATTTTTACCCATTTGAAGACATACCCTATTTCATGATTTTGACCCCAAATCAGGTAATAACAAGCTGTTTTTGTTAAATTTTGTCTTTTGTGGTGGTTCATATTTTATTTTATTATATGTTTTATATCCCACCCTGTTTCATCTCCAATCTGTGTCTACGTGTTTTTACCCATTTTCACTTTCAAGTCACCAAGACTTAATGTGTTCATGAAATTATTTATATAAATAATGTTAAGTGAATTTATAATAATTATTGTTATTCTTATTATTATAAAATTAAGTGGATTTATAAATTTAATCTTATATGTGTACACAATTGTATGTCCGTGTTTCAACTTTCATGGTTACATTACCAAAAATTTTTTACAAAAATGAATTATTAAAAAAAAAGGAGTTGTTGTGAAAAAAAGGTCTTTTTCTTCCTTTTAAATTCTTTTATTGGTCAATCAATTGTTTTTTTTAACAAGCCAAAATGAAATATTATATATAAGTGAAAAAAGATCAACCCCGAGCACAAGATGTGCTAAGACAGGGCGCCACAGTCTACATCACAACACCGAGTATAAGTAAATATGAGTACAACTACATCAATCAAATGCCCAAACATAACAAAGGGTTCACCCACCAACTATGTAAGTTAACCCCTATCCCAGGATACTGGGTCTTCAACCACCAGAAAGATCGCCGCTTAATCAGGTCCAAAAGATGAGAAACAGATTGTGCCAAGTTTTTAAACAGGCGCTGATTGCGCTCTGTCCAAATAACCCAAATACACACAAGCCATATGAGCTGCATAAAAGATCTCCTCGCCTGACTGCCACCCACTGCATAAGTAAACCGGAGAAAATGAGCAGATGTAGTCGGGGGTCTACCATCTCGAAACCAATCCAAGACCTGATGAGCGACCATAAGGAACCAAACAAGCCACAAGTGAAGAACAAATGATAAACCGACTCTACACCTCCACAACCAGAGACGCAAAGCTGAAGCTCCGATGAAAGAATACCCCGACGAAACAAATTAGACTTCGTCGGTAACCTGTCACGCAAAAGTCTCCAAGCTAAAATAGACACCTTCAAGGGAACCTGACGATGCCAGATAAGATCAACAGTATCATCAGAAGAAGCTGCCTCCGAAGATGTCAATATCTGATATGCTCCACTGACTGTGTACCCACTCTCTGGATCAGATCGCCACTGCCACACATCTGCCACGTGCTCCTGTACCTGGAAGTCATGAAGTAAAACCTGGATCTCCCCCAACATCTCCTCCTCCCACACCCATAACTGTCTCCGCCACTCCCACGCTCGGCCTCCTGCCTCCCACCCTAACTCAAACATCTCCGCCACAGTACGCTGCTTGGTCGCCGTCAAATCAAACAAGCGACCAAATCTCACACGCAGCGGCACCCCACCCAGCCAAGGATCCGACCAAAAAGAAGTATCCCTCCCATGACCCACTCGCCTAACGACCCCCTCTGCAAACCAACCTCCCCCAACACCATCATCCCCATCCCTAATCTTCACTACCTCCCTCCACCATGCTGATCCTCGCCTCCCTCCCTCACACAATCGGCCATCCTCCACGCCATATCTAGCCGCCAATACCCTAAACCACAAATCCCCCCCTATCCACCAACATCCTCCAACACCACTTGCCTAAAAGAGTAGTGTTAAACTCCCGCAACTGTCTAACCCCCAAGCCTCCATCCTCCCTCCGCATACAAATAGATGACCAACTAACCCAAGAAACTTTCCTAGATGCCTCACTCCCACCCCAAAAGAAATTAAGTAAAATAGATTCAAGGGAAGAAATGATACCTGAGGGAGCTTTGAAAAAGGAGAGAGCATAGACAGGAAGAGAGGTCAGAACAGATTTGATCAGAACCAAACGACCGCCAAAAGACAAGAAACGGCTTTTCCAACCGGACAGTCTCTGTTTAACACGCAACAACACCGGTTCCCAAAAACCTAAACGTCGAGGATCACCACCTATAGAAAGACCCAAATAAACAAACGGGATCTTACCTACTCTACAGCTCAGCGCTCTGGCCGCCTCAGATAACCAGTAGTCAGGAATGTTAACACCTACAAGCATACTTTTGTGAAAATTTACCTTTAGTCCCAACATGATCTCAAACAGTACAAGAACAGCCCGCAACGCTCTCACATTAGCCCAGCTCTTAACCCCTAACAGAAGGGTATCATCAGCAAACTGAAGGTGAGACACAGTTGTAGTACCCTGCAGACCCACCTTATACCCTGTGAACAAATTTTGCTCAATCATCGACGTCATTAAAACATGCAAGCCCTCCGCCGCTAATAAAAAGAGAAAAGGGGAAAGAGGGTCCCCTTGGCGCAAACCCCTCTCCAAAGGGAACTCCTCTGTTGGACTACCGTTGACTAACACAGACGCAGTAGCCGTACAGACACATTCCTTGATCCACTTCCTCCATAAAGTCGGGAAAGACATCCGACTCATCACTCCCTCTAAGTAGCCCCAATCCACCGAATCGTAAGCTTTCTCGAAGTCCACTTTGAACAACATCAATTCCTTCTTGTTTTTCCGAGCCTCATCTACAATCTCATTTGCAATAAGTATCCCGTCAAGTATCTGTCTGTCCCTTACGAAAGCAGACTGAGACTCAGAAACAACAGTGCCGACAACCAAACGTAACCGATTAGCTAAAACTTTGGCCAAAATTTTGTAGAGGGAGCCCACCAGAGCAATAGGCCTAAAATCATGAAGTCCCTGGGGGCTGTCCACCTTAGGGATCAAAGCAATAAACGTAGAATTCAATCCCTTAGACAGCCTCCCATTGCGATGAAACTCCGACATGAACCGCATTATATCGTCCTTCAGCTCCCCCCAAAAATCCTTAATAAAACCAAAATTTACCCCATCAGGGCCTGGACTTTTGAAGCTATCACAATCCCAAATCGCCTCTTTTACCTCCTCTACAGAAAACGGCTTAATCAAACTATTACCCTCCCTCCAGCTTAGACGTTTAAATTGAAGATTCTCCACCCCAGGCCGCTCAACAGTCCTTGTTTTGAAGTGCGATGCAAAGTGACTGAACACTGCTTGCCGGATAGGAGCCACTGCTTCAACTTGGGCCCCATCCACCAAGATAGTTTTGATCGCATTACCCCTCCGCCGATTAGCCAACAGGGAATGAAAATACTTAGAGTTAGCATCTCCTTCCTTAAGCCAAAGGGCCCGTGATTGTTGCCAGGATATGCTAGCACTCAATCGAGATAAGGAGTGGATATCCGATGTAATCCCATAGAGTTCCGCAACCTCAGCAGCTGAAAGCGTAGTAGTTTCCCCCTTGCAATCAAGATCCTCCATGCGGGACTTCAAAGAGTCAATCCTACTGGGCAGATTTTGACTGTGAGTTAAATGCCATTCTTTCAGGGCCATCTTAATCAGTTTAAATTTGGTCTTAAGAACATAACCACCCCACCCATCCACTTCAAAAGTACCCCATTTTTCCTTCACAAACTCTCGATAACCAGCAATATCCGCCCAACATTTTAACATCCGTGAAGGGCGCGATCCCCAATCTTCCTCATTAGCCACCAAAACAATAGGACAGTGATCTGACAAGCCACGTAACTGCGTTAACTGCGTACAATTCGGCCAAGTCAGACACCACTCCTCAGAGAGCAAGAATCTATCTAACCTACTCATCGCCATCCCATCCCCTTTATACCACGTGTACTTACGACCACTCAAAGGTAAATCTACAAGAAAATTGTTATCAATGAACGAATTAAAAGGCCCATGATCCAAAGAGTGCTGGCCTGAACCTGCCGACCTTTGTTCATCAAGAGACCTAACTGCATTGAAATCACCACATATGCAAACATGGCGACCGACAACAGTTTGAAGACGCTCTGACAACGAGTCCCACAGTTCCTGCTTCGCCCCTAGATCACACGGCGCATAAACATTTGCTACAATAAAATCCTCCCCCGTCTTCTTAAACCTCCCATGACTCCATAATACATGTGGTTGACTACCTGACGCCTGTATTTCAACCTCCTCCGAATCCCATATAGTCAGCAGACCCCCCGATGCCCCTACAGAAGGGCGAAAGGAAAAGGCGTGCGCTGATGATCCCTACAGACTAGAAACTAACGCCACGTCACATACTTATATTTTAGTCTCTTGAATGCAAATAATAAACGGGCACTTCTCCCTAATAATCCTATTAACCTCCTTCCTCTTCTCCACCCCGCCCAGCCCCCTAATATTCCAGGAGATGATCTTCATCGATCACACTCCCGCGCTATACTACCCGTCTCTTGCGCAAGACAAATATCCTTAGACTTACCTTTTCCAGACCTAGACAAAACAGAAAACTTATTCCCTCCAACATCCTTAACATGAAGACCTAAGGCGTTCCCAAACCCTACCACATCTTTCAAACCCGCTTGTGCATTTCCTTGCAACGTCACCCAATTCTGCCAATCATTGTTGACAGAGACTGACAAGGATGCAGCCGCTGCAGTTCTAGACAAACCAGCTTCATCCCCCTTACTTTCCCCTTTTTCCAACCGTCGTGTACGATCAGTTTTCCTTAACACCCCTAGGACCTCCCGACGATCCTGACTAGGCAACCTTGCTATTTTCTTAAGGCGAACGGTAGGCTGGGGTGCCAGATCCCTAGTCTCCTCACCAACCCCCCCGACATGCTGACACATAGCCTTAGGATGATTTTGCAGCCATTCCAGACTCCATGGACCCGACCGCGCAGAACGAGCCGCAGTAGGCGGACATGATGATGTCCGCTGACGACTAGAAAACCCCTCAGAACGCTCTATCCCCAAACCCACATGTTGAACTAACCTCTCCTCTACTACTCTCGGTTCGACCCGCCTATGGGTCTGCTCTAAAAAGTCGCCACTCAACCTGCTTTCCCCACCTCCCCCAGTCCTCGACCCTGAAGACTCAGAAACAGGCTTCGGGACCACCTGACCGATACCTTCCACCACCTTGTCAACTAGTCCATCAATGACATGTTGTTCCGCCACATCCCTCTGTAAAAACTCATCATCTGATGCCCCTTCATCTGAACCAACAAAATCCCCGACTAAGCAGGCATCTTCCCCCAGAGTGTAACCCCATTCCTCCACGATTTGTATCTCCACCACCTTCCCATCTACCAAGATACGCTCTGACTGTTTTACAATCTCTAGATTTGGCGTGGCTATAAGAATTCTTGCAAAATCTAATCTATCCTTGTCTATCGTGCTAGTATCAGCCCTAAGATACCGCCCGCAATAAAAAACACAGAGTTTAAGGAATTCCTCATTCCACGCTTGTAAGGGTATTCCATACAGCCGCACCCACGCTCCCCTCCTAGCTGACCCCATCTCACTGTCTCATCTCTCCCAATGAGACAAAAATAGCCTAAAAAAATCTTTTGCGCCATCAAGAATCGCAGCAGCATCAATAGATGACGAACTATAAATTAAGATTTTGTCCGCCCCTAGAGGAGTCGCGATCAGGTCCTCAAAACCGGCATCCGAAATGCGATTCTGAATCACCAGGATTGCTTCTCCATTAATCACAGATGCTACCACTCCTCTTGCAGCCCATTGAGTCTCCTCCACCTTTGTACTATATTTTCGCAACAATACCCCTTTCTCCACCACCTCTCTATTGCCTTGATTACCTTGCTCGCCCTTTCCCACGTGCACATCCTCAGCTTTATATTTTTCTAAAGGCACCACAACCTCCCCCACTCTCACAGTTTCCCCATTTTGGGACACCCCTCCCTTACTAATAGATTTATCCGTCACCATCGTCTTGGCAACAGTTAAATCAACAACCTCCTTAGTCTTTCCTAGCACTTTCACATCCTTCTTCCCTCCGTCCAAGGGCTTGGCCCGTGTATACTTAGCCACACGAGCCCGAATACGATAATGTCCGAACCAAACATCATTCAAAGCCCTAGTTAGACGGTCTACATTCTTAACATTTGAAAAACGAACAAAACCGTAAGGTACACCGGACACATTTAATTTCTTAGCTACAAACACATCCTCCAATATCCCGCATACTTCGAACCCCTTACGCAAATGAAAACAAGACATTAACGGCGGAAAGTTTGTAAAGTAAAACGACACATACCGGTCGTCGTTTCGTATTAAATCATCCCTTACATGAGGGCCTGCCCCCACCGTCCTACCTTCCTTCACCTCTTGCTGCCCATGATAGTTTCCATCCTCCAAGTGAGAACGTTCCATCATGTCCATTCCTGTCCAGTCCTTCCTTGCTGCTATCCGTGACCGTGAGTGAACCAAAGGACTTACACGCAAGTTTCTGGTCAGTCTAACATCCCTAACAACCGGCCGTCGTGTGTGACTCAGAAGCGCTGGACTGTATCGCCGGTAAGCACCATAGCGCGAGGAACCTGCGTCGGATAGTGATCAGTTTCGGTACTGATGCGTGTAGAACAGATGACGCTGATCATTGTATCCATACCAGTCATGGCTGTCATTGGCTTGACAAAATTGTTAGATTAAAAAAATAAAAAGAATTGAACAAAAAGATTAAGCTTATATTTAATAGACAAAATTACACTATTTATCCTTTATCTTTTATATTTACAATAAATTGGTCATTTATCTTCCATTTATAACAAATTTTTCATTTATCTTTTTCATTTGTAATAAATTGGTCCTTTATCTTTTTTTGTAACAAATTGGTCCATTATCTTTTTCATTTGTAACAAATTGGTCCTTTAACTTTACTAACATTTGCACCGTTATCCGATTTTTCTTTTCCATTTAGTAAAGATAAATGACCAATTTGTTACAAATGAAAAAGATAATGGGACAATTTGTTACAAAAAAAAAATAAAGGATCAATTTATTATAAATGAAATATAAATGACCAATTTGTTACAAATGAAAAAGATAAAGGACCAATGGTGTTATTTTGCCTATTTAATATTACAAGAAATTCGATAGAATTACGGTGACTTATTATAATTTATATAAATTAAAAATTATAATTTCTGCAAATTAAAATTACGTTCGATCACTGACTCACTGTAATACTGACATATTCAGTGTAAAGTTAAACTAAACATTACACAGCTTAGCTTTTGTTTGGTTTGAAAGAAATTGAGAAGAAAGAAATAAAAATACGGAAAACAATGCATGTATTTAACTAAAGTTTAATCAAAATACATACATTGCTTTCCGTATTTTTATTTCTTTCAACTAAATACATGCATTAGTTTCTGTATTTTCTATTTCTCTCTTCTCAATTTCTCTCCGACCAAATACACTCAAGATATTATTCAAGTGCATGAATCATATGCCCAAAATTAAACTAAGAAAGTATATAGGAATAGGACTACTTCATTCTAGGCCTAGGGGTGTTTGTTTCATGTGGCTTGGCCTACAACCATTCAAAGTCTTCAAATGAATATCTTGGAGCTCAAACCATATATGCCAACCGGCCTGGTTTTAATATTATCATGAATTTAGAAATTGTTGACCGGTTAGTACCAAACTGGCTCTTTCTTACTCTAGGGTAGGTAGGGACTACGGATTATTTACTGATTACATTAATTAATACTTATGGAACAACTTAATTTATGTTTACTTTTTACAACAAAAAAACTTAACTTATGTTTAGTACTATAAACTTAATCTATGTTTTATAAGAAATTTTTTAGAGATTAGCTAGTTAGAAGATACTTATTCAGTATAAAAGTAGACACCGAATCAATTTACAATGGATAATCGATCTAGAAGATCCATGAAATGCAATTACTGGTCAAAGGTTTATTTAGTTTTTCAATCTAGAGTTATTGGATATAAATCACACAATTAATGACAAGTTTGATAAATTGATCTAACCTATCAATATCATGTCTTTATTAACGATTGTCTTTATCGATTTTGATAGCATGCACTTAAAATTTACATACCGTTCTACAGTTAAGATTTAACTATATTTAATCAAAATTAAACAGTTCAAATAAAAAAAATATTACCCTATAAATTGTCTGAACTACCTGATCGGATAACTATAGGCTATGTTTGGTATTAAGGTGCGTGTGCCAGAATTACAGTACAATAGATCATCGTGATTCTGACACAAGTACTGTAATACCAAAATTTATATATTTTGATTGTAGAATTGCAATTTTGAGTACATAGAATTTGAATATCTGTCTTTATTAACAATTGAAGTACTAGGGAATTCAAACTATATTATGGAGAAGTGGTAAAGCATTTTCTATATTATGCTTATATTTGTCAAAAAAAAAAACTCTTAAAATAACAGTAACTGTTTAACTTTTCCATTCCTTATGTGAGAATCCAAACAATATATAGAAACATATTTGAGCTGAAAAAATAAAGCTAAAAGTAGGTAGCCAACATGAGGTGGAAGAAAGAACCATGATTTAAAAATACAATGTAAATTTATTCCATATGCTATGCTACTACTAATATAAAATTGGGCACTAACGACACGCTTGAGTAGAAGATTCGTCATAATTGTATTGGTGTGAATGCGCATTACACAAGCAATCAATGACCCATCAAATATTTTTCATTTTTAAATAAACCATTGAAAAGCAAGGTACCTAGCATAACAATAAATTTTTGTCCATAATCCAAAATAAACAAATCTCATTTATTGATAATGACTCCCTCTTCTGTCGTATTAGGGAATATTTTCAAAGACATTAACCAATTTTATACTAAGAACTATTCATAATAAGACATCAAGTTAAGCACTTAAGCATAATAATCTTTGTATAACAAAGTGATAATCAAACCTTCAAGCTTCAAAGTTCTATAACAAAAGTCTTTGTGCTAATTACTACATCTTTATTTTTTTTGTTTTCTTTTTTCCAACAAAAATAAAAATCACAAAGAAAATGAAAGTAGATAAGCATCCAAAGAAAATCAATACCACTAAAAGACAAGAGTATCATGTCTTTGTCAAAGCTTAGCTGTTCATGTATACTAGTCAAGATATAAAGAAAAATGATATTAGTATACTTCAATATTTATGAGATGATTAAATGGAATAAGAAGGTAGAATGGGATAGAATAGAATAAAATGGAATAAAGTTATATGTTTTTTGAATATTTTTCAATGAAGCTTTTTGCTAAAAGGAAAAAAGAGTACTCCATCTTATAGCCTCAAACTAAAGAGGAATAAAAGCATTTTTTATGGAATAAATACAATTCAATGTATTGTTTCATGGAATAAATGCATTTCACCAAGTTTATCACATTGTACTTTTTTTTATTGGTAAACTTTTTGATCAAATAAGACCACACAAAGACCAAATTATTTCTTCAAGAGATTTAAGTTACCACATTTTTAAATTTACTATTTTGCTCACAATTACATGAATGTATCCAAACATAAAATCATTTGACTTTCGGTTTAACTTTTATTAAAATCAATTTTACATAATCAAATTACTCAACCTCAATTTTGTTTGTCCGTCGTAAAACCAAACATATGCATAGTGTATACTACCTCCGTACCAAAATATATGTCGTTTTGACCATATCACACAAATTAAGAAATGTAATTATTGTTGTATGGAAAAGGTAAACTATGGGTTAGTTTACAAGATTATCCCTCATTAATGGTGTTGTGAATTCTGCAAATTTCAACAATTGGTATGTGAGAGATAAATTATAGAATTGAAAGAAGAAAGAGAAATAATTAATTAAGGGTATAAGAGGAAAAAGAGCATTAAATACTTCATTGGTAATGTAAAACAACATATATTGTGGTACAATTTTTTTCTCAAAACGACATATATTTTAATACGGAGGGAGTATTTAATATCATAGCAGATATATCAAAATTACATGGTAAGTCATCCTGATTTTGTAGAAACTACAAATGACAGCTTCTGCAAAATCACAATAAATTATTGTGTTATGATTCTGACTGACGTATCTACGGTAATATCAAACTTGGCTTAACCAAACTGTTGCTTGAAGAAGGAGAAATTGGTGATTCAAACTCGTGCTAATTACTCTTCTGTGAAAGCTTCTGATGTCCTTTTGGTGGATGGGATTTGACTTTAAGGTAATGAATGAACAAGGACTAAGGATTGTCCTCCTTGTCTACCCACCCCTGTCTGTCATGTTCCATTATTCCTTCCTTTGTAACAGATGACTAAAGCATATAAGCAATGCAATGACAAGAAAAGCTTCTCTTTTCACCATTGGACATTTGGTGTCAATCTTTTCAACTGAATCTTATGTTGGACCTATAACTGACATCTAAAGAGTGGAAGAAAAACCATAGAATAATTCATATTCATATGCAGCTTCATCATTTTAACCACTGTTCCTTCTTTCTACACTGTAAAGTTTTGTGGTGGAAAAGCCGATCGAGCGTCTCAATGGGTAATGGCCGTGAAAAAGGAGAAGCTAGAAAACATAGCTTTAATGTTGATGCGGTTTTCTGCAATTTTGCTAAACATAACGCCATATTTTCATCGCATGAACTTGCCTCGTACGAGTATCTAACATGAGTGATTTGTGTGCATTGTGTAAGGGTTGTAAATTCCGAAGTAGCAACTAACAAGTTCCATTCCTACTTAAAAAAACTCGTCTGCTATAACCTAACTCACACTACCAACCAGATATTATGGCGCAATTCCCAAACATCTTAATCAATGCAACTTTTACTTGAACAGAAAGGCTAATAAGTAACAAACCACACTATTATGCCTTCATTCTAATAGAAAATTAAGTCAATAACAAAAATGTGTTAATAGAAAAATATTTAACATTTCTCTAACTACAATTCATCAGCAAAATGCAAATACACATATGAAACTTTCATGTCAAGAAATTGAAGGGGGGAAAAAGAACAGGACAGAACATAGAATACTGCAACAATAGCAATTTGGACAAAAATATAACTAAAAAGCAAACAAACAAGACATTTATATTACTATATAACAAACAAGTTCACAACAAGATGGGCTATACTCAAAAGTTCCCACTCTATATAATAGTTATACAACATAAAAACACTCACTTAATCAAATTGATCAGCCAAGCCCTATCTTGTATCTCCCCTCCTGCTTTCGAGGTCGAACAAGTGAAATGGAGTAAACCTTCGTATACGGTGGTTCAGCCAAACCCCGTAAACGAGCCAAACTTCGGTTACCTCAGACGCCTGAAATCGGTGCTACCCTTCAAAAGATATAGGCAGATAACAGGAAGAAATAGTCCAGCAGTTACAGAAAGCTCAGATTTACCACCATAGATGTTAAAACAGTGAGTAAATGAGTAATGCTACATAATATATTATAACTACACACCACCACTATTAAGTAGGGACATAAAAAATACAAGTCAGGCTTTTAGTCATGTATGGTTAAGTAGTAGTCGTCGTAATATATCAACAGTTAGGATGCACGAAGGTGTTTATCTCATTCATGAGGCAATAGAAATGATCATTATTAGGCAAGAAGTAGAAACCAATAGTAGCTTCCTTTAGGTAAAGAAGTTTAACATCATGGTCATAATTCTTGAGACCTTCAACATATTCCAATTGCCAATCTTGTAGAAGATCCAAACCAGCCACACATACAAGACTTTTAGGGAACTTAAGTCCTTTGAGGCTTTTACCTTTAGGTCCAAATGGATTACAAGCATGGTGATCTCTATCTTCCCCTTCAGGTAGAAAAGCTCTCCAATACCAATCGCGATCTTGCAACTTCACGAAATACTTTCCATCAAGTTTCTTCTCCGATTCCGTACGCTTCTCCCCACCAAAAAGTGGATGGAGAAGAATATTTCCTAGTACCTCGACATTTTCCTCAGCAGCCCTCACCGCCACATGATGAGCAATGTTACCACCGGAACTATCGCCAGCCATGTAAACATAAACCTTAGAATCCTTTCCACTTTGAAGCCATGTCCTTGATTTAACCCAATTGAGAGCGTTCCAACCGTCTTCGTAAGCACACGGATACCGATGTTCGGGTGATCGCCTGTAGTTTACAGACACAACAACTGCCTTACACATGCTCACGAGGCGACGGCAGAAAGTGTCGTAGATAGCACTATTAGCAGAGGAATGAGAGAAGCTTCCACCATGGAAGAAGAGTATGACAGGTACAATCTCGGTGGTGCTCAAGGGCTTTTCAAGCTCTATAATGCTGCAAGTAGTAAGATTCTCAGGAGCAGGTTGATAAACCCTACTGAAAAGTCCGGTATTTCGATCAACATGATCGAAAGAAAATACTCCATCAACTGGAATTGTATTAGCTGGGACCTTGCGGTCAAGGAACTCAGCTAACTCTCTATTGAATGTTCCATCGGCGCGCCTTAGTAGATTGTAAGCAAGCTTGAAATTGGAGATAAGCACCCAAGTATTGAGAGGAACAACACTCTACAAACATAGTAACATGTTATTAGAACCTTGTCCAATATGAACTATACATTTCATATAACACTAGTTCTCCTAAATGAAAAAACAAATCCAGTAATCAAAGGTTAAGCATATGAACTATGTTGTTAGAATAGAACCTTATCCGTATGAACTATGCATTTCATTTAACACTGTATTATAGCACTTTAAACAGAAATTTCTAATCAAAGCTCATAGCCTTAGAAAAGCAAGAAATTATTGAAAAAGGGGGTTATAAAAGAGAGTATAAGCCAGAAAGAACCATAGAAATCATATGAAAAAGGGGATAATTTTTAAGTTTGGACAGAAAATCAAACAGAAATTTACCAACTTACCAGAACAAGAAACCCAAGAGGCCTACATGTAAGAAAAAAATAAAAAGTACAAAAAATAAAATTGAAAGAACCCTATAATAATAGGGACCATCATTATCAACAAAACCCAGAAAGGATATAAAAAAAAAACAAAGAGACAACACTCTCTTTAACTCAGAGATTTTCCCAAACAAATATGCAATCTTTCCTACCCAATTGATGTTAAAGATTAAAACTTTTCCCCTTCAACAACAAAACCCAACATCAAAAACATCAAAAATCACTTCCAAAAAAGAAGAAAAGAAGAAAAACACAAAATAGACAATGCTAGAATCAAACAAAGTAAGAAAGTTATACCTTAGATTCATTAAGGTTGACTTCATTACTTCCAGCCATGTCTGTTTGTGATTGTGTTGTGTTTAAAGGAGAATGAATGATTGAAAAACCAAAACTAAATCGAAAGAAAGAAGCTTAAAAAGTAACAGTGATGATCCTTGTTTGTTCCTTAGAGAAAGAAAAAGACCGACTTTTTATGCCGCCTCATAATACTAATAATTAATTAAAAATGATAATTAATTAGTGATTAGAAAAATGGAAAAATGAAAGATGAAAGAAGAGATGATGTGGGTTTAACTTTAAGGTGAGAGTGAAGAAGAAATGAAATGGAGGAAGAGATCAAGATGATGATTCATTCAGACACATTCATTCATTGATTCATTGAGTGATTTGAATGAGATAGTAGTATGTATATGATGATGAGGTGTGAGTGAATGAATGAGGAAGATAGATAAGAAAGAGTGGTGAAGAAGAGAGAGAAAGGACAGGTGTAGAGAGAGAGAGAGAGAGAGAGAGAGAGTATAGTCAAAGAAACGGAGGGAGGGAGGACGGAGGGAGAGAGAGAGAGAGATGTAAACGGGGAGGGGAGAGACAGACAATAGAGACGACAAAGCTGGCGGCCGAATTCAACTGTTCATATTGGGTCCCTCTTTTCTTTTCTTTTCTTTTTTCCTATAGAGGAAAATATTTTTCATTTTCAATTTATAATTACTTTTTTTTTTTTTTTGACAAATTATAATTACTTTTATTTATATTTGGGTAAAATATTTTTTTGGTCCCTATAAATATATCAAATTTTGTTTTTAGTCCCTCTAAAATTTTTCTTCGACTTTTAGTCCCTATAAAATTTTCTATTTTCACTTTTAGTCTCTTCTTCTAAGTAAACTCATATGTATGATTCATATTTTTAAATAAAATTTTGCATAAAAATTTATAAAATTATATTAATCTCTCTAAAAAAAATTAGAATTTTTTAACAAAATATGAATTTAATATGATTTTTGACATTTTTTGTGGTTAAAAATTCATAATTAATTTATGTTTTGTTAAAAAATTCCAATTCTTTTATAGTGAGATTTTCATAATATTGTTCAAATTTTTGCATAATTTTATTAAAAAAATACAAAGTTACACATGAGTTGAATTAAAAATAGGGACTAAAAGTGGTGATTGAAAATTTTACAGGGACTAAAAATTGAAGAAATTTTTTTGAGGGATTAAAAATAAAATTTGGTATATTTATAGGGACCAAAAACATATTTAACCCTTTATATTTATTTATGATTTTTTAAAATAAACAAACTTATTTCATTTCATAAAGTAGGTGAGATACCGAACGTTGGTTGATTCAATAGTAATTTAGTATGATAGATTATGGTTCAATTTCTACAGCTGTGATTAAGAAGAGACTGAAATTATTTGACATCAAAACTGATCCTCGAATTAGATTAATCTAATTGTAAAAATTAAAAAAAATACTCCACATTTGTGATACGGAATAAAATCAAATAATTAAGATCTAGCACGCTTTAACAAAAGTGTGAGCAAGATTAGTTTGTCTTTGTTTGTCTCTTAGACAAACTAATCTTATAATTTTGATAAACATTTAAAATAGTTTTGCTACAACATATAATTATTGAGCCAAATTCTATAACATCAAATAGATTTTTATTGATGGTATCCAATCACTGTTTTACAATTAAGTTCGATGGTAATTTGTTTTAATTTCTTTTCTTGTAACCACATTATAGCTTCTTTGAAACCTACAATATTTGCTTCTTTAGAAAAAGAAAACTGTCGTTTGTAAATGGTTTTTGTTCAGGTAAATTCGTCTCTACTATTATGGATACACATATTGATTCAGTAACTATTACTATGTTAGAATAATATATTTATTTATGATAAAAAAAATTGGTGTATTGATTTTATTTAAGAGTGAATTAAATGTAAAAATAAATATTTTCTATATTTTTTAATCAATTATGATGGCATTATAAAATTAAACATCAATTTAAATTTATGCCTTTGAATGAATTTCACTAATAAAAAAGAAAGAAGAAGAAGCCATGCGTGAATGAAATAATATTTTGACAAAAATGAATGAATCAAGATTATTTTTTAATTTGAAACGAGTTTATTTTATATTTGTATATTGTTTTGTCTGTATGGTTGTGTATTTGAGAGAGAAATGACTTGTGACGTACGAGTTTGTGTACAGCAGAAGCTTTCTTGTTCTTGTTCTTGTTGAGAGCCATGGACAACCCCGTTTTGGACTTGTTAACAATATTATTATGTCTTAAAGTTAACCTTTTTTTCTTTTGTTTTTGTCTTCCTAATTCAACAAAATATTGATGGTCCAAAAAATTCCACAAAATATTAAGTTTTGTTTTTCCACATTTATCATAACGGAAATTGCTTTTTACGACACGTTATTTATTGCTTTTAGAACTAAATAAAATAAATGAAGTTTTCATAATTATAAGAGGTTATTATTGATTTGTGGTGATGTCAGAAAACTATCTTTATCATTTCACTTTAATCTACTTTTCCTCTTATCATTATTATTATTATAAGTAAAAAAATATTTTAAATTTTTTTCACTATTATAAATAAAAGTAAACTATTTTTAAAATAATTAATACTACTATTTTAAATATACTCTTACTTAATTCTATTATTTTTAGATAATTATTTCATTTTATGCTTTGATACTTGTGATTTAAAAGGACAATACAGTAAATTTAACATATGTCTTACATAAAATCAAGAAAATTAACTACTCTTAACTAAATTTCTTAAACACTGCGTAAGTAATTCTTTTTGTTTGTAATAGTGACCGGAGGGATAGAGGTCTACACGTATTGGGCATATCCACTTGATCAGGTCAAATACAGCTAATCCAACCCAAAAAAAATAGATTGGTTCCGGCAATTAGGTGGATATGAATTTCAAAATGAAAAATTCATTAAAAAAAAGGGGTTTGGGTAAAACGAGACCCAACCCATAAAATCCATTGGCTCACTATTTTATTGCCCGTTTGGCCCGGCTTATTTTCTACTTTTCTGTTTTGCTTAAGCGAAATAGAGAAGTATAAAATTGAATTTAGCCATATTTCTCCTTAAAAGTATTATAGAAATAAAGTAAAGAAGTAAAAAATAAAAAGAAGTAGAGTCAAACACAATTTTTTCCTTCTTTACTATTTTTAAGGAGAAGAAAAAAAGGAGAAAATAAGCCGGGTCAAACAGGGCCTTAGTAGTGTTATGACTTTTTTAAATATTTTTTCATATAAACATGAAATGTTTTGCTTTTATTATTTGATCATTAAAAGAGAAATTCCTAAAGTCCAACATAGAAAATTCTAAAACAAGTGGTATGCATGTATGTTTCAAACGAAAAACGAATTATTCTTCATTACTTTACCCTTTAAAACATTATCTGATCATCGCTAGATTAGAGGCACCTCGACGGGTGGGATAGCTGACCCAAGGATTTAAAGTTGCTCCATACCCAAGGTGATGATCGAACCCTTGACCCTTGGTTAAGGGAGGATGAGCATCAACCGCTCAACCACACTCATTGGGTTATTTGTATCCATATTTTAACATAAGATGAATTATTTATGAATTTTTAAACACAAAAACTAAAAAATTCATATTAAATTTATCTATTGGTAAAAAAAATTTCAACCTTTGTTATATAGATCCCTGTGATGTATTAAACATGTTAGTGAAAAAAATTTAAAATAATATACTCGAGTTGAATAAAAAACAAGACTAAAAATCATAATAAAAAATAGTTAAGAGACAAAAATTTGTTCATAAGTTTTATAATAAAAATGATATTTAATATATTTATAAGAAATAAAACATATTTAACCCTGATAAATATTTACTTTACATCATTTATTTTACTTTTTTGTGAATATGACTAAATAGTAAATACAATTTCTTGATCACTTACACTTAGGGGTGGTAAAAGTGTTTGACCCGCCGAGCCGATCTGTTTAATTCGATAATTTTGACGGGCTAAGTCAAAGTTTTGAATTCGATTTTTCTATGAGGCCCGTCTTGCTTGGCTCGTAAAAAAAACAAGTCGGGGTAAGGCTGGGGCGGGCCAGCTCGTTTAACTCCCTTTTTATTTTTATTTTAACATTTACATAAAATTTATTAAAAAAATAAGTGACTTGATCTAATTCTATAAGAACATTTTATTTAAGAAACTTTAGTTTTTTCTACTTATTCACACAAAAATTGTTTTCGTCGTCGCTCTATATGATTTTTTATATTAATTATATCGAATTTGTTAATTATGTTGCTATATTTGTTAATAATGTATTTCCTCCGTTCCAAAATGTAAGAGAAAAAATAAAAATCACACTTATTAAGAAAAAGTAAAATATAATGATTGAATGTAAAATTTTTAATAAAAGTGTTACTTGAAAAAATGTATAAACAATTTTAGTTTGTTATTGATTATGGAAAAGGTAAGAGAGAGAATGGACTTTTCTTGGAAATGTAAAAATTTGTGTTTTTCTCTTATATTTTGGGACAAAAGTTTGAATTTTTTCTCTTACATTTTGGGATGGAGAGAGTATTTGGCTTATAAGTTTGAATTTCTTACAAATTTAGTTGATTCTTATAAAAACAAAAAAAAACATCAATATTCAATATAATTTTTGTAATATAAACACCGTAAAAAAACAAACAAATTAACAGAATTGAGTTTTAAACTTGATTATCTAAATTAACTCGATTCATCTCATCTTATTTTAAACAGATTTAAGCTAGACTAACCTAAACGAGCGGACATACTCGTTTTGCCACCCGCCCACACCTATCATCTAAGAATATGTCACGCAATAGATATGGAAGTACTAGTGAGAAACAGAGTAGGGGCAAAAGTTGTATGTATGTATCTATGTGGAAAAGGGAGCAGCCAGAAGAAGACAAACTAGTTTATCAGCGTGCGGCCGACGCCAAGCACGTGTCGACAAAGGGTGAAGTCTCAACGTTTTTCCGTTTTGCCAAACGCACCCTCCTTTTTTTAAATTACTCAAATACCCTCCCCATTCTCACTGTTTCCCCGAAATGCCACTGACCATGACAGATGTTTTGTCCGTTACTGAATACGCGTGACGGCATGTTTTTTGTCAGATTCTGAATAATACAACAAGCAACCTTTTATTTTTCGTTTTCTTTGGGAGTGTTACTTTTTTTCGTTAGCATCATTTTCAAATTAAAATATTTTAATAAGGTTTTGTAGTATTTGAACAACATTATGATTTTTCTGAAATTTTAATGGTTAATTTAGTTTATTAAAATAAAAATACAAACAAAAATAAATCATTTCTATCATTTAAAATATACTTTTTAAAAAAATTATATTGGGTATATACAATTCTGCAAAAAGATGGAGTACATTGTGACCAACAAAATATAATAAGCTTGTGAAATTTTCACTCCTACTCTAAACATTTTTCACTAATAGTAATATTGTGTTTGGTTTGAGAGAAATAAAAATATGAAAATGAATGTTGTATTTAAATTAATTTTAGTCTAAATATATTTACTAATTTTTCAACCAAACACGCTATAAAGAAAATCTCATAACACTACTACGATATTTCTTAATCATGAGAGAAACAATCAATCTCTTTTAGACATGACTCAGATTTATCCGGCGAAAAATAAATGAAGATATGTTATAACCCGACCTCAAGTCTACATCTCCGAGAGATTGTTTGCTTTGCGGTTAATCCGTCACAGTTTTGTCCTTTATAAGCGTTTCGGTAAATTGAGGAGTGTAGCGTGTTATATATAAACAATCGTTAGACTTAAGTTCCAAGCGATCGATGTGAAACTTAAGATGATGAACTAGAACACAATCAACTAAGGCTCCATAATCTTAAATCCTAGCTACAAGTGTAATTATGTTGAAGAAAAATAGAAAAGTGAAAAATAAAAATAGAGAAACCAATAAATATATTTAGACTAAAAAATTCAAATATATTCATTAATTTTTTGTATTTTTAATCTTTTCCTCTCTATTCTTCTTCAACCAAACACACCATAAATCTTTCAACACCCATAACTCAGCCAAACACGTACAAATATTTCACAAAACCCACTTAACAATTTACCATTGACGATGTTTGGAATAATACCACCACACCATATACTAGCTTTTTACAAGCTCTATATGTATATATATATTTAACCATGTTGACTTGGTAATACTAATACTCCTCAGCACGCCTCGTTACATCATGAATTGAACTGGTTGCACCGGTAGAGAAAAATAATACTATGAACTAAGAATTTTTTGGGTGATATTCTCTTATGAATGGCATTACTCATTACTTCATAGTTTTAATTAAATAGATTTCTTTTTTAACAAAGCCGTAATAAGTAGAGGTAAAAATTAAGATTGATAATTTTTTTTGGAGAAAGTATTATTATTATTATTATTATTATTAGTAAGATTTATGATTAAAAATTGTCGTATTGGCTTATTGGGTGGAACCGGTACCATTGCATCTATCTTGCTCACCGTGCACTACAAACAAGTGGCAGAGTTATGAAGCACCCGTTTATGAAATGGGTCCAACTAAAATGTGTACATAATCACAAAAACAAGCTTGTACGATGATCAAGGGACCCTTTTTGATTGTGAGTGTAGTAGTGTGTATTTCCAACTTGTTCTAGTGTGATCAATCATTAATCACATTTTTTGTTTCTCTTTTCACGATTGATTAAGATTTAAGACCCACCACTCTAGTGGATCACCGCCGTCTGTTTTGCATGATGGCCTATTATTGCTCATGACAAATAACAAAACAATCAATATTGGTATGATGCAATTATTATTTTCAATCGTCCAATTTCAATTAAATGGTCAAGATTGTCTAAATTAATGGATGAAATGAAGTAAAGTGTTAAATTTCAACTGATCTCAGTTCTTGCTAATTTTTATGTTAAGATTGATTTATACTAAAATTGTGTCTAGTTTTAATTGAATCTTCGGGTACTAAAAGGTGAAATTGGATCCAGTAGAATAGATCAAGAGGTAAGAATTCAGGGATATAGGTTGGGTAGGAGGAGATCCAGAGATCAAAAATAAAACCATACTTTTCAATCTAACTGAGACGCATTATATTTTCTATAAAAACAAAACCATAACTGATTAACGCTAAATCGGACAATCTCTCAGAAATGTGGCCATGAGGTCGGATCAGAACACTGACATTGTTTGAAGGAAAAAAATCCGCACATGCTCATGGATTGTCACCCTCTAACCTTTAACTTGGGGTCGAAGATGTAGAGTAAAAGTCGAATCAAAAGAGTTATGAGGAAAAAAATAAAATATGATGATGAATATTGTTCCGAACAGAACTCATATTTATCCGTGGCGGATAAATGAGGGTATGTTCTGACCTGACCTAAAGTCCACATTTCCGAGAGATTGTCCGCTTTGAGGTTAATCCGTCACAGTTTTGTCCTTTGTAGAAAAGACGCCTCAGTTGGTTTGAAGAGTGTGACATGTTGTATATAAACTTACGTTAGCCTCGAGTTCCAAGCGATGTGATTTGAGTGAGAAGCATATATAGAGGTAGAAGATAAACTACCTGGTCATTGCAGAGAATGAAATAATATACTCAAGAGTTAGGCCAAGACTATTGACGAGGAGGGAAAAAATTCATCCCTACCATCAATGACTATCGAGATTTTGACTTGTAAATATTCACCATTACAATTTCGTAACAGTGTATAGACTCTGAGTAACGCGAAGTGTTGGGCTTACGTCATGGCGGACGTGCTCGACCTAGTGTAGTTTTGGGCTGATTATTGTCAGTTTCAGTCCATAACAGATATGAAGATAGGCACGCGGAAATGAATATGAAAATATGGAGTTTTTAATTTTTTATTTTTGTGGGAATTGTGGGATACTTTATTTGTCACAAATAATCAAATGGGAATGGAGATAGTCGTAGTGTACCAATTCCATGCTGTAATAGATTCTTGGATTTGGACTCTTTGCTTGATCAAGTTCATGCAACACGTGTTTGGTGTTTTATGTTTTACTACCATATTCTTCTACTTTTATTTTTTAGTTTTTCCTTGTAAATAATTTTTATTTTTCCCTTGTAAATTAATAATCAAAATTAAGTTGATTAGAGCTTACTCAAGTTTTTTTTTTTTTGTCAGGTAGCCTAGCGGCTTGAAAATCACCTTTTAAACGTGAATAAGTGGGCATACCGGGTTCGAACTCCGGTCCCTGCATAAATGTGCATAATGTCCAACCAATTGAGCTAAGCTCATGGGACTAGAGCTTACTCAAGTTAGTAGTGGTTTCCGGCACTTTCTCGTTGAAATTTATGTTTTCTTTTTGTTGCTTTTTTCCATTTTACCTTTCTTTTGCTTGCTTTTTATGTCTTAATTTACTTAATTCATTATATGAAAGCCTTGTATCTTCCTTCATTGGTTTTAAACCTTAGATTCAGCAAAACTTAAATTTTATTTATTATTTTATAATGTATTATAAATTAATATTTTATTTTAAAAAAGTTAACTAGTCAATCAACATATCTATTTCCTTTACGCCAAATATATTTAATCTGCACTTGTTAGCTCATTGCATTTTTCTGTAACCTTGTCGATTAACACTTTTAAATTATTATCAATTTTAAGACAAGTAACCCCCTGTTTTTGAGCCAAATCTATACCGAGATATTCAAATTAATAGTTTTTCAATTATGTTTTTTACTGTTTTATTTGTTAGTATTACACCTATTGTTTGGAAAAATTGTTCTCTTCAATAAACAATTAAGAATATTGTTTGAACTTTCAAATTGACGACGTACAAATATAAATAACGGAACCAAACTATTTATGAAAATACTGACAATATTTGAAAGACAATGGATGAGTATTAATACTAAGGCAAGTACAAGTTGTGTAACCAAAAACAAAATTAAGTAGAAGTTGTTTATAAATTTAATTTCACGTAGAAAATACTAAAATTGTTATGAATGAAATTTAAACTTTAATTAATTCTTCTATTTTATGTATACAAATTTTGAATAATTTATCATTTCATCTATATACAAAATAAAAAAAAATTAAGTACAAGTTGGTAATAGTGACGAAAACTTTTTTGAATTAATCCAACTACAATAATGAATCTTGCTATCACTTGGTAATAAGTGTAAGCTCACCAACAAAGTTACTTTCATTTATGATAAAATCCACAATAAACATATACGACAAAGGCAATTCATATGCCTTCTTTATGTGTGTGATTAATCAATAGGGATGAAACATTTGTATTAAATTTTTTTGTAAAAAATATAGAGCAAGCAAGATAAAAAAAAACTACAATAGTCAATAAATAATGCATGAAAGTATTCTTCTAGCTATTTTTGATTATATATATTTTATGTCACCTCAACTCAAAGAAAAAATTAAAAGTAAATAAAATAGTTTGTCCTAACTTGGTCGGGTGCACTTGTGAATTCTTTTACATATTTTACTATTGATTCTTTCCTCAAGTAAGAATAGTCTTTACAACAAATGTTCTTATCTTATGGATATGGCTCACCACCAAAAGGCTAAAACCATTAATATTTGTATATAATTATATATGTTCATGCACCACCTATTGTAGGGTTGGTTATATAAATTTATATGTATAATAGTACAAATACAATATGGTGACTAAAAGGAAAGGAACATCTTAGTCAAGTAAAATAAATAAAAGCACAGCGTGCATTTATGTATTTGGCTGGATGTGTTGTCTTATAGTATGGAATCGGTGGCTATACATGTGCCACACACACTCTAATAATATACCAAACAATTTTGACGTGTTGCTTACTACTTCCTTCTTTAATTCATTTCCTTCCCTTTTCTACTTACCCTCTTTTTTTCTTCATTTTTTCTCACCATCCTCATTTCTAACCCTAGTAAGAGTTCGGCCGAAAGATAAATAAAATATATTAATTTATAACATTTTAACAAAATGGATCTGAATTGTCTCCAATTATTTAATTATTACATGTAATTATGTAATCATAAAGATTGTGATCGTCATAATCTAAATCAAACAATCTAGATTATGATGATTAAATAATTTTCAAATTTGAAATCAAGATTAAATGGTCACGAACTCTCTAACTATGTGATTGCGTATGGTCGATTTGTAACTCGAGATAATTGGAATTCTGCATAGTCATGTGTCATCGTAATTTTGTCAAACATATAAAAAACAATTTGGTTATTGTTTTTGGTAATAAATGGATTTTCTTGTGACACAAGAAGTACAAATAATTACTAGTAGTAGTAAAATAAAAAGCTTAAAGAGATGGATGTATAACGTGCGGGGCAGCATAATGTTTGGAGTTTAGTGCATTAGGTCAACAACTAGGAACAACTTTTGTCATGTTGTGCCGATTGGTTGAATCCCACCAAATGGAAAAGAGTTCATTTATACATGCTTGTCTCTGTTCAATCATCAGCTACGTACCTAGCTAGAATTAGAATAGATAGATCATCATCATTATCATCATCATCAAAGAGAGAGCTTTGTGATTTGTAATAATAATGCTAATGTGACACACAAAACCAAAACCGTCTAACTAAATCCGCGTGTCATATTGGATTATTATCTCTCCCTCCACTTGTTTCATTCATTGGACTATCTTTTGTTTGTTTTTACTGTTAGATGTTAGATGTTAGATGCATGTTAGATTGTGTTTGGTAAAAATTGTTTATACTACTACTAGATGATTGACAGTAGTAATTTATAACTGAGGGTTGATGGATGTCTTATGATTGAAAAATAAAAGATGATAAGTTAATTGAAGTGTTTTAATATAATTATTGATTAAATTGATTTATAAATATGAAGTGATATAAAAAATATATATTTAATTGTTTTTAACTAAAATGATAAGGGTAAAGTTGGAGAAAAAAATAATAATCTAAAGTTGGAGAAAAAATAATAATGATAGGGGTAAAAAATATATGTTTAATTAATTGTTTTTAACTAAAAACTACTCTCTCCGTACCAAAATATAAATCTTTTTTATTAGAAAATTGCTATTTGTATCCCGACACAGGTGTCATGCACTCCACTCACTCATATACACACCTTGTTAATGTGTATGTACTTACATGTTAAGAGGAAAACTTGTATTGAAAAAAAATATAATGTTTTAAATTAAAAAATTAAATGCACTATTTTTAAAATAAAAATTTATGTCTTTTAACATATATATGTTCTACAAGCACATGTTAACAATTTTTTTTTAAACATATCGAGAAAATTAACACATGCCTTAAAAAGTTTAATAATGAAATATTTGTCTCTACAATATAAAAAATGTATTTTCAACTTTATAAAAGTTAAAATTTTACTTCTTTCAATATGCTATTTACTTTAGACCCATAAGATACACAGTAACAAGACCTAAAAATATAAATATGGTAAAAGAAAATTATAATGTGTAAATATTGCATGCTCTTTTTTTAAATACTTTCAAATTATTTAATTCTTTAACTTATACTACATCAAGTCATTAGTTGGCATTTTGCATATTTATATTACTTGGACGTTTGAACAGGAAAATAAGAAAGTATTATTTGGACATTTGAACAGAAAAAATAATATTTTTTACACACTTGGTCTCTGTTATTGACATTGTCAATTACTATTTCATTATTTTATTTTGTTCAATTGGTGGACCATCATCTTAATATTTTTTTTTGTTTATTTGAAGTTAGTTTTATAAGATGATTTAAAAATACACAAAAGTTTCCGTGGCCATAAAATAAGAGGAACTACAAAATCATAGTTAAATACGAAGGAAAATAGTTACAGTAAAGTAGCGGAATTTCAAAAAAAAATTTAGAGATCTTTATGAAAAGGCATGATCATGTGTTTAGGGTTTTACCTCTTGAAGAGCATAACCCTTTGAATCACGAACAAGATGATCACGAACGTTGAAGGTTGAGCAGCAACGTCTCTATCTAGTCCACACAAACAACTTTTCTTCAATCCAAGTGCTAGCTTATGAATGAAGAACCTTTGTGAGAGAGATCTTTAGAGAAATAATTTTAGGATTCAAGTAACCCTAAAATTCTTATGAATTCTCTTGTGTTTTTAAAGCTTTTGCACAATACTCTATTTATAGAGTTTCTTATCTTGCTCTCCAAAATAAAAACTTATCTTGAGCAAAAAGCCTAATAAGCCTACTAGGGCGTGCGCCCCATGAGTTATCATACTCATGTGTGTACGCGCCCACCATACTTTACGGTGTACTGTTTATCGTTTATTTTGTGATACCTTATCACAATGCATATTTCTCTCAAGTGTACCGTACCTTACGGTGTCCTCAATCTCACACTATATCGTCCTTATGTGTGTGACCCTATAAGTTTCCGTAACGTTGTCAATAATATTAAATCTACTATTTAATATTATAAACATTGAGAGGTTTCTAACAATACATCAATGCTACCCAAATTACGAAATGTTTATGTGATCTTAACAAAACATTCAGTGATAATATTAGTCGTGTATAACTACCCCTTTGCCCTTATGTCTATATTGAACACAAGACATAGACTGTGTCATCCTTGTCCAGTTCAATATTGGGCCCATAGACATATATCCTGTTATGTAGGATTGACAAATTCCATCTAGGTCACTACTGTTCCTCAGCATGCTTTGCACAAGTACCCATTTACTGCCTTTATGATTATCCAGTTACGGACAATGTTGGATCAGTGATAAAGCACTTGACGCTACATCTAGGGTACATAGTGATTTCAGGTCGAAGGGTGATTTACACCATTATCACCATGAGAGTAACTTATGACACATTACATAACATTCCATGTAGTACTCTCATAGCGGGTAAATCCAATATAAATATTAGGAGTAATATTTATATCTATGTCAAAACTTGATAACTCCTTATCCTATGATCCACGAGATGCGATCA
Organism: Trifolium dubium; assembly: GCA_951804385.1. Classification (NCBI taxonomy): domain Eukaryota; kingdom Viridiplantae; phylum Streptophyta; class Magnoliopsida; order Fabales; family Fabaceae; genus Trifolium; species Trifolium dubium. The sequence continues at coordinate 50,536,339 of OX638064.1, read as the reverse complement.
TCAGTCTGTCTTCATAATAGTCTTTATGCCTTAAGGTTATCCCACCTCACCTTAAAACTCAACTACAGATATTTCAAGAATAACGTCCTTATGTTTAATTTAATCTCATGATTAAGTCACACTTAATATTAAACGAACTATTTATTCTAGGAATTTCACTATTTTGTACTCTTACAAACACAATGAAAGAAATGCCTTATTTATATTCAAACTCCTAAAACAAATACTATGAAAATAGATTGGCTCTTAGGGCTTACTCCAACACAATATTCCTTCAAATCTAACAATAGCATTGTTCTTTTTTGGCAATCTAATTGTTAATAACCACTGCGAGTGTAAATCAGTTTAGAATTTTTTTTACTTAAACAATTTTTACCCTTAAAGTATGATTTATGAATTCTTCTATTGTTTACCTTTTTATATTCTAAAATAAATTAGTAGTATTAATAAAGGTATTTTATTTTGATTAAATTAACAAAGGTGTATTTAGAAAAGGAAGAATGCATCTAAATAGTCTTTTATTAAAAGACAATTTTTTTTATATAAGTCTTATATAACTACAAACGGAGGGAGTAGTAGAAACTAATAACATTTTTATATTTTTGATAAATATTTTATAATATTATTCCCAAACACATTTCTTATACCCAATTTTTCGTCTTTGCTTGATCATTTTTTATAAAAATAAATAAAAGGCTGACTCATCAAAAATAAAATAAAGGCTTTATTGCTTTACTTTAGCTTGTTGTTTTTTAATAAGAAAAAAACTTTCTTTTTTTATAAAACGAGATTTGCAAATATTTGTCTTGGGCCGTGGTGGCATGAGTTGCCGTGGCTGTATGTGCATGTCGATTGTCGAGTGAGGGGCTTTGCAATTTACACTCCCCAAATTATATTGTGAGTAGCATTTTCTACCCTAATATAAAAAATGTTAGTTTCAAAACAATATCTACCTTTTTTGTATTTTTAATTAGTGCATGAGGTACACTAGTTAGCACGACCATACATTAATTTAAACACATTTCACTGTAATTAAATATTAGCCGTGGCTTGTCAAAAAAAAAATTAGCCGTGGCCACTTCTTTAAGCACATTTACAAGATGAAAGTGCCGCGTTGCTAGCAAGTGGAACATCTTGCCCATTCGTTACTAGTATCGATGTGATCAATTTTTCAAAACGGCTCTTTAGGTCCTAAGTAGAAATGTGACAACAAATACAATGTCTTTGACGTCAATTTGATGAAAATCAATGGATGAAATTAGAGTAAAGTTTGATGTCAATAACTCAAACATTTGATGTTTGAAACATAATAAAACGCATGGGTAAAATGGTGTATGTTCTAGTGTTACATTGATACGGATTGAAAGATACTGTTTAGAACTCAGAGCGGAAGATAACTTCTGAACATATCTAAAGTATCTTCCGAGCAGTACTAAAAAGGCATTTTGCGAGTTTTGGAGGGCACATGACAATATACAGGGTCTAAAGAGTGATTTTTCCGACTCAAATCGAAATTAATCAAGAAAAACATCGAACTTGAAGACATTTGGATGTTCAATTACAACAATCTCATGCTTTTTTCACACTTCCTCCCACTTACATTTCAATGCATAATAATATTTATTAGATTACTTTATTCATTCATATTGATAATTGCAGTTCAAAAAAAAAATCATATTGATAATTATTGCATTCACTAGTTTCGTAGTCCTACAAGTTAAGCATAACAAAAATTCATATTCTAGTAAACTACCAAATTACTCATCATAAAGGAAATATTTAGATCCTTCAAACAACTGACGACTCATCATCTTAAATATCTTAGTAAACTATATTCAGACGACTTGAGTTTAGAGTTTAACATATTTGGAGTCTTCATATCCTACTGTTTGGAGTACTTCTAAAAACTTAAAGGACCCATATGTTACAAATGTAAAGCAGGACTTATGGATACATTTTGCCTAAATCTAAGAGCTTAAAACTCTATAAAAAAAACTAATAAACCTAAAAACTTAAAATTAATAATCTAGAACATAAAACTAATAAATCTATGATATAAAAGCTAAATACATGTAAGAGTAAAGCATACCTTGCAGGTTGCTTTGTGACAGACACAAAGGCATCTCCTAAATTATCATACAGAGTCACCAATGCAGCACCAGCCCAACAAAATCTACCACATGTAGCCAAAACCCTAAACAGGGGTAGATACTTTGCATCTAACACGCGTAAAACTCTTGTCGACGAAGATGGTGCTCCTAACCAACAACATCATATAAGCCCTAACATCACAGTCTGATCTACCATGATGAAACTGCATACGGGTAGACATCATATAGCCACTCCTACTAGCTATAATATCCACCTTGCTGTTGTCTACACTTATGCCTAACATTTTGATAAGACACTTCTAGCTATTCCTCGGCAAGCCTAGTAGCTCTTTCATCTTTGACACCTGGAGGTAGATTGTAGAAATCACCTCGAACTGGGAGATAAAGTAGGCAATGCACATCGTCAAGTGTAATTGTCATTTTACCCGATGTCACTGGGTGTCACCTCTCCACAAATGCAAATACAAGATGATCAACCATATTCAAACTTGTCCTCTCAAGGGGAGCCAATCCAAATGCATCCAATCAACCCATAATGATATCTAGATGGAGGATACTGTTCAGGTATGTATCCATCCACTCAACCTCTTTCTTAGCGAAGCTATCTTTAACTCCTTTTTAGGTTCGAAAAAAATGCTTTTAATACTCTGCCACATACTAAATATTATCCACCTGAGCGGGGTACCAATACCCATCCAACTAAGATGGGTACCTAAGCATTCACCAACTTAAAATACACTAACAATAAACAAAAATATTTTAATATTGATTAACACTTATTTTTGGGTCAAAAATCAAGTCTCTTTAATGTTGACTTGATGGAATAAAAGAGATGAAGCAAGAGTATGGTTTAGAGATTCGTGTAGGGTAGTTTGAAGAAAAAAACGTAACTGATTAGATTGGTATTGTTTTGTATATTATAGGAAGAATTCAGAATCTACATTCCGAAGTACAACAAACGGAAAATAGATTCCAATTTTTTCCCTCGGGAAAATAGATTTTGAAATATGTTGGAGGGCAAATCAAGAATTTTAGAGGGTCTAAGAGTAACATAAGAGGGTAAAGAGCAAAATTCCTGTGAGAAGGTGAGACAGCCAGTGCAGTAACAGGTAACTCAGACAAAAGTTCAAACATGCGAATAGTCTTGTTAACTTGGGGAAAGAAAACAATTGTTTGCATAACATGACAAATTTGTTGCAAATAAATACAGTATCTCAATTAATTAGTTCCAAAACCAAAGTTGCTCAAGAATTTTGATAATCTCGCTTAAAAATCTCAAATCATTTTACAGTTAAAAGAAACGTATGTAGGATCAATATTACTAATTGCTTGTTTAATACATAGTAGTGGGTTTGCCAAAATAGAGACCAGCCACCTCATTTTGTCAAGCTCAAAATGATACTAAGTAGTAAGTATGCAATAAGTAGTCGCTTCAACGTAATATGCATATAACTTTTATTGAAAAAACCAAATTGAAGCTGACCAACCAAGATTAATTCTTGGACATAGGACTTAAGTTTGGTACATAACCTAACATTATATTTGCAAATACAAGTGTTATTATTTAAACATCAAAATACAGACAACATATATGTTTATATTTCTTTATCTCTCTTTTATATTTTAAATATATTTAAAAAATACACAAGAAAATTAAAGAAAACTATATTCCACATCAAAATTTTATGTCAAAAAATCATATATCCACAAACAATCACCCAAAAAACAAGTCCTAAATACATCACAAATATGATCAAGCTTGTGCACAAGCCTAAATAAAAAAGTATTTGGACAAATACACATAAATATGAAAAAGAAAATGATCAATGAATTAAATTGTGAATATTTTAAGTAAATTATATACATTTTGATGTGAGTGTACCAAAATATTTTTTATTTAAGTTTGTTCCCGAGCAAATGTTGCTCTACAATGCTGACTTAGCTGAAACAATTCAAGATAAGACAAACATATCATTTGTCATCATTCATTATAAAGAATTGACTCATGGCTGCTGAGTATGACCTCATAATATTAGAAAATACTAAAAAATGATAATTGAAAATTGAAATTGCAACCACAGTATTTTTCTATTAAACCACTAATCAAATTGGTAAATAGTCTTCATATAAAGCCAAAACAAACGAGAAACAGAATATCAATTGAGTATATACACACAAGATGCTCTATTTTCACTTTCAGATAGTAAAAACAATAACAGTACAAAAGAATTATAAAATTGCACTGTGACAATCCAACTAGCCAGGAGGTTTTTTTAAATTGTAATTCCTTCCATCAGTATTCAGTGCCCAACGTTTTGCAAAAATGAATTAAAAAATGGAAAATGCTAAACAGTGCACCCGGGGCCGGGTGCAATGTTTAGCACGACCCTTAAAAAATTCATATTTTCTATCAAAAGTCATCTTCTACAAAATAAAAAACTCATAAAAAAAGATTATGCATGCTTACTTGTAATGGATGAACCGGTTCAAAGCTAACATCATCTACCATGTCAAAATATGTATGCGTTGAATCATCAAACAAGTTCCACAATAATGGCTGCTTGAATTGGTTCAAATTCACACCTTCTTTACCTTGTTTGTTTCCTGTCAAAGTCAATAGCAAAAGCATGAAAAGAAAAAACATCTATAGTCTCATTCAGAGTCTTCTCTACTAATTCATACAGTATCATATTCTTCTTCATCCCACCCACACCTTCCCTGTCACAGTCTCACCCTAACCAACCAACATCTATAAACAAATAACAAATACTATATTTAATCATAAATCACCGATAATCAATTCAATCAAATTTTTTAAATCCCAAAGTCAATAAGTATAATAACAATGAAAATAATGTAAATCAAATAAACAAATAGGAAACAATAGAACCAGCTTCATTCCAGCAAGCATCTAATTTCTTTCTCCGTCGAATTTGATAAACACAAAATCAAAAGAGACTATTTAGATTGAAAACTCTTACCAGTTACCATCTTCACCACCACCACCGTCGCCGCCATGGATAGGTTGGTGAAAGCAGAGGTCAATGAAGTAGAGCTTCACTTTCAGAAAAACCAAAAGTGCAGTTCAACTTTCAAGCTCACAAATCTCATGCACACCATGTCTGTTGCAGTTTCTCTAACAACATCAAATCCATCAACTTTTTCCATCAACAAACCATTATCAGTAATTCCACCACTCTCTTCAGCAACATACACACTTCATCTTTCAAGTCTGAATCAACCACCTCTCTCCGAACCTGCTGACGTCATCGCCGTCAAAACCTCCATGCTTCCAACTGGTAAAGCCAACACGGAGGATCTCCGCCGGCTATTTAACAAACCAGGACCTCACGTTTTCCGTGATGCGGTTATAACCGTCGCGTTAGTAGGTCCCACCGTCGCCGAGTTCATCATATCAAACTTTGACATCGTCACTGAAACGCGTAACCTCTTCGCGAAATCCATATCCGTTTGTGAGAAATCGGATCTCACGAGCTTGCTGAAACCAGCCGTGGAAAGCGGACAATTGGACTACGTCGCCGATCTTATCGCCGCCGGTGGAGACGCGAGTTTAACGGATTTAAACGGTGGATCGCTTATTCCGTTGGCAGTTAGAACCGGGAAACTCGATATTCTGAAGCTTCTAGTAGCTTCTGGATGCAGAATCAACGAATCAGTGGATTTTGTTTTGCACGAAGCCGCAGTTTTAGATCGAATCGATATCGTGAAGTTTCTGTACGAAATCTTCGGTGACGAATTGGATGTGAATTCGACGAACACCGAATCGAAGACACCGATTCACGTGGCGGCGATGGAAGGTCACGTGAGCGTGATCGAGTTTCTCGTTTCAATCGGAGGAAACGCTAACACCGTTGATTCACAAAAGTGGACCCCACTCCATCACGCAGCGTCGAGAAATCACTTGAAAGCGGTGGAGTTTCTATTAGAAAACTCCAACGTGAAATACGCGAGGGACATAACGGGAAAAACAGCTTTTGATTTAGCGGAGGCGAGTGGAAACACGCGCTTATTCGGTATACTACGTTGGGGCGACGCGCTTCTTCGCGCGGCGAGAATAGACGATGTACACGCGCTAAAGAGATGTTTAGGGGAAGGAGCGGAAGTGAATAGAAAAGATCAGAATGGGTGGACCCCACTACATTGGGCTTCGTTTAAAGGTAGAATAAAGAGTGTTAAGGTTTTGTTGGAACATGGTGCTGAGGTTGATAGTGTTGATGATGCTGGTTACACTCCTTTGCATTGTGCTGCTGAAGCAGGACATTTACAAGTTGCTTTGGTTTTGATTGCTCATGGTGGATGTCAAACTAATCTTAAAAGTTTTCAACATGTTTCTCCAATTGGTTCTTTTGAAAAACATGTTTCTCATTCTCTTTGTCATAATAAAAAATCTGAGACCATAGCTTGAGTGTACTATATAGTGCTCTGTTGTAAATTTGTGTTTTGTACTGTGTTTTGCACATACTAGGTTTTTTATGGGCTATTGTAGTTGTATCTAAGTGCCTATTGTAGCTTGTTTTTTTGCTTGTACTGTGATTTCTGGCTTCAACACCAAGCTGGGAAAGCTTATTTCTGTTTTCAGAGATTTGTGAAATCCAGCTAGTGAGTGTTTTTTGGCGATGAGAATATGGGTTACCGCAAGTCCTTATATATGAATCTAATAATCAATAGTGATACAATGATACTATCATAACATTATGTTTTTAAGATTGTGTTTATAACTTGCAGTAAAAAAATAATAATTTGTGTTTATAACTTCTCGAATTGAATGTGAAATTTGAGCTCAAGGTGTAAATTTGTCTTATAAATAAACTTTCTAAGAGATGAGAAGTAGGGTTGAGCCGCAACCCGACCCAAAATGAGCATTTAGTTGGATGCAGGTCGGGTTCAACAATTGTGATAAATCGGTCATGAACGATTGCATATGAATAATTGTGGTCTGCGAGTTTTTACAAATTTATTTTTTTCTAACGGATATCAAATGAACAACTGTTAAAATGCAAACTAAATCGATTTTTTTATCTCTCTCGCTCCCACTCTCGATCTCTTATATTATTTGCTATGTTGTTTTTAATCCATCATTGACATATAAGAAATTTTATAGGTTTGTAAATTGTAATACAATAAAAGATGTGTAAAAGATATTATAATATTAAAGATCTATTCTAATTTTTACTTCTCATCTACTAGATTTATTAGAGCATCTTTATCCCTAAATGTTTAAATTGAAGTTCTTAATTATTTGTGTGGGTCATACTGTGCCACATAGGATTAAGAAACTCTTAAGCAACTTAGACAAATTTTACTTTATCTAGATATTCTTATATTAGGGTACTTAACACTATTCATTAGGTCCACAATACCATATATAATTATACTATTTGTTTGCATCTAATTCAATTAAAATTTAATATTAACTCATTTATGATAAAATTAATATTAAATTATGGAAAATGCTAAACAGTGCCCCGGTGCACTAGTTAAGCTCCTTAAAAAAAAAAAATCTTGGAACTTGTGCATTCAATATCTCTGCCTTGAAACTTGTGCATTACTTTTATCTTTTATTTCCTTTTTTAGTATGCTCAACAAGTGCCCCGGGGGCACTGTTTAGCATGACCTTTAAATTATTTAAAGACGAAAGAGCAAAAAAAAGAGCACATAAATACTTTATGAAATTGCATTCAAGGAGAAAACATAAACAAAACGCACATAAACATAAACAAAGTGAGCAATAAATTACATTCATTCGTGGAATAGCAGAAAACAAGCAAAATTGTGTGCCAATCTACCGACACTGCCACCCATCGATCTTGTGCACATTGCCGCCATCTGCTGCTGCTTTATGCCACGAATTTGTGTCCTCTCTCTTCCATGGTCACACCACCAGTTTGTCCTTTCTCTTCGCGATCTATTCTCTCCACCACTACAACAACAAACCACCATGCACGACCACCACCACCACCACAACAACATCAACAAAAAGAAAGAAAAATAATATATATTTAAATTTAAGAATTGAATTCATGCACAATAATCTTTTCTTACAAATAAGAATTAAGAATTGCCACGTATACTCCCTCCAACGACAACAAAATATAAGGATCGAGTACTTTATCCTAAAATTTTAACTAAGTACCCAGCGATAAAGTTGCTCTTAGAGCATCAACATCCAAGACACTCATTTCGACTGCATAAATAGACTCTACTTAATTTTTTTATATTATTTCACATTTCTCTACTCTTTAAACAACTCAAGTATATCTTCTAAATATCAATAACATCCATAAAAAAAGTCTAAACTATGTCCCACCAACCCCACAGTATATCCAAAAACACATGTTAAAAAAAAAAGCATACAAAGTGTTAGCGCTTAGTTTGGCATTTATGGAAGAATATGGATACCCAGTATAATACCAAATATCGATTTTGCACTAACACAAGGTTTTGATTTTCCCAAAAAAACACCACCAATGTTTATGCTCTTATTCTTTTTTAAATCTATAAATTAAAAAACAAAGTAACTACATCTCACCCTCTTTGTCATTTATTGTTTTGTGTATGAGGTTTCAAACTATTTGAAGAATATGAACTTTTAGATCAATGGAGTTTTGAATATAGCAACAAAAATACAACCTAGCCCACAACAACCGACTTGTTCTATTTGTCAACCTACGCCCCGACAACCATACAAACCGAATGAAAGATGAAGAAAAAGAATAAGATAAAACGAACAATGATAATATATGAAAAAAATAGAGATAAAATCACTTTATCTTTCTCCCATAAAAGTAAAGAGTTTCACTTTGAGATAATATACATAATTAGAAAAACACACACAAACAAAACTTATAAATTGAGATGAATTATTCTTTTTTAAAACAAAATTATTGACAATTTACCTATGATTAATCTCCATCAAAAATCATTGATTAACTGTTTTTAGTGAAATCTTTCTTCTCATTCACAATTTTTTTATCTATAAAACTTATATTCAAGATCTTATTAAGAGATCCAAATTTAATTCTACTCACACCAATGTAATGTTGGTAAAAGTAATATAGTAAGCATAGTAGAGACGTGGAAGCACAGTATTCGTTATTGATATCGCCTTTCTCACCGGCGGGTGATTTCCGTAACACATTTTGACATTCATTTGACAACCTGTTTGACTCGCGCGGGCCATCTGTATAATGGTGGCTTAGTTTCCCTTCCCCTCTTTCCATGATCCATTCCCACTTCCCTTTCTTCTTTTCACATTCACATAAATAAATAATTAAAATTCCATAAACAACAACCAAATAATTACATAAATTTCATTTCATTTCATTCAACTAGCTTCTCTCCCTGTTACTCTAAATTAAATCAAATTAATTAAATTAAATCAAAACCCCTCCACCCTTATCAACCAATTCTCAATAATTCTGATCTATAGTTTTCAATTTCCATCGTATTTCAAACCAGAAAATACGTTATAATAAATTATACTGATTACTATACAATATAACGGGTCCGGAGCTATTCCGGGCCCACCACCACCATTGTTGATACCTCTTTCTGTTTCTTAATCTTAGGGTTCGAATAATTTTGTGTTAGTGAGTGAAAACTGTAAAAGAAGAAGAAGTAGTTATAACAATATTCTTCGATGGGGTCAAAACCGTGGTTACATCCTGCTCCAACTTATCGACCTATAGAAAGTTTTTGGGATACTGATGAAGATGCGCCTGGTCCTCGTTGTGCTCATACTTTAACCGCCGTCGCTGCTACTAAGTCTCACGGTCCCCGTTTGATTCTCTTCGGCGGCGCCACTGCCATTGAAGGAGGATCTACTTCAGCTCCCGGCATTCGTAATTATCTTCTATTTTTTATTTTTTATTTATTTTCATTTCACTTTTTTTTTTGTTGTGTTTAATTGTGTTGTTGATTTGTTTCATGTTAATTAATTTGCAGGTTTAGCTGGAGTTACGAATTCCGTTCATGCTTATGATATTGATTCAAAAAAATGGACTAGGTTGGTTGATTTGGTTCAATTATTGATTATGATATTTTTTACTTTATTTTTTCTTGTTGTAGAAGCTAGATTGATGTTGTTGATTGATTGATTGAATTGTTACTCAAGTAAGTAACTCTGTTTGCTGTTAATGTTATGATGGTTAGGATTAAGCCAGCTGGAGACCCACCATCTCCTCGGGCTGCTCATGCTGCAGCAACGGTTGGGACGATGGTTGTTTTTCAGGTGATTGTGGGATAATTAAATTTTGATGAGAATGAGATTTTCTTTTACTTATTTGATTTGTTTTGATATAAGGTGTTAATGTTATGACTTATGACTTAACATCTGTTTGATTTGTTTTGCTTGGCTAGGGCGGGATAGGTCCTGCTGGACATTCGACGGATGATCTCTATGTGCTTGATTTGACCAATGATAAATACAAATGGCATAGGTGAGCTTTGTTGTAATTGAGCTTTATTTTCTTTATCATGTTTCTAAATTTTGATAATAACTGTGTTATTAGTCAATATCACAAATTTACTATTAATTTAATTGTAGAGTCCTTGTACAAGGGCAAGGACCGGGGCCTCGCTACGGACATGTAATGGACTTGGTTTCTCAGAGGTATCTTGTTACCGTCAGCGGAAATGACGGTGAGTGAAAATCTGGACTGGTTGTCTTTTTCCGCATTTTATTAATGGAACTGTGGTGAACAATTAAATGCATGTTTGCTTATCGCTCAAGACATCCCGAACGTATGATTAACTGCACGCAATCAATTTTTGCTTTTACAATTGTTGTCTTGGAACATGTGCAAAATGGTAATACAAACACGTCATACGTTTTTGTAAAGACTAGATATAATAAGGCAGACTTCCTTGATGGAACAATAATTAATGTGGCCCACTACACAAGGCTCTAGTAAGGTGAGGTATGGGGAGAGTAGATGTATGCATCCTTACCCCTGCCAAGCGCGCGAAGAGGCTGTTCAAGATTCGAACCTGTGACCTCCAGGTCGCAAGGTAAAAACCTTGCCGCTGCGCCAAGGCTTACTTTCATGAAACAATAATTAATGAGTAGGCAAAATAGTTAACAAAACATGAATGATAAATTTGACTTCTGAATCAACTTCCTTTTGGATCCAGGTTTGCCATACTTCAATAGATTGAAAGTTGGGGATAACTATACAATAGTCATTAATAATTCATAACACAACATAGTTTGACTTTTTTTACTCCAGTGCTATTACATAATACTGGCATCTTGTTTTGATACAATATTTTCAAATTAACACTATTATATTAGTAGAGAATCTCTCTAAGTTATTTTCCTTGTATAGTCATAGTCATATGCTACATATTTCTGTGAACTATCTGGTTCTAGAATGCATGTCTTAGTACAGTATTGTGAAGAAATCTTCTGTTTTCTTGTGATATATGACAAATAGTTTTTCTGTTTTTAACCACACGGTAGGGAAACGAGTTGTATCTGAGGCTTGGACTTTGGATACAGCTCAAAAGCCTTATGCTTGGCAGAAGCTGAACCCAGAAGGTGACAGACCTTCTGCTAGAATGTAAGTCTGTCTAGCCTTTTGGCAAGTGAATCCTTAACTGTCTTCACTTTTCAATTATTTAAGTATATTAGAATTTTACATTATTCTACCTCAATTTATAATAGGTATGCAACTGCTAGTGCCCGCTCAGATGGAATGTTTTTACTCTGTGGTGGAAGAGACTCTTCTGGAACTGTATGTCTTGTCAAACTCTTTTAATTAAAAAATTGTATTCTGCTGCTTTTGGAAAACATGATGCAATAATCTTTTATGCTTTGATCATAACACTCCGTTTCTTTTATTAAATTGTAGTGTGCTGAGTAATAAGTAATTTTATGGAAGCAAATAAGATTACTGTCATGTCATGTTGTTATGAATCTTGCATTTGAGGCCTATTTGGTGAAATATAATAGCATTTATTGTATTTATCCTCTGCAGCCACTAGCAGACGCCTATGGACTGCTAATGCATAGAAATGGCCAGTGGGAATGGACTCTTGCACCTGGGGTTTCCCCTTCACCTAGGTATCAACATGCATCGGTAAGTGGGAGATTTCAGCAGTAAATTTGTTATATGATTTCTTTCACCACTAGGATTCTGTATATCTCTGTTAGTTATTATATAAAAACGTGACATGATTTAATTCTTTATTTGACTATTCATTCATGCATGATATAGATGTCAAGGTTAAACTCCTTTCACATTTGTAATAAAATCAAAGATGCCAATTGTAAGAATTGATTAATTCCATTTAATGGTTAAAAACATTAAGTTTTACTGTGTGATCTCACTTTTATTAAGATAATAACCCACTTAAATCTATCTTTTGTACACACGTCATTGTTGGCAAATTTGAGTTATCTTGTTCACTCGTTTGGTCATTTCCAGATACAAAAATCAAGTTGAATAACATAAAAACTCATTTTTGAGTAAACTTTGCTGAACTGTTAGTTGCGAGTTTATGCTCGAGTGAGCAAGTTCAATAAGAAAAAATCAGGTCTAAAAACACGCTAGATGACAGTTTTTTTATAACTTTCACAAGAAATCTTCTCATTTTGGTTACCTCATTGCTTCCTTCCCATCATTTCCACCATTGTTGTCAAGATCGTGATCTGAATTGTTAGATTCTATGATGTCATGATCTTGCCTCGCTTGTACAGCTTGGATTGCATGCATAATCACATTTTAAATCGGCGAGATCGCGAGATCTATTGCAATCCCAACAAATCCCATTTCTAGGTCAGGCTGTCTAACTTAATCCCCCTAAATGCAGCCCGGCTGCTGCAGTGAAGCATCCACATCCCCATGCTTTTTCATCCTGTGATTTCCATCCGCAGTGCGATCAAGTTGGTATGGTTTTTGCTACATCGTGGGGTAACAACAGATCTTGGTCACGCTTACACTACCTCCATTCTCCTCTCTCTTGTTTTATCATTGGTCTCAATCTTGTCATGCTGTCGGCAAGCCCTAATTCTGAAACTGAAAGGACCCTTTTGTAGTTTTTTCTGTTTCTTTTTTATTTTCTTTTTATCTATTTACTATTTTGTTTAAAATTAGTTTGGGCCGAGTTCTAGCTATACATTAAGGCCCGATAATAGATTAAGTAAAGAATGGTGGATTAATTTTAAGTATTTCTTTGCCATAATAAGTTACTTTTATTTTTATAAAATCAATTAGTTTAAAATATATATTAATTTTGTAGTTTCTTTAAATCAATTATTTTTAAATGAAGAAATGGTTAACTTAATATATATTTTCTTGACGAAGGAATTGATAGAGGCGAAGAAAAAGAAGTGAAATCTTGACCAGTTTGTATAGAAGTCAAGGGAAGAGTTTTCTAGGAACCAGCTCTTTGGGACTTATATTAGGAAAGGCATTAGGTCTTAGGATATGGTATATCATATAGAGTTGTTAGACGCTCTACTTTATTCAGTTATTGATTTGCCGGCTGTTCCCGGAGGGAAGGGCTTGCGCAGATGCATTACGAGACCGAAAATTTCATTTTGATTAGTAAAATTTTTCATTTTGGTGGCATTGGGTCATGATTCTACATTTTATGATTTTGCAATCTCCCTTCCGATCCAAGGTACAATCTTGATCTTGACACATTGGTTTCCACCCTACCAGTGATGGCCCACTCAGTTCTCTCTTTTCTGGTGATTGTCCGGTGACCTCTAGGAAACATTAACTGTCAGGCTATTCAGTATTCCAGTTTACTTATGAAGCACAGCTACACTGCACAGTTATCCCTGTGTTGCTCCACTAGATGATCTCCCTTCGCCTTTCTTTAATTAAAGTTGGGGAAGAGGGAAATTATCAATTATCATTAATTAAAGTGGCAAAATGACCATTTTACAACTTTTTCCTAGGGGATTTGAATTCCGTCCCTGAGGTTACACGGCCAAACTCTTACCAGTGAGCTGCCGCCTTATTTTAAGCTATAATCATGATATTATGAGTATGAGATGTGTACTAGCTATTTTAACACCTTTGATGATTGTTTTCTGATTGAATATGACATTCATTCTATCAGGTTTTTGTTGGTGCACGACTACATGTTACAGGAGGTGTTCTTAGGGGTGGCCGAGCTGTGGAAGGTGAAGCATCGATTGCAGGTAACTTGTGTTTATAATCCACTGCGTAATTGTATTGTATCGTTGTATACTTGTATGTGCTTCTTGCCAGGTTGTCTCATTTTTTTTCCCTCTACGTGTGTGTGACTATCATTTCTATATACTGATTTCTTGTTTTGACAGTATTGGACACTGCTGCTGGGGTTTGGTTGGATAGAAATGGGCTGGTGTCCTCATCACGATCAAACAAAGGTCACGATTATGACCCTTCTTTGGAGCTCATGCGTCGATGTCGCCATGCAGCAGCAGCTGTTGGTGTTCAAGTCTATATCTATGGTGGTCTTAGAGGAGGTAAGCACTTGCATTATGAGTGATGAAGTTGTAATGATAGAATTATGGGTTTATTTCGCATGGAAAACCAAAAGCAACATATTTCAAAAGCAGTTAATCTGATAAGAATTAAATGACTCTCTATGCATTACGTAAGATAAATACCTCCAGAGATAGAGCATGTGTCTTGATAAATTTATATTTTCATTCTTCTTAATCTGGTGCTCGGAGATATTTCTCGTTTGTTTTCTTTGTCTACCAATTATAATGAAACTATGTTATCCTGTGCAGATTTATTACTGGGTGATTTCTTAGTGGCTGAAAATTCGCCATTGCAGTCCGAAAATAGTGAGAGAGGTTCACCTTTTACAAGTCCCAAACACAATGCAAATACACCAAGTTTGGATGGTGGACCAGAAACCCCGAAATTTGGTGCCTCAGGGTATGTATTTGTTGCTTCTTTCTTTAGAAGCTCAACACTTCTAGCTTGTCATTCTTGTGCACGGACTACTTCAATTTTATGACAACTTAACTTCTTGATTATACCAGCTTGGACAAAGTTTCCCTGGAGAAACTGAGGGAGGCATCAGCTGCTGAAGCTGAGGCCGCTAGTGCTGTTTGGCAATCTGTGCAAGCTATATCAAGTAGTCCTGCTGATGAAAGATCTGTGTCAGATGACTACTCACATGCTGCCGAAGCAGTTTCAGATGGAAGTGACACAGAGGGAGATGTTCACCTTCATCCTAGAGCTGTATGTGCTTCCTTGCTTATAACTGATGAAATTTCTTTCAAGAATGAAAATTAATATATATTTTATTACAGGTTGTAGTAGCTAAAGAGACCGTAGGTAACCTAGGTGGACTGGTGAGACAATTGTCACTTGATCAGTTTGAAAATGAAAGCAGACGCATGCTTCCCATAAACAATGATTTGCCATATCCTACAAAAAAGTTCACCAGGCAGAAATCACCCCAGGGTTTACATAAAAAGGCAAGCATAATCTGATAAACATTCTTCTTATTTTTAATTGTTGGAGCATAATACTTATGTTATACCCATTCAATTATCATACTGCTACATTTGATAATCACTTATTGTCATTCTCTTGCCAGATAATTTCAAATTTGCTCAGGCCTCGCAACTGGAAAGCACCTGCAAATAGGCGGTTCTTCTTGGATTCTTATGAAGTGGGTGAGCTTTGCTATGCTGCTGAGCAAATATTTATGCATGAACCAACTGTTCTTCAGCTGAAAGCTCCTGTCAAAGTATTTGGTGATCTTCATGGTCAGTTTGGTGATTTGATGCGGCTATTTGATGAATATGGATTTCCTTCAACTGCAGGAGACATAACGTAAGTTTGTTACATGTAAACATGGGCAGAATAAATTCCTGGTGCCAAAATAGCTTATTATTTATCAGCTCTTCTCTATTTCTATCACACTATGTTATTGTGGAATTTTATTCCTTTGCATCAATTAGAAATAGAATTTAGTTCAACATTCTAGTCTTAGACTAGCACATTGTGAAATGTCAACCATCCAACCTTTTTTTTTCAATTAACAACTCCTTGGCAAGCAGATCACCATTCACCAGATTATTTTTAAGAGCTTATTGAAATAAGATATAAACATCGTATGGACATCTCATAACCTCCTATTTGCATAAACTACAATCTAACAAGTGCTTATGTCAATAGATAAGTTCAAATAAGTTGTTTATAAGTCAATTGAAATACAGCCTTGGTATGTTTCAGTTTGTTGTCTAAATAAATAACACAGTTTTTCTGGTTAATATTGTGAGAATTCATTTCTCCTGCTGTGCTACTTGACATGGTCATTTTGTAATTAACTAAATATTTGATGTTTCAGGTATATTGACTACCTGTTTTTAGGAGATTATGTTGATCGAGGACAGCACAGCTTGGAAACCATTACCTTGCTACTTGCTCTTAAGGCAAGCCACTTTTAACTCTATAAAGTTATCAGGTATTATTGTATTTGGTCTTCATTGTCTTTAATTGACTTTTATTATTGTGATTGTGCAGATTGAATATCCCGACAATGTTCATTTGATACGTGGAAACCATGAAGCGGCTGACATAAATGCATTATTTGGTTTTCGTATAGAGTGCATTGAACGAATGGTAAAGACAGAAACATACTTGCATTGATTTGATTTTTAGGTTCAACTCTGTAACTAACTAGGTGCTTGTAGGGTGAAAATGATGGAATATGGGCGTGGACAAGATTCAATCAACTTTTTAACCATCTTCCACTCGCTGCTCTTATTGAAAAGAAAATTATCTGTATGCATGGTGGCATTGGAAGATCTATCCATTCAGTAGAACAGATAGAGAAGATTGAAAGGCCCATAACAATGGATGCAGGGTCTATTATTTTAATGGACCTTTTATGGTATCCTCCTTTCTTCTTTTTCATTTTAGCTTTGTCATGTTTGTGTTCTTCTTGTCTCACGGCTTCTATACATTTGAAGGTCTGATCCCACAGAAAATGACAGCGTAGAGGGTTTGAGACCAAACGCTAGAGGGCCAGGGCTCGTCACTTTCGGGGTGAGTACGCTAGCTATCATTCATAGTAAAACTGAGCCTTTCATGCTATTAATCAATCATGCTATTGGGCAAGTTATCTCTAATGATTTAGGTTCTTAGCTATTTGAAAAGGTCCAATAATCCTTTTTCTCCTCCCTTTCATGCCCACCCACAATTTTCTGTAGTGATATAAATTAAAATTCTTCTTGAGTACCCAAAAGGAGAAAATGAAAAAATCAATTGAAAATTTTTAGTGGCCTTTATAAGATAAAAAAGGGTTAGGGCATAGAAGTTTGAAAATACAATTAAGACACAAATTTACATGCAAAATATCTATAGTTTATGAATACAATTTGAAGTTCATATTTTTGTTGTCTTTGTAACATTTTGTAGAATGGAATGAATGTTACTTAAATGCAAATCTGACATTGCTTTTCTTATTATATGCAGCCTGATCGCGTTACTGAGTTCTGTAAGAAAAATAAACTACAGCTCATCATAAGGGCCCATGAGTGTGTCATGGATGGTTTTGAGCGATTTGCCCAGGGACAATTAATCACACTTTTTTCTGCAACTAACTACTGTGGTAAGCATTGATTTCTCATCGTCGTTCTCTTTTACATGTGGTGGCATTTCAATCTTATTTTGGGTGTTATTTAGGAACTGCAAACAATGCGGGAGCTATATTGGTGGTTGGCAGGGGTTTGGTTGTGGTTCCAAAATTGATTCATCCCATACCACCTCCCTTTCAGTCACCAGAGTCATCTCCTGAGCGTGTCATGGACGAGACATGGATGCAGGTTACTTCTCTGTACTGTGCTTAACAATAACTGAAAAAATGCATTTGCAAAGTGGGGAATGTATATAAACTAATATTTTGTTTATTCTTATTATAGGAACTTAATATTCAGAGGCCACCAACTCCTACTCGGGGTAGACCACAGCCTGACCTTGACCGTGGCTCCCTAGCGTATATATGACAATACAACCCTTGGAGATTTCTCATCAGCCCGACCAAATGTTGTTCAAATATCTGCGATTGTTGCAGAATGCATATTTTGTACTGGATTTTTTTTCCCATAGTTGCAGATGATCAAATTCTCAATTAGTTTGCAAGTAGTCCGAGAGTGATTTTTTTTTTTATAATTTATAATTAGCCTATTAATGAATGGGTGAATATTCTGTTGATATTGAGTTTATATCAGAATGGGGCGTGGAAACAATAGAAAAGATGTTGGCATGTTGTACTCTTCAATATAGGGATGACTTATAGTGAGGGAATACAGTTGATCAGTATGTACATTGTATCATAATAGAAATATATAATTTTTTCTTTAATTTAAATAAGTTTGTGTAACATTTGGATCATGTCATGATGATTATATTAGCGTAGCAATTTCATAGGTTTCAAATGTAGTACTGCTTAATGGAAACTGAAAATAAAACTCAAATCATCCAATTTAGTGCATTTCTAAATTTGCTCAAAACCAAGACTCCAAGAGGCTTTAAGTGGTAAAATCTGAAATTTTGTACTATTGGCATGATAGGGTGAAGTAAAATCAGTTAGGTAGAAAATGGGAGATTTGTTAACAAGGTGTACAACATATTTAAAATTGAAGCATCATTTAGAATATGAATCAGAAAAAAAAAAAAATTGGAGTCATTGCTTTAGTTTGTGGTTTTGGTGGTTTGTGGTGTTGATTGTAATTTAGGTGTTCTGTCTATAGATAGCGCATTTGCTTTGTAATTTCGATCATGTTCATGTTCATCTTGAACGTGAACTTGATTATTAATAATATTTTTCCGTTAAAATAAAACGTAAAGTGAAGGCCATCTTAGCAAATAGTGCCTTCAAGAAAGATCTACTTAGACACCTTAGATAGAAAGTAGACATATTTGAGTGAAATTCAAAGAATATACTTTTTTCGTTTCAAAATGAGTGTCGTTTTAGCCAAAATAATTGTTTCAAAATGAGTGTCTTTTTCAATTTTCAATGCAACATTTTCAAATTTCATCCTCTAATTATTACTATTTACACTAATTCCAAGAAAACAAACCAATAAAATAAGATTAATTTAGTAAAAGTGTTATTTATTTTGACATAACGATTGTATTTTTTAATGTGAATCTAAAATTTTAAATGACACTCATTTTATATTGTGATTGTCACATTTTCTTTTTGTATATTTTTTATGAGAATGTTAAAATACTCCTTCTATCCCTAATTATAAACACCCTTTCAAATAAAAAAGTCAATTCCCTAAATATAAGCTCCTATACAAATTACTACATGCATTTATCATTTTTTTTCCTACACATATCCCTAATTATTACACTAAACTTACATTGAAATACGAAAAAATCAAATTAAATTAAATACATACAATCAAAGAAAATTTGTGTCCCCATAAAATAGCTCAAATGATATGCTCTGAAGACATATGATTCAGATAGGGGTCCTGGAATCAATTTCTAACGTGAATAATTTATCATTTTAATATAGTAAATTTTTTTTTAATAAAATTGGCACAAACCATACACAAGTAATTACATTATGTGACATTAGTAATAAAAATTACATTAATGTCACATTAGTAATAAATAAAAAAAAACTTATTATAATAAGGGACTGAGGGAGTATATTTTTTGCGGGCTTTATGAATACATTTTCACATTGCCTCCTTCAGCCGCTCTCCCCAACTCGTTAAACCCTAAAAACCAGCAAACAACAAAAACACTGCAAAGGGTTTAGCATCTTCATCAATCTTCATCAATGGAGGAACCACGAATCAAAACCTTCCCAGTCAAACCAAAACTCAAAACCAAACCAAGAACACCACAACAAACTCCAGAATCCAAATACTGGTCCTCCTTCAAAACTCAACAAATCCCCAAAACCTTCAACATCCCTTCCATAACCTTCTCCCCAACTCCACCTCACTCCTTCGTAACCGCTCATTCCACCTCCCTAACAATCTTCAGCTCCAAAACTCTTTCCCAAACCGCCACTATCAGTTCCTTCACCGACACCGTCTCCTGCGCTTCGTTCCGTAACGACGCTCGTCTCATCGCCGCTTCCGATCTCTCCGGTCTCGTTCAAGTCTTCGATTTCAAGACACGTAACCGTCTCCGTCGTCTTCGAGAACATACTCGTCCTGTTCGGTTTGTTCATTTTCCTAATCATGATAAATTACATGTTATTTCTGGCGGTGATGATGCGATTGTTAAGTATTGGGATGTTGCTCAGGGGATTTCGATTCATGAATTTTTAGGTCATAAGGATTATGTTAGGTGCGGTGATTCTTCACCGGTTAGTTCGGATACTTTTGTTACTGGCTCTTATGATCATGTTGTTAAGCTTTGGGATGTTAGGGTTAGAGAGTCGACAAAATCGGTTATGGATTTTAATCATGGTTCTCCTGTGGAGGATGTTGTTTTCTTGCCTTCGGGTGGGATGATTGCGACTGCGGGTGGGAATTCTGTTAAGCTGTGGGATGTAATTGGAGGAGGGAAGCTTGTGTATTCGATGGAGAGTCATAATAAGACGGTGACTTCGATTTGTGTTGGTAAAATTGGGAAGGATTCGGGGGATGAGTCGAATCAAAATAGGATTATGAGTGTTGGTTTGGATGGTTATTTTAAGGTGTTTGATTATGGTTCTATGAAGGTTACTTATTCTATGAGGTACCCTGCGCCGCTTTTGTCTGTTGGTTATTCGCCGGATTGTTCTACGAGGGTGATTGGAACTTCTAAAGGGATGATTTATGCTGCAAAGAGGAAGGTAAAGGAGAATGAGAAGGAGAATGCGGTGAGTGAGGGTAGTTCGTTTTGGCAAATTAGGCCTTTGGAGAGTATTGAGAAGAAGGTTTTGAAAACTACTGACTTTAGGTATTTTCAAAGAGGGCAAGGAGAGAAACCGTCTGAGGGTGATTACTTGGTTCTGAGGCCAAAGAGGGTGAAGTTGTCTGCGCATGATAAGCTTTTGAATCAGTTTAGGCACGGCGACGCTCTTGTGTGTGTGTTGGAAGGTAAGAATCCTGGCCATGTGGTTGCTGTGATGGAGGAATTGGTGTCTAGGAAGAAATTGTTGAGGTGTGTTTCTGATTTGGATTTGGAGAAGCTGGAACTGCTTTTGGCTTTCTTGCATAAGTATTGTACTGTGCCTAAGTTTGCTCGTTTCTTAACGGGATTGGCTAATAAAGTTATTGAAATGAGGGCTGATGATATTAGGGCTTCTGAAACTCTCAAGAAACATATAAGAAATCTCAAGAGTACTGTCGAAGCGGAGATTCGGATTCAACAGTCGTTGCAAGAGATACAAGGGATAATTTCTCCTTTACTGAGGATTGCTGGAAGAAGATGAAGTTTTGACTTTCTGTCCTCATCTATGAGGTGTTTTTGTTCACTCATGTGTTATTTTTTAGTGTACTCTTTGGTTTTGTGGTTTAAGGAAATTTCAGTTATTTTTCAGAATTTTTGTGTGCCTTGTTGTAAAGCACCCGGAAATGTTATGGCTAATTTTTGAGTTATTCTCTACTTACTAGTTACTCTTTCACAAATTATGTTGTCTCTATAGTTTTGTTTTGAACGATATCCATAAGAAATACATATCTTTTAAGTTTTGAATGAGATGAAGTATTTTTTTTACACTTGCATCCATTTTGGGTTCATGGAAAATTTATGCAGACGGCCAAAGGCTAATTATGTGTGTGTGTAATGTGTATCACTGGATATACATGTGGATATTAAACTTTCGAGTTAACTTGCAATGCAAACGAGTCAGGCTCGAGAAATGCTATAGCCTGGGGTTAAAGATATGAATTAATGCCTGAGGAATTTGCATTTCTTCTGTAATAAATTGAGATGAGAAACCTGCTGCTGATTTTGAAAGCGCAGGTGGAACATACAAATAGAGAAACAACTGAGTTAGCTGATGCATTGGCAAAAGAAATGTAAAAAAAAAACAGATAAAAGTGTGTTTTGTAAAATGAAGTGTATATGAGGGTGAGACTTGTCTTGTTTCTGGTATATCAGTGTAAGTTTTTAGTGATTTGAGGAACTCATATAGGTCTTTCATCTCTTTTTGCATATTAGTTACTGAAGTAGCAGTGTCAAATCTGTAGTTTCTTTTTAGCTGATACTTTAACACTTTCTAAATCGAATTAATCGACTTGTATGTCTTCAAATCAGATGGTGTATGTCTCAATTTAAAACTAAAATTCAAGTGTATCTGTAGGGAAAAAACCTCAATGAATTAAGGAAACAATACACGTCGTCAGTTTAATTTCGGATCCATTGCAAGGGCTATTCTCCCCCACCTTTACTGCCTGTGATCTAAGTTCTATAACTGCGTATAAAACTCCAATGAAGTTTGGATTAGTCTTTGATTGATTAAAATGTGAAATATTTTTTATAATTTGATGTTCATATAATTTCTGTATCTCTAGATTATTCCCAGTTTCAATTTGAAGTTTGGAAAATTTATTTTTCATAATTGAAATATACAGTAATTTGCAATAAACAGTAATTTGAAACCACGCATGTATCAAACTCAACTAGGCACAACTTCATGACTAATTAACAAGATAATCTTTCATGACTTTTTCGTACTAAATCCTTTGTACTAGACACAACTTGTATGTATACTTATTTATGAGTTGACGACAGAACACTTGGTCCGAATTTCACCAGTCGAGGCTGTGAGGTCCTCAATGCGTCCTATCCTCTCCATTGACTGTGCAAACTCCGTGAAGAACTTGTTTTGGTTAACCAATTCTTCAGCAATACC
The DNA here is from genome assembly GCA_951804385.1 of Trifolium dubium. NCBI lineage: Eukaryota > Viridiplantae > Streptophyta > Magnoliopsida > Fabales > Fabaceae > Trifolium > Trifolium dubium. The sequence goes on along the minus strand of OX638064.1, from coordinate 50,513,429 downwards.
TTTTGCCTGATCTTGTGTTAGAAGTGCAGCATCTGATTGAAACAGACCCTTTTTCTGAAGAAGGTTAGTATAATAGTGACTGTCGAAATTGCCGGAGATGTCAGGATCCATCGCCACGCTAGTAGTGTTGTCACTCAGATTCTTACATTTAGTCTTCAAGAATGCAGCATATGTGGAATCCAAAGAAGGGTCTTGATCGCCTTTTCCCGTGAAGTTATAAAGCCTTGTACTGAAGGAGTTGCAGTGAGCTATTCCAATTGTGTGTACTCCTACAAATACATATTATATATAAATTTCAAATGTACAATTAGTATTTATACTCAATTTTATCAGTGTGTATGTTTATAGATACCTGATAATACAACCAGATCATGCTCGGTAAGACCTTTACTTGCAAAGTTTTGTTTGAGCTGGGTGAAGTTGAAAGTAGGTGCTGGGATGTTGACCAAGGCTTCAAAACTTTTCGATACTGTTCCGTCTCTTCTACCAGTGAGCACTTCCCAAAAAGGTTTCTAAAACTGCAAATTTACATATACATGAACTATACTAAGATATATACGTGACACATCAGTTAAATATTAGTATAGTCAATAGTCCTTGCTTGGAAGAATATAAAAAATTGTTAGCTTACCCGTGCTGAAATAGCGTCCCTAGCAGCCAATGCTAATATGTCAGCACACGACACAGTTTTGGGACATTTTTCCTCGACCGCATTTTTTATGTCATCAATGACATCAAAACCAGATATTGTTAAATTAGGAATTGAATCCTTCTCTGCAGTGTTATTGGCAGTAGAGTTCAACAAAATTGAGCCATCACACCCCTGAAATGTTTATGTATGCAATCTATATTACACATTGTTATTTAATGAAACTTCAGAACAAATATTCATAAACCGAAAACATAACTACGTAAAAGTCTTAGTGTATTGATTCATACCCTGACAAAACAGTCGTGAAAATGCATTCTAAGCAACTTAGCAGGTAAGTTCGGATTAGCAGAGACATGCTGCAATATTTTGCTCTTAATAATGTCCTCGGCTTGAGGGCAAGAATGCTTGTAAAATTTCTTCCTGAGGCTTCCTCCTTGACAAACCACAAGGAAGCTTAGAAGTACCATGCAAAATACTAATGAAAACCTGTTCTTCATATTCAATTTGAAACTATTCCTTGTAGTAGTCTAACCTTGAGAAATGAAACTTTTTTTTTGTTTTGAAAAGGTGAGGAATGAGTGCTAAACTATAAGGACATTGCATCCTTTTATAGCATAATATTTTCTTATAGTAAAATAGCATTGACATTACTTAATTTAAAATTGTATGGGAGAGGTTGCTTTCAAATTATGTTCTAGTCTGTAAAACATAGCTCAATTGACAATGTTGATATTGTTAGGCTGAATATCTTCACTCAGATTCGAACCCGGAACCTTGCAGTTGTGTGTGAGTTTCAGGCGATATTGTTACTTTGTTTACAAATTTTATTTTACTTTTTATCGGTAGGAATTGAATTTGCTACATGAGATTTACAATACTCACACATATTACGCACCAAATCACCAATTACTTAAACTAGACTTGGTGGTATGTTGTACTTTTTTTTGTCAAATAGCTTAGTGCTTAGAATCACAAACTATATGCGTAGATAGGTCGGGAAATATGTTCTACTTCTACCCTTTTGATAACACCTTCCATAAAACAAAACAAAAAATTAATTTAATCTTCAATCATTGAATGTAATGTGCGTGATTTAGCTATAGCTGTTGCTTTTAGGCTTAGTCTAGGATTGGCATGTTAAACAGAACAATTAATTTGATGTTTTGATATGTCAACCTCTCTACAATGGAATCAAATTTGGTGCAGTAATTGTGATGACGATGATATTGTTTTCAATCATGTGATTTTAATAAAATGATTTAAATTGTGTAAATGAGTTAAACCTAATGTGCAATTTGTTGGGACACGAGAGGCGCGGTCTTGGAGGATTATCCATTCACATTGGGTCCAAAAACATCAATACAAGTGAGTAGTGTTCAACCACCACTTTTGTAAGTAATGTAAGATTTAACTCATACTTGCCAGTTGCCACAACAATCTCTCCTTCGAGTGTGATTGGACACCACACTCTTACCCAAAATCTTTAAGACATTGAATATATGGATCATCTTAATTATAAAAGTGTTCAACCTCGACTTTTAACGAATAAAAATAAATACAATGTTAAACTGTGCGAAAGATTACAACAACTGATCTTAATCTTAGTCAAAAAAAAAAAACTGATCTTAATCTCTCTAAAATTATGTTTTCTTTTTTGACAAGAAATTATGCTCTTTCTTTAGTGAAAACAATGATTTTAAAATTTAAAAATTAAAAAGTTTAATTCACCAGTTATTAACACAATATTTCTATATTTATTTCGTTAACTAGTACCCTTAAGACAATTTTTAGCATTTTCTTAAAATATTTTGCATGCCAAAACTTAATGTTAAACAACTTATAATTAAGTTCCATTTCATATGAGTTTATATTAAACAGCTTATAAATCATATTTGTGCCATTCATAATGTAGAACCTTCTAGTTATTAAGATTAAATTATAGTTCAGAAGTCTTAATTCAATTAGCATAAAATGTCAAAATTGTTAGGTCGGACTTTTATGATTGGGATTCGAACCTCAATTCCTTCATTTTATGTGTGTGAATTTTTAATAGCTTGTTATTTTGGTTACTTGGTTTGTCCTGGAACTGAATTATTTGAAGATAACTAACTCTTTATGAACAAATACAAATGGAGTATACTAATTCTGGTTGTTTCTTGTGAGTGAAGGTTAACTTACCGATTTAAGTTATTTGCAACAGCCAATTGCGAAGGTTTATGAATAACCAAAGTCAATTGATGCTAATTATATGTGACTTAGACACTCTATCATCCTTTCCAACTTTGTCTTCTAGTTATTTTATTGGCATTGGCACTGGCACATGGTAGTCACTATTTTAGAGGATAAATTTAAGATAGGTCGAATTTGATCTGCAGAAAAAATAAAAGACATGATATTATTGTTTTTGTTGTACTATGTTTGATTATGAATGTGTTTGGGATATGACAAATTGAAAGTTAAGAGTAGTGAAAAAAATTGTCTATCATTAAATTACAATACAATTTTTTGTTTTCTGTACAAGTTGTTTAAAATATTAAAATAATTTTTTATTCACCAAACATTTTATATGATAAAAATTGTTCAATTTTTAAAAATAATTTGTCTTGTGTGGTTCTGTGATGTGCTGTCAGGTAATTATTTTTTGTAGACCAAACATACGCTAGAATTAGTTAAATATCTTCATAACTAATTTAACTAATTCTAGCTAAGATAGTACTCTTTCAATTTTGCATTATATGACAACAAATTATCTTTCAAATTTATTTAGTAACCGATATATTTAGTCTAATAATATGTGATTCAAGTGATAAGTGCGTAAATTTCTTAATTATTTATTCAAAATTTGATTCATGATCGGAGATATGAAAAATCAAATACTAGTTAGTATTATAAGGTCAAATTCCTTAAATTAATATCAATTTATTTTGATTAATTAATCTTTATAATCGTGCGAAGATCTAGTCACAATGAGTGCAATGGTAGCTCAACAAAATTCACATGGCATTGCTTGGTGGTGGTAACTGGTAGTAAAGAATAATGCTGGTAGTAAACAAGAATATGACCATAAAAAAGGACACAACTTCAAAAGAAGACAGAATGCAATTTGCATAGGATCCAAATAGCTATGGGACAAAATGAAAAACAAGATTTTGGCAAACCAATGAAAGTGTAATATCCAACAAATCATTCTTCTAACCCTTTAATCACGCGAATCACATTAAAAGGACACATAGTTGTTGGTAATACAAAAGTTGTCTCCGGTAATAACATGATTAAGGTAGTAGTAAAAGAAAAGGATCATCATTGCTATGGGCCAATCAAAAATACTAATCTCCTTAACAAGAAAATTGAGACCCCTCCTTCTGACACAGAAACATATTATTTCCTCTGTCCTAAATTATAAAAACCTTTTTCAAAAAAATTAATACCTAAATATAAGTCTATTTATAAATTATTATGTACATTAATTATTACTTTTTTCTTACATATCCTTAATTATTATACTAATTTGTACTCCCTCCGTCCCTAAATATAAGACCTGTTTGACTAATGTATGTATGCCAATGCATAATTTTAATCACAAATATCTTTAATTATCTAGTAGTAAAAATTATAAAAACTTGATATTTTGAAAGTATTTATCAAAACAAATCAAACAAGATCTTATATGCTAATATTTATATTTATGTATTATTAAAAAAATACGGTCAAAACATGATAAGTAAATAGTACAATTTTGTCAAATGGGGTCTTATAAAAAAGGACGGAGGGAGTATTGAAATATGAAAAGTCAAATTAAATACACATATAAACAAAAGACAATTTAATAAAATTCACAAATAAATTAAACACAATAATTACATTACTAATGTAATAAACATAAAATTAGTCAAAGAAATATAATGGGACGGAGGGAGGAGTATTTTACTCTATGCAATTAAAATCTTGAATAGTATTACTACCTAACTAATTAAATTACTACTCCCTTCGTCTTAAAATAAGTGTTGCAGTTGATTATTTTGTGCTATTCATATAATCTACTTTAACCGTATTTTTTTATTAATATATAAATGTAAATATTAGTATGTAAGATGTTTGATTTGTCTCGATATGAGTATTTTTAAGTTATACCATTTTTATAATTTTTAAAGATATATAATTAAATATATTAACGATTAAAGTTGTGCGTTGGCAAACGTCAACTGATCAGCTGTGACGCTTATTTTGAGATGGAGGGAGTATATTTTATGGTCATAAATATAACTAGGGTCATGCTAAACAGTGCCCCCGGGACATTTGTTAAGCATGCTAAAAATGGAAATAAAAGGTAAAATAAATATGTTTTTTATATTTTCGATGCATTGAATGCACAAGTTTCAAAACAGAATTTTTTTATTTATATGCTTAACCAATGCCCGGGAGCACTGTTTAGCATTTGCCATATAACTAAAATAGATAGAGGTTGATGCACATATGAATTACTGTACATTTACTACCAGATCTAATATAATTAGATGATGATTGTATTCAAGATTTTGCGTGTTTGTTTATTTCTCCATTACTACGAAAAATGTACTACTACTACTAGTACTAATTAATCATCATAAAAATTCTGGTAGTGGATTTGCTCAACCGATAATGGATAATAATGGGTTGATAATTGAAGTGAGGTGTTTTAGGAAGCAATAATTAACATTTTATTTATTCACCAATTATTTTTTTTGGTAAGAAAATCAATCATTAATGTCCTTGAAACTGTTGCAGTATTGCCAAAAGAATAAGTAAGAGTCAACTAGCGTAGTAGTACTTGGAATGGAAGGATTCCCATCTTACACAAAAAGTGGATACACCTAAATCAGTAAGCCTATACTTAATCTCTTGATCATAATTAATAATCTTAAAATAAAATTATAAACTAAATAAATTAAACTCACTAACTAGTCATCACCTCCAAACATAAGGAGGACGTTTAAGTAACGTATTGGGTCATGCTAAAAGAAACAAATTTATACCTAAAAGTTCAATTTTAAAAATTTAAGGTATTAATCCATATAGGTTGATACAACAGTGTTGGTTTGAGATATTGGAGTGTGTTTCACCGTTTCTTATAAAATTTTAGGTTTGATTTTTTCGTGTCAAATTTCGGTAGACTATTCCCCCATAGAGCTTTAAACGAGGTTTCACAAGTGGACCGTGGATGGTAGAATTTGATATCTCAAATTTGTCGGTTATTGTACTGTATGCCAAATTCTCAACTTCTTTTTAAGGTATACCTTCGTTCTTTATTATAAGAGACATGCACTATTTGGATTCATTAAAAAATCAATGTATCTGATCTATTAATGAATCCAAATACATCTATTTTTTAATAAATATAAAAAAATACATCTATTAAGGTCTTTTTTAAAAAATCATTAAAATGCATTTATCTCTTTCTAGCCTTTATTATAAGCAAATGTCACTTTCTAGATATATTGAATAACTAATATATATACCTTTAATTATAAATTTAGATATATTAGTTATTCAATGAATCTAAAAAGTGATACTCCCTCCGATCTTAATTATAAGCAACTTTTCACTTTTTAGATTCATTGAATAACTAATGTATTTGGTCTATAATTAAGGCTGAATACATTAGTTATAATTAAGGTCGGAGGGAGTATATGTTTATAACAAAAGCTAGAAAGAGTATAATACTAATGAGTATGACTTATTTATACCACCAAATTAGGTGTCATGGATGTAAATACTTTTAAAAATATATCTCTTTTAAGTAGTATAAATTTTAATATTTTTATTAATATTCTGCTTATATATAACGTTTTTGTTCTGTATTCTAACTTCTTTTTTATCGATCTCCATTCATTCCTAAAAAAATCAACCTCCATTCATAAATGCAGCAGAAGATTCAAATCCTAAAATTTAGAATTTTTTTTGTTTAAGAAGTTGAGTGGCATTACCGATAATTAACGTAAATACCAAGGTTAGAAACGACAAGACTCTTTATAGAAATGAGAGAGAAAGAGAGAGAATTTGAAAAGGAGTAGTAGTAGTGGCCGTTTGAATTTAGAAGTTCAAACTACCAAATCCATTTTTCATACAAAAAAGAAACAAACACCTTATTCATTCATTCTCAGTACAAAATTGAATGCAACCCAACAACACAAAAAAACATTAACTAAGTAACACACTCTTTCATCTCTCTCAAATTTAAAACACACTGTCCTTTCCTTTCTTCACAATAATGACAGGTCTTGTCATGGTTACCAGAGGCGGTGGATGCGGCGGTGGAAGCAAAAGAACAAGACCAACACCAACAGCTGAAGAAGAACAAGAAGAAGAGCAGAACCAGCTTTCACTTGTAGCTTTACTTTTAGCTGCTATTAGAAAATCTATGGTAGCATGCAGAGTTGAAAGACCAGATCATGAAGTCATCTCAACCGTTCATCAGATGGAGATCGGATGGCCAACCGACGTTCAACATATTACTCATGTTACTTTTGACCGTTTCAATGGCTTTTTGGGTCTTCCTGTTGAGTTTGAAGTTCAGATCCCTGGTCGTGTTCCAAGTGCTAGGTACATTCAGCTTTTACTTTTTTTTTTTCTTCTTATTCTTTAGTTCTTTTAAAAAAGCTTTCTTTTTTATGTTTGGTTTTGTTAGATTTCAAATGGGTTTAAGAAAATTTTGATTTTTTTAGGTGGGAAGAGATTTTGGACTTGATGGGTGTGTTTCAATGTGTGAATGTGAGGAGGAGAATTTTTTAGCTTTCATGTGTTCAATGAAGCAAAAATTGGGGGTCTTTAAAAAAAAGCTTTCTTTTTTGTTAGATTTCAAATGGGTCTAAAAAAATTTGATTTTTTTTGGTGGGAAGTGATTTTGGTGTTGATGGGTGTGTTTCAATGTGCGAGTGTGTGGAGGAGAAAAAGAGAAGATAGTGTTTGAGATTTTTTAGCTTTCATGTGTTCAATGAAGCCAAATTGGGGGCCTTAAAATACATTACTGAAACAGTTTTGTGTTGTCCTGAAAATGCTAGAGCTTTAGATTTGTACCGTATGAAATGAAATTTTTATGAATTGGTGTTCCGATTTTGTAGAATTTTGGTTTGGAAATGTATTTGGTAAAAGGGAAAGTTCAGATTGTTTGGAGTTAGGCGCACCTGAATCGTATGCTTTTGTAGCATAAGAATAGTGTTAAGGTTCTTCAAATACATTCAGAATTACTAGTGCAAAATTTGTTGAAGCATGAAATTTTCTATCTTATTTGCAGTTTCTTATTAGATATTTAGATCGAATGCGTGTCATGTGTATAGAACGTGTTGATGTTGGACACCAACACGACATACACATTTGATTATATTCAATCACTTTTGTTTTCTCAAATTATATTATCGATGTCTACATATTGGTTTTGGTGTTTATGTGTGTGCCTTATAGTATTTTTGTCTTTAACCGTGTTTGTTGCGTTGTTCTGACTTGCAAATTGTTGTCATATATGCTTGCAGTGTAAGTGTGTTTGGAGTATCAGCAGAATCTATGCAGTGTTCTTATGATACAAAAGGAAACAGTGTCCCAACTATTCTCATGCTAATGCAGGACCGGTTATATTCACAGGGAGGACTAAAGGTACTATGACTATGACATTTTTATCATTATTAAGATTTTGCAAGCAGTCGTTTCAGGCTAATTTGTTTTCACATTTCAATATATTTTCAGGCTGAAGGTATCTTTCGCATAAACCCAGAAAATAGTAAAGAGGAGCATGTGAGGAACCAGTTGAATAGTGGTATTGTGCCTGATGACATTGATGTCCACTGCTTAGCGGGACTAATCAAAGCGTGGTTCCGAGAGCTTCCTTCCGGAGTTCTAGATGGACTTTCTCCTGAACAAGTTCTTCAATGCAACACAGAAGAAGAATCTATTGACCTTGTGAAGCAGCTAAAGCCAACCGAGTCTGCATTACTCAGCTGGGCTATTGATCTCATGGCTGATGTTGTCCAAGAGGAGGAGTATAACAAAATGAATGCAAGAAACATTGCAATGGTTTTTGCTCCAAATATGACTCAGGTAAGCATGCATATACCCTTTGCTTTTAAGTTCGCATATTCATATTTTATTTATTGGTTACCCTAATTTTGTTAAAAAGGAATAATCAATCTGCCATGGTCATATTTATCATAAACATTTGTAGTTTCCATTATGAAACTAGTTGCAATAATGTGCGTTTATAATCAGCGATTCTTTTCATACACGGAAAAATTGTCTGTTGTACTTTCAATTCATGTTCTTTTCTGTCTTCTGAAACAGATGTCTGATCCTCTAACTGCTCTAATGCATGCGGTTCAAGTGATGAACTTACTCAAGACATTGATAATGAAGACCCTTAGGGAACGTGAAGAAACAGCAACAGGTGGATATTCACCCATGTCCTTTCGCACATCATTTCGCCAGTCAGAGGATGAATACGACAGTCAACGAGAAACAGTAACGGGTGGATATTCACCCATGTCCTGTCGCTCATCATATCGCCCGTCTGAGGATGAATATGAAAGTCAACGGGAAATGGATGCAAGCGGTGAATTGAGACGGACCAAATCAGATTTTGACGGTCACACTCATTACAGAAATATCAGTGAAGAGGAATTGGAACCTGAATCTCTGAGCGAGATAGAAGAATGCTTCTTAAAAAAATTGGATGAGCACACCAAAGAAATCTCTGAAGAACCTGAAGATTATTTGCATGAGTATGTGAGTTCCAAAAGTTGCACTGACTATAGTGTGGATCCTGCTGCATCAATCACTGATAGCAAAATTGTGAAGTGCTGCTTGAGTTCCGACAAAGAAAAGTTAATTGCTGACACAAAGATTCCATTACTAGGATGGGTAGACACCGAAAATGTGGAGATGGTTGACAAGTTTACGGATTCTGTTTCTCCGGTGCCGCCGGTGCTTGCGTCTAGCTAAGAACTTGTTTTCTTTACAGTAGTTTTTGAAGTACCTTGTTTCAGATTTTGTCTGTACAAGCAGGTGTGCTTGTGTAAATGATTATTACTATATGAAATAGGAACTATTTGCTTGTTGTGGATTGTGTGAATGTTATGTTCAGTTTATGGCTGAATTTGAGCTGATTCTGTATGTTTATGTACTTGACAACTCTAACCATGACATATGGAGATGGCTATTGGGTAAGGAGTGACCACATTTTCAAAGCATAGGGAGATTGATTGATTTTGCATGAAATGATGCTTATTACTTATCTTGTTTATGATTATAATTTGATAGATCAAATGCTCAAAGCTGATGCTTGCATGTCTGTTATCAAACTGTTACCTTTTTTATTGAAAATTACTTACATAAACAAGTTATTAAAGTGAGAATCGCATGGCTAACCGATACATCAACTCACTTGTTTGCCAATGACATTCCATATTCGTCCTTTGATGTCTTGTATACTCGTGTTGATTTGCCGTCTAATAAAAGATGTGGTCATCACTACTGATTGTTCAGGTGCATCGACGGTTGCGTTTCCATAATAATTCGGGGGAGCTACAAATGTTGGAACCCAACATTTGTGGTGGATCATTAGTTTTATGATGGTCTAACCTCTTTGATGCTGAATCTAATGACTGGTCCATGATGTTGAGATTTCTACCATAACGTAAGTGCATGCATCAAACATAATCGTGATTCAACGAACTGAAATTTGTCAATAGTATTGATTGTAGCTAGTGTCTCATGGACGTGCCAAATTTGTTGTTAAGCTTGAAAGTTATTTAAGGTATATATGTCGACAATAGCTCTCAATTATGATTCTTTTTACGCTTATGTTTGATGCCCACAAACATAATTGAGAGCTGAGATTGAGAGCTTAATTCTCAGTTGATTTACTTCATTGTTATTGTTGATTGTTAAGTATGAAGTTTAATATTTTTGTGAGCTATTAAACTAAGAAATGCATAAATAAATGTATAGTAAACCATAGAGACAAAGAGATACATAGCGAAAATAGTCTGTTATTGTTTGTGTCAAATGAAATGTACAAGTGTGATATTCATACGCAAATACTAATTCTACTGATCAAAACAACGTGATCTACATAATTTAGTTTTGCTCAGCTATTCTCGCTATAGTGCGCGATTCCTCCCGTTGTGGTCCTCACAATTTATTGTTCATAAGCGAAGCTAAGCAAAATGATTAGACTTGAATGAATCAAGATGCCAAGCAAGCTTCCCAGAACTGCCTGTTTTTTTCCATCTCATCCATGGGCTCATGCGCCGAATCAAAATTAGACACATACGATTTCTTCTTCTTTTTCTTCTTCTTCTTCTTCTTCTTCTTCTTCTTCTTCTTCTGATATTGATCATGTTTTTCATTCTCATTCTCATAATCATCATCATTATCTTGTTCACAATATGATGTTACAAAAACAACAGCATCTTTCTCCACATTATCATCTTCTGATCTCTTCTCATCATCATCATCATGATCATGCTCATTGACACCAGATCCATCATAGCTACAAGACATAGCATCTTCATTATCATCATCATTAATATCATATACTGATGAGCTTGTTATTTCACAATCCATATCAGCTTCGGAATCGCCACTGCCTTCAAAACGAAAGTATGAGAAAAAATCATCAGTATTCTTCTTCTTCCAATCCATATCTGTTTTTCTTTTTTGATAATCCTACAATTAACCACTCTTCTTGCACAAGCAATATAATGCAAAATATATAAACGTACGTGGGGTTAATTGTTTGACACTTTTGACGACATGTTTAATTAATTTCCACGCTTTTGTTTGTTTATTGCGTCCAAACTTCAAATTGGACTCAATTTTGTTACTATTATTAGTTACTACAGTTGCACAAAAACTAGATTTTCTAGAAACAAACATGTCTAGAAACAAACATGTCAACAGTAGTTGCACAAAAACTGTGTACACGCATGCTTCCTTCTAGAAACAAACATGGCAACAGTACTGCATAACATTTCTCTATGATTTAACGTTAATGGATTCTCTTGCCTTATCTAATTAATTTATCCGTATCTATATAAAGTTGTTGGTTATTGTCAAAAAATAAAATATAAAGTTGTTGGTTACGTGATTTATTTTCCATGTTATTTATACTATAGAATATTCATACTTCTAAAATGGGGTGTTGTGCTGTATACCTTTGTGGCTTTGTTTACTTGGTTAGTTGGTGGCGTGAAACGGTGAATGCTTTGAAGGTGTATCTGTTTTTTTTGAATAATGTGTGCGTTTGATCCGCTAAAAACAAAGAGATTGAACATGACAACATTAGTTTAAATAGATATTCCTGTCCCTCCACTGAATCACAAAACAATTTTTTATCTTCAACATAAGTTGTCTAAAACACAACAAATAACCTTTTCTCCACCAAACACCGTATAAGCAAAATTTGTTCAATACTTTAAATATTTGTCCTGTGTTGTTTTATCTTGTACTGTTTTGTCCAGTCTTTATATTTTGTAGATCAAACGGTCCCATGAATATAAAGATATCTTCAATAAAAATGTATAAATTATTTATTTTAGTGTTTCTTCTCAATAATACATCGAATAATTTATATTTTTTAAAAATTTAGTATGGATATTCTATATAATATAAAATTTCAATCCTATGATGAATTTTGTAAAATATGAATTTATTAAAATGTTAATTATATTGAGCCATGTAACGTTATTCAAATGTTACACTAGAAATCAAACATGAATTCTTCTTTGCAAGATATTATTCATCTATATAACTTTGTTGGTAGAGATGACATTACAGTATACACAGATGTCTGAGTTCTAACTTTAGACTTTTTATATAATTAAAATTCTAGCCACAACAAAAATCAAATAATGAAATAATATGATGAGAGGAGCAGAATTTAAGCTAAGCTGATTAAAAACCCCTAACGTACGGATCAATAGATCAACTTTTAATGTCGATATTGTTAGGTTGAACGTTTAACGTAGAGTCTGTTAGTTTTAGGTAGTGGCTGAGCTTTTGACTATGAACAGAAAGAAACCCTAACAGGAAAAGAAGGGTAATTAAGCAAATGAGTAAGAAATGAATCAAGACGCCAAACAAGCTTCCCAGAAGAGCCTGTTCTTTTCCATCTCATCCATAGACTCTCTCCCTGAATCAAAATTTGACTCATATGATTTCTTCTTCTTCATCTTCTGATATTGTTGATCATGCACCTCATTCTCATCATCATCATCATCATCTTCACAATATGATGTTCCATAAAGAACAACATCACTCTCTTCTGACATCATCTCGCTGTCGTCGTCATCATCATGTTCATGTTCATCATATGATTGATCATGCTCATCATCATCAGCAGATGCAGATCCACCATAGCTACAAGATAAAGCATCATCATTATCATCATCATATACCGATGATCTTGCTAATAATTCCCAATCCATATTAGAAATATCATCACAATTATCAGCTTCAGAATCGCCACTAGCTTCAAAACGAGCATAAGAGAAAAAATCATTAGTGTTCTTCCTATCCATAGTGATTAGAAATTTAGAAATGAAGCTATATCCTTTTTTTTTTAGTATAATATGTATGCAATATTTGTACAATATATATAACCACTCCTATCACAGACAAATCAACACTCAATAAAAGGAAGTGACTAAAAAAAGATGAGAGAGGCAAAATAAACGTGTGGTCTATTGTTTGACACTTTTTGGTGACAATATTGTTTACACGTTTTAGAATAGTTAAAAAAAGGCTCCTCCAAATTGGACTCAATTATTGTTAAATAAAGAAAAGAAAAAAAAGCTTGGCTAGGCTATCATATTCATATGAGTGTAAGTTGTTGGTGATGAGATGAGATATGATGGTTTTCTAGAAACATAATAGCAACTTGCATGCATAATCCAACACATGCTCAATTTTAGAAATTAATATATAGTATATGTTAATGCACGACTGAAATATTTATTTATTTATTTATTTATATATGGATGGACAAGTCACAAGTAGTAGTAATATAACAACGTCAATGGATTCTCCACCTACCACTATTTTTATTTTATCCATATTTTATTTATCTATCTTTCTATATATAAATATAAATAAATAAAAGTTGTTAGTTACGTGATTTAACTAAAATTTGGGATGGGATCCGGGAGAAACATATTCCGTAATATTCTAAATGTGTTGTATTAGTACGTACCATTTTTTGGTTTCACGAGTTGGGTTCATGCCTCAAGACCATTCAACCAAATTATTTCTTCCCAATGTAAAAAATCTTCATCTATAATGATTTTGAATTTGATCTAATTGTTTGGTGAACTTGTATATTATTAATCAAAATGAATCTATGATTTTTTTTAACAATATTGTTTCTTCTGTCCTTTTTCTAAAATTGGTTCGCCCAGAGAACTCGGTTAAGTGGCCGAACCAATTTTTGGCTTCCTCGGTAGTTCCATAGTTGGTAGATAGCATAAACAATAAGCAAAAATGATCACCTTACTCATACTAAATTATCAGTACCAATAGTTCCATCTTGTCCATCACTTTAGAAAGTGTAACACATTAAGTTTTTCTATAAAATCCAATCATTAGACTGATATGATATGCTAAATGAAGATGTGTGATTTTTCAACATCAATTCTATATCACTATTATTTGCTAGGGATAAAATCATCTATTGCTATAATTTATGAGATTAGATAACCCTCTCTAAGGAGTTAATATTAGCTCTTCAATCTCAAGAAGATGAGATCAATATATGATTTGGGTACCTAAAAAATGATTACATTCATAACATTAAAGATTCTTCCACTTTTAGTTCTTCAACCTTGCCAAAACACTGATGTGACTTTTGAAATTTCGTCAAATTATACATACAAAGTCTAACTCTTGACAATTTCATCAAAAAGTGTATTGACTTGACCAAAATACCAGGGAACTTAAAAAACTCGTCAACCAAACATAAAAAACAACAAAAATATATTGAACTAGGCATCAACCTGTGAATATATATAAAAAAAAAACTAGGCATCAACATTTGAGAAAAAAGAAAAAGAATAACACAGTTATGTGATGGTGATAGAAACAAAACAATAATACAAAAAGAATCAACATTTGATTAAAAAAAAACAATGGTGGTAGTATGGGAGTACAACAATAACCACTTGCTCAAGTAGATGAATCTCTCTTAAAAGGGTCTGCATAATTTTGAGTAAAAATATGATCTGGTTGGTCCACTGGCGAACAAACCTCAAATCACCAATATGTAGAATGTAGATATTAACTATCTAAAAGAATTCCCCGACCGGGGCTTGCATGCAAAAAGAGTAGTTATTCAGCACTTCAAGAATCAATATAGTCAGCAGTGAAGACTCCCGTTACTAAATTGCGTCCAAGCCAGCATGTTTCCTTAGCTCCTCACATAATATGAATGTAATTGTGGTTTGTGGTCCTAATCTTGCAAATATTGTGAAGCCCCTGACAAAAGGTATCACATGAACATTTTGAGTCTCATTGATAATTTTCATGAGGTCTTACAAAAACCTCATATGTTATTTGGAATTAAAGTTTTGGATGATGTAAAACAAACTAGCTCCATGCAAAAATGCATACTAAACATAAAACTCACCCTTTGTAAAGTGCTCTTGGACCCTCCGTAAGCAGGACCTGAAACCACACATGACAAATGCTATAAATAACAAATGTGAATGACAGACGAGAAAATATATCATTTTTTCATGATTGAGTTATATGGAAGTCACTTCTTTATCACTCCGTTATATGCTAATAATTAAGAATTAGGAAAGCCAAGTCAGAGTCAAAGAATGCATGAAAGTAGTATAGAACTTATATAGCACAGTACCAAGTTATGAACTTATATAGCACAATATTAATACCTGATATGCGCAGTTAAATCCATTTTTATACATTCTACCACCCTTGGATTCTCGTTGCAACATAAGACGTGTTTTAACCATATCCATGGGGGCAGTTATGAGGGTGCTCAATATTCCTGCAATTGTGCTTGAGCTGTATGAGGAACATAATGCAATTAGGTAAGTCACATCCGATAGAAAACATGGCTAAGTCATGACTAATGAATTCAGAGTTGTACGGTGTGTTGATAGAAAACATAGGCAATCTGATGCTGACCAAGGATCCGTTGGATCCATTGAGAATTTATTGCAGGCTGGCTGCCTAATCTTACATTTGCAAAAAGATAATGTCATGACTCAAATCCACAACCTTTCTAGTCACAAGGCAACAATTCGAACTGTTACACTAAGGCTCCCCTTCTTGTATTTTATTAGAAAACACAAGGAAGAATTTCCCTGACTACAGAAAAGAACACAAAAATTTCAAAGTTACAATGACCTCTCCGGCCCAAGGCCCTAACTTCCCTTACTCCTTGAAATTAATTTATATAAAATTACTGGTCTTTAGACTATCTCAGTCCCATCTAATCTCGAACTTACTATTTAACTTTATCACCCTCAACCAATAGACCAAATGCATGTTAATCTGGAAAATCACCGTTTCAATAGATGAACAAAAATAGTTTTATAACAAATTATATATTTCAGTTTCAAAATGTTTTAAGCAAAAAAGTCAAGTACACCCTCCGGTCCTAATTATAAGAGAAGATTTACTTTTTAAGTTCATTAAAAAAGTGATGAATATGGTCTATAATATGGGCATCAATTTTTTAATGTACCTAAAATGTAGATTTTCTCTTATAATTAGGACTAGAGGGAGTATAAAACAAACATTAGTAAAGCAAATTTATTTTTCCATGATTCTCCAAATCTTCATTATTATTCACTAAAAATGTAAACTTGTTGCCCATGATTTTGATCATTCATCATGCTCTAATGATACTTCATTTACTTTGGTTCAGTCTGCATTAAGAAATATCTGGAGAAATGAAATTAACAGAAGAGCCATACATTAGATGTAGATGAAATCCTTCTCTGAGAGATGTCCACTTGACTAGAATCTGCATATGGATTAAAGAGGAAGCAAAACAAGTTATTAGAAAAGCAATGATTTAATTGAAAATAAAGACACTAATAAATTAGAGGGAGGAGGACTAGATGATCAAAAATACAAATGAAAAATTGACCTGCTTAGTTTCATCATAAGTAGCCAACTGGGATGCAGTCAAAGCAGCTGCTCTGGCCATGGCAGGGCCCACCCCCTTCCACAGAGCTTTGACTCCCTCTTCAGATACAGTCCTCCGTAGCTCCGAAATCGGTCCGCTCTTTCCCATGTCTGAACTCATTTGCAAACGTACCTGATTGTGGGAATATGGTTTAGAAGGAGAAAACAAACAAAAATTATTGCTTGAAATATTAGAAAAATATATGATACATCACCTTGAGAACTTCCATTGGATTGGTCAGTGCAGTTGCGAAAGCACCAGCAAACATTCCCGAAGCAATTTTAACTAAAACATTGGAGGAGCCAAAAGCAAGATCACATGCATGCTTAGAGGGTTCGTACAAACCCAAGCGTAGTCCTCCATAAACTACTGACCTTGTTAAAGCAGGTGTCAAACCAAGATACAAAGACTTAGGTCCTTCATTTTTCACCACATTTAAAAATAATTGTCCCTGGAAAAATGCTTAATTGACAAAAGTTTTGGATTATAATGTGATAGGTAAGGTCTAAAGAGGAAAGGTTGAACTCAGTGAACTACCATTCCACTCAAAGGACCTTTCTGGCCAACTAGTTGCATTTGTAGCCTCACTTTCAATACATCTGCATGGGATGTAGAAACAAGTTAAATATAGATATTTTCAAAAATTTGTTTTATTTAAAGGGCTCAATGTAAACATCTTCAATATAGTTATTGACTTGATTGTTACTTCAATATAGTTATCTTCAGTGTCTTGAATAAGATTAACTTCAGTAGAGGAGACGTATGGGAAACTAAAACAAACAATTTGTCCTGCCACTTATGAAGTAACTACCTAGAAAGAATAAAATAACCACCTAAAGTCTGTCTTCAATATATCAAACACCGTCGCGTTGTTCTTTTGCCATCACTTTCGGCCACCGCATAGACAAAATTAGTGGGTGATTATGTATCTTAAAGGGACTAATCTGGAACTAACACGGCAACACTTTGATCTTTAGAGGACCCAATTGAGGGGTTACTCTAAAGTATTTACTACTATTATAATGGTAATAGTTAATTTGACAACACTGTTCCATCGATATCCAGCGCCATGGCTGATATTTGACAACACTTCTCCCCCACCTATTAACCACTTGGAAGGCACTACAGTTTTTGGTTACATGAGTAAGAATCTCAATGTTATAGCTCATGATTTAGCTCATTTAGAGGAATGCCCCTACGCAAGTCGAACAACCTTTGTATCTTGTGTCTGTTTTCAATTCTTAGAATCTAGGATTGGGCCTAACTCAACCCTACAAAACCTGCCTGTAGTTGAGATTCGCAGTCACTTATAAAACCCATGTTCAGGCTATCTATCTAACATAAATAAATGAGGTTGTTTACTGTCAATACTCAATATAACTGTTTCTTTTGTCTCCCATCCAAATCAAATAAAGAGGGTTGTTGATCCCCCTCCCGAGTTTCAATGAAGTAGAATGTGTACGATCGTCCCTCCCCTCCGTTAAAATCATTCCTCTCTATTCTTTTAACCTAACACTACTATAAAAATTAAGATACTGGACTCCAACCAATTTATAATTTGTGATGCATATACATGAACTTTACTTTAATAACAAACACGAATTCCCTCTAAAGTAAAATCCCTAACAAATACAATCTGTATATATAGTTCAAGACTTTGTTAATTAATGAGTAGTATTGAATACAATTCAATTGAATCTCAAAAATCTATTAAAGACATGAAATTGGTCCTTTGATGTCACATTTTAACAATGAAAATTGCTTATCAAAATAAAACCAATAGGCGTAAATTGAGAAGCACGAACCAACCTAGAGGGTGAGTGATTGATGTTGCAATAGCGACAGAAAATCCACTTGTTGCAAAGTGATTGAAAACAGTTGAAGGAGACGTAGCCCAATTCTTCTTCTTCTTGTTCTCATCATCATTCGCGCTTCCTGAAACATTATGTTAGGAAGGGAAATGGGTAAACAAAGAAAGTAGAAGAAGGAAGGAAAATGGTAACCTGAAAGTGCGGAATTATCGAAAGAAGAATTCCCCGCCATTATTATTCTCTATCTAACAAACTATGTTAGCTTTGTTTCTACAAAGAGGAAAAGAAAAAAAGTCACAAGATCTAATATGCTATGCTCTCTTATTTCCGAGTTTAATCACACACGACACCAGCACGAGGGAATAATATTAGATGTACTATTCCGTCTTACTAATAAAGTTGTTTTTTTTTTTATCAGGTAGTCTAGTGGCTAAAAAATCACTCAATATAAAATTGTGAGTGTATCCGAATTCGAACCCGGATCCCGACACTTCCATCTTACTAATAAAGTTAATGTATATTGAACTAATTTCATAATTAGATATATTAATTTTTGTTGACTAAGGAAAGAGAGTATATCTTTAGTGAGTTTAACATTATTAACTATTAGAAAATTTGACAAAAAAATCTCATATATTCTCTAAAAATATGATTTATTTTAAAATTAAGAGTAAGACATGTGTTAATTGGTTTAGTAGTCGCAGGAACAATGCTTAAAATTATCAGAAACTCTAAAGACTACTTTGATATTATTCTTTAAAAATAATTTAATATTAAATATTTAAATTTAAACTAAATTTTAATTCCATGAATTTTACAATGAATTAAATTTTTGCATATATAAATATATTACTATAAATTAAAATTAAAATAAGATGTTTATATAGTTTACTTCTCAAAAATATTATGTGAAATATCAAAAGGAATTTTAATCTCATTAGTAACTTAGTTGATTATTCTATTTAAATATAAATTTGATTACTTATTTTAAAAAAATCATACAAAGGTAGGCTTTTAAACAAGCTAACAGGCCATACTAGACTTTCTAAAGGCCAGACCGCAAGCCTAAAATTCAAACCTATAACATACTACATGCCAGACTTAGACCTTTAAATTTTTGACAGGCCAGACTCAGACTTGCCTAAACCTAACTCGGTCTGGCCTATTTCCACCCATAATATTAATCAAAAAGCAACATCAACATAAATTTTTTTAAATGCCCAAACAATGCAATAAACTCGACTACCAACTATGATAATTCACAACGAGACTAATGTTTTTTGCCTTCAACCACCGGTAAGAGCAGCATTTCACCTTTTCCAACAATTATAGTAATGTCTTTGCTGCATCTTTGAACAAATCATGATTTCTTACATTACACACAACCCGCACACAAACAAGCGTTATAAAGGACTCTGATCTCGACTATTATCGACAAAAAAATTGTTTTTTCTCCTATTTTTAGTCTTAAAGACGATGATAGTCTTATTTATTTATGACTTTTGAGGCGAATATTTCTACTTTTAATTCTTTAACATGTGCCATAAAAATATTATAAATATTTATCTAAATAGACCGGGCTAGTAGACTTTATAGCATTTTTCAATGGCCTGTAGCCTGACCTATTTAACTAAATAGACTTATAAAAAAACCTTGAGATGGTCTATTTAAGAAAATGACCTAACCTGCCTCAAGCCTATATAGACTAGGTCGTAGGCCCCTGTAGATCAGTCTGACCTATTCCCACCCTTAATTAATACTAATGTAAACTCTCGTGGCCTCTCTCGGTCCAACTTGTACTTATGAAATTATTTTGTTCTTGGTGTACCATATTTCATTTTTTTTCTGTTAATTTTTTAATAATAATAATAATAAGGGTCATTTTAAGATATCTAAATAAATAAAATTTGAGTTAAATAATATAATTTTTTTTCTAAAGAAAAATATTTATAAAATTAATTACACAAATTTCATCGTAAATTTACTTTATTTAACTTCTAAATCTAATCTAATCTAATAATAATAATAATATTTTACAAAAATTATGTCAAAAATTAATATGCAAAATTATTGATAAAAAAATCTGCGAAAAATAACAATTAGTAACACAAATACTACTCCCTTACTGCTGATATCCAGAAAGTTCCAGAGTTTGGGCACTGACGAATAGTGTTCTTCTGAATTATCAACACTCTTTTTTTCTCCAACAACAAGCTCAAGGTGCGCTTGCCTCGTAACCTTTTTTTACTTTCTACTTCTTCTTCTAAGTTCTAACCTTTCATATTTTGATTTTCCCCAATTTCTAGGGTTTTTCGGTGCATCCATCCACACTCAAACAACAATGCCTCGGTACTGCAACTCACTCACTCCTTCAATCAAATATCACGATTTCACCTTTAATCGAATTCATTACATTTGATTAATTTTTGTTCGATTTTGCATTTTCAGGTACTACTGTGACTACTGCGATACTTATTTGACACACGATTCCGTAAGTTGTTTCACTCACCATTGCTAATTGCGTTGTTTTTCCCTTTGATTTTAACCTAGCAAGTATAGAATAGTTTCTTGTTGATTCACTCATGCTCTTGGATAATTTTATTTTCGCATTTTTCTAATCAGCGTTATTAAGATGCAGTTGCAAACTAATGTTAGATATAATTGAATATTAGTTATAATTAATTAGGTTTACTATTGTTTAAGGTAGTTAGAACTAAGAAGTTGGTTATACACCAAATGTTAGTTGGTGCAGTCGTGATTTACGCTGGACTTGGTAGAGAGGACTACGGTTAGATCCTTGCAACTGCATTTGGGAGGAGATTGGAACCACTTGATGACATAACTCGCCCTGAACTCTAACCCTCGACTACTAGGACCCGTTCCCCTAAGAACCATAGGGTGAAAACCCAAAAAAGAAGAAGTTGGTTATACTAGTTTCCTTAGGATCACTATATAAGCTGAATCTTACACTCATTGTATCCACTTCTAGATCAATATTACTCTCAATTTGTTTTTTTCTTTATTGTGCTCTACCATGCTTCTCAACAATTACATATGAAGCAATGTTTCACTTACTGTAATTTTCATAATAGTTAGTTAGCCACAACCAGCAATAGTCTAGGCTTAAAACATTATGGTGTTGTTTGATCCATGTAGCTGACCTCACTTAGTAGGATAAGGCTTGGTTGTTATTGTTGTTGTTGTTAGTTAGCATTAACCAGCCAATTGCCCATGTTGCTAACTTTGTTTCATATTGCAGCCATCTGTTAGAAAGCAGCATAATTCTGGTTATAAACACAAGGTGATGTGATATTTTCATACTTTTTTAATTAAAAGTTCATTTTAATCTAGGTCATATTTATGAGGTTTTTTTTAACGTTTGTGCTTTTTTCAGGCGAATGTAAGGCAATACTATCAGCAATTTGAAGAGCAACAAACACAAAGTTTAATTGATCAGCGGATCAAAGAACATCTTGGGCAAGCTGCGGCTTTTCAGCAGGTTGGTGGGGCTTATAATCATCTAATGGTTCAGAGGCCAAACCTTCCTCCTGTATTGCCACCCCCAAGATTTCCTATGCCTGGAGGTCAACCTTTAATACCAGGGTTCAGACCTCTCATGCCTAGACCTATGCCTATTCCTGGGGCACCAGGTAAATATTTTTTCCCCTTCGTACCTTTCGTGACTTCCACAAAACTGCCATCGTCACTTATCAAAGCATTTGACTGTTCATGGCTTCTGCATTTTAATGTGGTCCTTTTTATTATCTTTTCAAATTGAAATGAGAATGATTATGCACATCCTTTCATTACTGAAATTACTTTGTTGTTTCAATATTCTGTTAGATATATGCTATATTTTGTTTCTGGCTTTTTTCTATTATGGCAACTATTCTTTACATGTAACCTTTTTTTTAGTTGAGCTTGTATGTTTTGGTTGGTTTTTTGGATAGACATAGAAGTTTTATTTGAAAATCAGCAACTTTTCTTGTGCCTAGAGTTTTTGCGAATTTGGTAGCCAAGTTCAAGCATTATAAACCAGTTAATTTATTCCACCATATGTAATGTATGCGGTTTTCAATTGGAATTTACAGGGTATGCTCCTGCACCTGGCATGCCACAAATGATGCCTCCACCTGGTGCTCCCCAGATGCCAGGTCAGCTAAATGCCCTACCCCGCCCCCCTTCATTGGCTCCCCCACCAACAGTTCCTGGAAGCACTGCAGCACCACCTTCCAATGGTGCTCCCTCCATGGCACCCGCTATAGCATCATCGGCAATGTATCAAACCAATCCATCAGCACCATCATCTGGAGGTTATGATAATTACAATTCCAATTCCAATGCTCAAGCACCTGAGGGAAATCACTGACCTTTTCAAACTTGTATGTTATTTTATATTGAATTTTGCACTAATTTAGCACCTGTTCAGTAAAATCACACTGCCTTATCCTATGCTATTTTATACCGGTAGCTCAGGAAGAAAGCATGGTCTTTGCAGGGACTCAAAGCCTTTATCGAATTCTACTAATCAACATTCTCTTCTATTTTTATTTTATGGATGTGCTATGCAGTTCTTGCTGCATGATTTTATCTCCGTTGGAGTGTTATGACTAGAACTATTTGTGCTCTTCCTACCATATGTTGATTGAATGAGGATTCCCACAAACCACATTTGACCATATTCAGAGCAATCATGTACTTAAATTAATGTGCAGCATGTCAAGCAACTTGGATGTGGGAAAACGTTTTTTGAGTAACTACTATTTTGTCCGGATGAAAATTTTATACTATAGTGAGCGCTAATTGTGTGTAAATCATTTGACATGGTTTTTGATAGTCTTTCGTTTCACAACTGCTTTTGCTTTGAAATTTAGCTATATCGTTGAGGGACTTAGTTGACACTAGAAATTTGAGAGAATTTATATTTATGATATCAAGTGTTATATGCTCCAATTTTTTTGGGAAGAATTGCTTGTAGAATTACTTTATTTTGTTTTTGTTGAGTATATTGTGGAATGTCAACTGTTGTGTTTATGGATCCACCCCTAGAAAGTTCCTTGTTTTTTATAATCTAATCTCAAATCTTTGGATTCTTTAACCTGTCAAATACTATGTCTACTATGGTAAGCCAAATGATAATTATGTAAGGAGATTTATTATGTGTATTACAAAGATCATTAAAAACCACCAGGTTGATGGATTTGTTTGGTTCTGCATCACATTTGTAAAAATCACGTTCCAATACAGTTTCCAGTGCAATTTCAAGAAACTAAACATTGAAGCTTCTGCCTCAATGTGATAACGTCTGACCCAATGCAGTAACAAACATATACTACTAAAATTTTCCAGTAGTGTTTGAAATGGCAATGTAGCGCCTATGTGTTGTTGAAGAGGTAGCACCTAATTAGCCAAGAAAATGTCCTCATCACGCTAGTTTTCAATCAATAAATTTGCTACACCCAGAACCAAAACTGGTGTCCAACATATGTCGTATATGTATGTGTTCTATGTGTGTATTGTTAAGCGTGAGAAAAATTGAATCTAAAGTAAAGCTGTTTATGTTTGAATATATTTATATAAAAGTGAGTTAAACAATAAATTTGAGTGTAAAAATTAATTTTAAAATTAGAAGGTACAATTTCTAGAGACAATCAATTATATTTTAGTGAAATCAAACATGTCAATATTAATTCTACACTTCTAGAATTAATTTTAGCTTCTCTAGAAACTTTTTTTTTTTTACTAAAGCTTTTTTAGAATTGGAATTTGGAACCGAAGATATGCTTTTTTTTTTTGTCAAGAAAAACTTTATATTTTATTCATAGAGCTATGGAGTTAGAAGCCAACATTACAGAATAAAACTACCTACAACTGTGGTAAAATACATAATTAAGAATGCACAGTTAAGAATGCAACATATTAACCAAAGACAACAAGAGGGATGAATAAAACAAAAAAAACTTGAGTCTAATAAGACTTGGAACGATAAATAAAGAAAAAAACGTCAGACTCTTGTAAGACCAACCTCGCTAAAACATTATTTAGATTTGAGATTTCATAATCATTTCAAACATTTTATTGTGAAGGTTAAATTTGGGTTTGTGGCCTGAAAAATGAAGGGGATGCCGGGGAGAGGGAGGGGGCGACACACAACTACCACCATTTGAGGTGCGATTTACGGGAGAATGAGGGAAACCAAATATTAATTTTTTTTATATCGGCAAGATAAATGTTCTCATTAAGATTTGAACTATGGAGCTCCTCTTATCTAATCTATGTCATTCAATTTTTACTACTTGAACTATTCTACGGGGATAAATCAAACATTAATTTAAGAACTAACTTCTTATGAAATAGATAAGAAATTTAACTTTTAATTAACAATATAAATATGATTTAGTTGTTGTACAAGAAAATGGTTATTGATATACCGTTGAAGTAATGAATGTAATACACACTCGGAACGATAATCACCATCACATGGGCATTTGGTCTAGTGGTATGATTCTCGCTTAGGGTGCGAGAGGTCCCGAGTTCAATTCTCGGAATGCCCCATTTCTTGTTTTTACTTCATTATTTTGCAGTATACCTGCCACACTTTATTACTAACTTACAGCATTTTTGTTTGACTAAATATACAACACTTTTTTTTCTTAAACTAAATTAAATTCACATAGTACTAATATAATTAATAGTAATAAATGAAAAATTATAACCAAATTGTCTTTCATTAATTTGTGAAAAAAATAAATTGACGAAGAGAAAGTAATAAATAGTAAATGATATAATAAGAATAATAACATTAATTATTTTATTAGTATTGTAAAGTGATTTATAATTTTTTCCGTATAATTGTTTTTTCCAAAAGTGACAAATATTTTGATACGGAGGGGTATTAGTTAAATCAGTTAAATAAATAAAAAATTCAAACATAAGATAGAACTCAGAAGAGGATAAGAAAACATGAACAAGTACAAATAAACACTTCAAACTCAACTCTGTTCTTTCTTTCTTTCTCTGTTTCTGATTGTGTTGTGAAAATGGCAGTTTCATTATCAAGTTACTGTTCCATGTTCTCTGTGTTATCTTCCACAGTGAAATTCCGCTACTCAAACAGACACACTCACAATCACACAAACACACCCTTCATTTCAATCCGTTGTAGCCGCACACCTTCCAATCCAGACCCCAATCTCAACAGACAAGTAAATCTTAATTGTTGGAAAATTTGCATGAATTTTGTTCTTTAAACATATGTTTTTTTGTGTGTTAGCTATGAAATATAAAAACATAATGTTTAGAGACATTATGTTTATATATTAATTATTTTTTATGTGTTGAAAATTCAGAAGGAAGGTGCATGGCAAAAGAATCAGTTTGAGGTATCATCAAAAGATGAATGGTCTAGTGGAGGGAATGTGGTGCCAGCTTCTTATAAGTCTTCTGGTATTTCTAAGAAAGATAAGGACTTTGTGGTGGGTGAATCCAAGGATCAACAGGTACATTTTATTTTGGGTATTAAACTTACATGGTAGAGGACAAGAAAATTTGTATGATGTTTAAGTGATTAGCAATGTTGTGTCTCATAGGTATGTGGATGTAGTTTTTAAGAGAATTGGTTTTGCAATTCAGAAATGGTTAGCCGCGCAGCTTGTTGCCCCTTACATTCCATTCATGTCTAATAATTAATTGAATCAGTTACATGATTTAGAGGGGTTGTTGTGGTAATTGATTCTAGTCTTACTTTAGATGCGCTGTGACTTGGATGTTGGCATATAAGCAATGATATATCACTACTTTCATGTAATATTGGATGAGTGCAAGTTTAACAAAAATACAAAATTAACGGGGCACGTGATTTTGTTGAAGCTCAAAACTATAGATTTTCTCAAAACCATGGTTCTGACAATTCCACCATCAACGGTCAATCCAAACATTCATGGTTTGCTTGGATGGAAGGGTCATCCCTCCCTAATCCCTATCAAACTCCAGACAAACCCTGAGATAACTCGGAGATATTTTGATGCCATGTTTAAATTCTCCTATTGAACAAGTTAAGTTTAGGGTTAAGGTTAATGATTCAATAGGAAATCTGAGGGAGAGGCAGTCTACAAGGGGTTTTCCAAATCCCCTGATTTGTTTTGTGGAAATTTATTAAATTAATTGCTGTTTTGGGTTGTGAATTCGTACATCATAATTTGCAGCTGTGCTGCATATGATAATTGAATTAAGAGTATGTTTTTGATGGTCAATGAAAGTTGGATCCACCCGTAGAACCGAACATCACTGACAAATAGGTCTTAGGTTTGATTCCCAGCGCACTTGGCATGTCTTTTGACTACGGAGTGGAGCAACTTCCTCTAGTATAGAGCTAGCTTATTACTGTAAAACTTTTCTACAACTACTTATCGGAAAAGTAAAGCTGAAATGATCTTGCTATAACTACAAGTATTATAAGTAATGGCTTTTTATAAGTTGAATTAAACTTATGCACCCTAGCTTTTTTAGAAGTCCTCTCATTAACTTCTCTATAAGCACTCAAACTTTCAAGAACTTTTTTTACAAGGTTTGAATTAAATGCTTATTCCAATCGAAAAACTTCCAGAAGCCAAAATGATTCTTTCTCTTTGCATGCTTCTCCTTTCCTCGTCAAATGATTATGTTTAATTTCAGGTTGAATCAAGTGTTTTACAAGATTCAGCTTTTCTCAACGCTGTTGTGAAGGTGAAGTTCAACTCTTTTTATTCCTGTTTATGAATTATTTTTATTTTGTCTCAGAGGGCTTGAAGGGTTGCACCTCCAATTTCAAAGTCGAAACACAGACATGTAGTTTATTTCACACCGATTCTGTCTGACATCTGTGTTTGTCTTTTGGTTGGATATTGAGCTTTCATGGCATGTCCTTTGGTTGTCTAGTGATTTCAGGTTCAAAATTATTGATTGTCCCATATGTGAATTATTATTCAATTTACAATAATAGGATTTAACACTTCACCTTTTGTTAAATAGACTTTTTTCTATAACACCAATGGTTTTACTCTTCAGACACAGTGCCTTAAAACAACGTCTCTTCTTCTTTTCAAGTTTTCAACATTGGCCAATCAACATCTCATTAATTTCTTGTAGTAATATTGTTGCTTTCCATATTTCCAATGCTCTTATACACACTTTCTCGTTGTCGCAATTACATCTTTAGGTGTACTGCACGCATACTGCCCCAGATTATTCACTTCCTTGGCAAAAGCAGCGACAATACACAAGCACTGGAAGGCAAGATTTTAAATAACATAACTGTAGAATAGTATGAATCTCTATCTTTTTAAACTTACAGGCCACATCTTGTGCAGTGCATTTATGATTGAAGGTAGGAAACTATTAACCAATGCGCATTGTGTGGAGCATGATACACAGGTAATTTCCTAACTTGTCATTTCTTCAGTATATTCCTTTGATATTTCCAATTTATCCCTTTAATTGTTAGGTCTGATGTGCAAAGAAATTTAAGCAGACTCAATTGTTATAATTTTTCTTTTGGGATAATTGCAGGTTAAAGTCAAGAGAAGAGGGGACGATTCAAAATATGTAGCTAAGGTATGTCTCCCATGAAGGAGATGTCCTTGTTTATTTTCTTCAATATATTAGTATCTTATCAAACTTCGGGTGTCAAGAACAATTTTCTTAACACACCTGACCGAGTAGGATTAAGAATTAAGATCAACTCCTTTATCCTCAGTAATAAATGGGGACCAAGGGCGAAGACAGGGAATTTAAAATAAAATAAAAAATATTTTTGTAAAAATAACTCCTTTATCCTTTAGCACATGTCATGATTTTTACTTTATTCTCACTATGGAATGTACAGGTTTTAGCCAGAGCTGTTGGTTGTGATTTAGCTTTGCTTTCAGTAGAAAGTGAGGAGTTTTGGAGAGATGTGGAGCCTCTTAAATTTGGACGTTTGCCGCATCTTCAGGTTTGTAACTGTCACTGTTGTCTTTTTGTGTATATACCTGCAAACCTAATAAAAACCCTTAAATTCATTTAAAAACCATCTAAGAACTCCCATTGGAGTTTCTAGTGAGGGTGAACAGTTGAAATCTATCAAATTACGACAAATCAGATGTGTTCCTGCGTTTTTAGGAGCACATTGGAGAGCCAAATTTGACCAAATACACACACGAATTAATATACATATGTTTTATATCTTGTATAAATGTTCTTACAATATGTTTACTGTTTGCATGTTTTGTACTAAGGTTTGTTTATTCTTTTTCTAACTTGAAGGATTCGGTAACGGTTGTGGGATATCCTCTTGGAGGAGACACAATTTCAGTGACAAAGGGAGTTGTATCTCGTGTAGAGGTTTGATATATTGCCTGTGGAATTTAACTATCAATCTGTTTTGAAATCAATCAATTTTAGTTCTAAGTTTTTGAACAAAAATTGTAACCAGGTTACATCATATGCTCATGGGTCGTCTGACTTATTGGGCATTCAAATTGATGCAGCAATAAATCCTGGTCAGTATATCTAGAAGTGATTCTAACTATCATTTCTCAATCTATATAGTATTATACTGTCACCGAGTGTGGAAATAACTCCTGCATTCTTTATGGAATTATTGATGTAATAGTGTAATAGACATAATTCATGCTTGTTAAATTTTAGGTAATAGTGGAGGTCCAGCATTCAATGACCAAGGAGAGTGCATCGGAGTGGCATTTCAGGTAGATTTTATGGCCCGCTGTTAGTTGATGTATTAATGTTTGCTTGGCTTGCATATTTTTTTTATGAAAGGTCCATTTTGGGGAGGATGACTGCTTTAGCGCTATTTAGTTTAGAAATAATATTACATCATGATAGGTGTGTGGGACAGTGGGAAACTGTTAGGGCGTAACCGAAAGGGGGATAGGTCACAGGTGACATTTTGAGTGGAAAGAGAGGCATTTATTTCTATATATTGGAGAGGCGGGATCGATGGAGGTATGCAAGAAATGAGAGGAACATTGAGTTGGGCAAGTCTGTAAAAAGGGCATTGGGTTCCTTCCCAACCGGTTTATCATCTTCTGTTTGTTTCTTTAATTTGTCACCATTTTGTAAGGAGTTGGGCTCCATTGCATTGTTACGTTCTGTTCAGTAGTCTTAGTATTAGACCATTAACAGAGAAGATATCCTTTGGTTATGACTTATAAGGAGTTTTCTCTTTGAATCTAATTCGTGTTTCTATATTTGCATGGTTCATATCAAATGATAGATATTCAATCATTTATGAACCTTCATTAACAACTTGAGCTTTTGGGAAAGTTGGTTCTTGACATGGGTATTAGAGGCTCTATGAGCACATAGTTAGGAGGTTTATCCATATTTTAAATAAAAAAGTTGTTTTAGCACAAGGTAGGCAGGATTGTGCATTCGCAAGTTTTCACCTAACAACTTAAGCTTTTGGGAGTGTTGGTTCTTGCCAGATATTCTTGTGTTAACTGATCAGAAGTTTTATTATGTTGTCTTTATTTCGAGCCATTTTCTAAGGGACAATACTTCTAGGTCTACAGATCTGAAGATGCGGAGAATATTGGATATGTGATTCCAACAACAGTTGTATCTCATTTTTTGACTGACTATGAAAAGAATGGCAAGTATACTGGTAAGAAGTTCTTCTAAAATATTGTTATATATTTTGGTGCGTCGCTATGTTTACTGGATGCATTGCATCATACTACTGCTTAGGGAAATTTAGTGTTTTGCCTGAAACTCTAAATATCATTTTGTATGACTGTCTGTCCCGCAAAATGTATTACTGATGAAAGCTACAAACCACTCAAGATAATAACATCTATACTCTTATAAGATGAAGTTTAGAATCTTGTGTACATTGTCTTTTACATAGAGGTGCTAATAATATCAGTCCTCAGTTATGTAAATACATGTAATTTGGAGTCCAAATATGTATACCTGTAATGACCTATATCGCCTGGAATCTTTTAATTCCAACCTGAATCTGGGCAAAACATTGATCGCTGTTGTATGCAAGAAAACATATTGTGGTGTATCCATTAGGAATCAAACCTCCTAAAAAGCTTAATATGCAAACTATGATGGTGGTCTAAAACTATGTTTTCACTTTTAGGTTTCCCTTGCCTCGGTGTACTTATACAAAAGTTGGAGAATCCTGCATTGCGTGCATCTTTGAAAGTACAGTCTAATGAGGTATGTCTTTGGTTTAAATCTTCAGTGGTTGAAACAGGTTATTGTCGTACAACGAATGTAGTTATGTTATGCATGGAGATTATTTGTTTGAACACTGGTAATTGACAATGCCAGAATGGCCACATATGTGGGGCCTCCTTATTAAATTCTATAACTTCAACGACAAATAATTTTATATCATGAATTTTAATATTTCACCCTTTCTGTTTTGTGCAGGGTGTATTAGTACGTAGAGTTGAACCAACGTCAGATGCAAATAAAGTATTAAAAGAGGTATAATGATTGTGAACTCTGAGTAACTTATACTCATTGGTCAGGCTTTAACATTTTAGATAAACCTTGCTGTTACAGGGTGATGTGATCGTCAGCTTCGATGGTGTACGTGTTGGATGTGAAGGAACAGTTCCATTCCGCTCAAATGAGAGAATTGCTTTCCACTTCCTCATCAGTCAAAAGTAAGAGCTTCTTTCTCTTTGAAATTACAGATATCGAAATCTGAATTTGATTTTCAGTTTATTACTTTCTTGTTACTCCCATGCTTTTGCCTTATGTTAGTATTATAATTGCTACATGAAATTGTGTTGGTACTAAGTATATAATACTTCACTATTGGTACCTCTAATATTATGTAATGCATTTTATATTGCAAATACTCATATATGTTTACTTTGTGGCTTATTTTGATGTCTTATTTAAGAATATCATGAAACAAGGATCAGAGCATTTGACATTTGCTTTCATGAATCATAGAATAACAGTGTTATACAGATTTGCAGGTGATACTGCAGAACTTGGTATCATCAGAGGCGGAAAACCAATGGAAGCTAAAGTTATTTTAAATCCACGAGTTCATTTGGTATGTGATTTGTCCTAAAAATTTAGTATCGATCAATTTCATGATTCATTTTATCTGATGCTCTTTGTTTTGCAAATTGTTTTTTTCTCTTCAAGGTTCCCTTTCATATCGATGAAGGTCAGCCTTCCTACTTAATAATTGCCGGCTTAGTGTTCACACCTCTTTCCGAGCCATTGATAGAGTATGTTGTATTTATTCTTTATATATGGTGGTTTTCTTTGCGGGGCGGAGCAAGACTTTTTATGAATTAGTATTTATTTGATTAATTGTGAAACTTTTGACAGGGAGGAACGTGAAGACTGTATAGGGGTAAGTTCTAAATTTGTCGGTTAGCCTTAAACGAAAAAGCTGGAAAGAATTGAGTTTGTGATTGAGTTTCATTTTTTCCTTTGCTCAGCTAAAGTTGTTGGCGAAGGCACGCTATTCATTTCCGAAGTTTAAAGGCGAACAGATTGTAATCCTTTCACAGGTTGGTTGCTTAATTTATAGCATTTTCTGGTCAGATATTTAGCTGTTTTGTGCGGTATAATTACTTCTCTTTCTGATTGGCAGGTCTTGGCCAATGAACTCAACATAGGTTATGAAGATATGAGCAATCAACAGGCAAGTCATTTCCATCTGTGAGATCGATTCTCGCTCACTGACTCACTACTTCATGTATGTTTCTCTTAAATGATATATTGTTTGCAGGTTATAAAATTCAACGGAGTTCGAATTAAAAACATTCATCATCTTGCTCATCTCATTGATTGTAAGTTATCGCTTTATCTATCTATTGTGCGTTCGTTTTCTTTTACAATATGTCTCATGGTTGTTCCGTTGCTTTGCTCCTTTTCAGCATGCAAGGACAAATATCTGTGTTTTGAATTTGAAGATTGCTATGCTGCTGTTCTGGAGAGAGAAGCTGTTGCTGCTGCATCGTCTTCCTTGCAGAGAGACTATGGTATCCAATCTGAAAGATCTTCCGATCTTTTGCAACCATATGTGGATTCGCAAGAAGTAGAAGGTGACCAATCGGCTGACCAGGAATTCGGTGATAGCCCGGTTTCAAGTTTTGAAATTGGCCATGATGGATTGCTCTGGGCATAATTAATTTGCGTCCGGAGATGTCATGTTAGTGCGAGTTTTCTCTTCAAGGCCATATTTGAAGTCTATGGTCGCAATTTTGGGCAGCAAAAATTTCAGCTACAGTATCAGGCCTCAGGGGCAACATTGATGTGACCACGTGAATAATTTTATGCTACTGTGTGAAAATGCTAGAGGCAATGATTTGTTCTCTCGCTCTCCCCCGTTAGATTGTTTTAGGGAAGGGGTAGGACTATAGGCAAGAGCTCATGGCTTTTTCTTCCATGTAGTTTTTATTCTTTTAGTGTGACTCCATGATTTGATAAACTTGGAAGATCTCTTCAGGTTTGATCTCTGTAATTTAATGTGCATTATGTATTATTAGGGAAATAAAAAAAAAAAATAATGCATGTAGGAGTGACTCTTACAAGTAACAACTATTCTTTGATGCAATTAATGCAAAATTTCACAGTGCATTTCATAGCAACTAGATAATGATTGAAATAGCCGCATTGTTAATAGCTGAGCACATATTTGTTTGTCGTCTAATAAACTTCATAGTGAAGGTTTTCTTTTTATAGATTGAATGATAGCTCTATACTTTTATAGAACACTCCAAAACTCAGAAACAGATGCCTTAAAGTAGCAAGTAAAAAACATGCTGAATTTCACCCAAAATAAATTAAAAAAAAAATAAAAATAAAAAAAGATTTTTGTTGACAGTGGGATTTGAACCCACGCCCTTTCGGACCAGAACCTTAATCTGGCGCCTTAGACCAACTCGGCCATATCAACTTGTTGATATATTATGAACGGATATGTTTATATATTACAAATCAACAATACATAATCGAATGGCATCTTAATAGTAAAAAGTGGGCTCAATTGTTTGACACATGCAAGTGACACCTTCTCCATAATGTACTTCCCATACTCACTAGTCCCTATCCCTACCATTTACACCATATTTGTTGTCTTATTACCATTCACACTGTCCAAGTTGTATGTGTAGTACTATATCCAACAATCAAAAACATGTTCTTTCTTCCATATGTGCTGTCCATGATTAAAATATCACATATTCACAATATAGAAGAAACATAATGCCAAGTGACACATGAACATGAACCCACCAAATTACTAATGTAGAAAGTATGCATAAGAGAAGAGAAAGAAGTAACTTAAGATTCCCCCACTCTTTTTACTATTTGGTTGCCCTTCTCAAAAAGTTATATTAAACTTTTTAATAGTACTAGTGAGTCTTTTTTATTTCCAACCAAAGTTAGAAGTAACCACACACTTAATAATAAAGTTTCAATGTTGAATTCTAAATTTAAATGATTCATTATGTCTAAATGAAGCACTCTTTTGTGTCAAAAAAATAAAAATGAAGCACTCT
Organism: Trifolium dubium; assembly: GCA_951804385.1. Classification (NCBI taxonomy): domain Eukaryota; kingdom Viridiplantae; phylum Streptophyta; class Magnoliopsida; order Fabales; family Fabaceae; genus Trifolium; species Trifolium dubium. The sequence continues at coordinate 50,479,265 of OX638064.1, read as the reverse complement.
TCATTTCTATTTCACTCCAATAAAATAAATAGGCTTGTATGGTTTGAAAATTAGAGTAGTCTACTTACTTCATGCCTAAGAATTTCTCTATTCTTCAAATTCTTACCCTACAATTCCTTAGCATTATCATTTTTCATAGACTTGGACCTACCATGTGTACTCAATGAAGTTCTCTCTAGTGGAACTCTCAAATATAGCCCCTAAAGGGTCTCTCTAGAAAAATATGCATGACATAAAAAGGAAGAAAAATTGACATGAAAAAAATATTAGTAAGAATTTGAACCTTAGTATTTGCTTGCAATTGCTTATTCTCATTACCTAGTAATTAAGATTCTAACTCATACCAATGTTTTTTCTTAATATTTTTAGTGTTTACTTTTATGCTAAAGAGTAAGACACCTCAGATTCATGTGCTCCACAAGGTAAAAATACTTATCAACTTTGTCTTGTAGCATACAGAATTTTATGTGCAAGCTGTGAGATGAAAAAAAAGCTTCCAATTATCAACTACCACTAAAAGTTATGTGCCCACCACCACTTCTTATAGACCCTTTTAAAGTTCTATGCTACCATCATAAACCTCTTCATAATTATCTCCAAAAACATTTTCTTTCTCTCTCAGACACATTCATTAAGAGTTTCAAAAAGAGTCATTTATGGCTTCCTTTTGGTCATTCTCAACAATATTCATTGCATTAATAGCATGCAATTGTTCATTGACTTTGGCTTCTGCAAAAAACATGCATGTTTCAACAATTTCAGCAGCACCAACTACATTACCAGAAGCTCCTGTCTTTTCTCCTGCAATGTCACCAGATATGGAGCCACTTTTTCCTACTCCTGGAGGAGCTGCTTTTTCTCCATCAGATTCTTCATTACCAACAATTCCTTCAAGTCCTAGCCCTCCAAATCCAGATGTCTCAACTCATCAAGGGCCTAGTTTGGCTTTTCCACCGTCCGAGTCTATGTCGCCGGCTTTAGCCCCTTCTTCTCAGGGTTCTTCTCTACCAGTGATTTCAATTTTACATCTTGTTATCATGTTAATTTGCATAATTCAGCTTCATGGTATGTGAGTACATGTTGATGTTTGTTTCTGCTTGTGTTCTAAAAGCATGTTATAATGTTCTATAAATTTAAGACTGGGTAGTGAACATTTTTAGTGTCTGTATGATGAGTAGTAATTCTAATGTAGAAATAATAAACGGAGATAAATTTTTGTCATTATTCTATGAATATGATATCACATCAGATTTATGTAAGACCGACACTTCCATTTGAAGACATGTCTAGTATCTAACATGTGTCAATATATGACACTGATATATGTAATTACATTCATTTATTTTATTATCTCAGACTATTATTGGTGTAACGTATCAATGTTGTGTCTGTGTTTATGCTTCATTGGTTTAGATAGAGATGTGATAGGAAAGAAAACATGAGGTGTTTAAAGCTTTACTCTATATTAATTTTTTTTAGTGTATATTCTTTTTAATACTATCTCTTAATAATAATAATATCACTTTAAAGTGGGGAATATACCATAGATTTTAGGAATGAGGTGACAACTTCCTATTTATTTATAAAGATCATTGGCTTTAGCAATCAATTGAACAATGAATGCATTCTTATGTGGCAAAAAAGAAGCTTTTGACTCTGCTTTTAGTGTATAAAGATATACTAGTGGAAATTAAACTTTTAAGGCATGAAAAGGAGAGATGGGCATATTGGGTTGAATACAGTATAGATAATGAATAAAAAATTGTGACAATTGGAACATTGATTAAAAATATTCATATAGTTATATAAGAAAGTACACTAACATTCAAAGACAAAGCGTATGTTTGGTATCATGGTGAATATGTCATAATTACGATGATTTTCGCCGTGATTTTTCAAAAGTTACAGACTTCATCACCGTGATTTTGTATACCGACCGTGATACCAAACATAGGTTAAGAAACATATTGTACTGATTTCTAAGGAAAATTCTGATAAGGACCTAACATATCTATCTCTCTATCTATATATCTATCTTTATAATATTGTTTTATAGAACAACATAGTATTTAAAAATTTTGAACCATATCTAGAGAGCTACAAGACTAGGCTTATTCATTGGAATTCCATTAAGCAATTTCTCTGAGAATGTTCCAATGAGTTTGTTGAACTTAAATGGTGTCTTCCATTTCTTGGCAGATTCCTTAGCTATGAAGTTTCTCATCTTTACATTCTCCTGCTTCAGCAAATCTATTGTTGAACTCAACTGTCTTATTACCTCTATTTTCTCTTTGTCTTTCTGCTTCAGATCATCTTTCTGTGTCCTATTCTCTTCTCTAAAACTTTCCCTCTCTTCCTTCAACATCATTATTTCATCATAAATGGTAAATTTATGCATGAGTTCATCTTTCTCAGCTTCATTCTCTTCCTTGTGTTTTTCTAGTTCTTCTCTCAACTTCAGTGCTTCATTGCAAATGATATCTTTCTCCTTGAGTTCATTCTTCTGTGCTTCATTCTCTTTCCCGAGGCGTTCTATCTTTTCCCTCAACTTCATTACTTCATTAGAAATGCTGACCTTCTGCTTGAGTTCATCCTTCTGTGCTTCGTTCTCTTTCTTGAGTTGTTCGATCTCTTCCCTCAACTTTGTTACTTCATCGCAAATGGTATCTTTCGGCGCAAGTTCATCCTTCTGTGCTTCATTCTCTTTCTTGAGTCGTTCGATCTCCTCCTTCAACTTCATTACTTCATCGCAAATGGTATCTTTCGGCTCAAGTTCATTCTTCTGTGCTTGATTCTCTTGTTCGAGTCGTTCTATCTCTTTCCTCAACTTCATTACTTCATCACAAATGGTATCTTTCTGCCGGATTTCATCATTCTGTGCTTCATTCTTTTTCTCGAGTCGTTCTATCTCTTTCCTCAACATCATTACTTTGTTACAAATGGTATCTTTCTGCTCGAGTTCATCCTTCTGAGCTTCATTCACTTTCTTGAGTTGTTCAATTTCTTCCCTCAACTTGATTACTACTTCATTAGAAATGGTATCTTTCTCCTTGAGTTCATCCTTATGCGCTTCATTCTCTTTCTCAGGTCGTTCTATTTCTTCCCTCAACTTCACTACTTCATCAAGAATGTCATCTTTTTGCTTACTTTGATCCTTATGAACCTTCTTCTTCTCACCAAGTATCTCACTTTCCTTCCTCAGCTTCATCGCGTCGTTTGCAGCCACAGATCGAACTTCCTCGTGTTCTTCCTCTTCATGCTCAGGATCATCAATTTCAGATTCCACAGAATAGCTATCATAACCACGGTCATCATCAAAACTCGTCAACTTTTCTGGTTGAGAATGCTTAAATGAAGCAGAAGGGGAGATCAGGCGAATTCCGGATTCAGGTCTGACTTGATCATACCGTTCAGCTAACAAGCGGTGTGTCTTATAAAAATCTTCAACCATGCTCAAAAGCTCTGGTCTCTTCTTGTAAAACATCTCAGCTCGTTGCGCAAAGGAATCCGCATCTCCTTCAATTAATTTTAACATTGCCTTTGTCTTCTCATTCAGCTCTGCATAAACATAAACAAACATATATATACATATCACTTAATTTCATTTACTACCTCTCATAACAACAATAAATTCATGTTCCACATTTACACTCTAATACTATGTATTCACAAAAGCCTAGATACCATATCATATGCACTAAATTGCATAGGGAAATAGACATACTACTAAAATTTCAAAAGAAAAAAAGTTTTCAAAAGTAACATTCTTGAAATAATAATAAAGGCTTATAAGTTATAACCTTTTCACTTTTCCATACTATATACTCAAGGTTATATTTTCTCTCTTAATGCACTCTTCTTTTGAAAATCAGTAAAAAAAAACCATCTTTTGAAAAGGAACTTTTTTTATTCACAAAGTTTTCCTCCGCCGGAACTAATCCTATCCTATTCGAGACACTTTCGAACAACAAATATAGACACATCTTTCAACCAGAATTCAAATAAATGAGACACTTTTCAAGTGTTTTTTAGTATAGAGAATCATGTGGGTCCAAAAATTTAACAAGCAACAGAAAAAGACTACTTGAATAAAGAATGATTGGTAAGAGATGGTCATTCATATGGTATGCCCTTAATATCACAAGGATTAGACACCATCAACAAAAACACCATTGAATACATTTCTTGCAAACCATCCACCATTCAATTTCCATGTCAAAAATTCCATGTGTTTAAACAAAAAAAACAAGATTAACCTACTAATCATACTCAATTTTAATTGCTAAATTCTTCAACAAAAATAAAACAACATAGCACTAATTAAAAAACATATGTTTTAAACAGAAAATCAACTGAATAAGAGAAAGTAAAAGAAGTAGATACTATACCAATAAGTGTAGATTGAAGCCATGTTGATCTTCTAACAGTGGTGTTTTCATCAAGCCACCACCAGTGTGACTGTGAAGGTTGATTCTTCATAGTAATCTCAGTATCTTCTACTTCCTCACTTTCTTCTTACTTAGATATCACCAACACCAACACCAAAAACCTAGAACATATACAACATATATATAAAAAATAAATAAAAGTTAGTCAAAGAAAAAAAAAAGTAACTCCATATATGAAAAAACATTAAACATAGTCATAGAATAGAATCACAGAATATAATAAAATAATACTATAAAACAACATTGAATTCCACAAACAAAATTACGGAATCACCATTAATATAAAGACTAACAATTAGCACATCCTAGTCTCTTTTTTCCAAAAATATAATATTTAGTCAAAAAAAATTCAAAGGTACAAACTTTATTTTTCTAAAAAAAACTAAAATATTGAATCAATATAAAATTAACAAAAAACATAGTAAGAGATAAGAATATGACGTAATTAGAATGAAAATTGAAAAAGAGTGAAAACATCAATTTTACATGAAGCACACCACCTCTTCGTTATTTACAAGGCCACCTATGAAACACAGACACGGACACTAATATGCCGATACGGATCATTTTTTTTTTAAAAAGTGATATAATTCGGTGTAATTATAAGTATCGGTGTCGTGTCAGTGTCGGACACGAGACCGGGATAGCCTAATCTAAAGAGTGTCGGAACTTCATACACACAAATAAAAAGATCAAAGGAAGAAAAAAAAATCAAAAACTAAAATGAAATAAACACATAGAAACAAAATAAAAACTGAAACTTTTTTTTTGTTCTTGATTTTAAACGATAACCCAGTTGATAAAAAGTTGTAGAATGGGTATGAATATGAAGAAGATGTGAAAAAGAATTGAACTTTGCAATACCCATTAACGTTATGAAGAAGAAGAACTTACATGAAGTGGAGCAAGTGCAAAGAGCGGTAGAATAGAGAAGGTTTGATTTTGATTTTGATTTAGTTTGTTTTATTGGAGAAGGTTTAACCTGTGATGTTGTGACACGTGTATTTTGCATAAACAGCAAAACCTCGAGCCAAATGATAATAGAAGATGCAAAATTTGTTTGACTTGAGTTGAGTAGAAGAAGACAGAGGGTGCTGTTCTGTTCTGTGCTGCTGTGGTGTGTGTGGGGGTTTCAAATTCTAAGCGAGGGAAACCTAATAAGGCGTTTTTGTACATTTATTAATTGTTTTTTTGACTAAATTTATTTCTTAGGGTTATTTGTTGTTTTAGTCCTTTATAGTTTTGGCTAAATTTTTAATAGTTATCAATCATTAGTTGGTTAAGTGGTGATTGACGTTGAACTTGGTAGGAAGGACCACAGTTTGATCCCCCGCAACTGCGATCGAGAAGAGGCTGGAACCACTTGATGCCAGAACTAACCCCCGAACCAGATTAAACTGGTGGTAAAAACAAAAAATATAATTTAATAGGTTTATTTTATCAAATAAGAATTTAATAGGTTTAGTCACTCGTCTTACATGAATATATCTCTATGGTTAGATTGTTTTCATTCATCGTTGTTTTTGAAGACTAACCGATGATGATATGTTAGTCAAACGTGAACACGAGTTTCTTTTTGAGTCAGTTTTAGTTTAATTGTTGCAAGTTGGAATCAATCAGTCAAACATATCATAAATAAACTTCCATATCTTTGATAGACATAAAACTAAAATTTTCGCATCTTCTATGAGTCAAATAGTCAATAAAAGTAAAAAGTACAATGTATTTTGAGTTAAATTAGTAGGAAACTTATTTCAAAAAAAAATTAGTTGGAAACTTCTTTTTGCAACAATTTAATTATTGGGATATAACTTCACACCGGTTCAAAATTATTGAGGAGCTTAGATATCTAAAAAAACATATAGAAAATAAGAATTCAAAATTGTCTAAAAATAGGTTCCACCTTCTAGAAATAGAAAGTGAACATGTTAAATTCTGAAAATTTATGTATATCAGGTGTTCAGTGAATGTAAAACATAAAAAAAATATATATATTAATATTTCCAAATTTTTACATGCTTAAACTATAGAAGACGAGCATAATCATTTTGGAATTTATAGGGCTCGAAAAGAAAGTCTCATATTAATATGTTTTGTCAATGTAAATTAATTTTAGGCTAAATGTATTCAGGAATCTTTTAAATTTTCAGTTTGTACCATACATGTCCTTTAACTTTTTTTTGTAACACATAAATCCTTTAAGTTTTAAACTGTAACATATAGTTCCTTCCAGTTAATTGATAGCTGACAATTAAGAAAGTTGCATGATGTCTATGATTGCAATAGAGTTCAGAGTGAAGTGTTTGGATTCAAACTAGTTGGGTAAAAAATTTATTCAAAGTGTTAGAGAGAATCCTACTATTAAGCTTACTAATTTAAAATTGGAAGGACTTATGTGTTACAATTTTAAAACTTAAAGGACATATGTGTTACAAAAAAAAACTTAAAGGACATATATGGTAAACCGAAAACTTAAAAGACATCTGGATGTATTTGACTTTAATTTTACATTGATATCCAATAAATTCAAGAATTTCTATGTCATAGAATTAAGATAGAGTGTACTTAAGTGATTTGACAGAATAAACGATTGTGATTGGAAGATTGTGTAAAATTATTTTATACTATCTGTACATATGCTATTTTCTTATATTTATTATATATCATTTTTTTATAATCATTTTTCGTTTTTACTTCATCAAAGAATTAAAAAAATATTTTTAGTATATATATAGTTTTTTTGGTACGTAAGCTAAAAAAAAGAAAAAGAAAACTAAAAAAAAAGACTATTCACGAGGGAAGAAGATCTCCATTGCATCATTTCTAAGAAGATCACGGAGTCCTTCTAGAAGAGAGGTATGAGTTAAGAAGTCGGCATATGAAGAAGCTCCAAGTTTTGCAAAGAGGATCTACATTGATTCCCTTTTTTAAAAATGTGATAGAGAGAAACATTCGTTTGAGAGAGTAAGATATATATAAAGTTGGAAAACAAAGGTTAATTTTTATCTTTAATTTTTAAAATATTCATTGTTTGGGACAAAAATATAATAATAATCAAACATTTTATCAAATATAATAATAATAATCAAAAACATGTAGAGAGAAGTGTGGTAGTAATAAGACATTTTTTCAAAGATACTATACAATGTTTTTTGGTGTCTTTTTTTTTTTTTTTTTTTTGCATTTGTAGTTTAATGGTTAAAATTCTATCATATAATTTGCGATGTTCATATCAACTAAGTTAAGCTCATGAAGACAATATCTAATTTTTTGTACTCAAGTTTTGATCAGCAATAGGTATAAATTTTATTTACCACAAAGATGATTAATTTTTTGTACAAAATAAATTATATACTTTACTATTTTTGGACGAAAAAAAAATTAATGAATATGATGAATATTTCAAAAGAAAATTTATTTGTTTTACCGAAGAAAAAAGGTATAATTCTTTATAACTTTATTGTATTGTCCAATTTTATTAATTATTTAAACAAATTGCAAAAAAAAAAAAAATTTACTGGTAAATTATTTATTTACATTGATGTTGTCATTCGTGAAATTTAAATTAAATATGTTTTTTTTTTGACAAGGAAAATTAAATAAGTTTTTCAATTTATATATATTACAAGAAATGTTTTTTGACAAGTGGTACTATTTTTTTTATAGGACGACATAATGCAAGTAGTACTACTATTTTATTTTTATTTTTGACAATACAAGTAGTACTATTAAATTTTTTTTTTGTGTGTGTTAATTATCATATTGAACTATGAGGATTATATTTTAGGGTTTTGAAAATGACATAATAAAAAAGGAGTGGGAGTGGTGGGCTAGCAAGTTTTTTTTTTTTTTGATATTCAGCAAGTTTTTTTGTTTGTTTTTTACAAGAGCTAGCAAGTTAATTTGTGATTATTTCGATAGTGATTTTTTTTTTAAGATGCAAAAAGGTATTTATTAAATCCCAACTAGACTGTCCCCGTAGGATAGCTCGAGTGGTAGGAGCTAGGGAACATATGAGTTGGGTATGGGAGGTTCAGAGTTCGATTCCTGACGGAAATAATTTAAATTTCCGATGTACCAAAAAAAAAACCAACTAGACTAGTACAAGGTCTAATCTAGAAATAAAAGTTAACACATACTGTATTCCGATAGTGATTTAACAAGATTAATTGAGGACTCATAATTTAATTGGAATGTGATTATAGATAAGAGGATATTAGAGGAGATAATGTGTATCATAAGTCTATCTTTAGAGTTTTCTACAAAGGGAGGGAGATGTGTACTAAATAGTTGTACAAGCAGACCAATAATGTGGTCTGAAATTAAAATTTGTAATTAGTTCTGGTTGGATATAAGAGTAAAAGTATTCAATAATGACAACACATACTTGTTAAATTGAACTACTTTTTTTTACATTAAAGAATAAATTTCATTCAACAAAAATCTCAAGGAATAATTTAGATACAATAACACATTTTATAAAAGCTATGTATCTTTCACCTGACTTAATTGATTAAAATCATGTAGAGCAAGTTTTGCAGATTACAAGAGGTGTTGAGTGGTTTTTTTTCTTTCTTTTCCTTGTAAAAAAAAAGAAGAAGGTGTTGAGTGGTCTAGTCTAGACTTCTTATGTGAAAATTGCAAACATACGTGAAATGGACTTTTAGATGTTGAGTGGTCTAGTCTAGACTTCTTATGTGAAAATTGTAAACATACGTGAAATGGGCTTTTAGATTGAGTTAATCGTTAAATACAAAGCCCACGTAGTTATTTCATATAGCCTTATCTATCAAATACTTTGTAATTTATTTTGCCTTAGACTTAATCAATCCTCTTTGGAGACCGAAGTCCCCCGCACAGAGGGAAACCCTAACCAAATCACAGCCGCATGTATCATGTTTGGCTAGTCGATGCAAGGTCGAGTTCAAATCGCGTCAGCTTTAACATGCCCCTTTTCATTTCTGACTAAGCTAACAAAAACTCTGTTAGTCGTTTTTCAGAGTGAGCATAAATTGCATCGATCTTAGCTTGTAAATGTTTATTGATGGCATAATCAACTTGGATATTCTTTCCTATTTTTCTATCGTTGCTTACGATTGTGTTGTTGCGCAGTGTAGTTGGGGACCCAGAAGACGAAAATGCAAATTTCGCTCATGAATTTAACTCCTCTTCTCAAGATTCTACGAGAGCCACTATTGGCGAGATGCCTTACTAGTATTCGCGGATAATTGAGATTGCTCTTGTTACACACTTCGCGCATAATAGGTATATTTTTTTTTTCAGCACACCAAATAGTTTACATATTAGATGCCCCCATGTCAACTATGTTTGTTGGAGCTTAGATGTATTTGAGTAATTTGGCCCCTAATGTTGATCAAAACCAATTTTTTTTAAATAGTGGACAAGAGTCTCAAATATTGATTGCACCTATGGTAGATTAAGGAACAATTGACTCACTCATTATGTTCTAAACTAGATGTTTAATGATCGAAAATTTTCTTATTTTGCTAGGAATTTTAGATGCATCAATGTGTGAATCTTGTCACCGTCAAGATTTTATAGATAAAAGTATAGAACAGTAATTACTTGTAAGTTTGAGACTTGTTTTTATCGATAAACTAAGGGGTGCAGAATATTATAGATGCAAGAGATCCTTAACAAAAAAATGTTACGTGGGGGATAACCTAAAATCCAATGTAACAAATAGAGCTTTTAAAGGGAATGAAAATATAGAAACACCCTTTGCAATGAATTCTATAACCACTTTGAAGATTGCCAAAATCATTTACAATCCAGACAGGAATGGTCATTATATAGGATTAAACTTAGTTTCTTGTTTATGTGATGAGATCATGATGTTGAAGTTTATATCGCCTTAATCCGCATCCGCATCTAATACATCTTCGAGTTGCTTATATCGTTTGGCTTAGTCATGTAGGATTTAGAAGGGTGACAAGCATGAAGGATGAGACCTACGATATGGTGCTTACGATTTTCACGTCAATGAATTTATAGAAGACTGGCACATGGTGCACCATGTTCGACTAAGTATGGGTAGCAACAATGTGCATACTATAGCCAAGTGAGATGGATCAACCCATTACGTGAAAGATACAAATGTAATAGTGTTGCATTGTTCTCTACCCATCATAAAAGAGTAGGCGTATGCATGTGTTTGGGCTATGACAATAGTGATTAAAATTGCAGCAATGTAAAATCAAGTAAACAAACCGAGAAATTGAAAGAAAAGAACATGAATTATATTCTAATCTTCCATCAGATTGATGATGTAAAGAACAAGAATTGATGTTGAAGTTGAGGGAGAGAGTGTGCAAGGGAAAGGAGAAAAGACAGAGTAAAGTGAGAAACGGAGAAATGAGTAGGAAATGGAGAAAAATGGTTTTTATGTGAGAAAATGGGTGTGGGCAACTTTCTTGGGTTGGGACTTATCCAATGGGTTTGGTTTGGTGCCAATCAAATGTCTACCCAATTTACATTTTATCTTAAGAGGAATTCTTTTAAAACCTCGTCGATTTCTTAAAAACCACACTCTTTGAATTTGGACGAGAAAAATATAGATATTTTTTGTATTGGATGGATAAATTATGATAAAATGATATATTTTTTGATCTAGATGAATAAATTTGGACGAAAGAGGTTTTTAAAAAAGATGGGGTGTAAGAAGAAGCTCTCTTATCCTAATCTAATGGATTTAAGACATATATTGTACATAATCTATTTGTGGTGCTTATTGATCATACTTGACCAAAAGAGTGATGGTATGTTGAAAGTAGGTAGTTGTGTGCTCTTAGGTTAAGGGGTGAGGGTGTATTTGCATGACAATCCGATGCTCAAGTAAATATGTGTGTGGAGTAAGAGGTTTTGAGTTAGAAAGAACGTAGCAACAATGTGTCCCTTTCTTGCATAAGGTTAGGTACGTTCTTTCTAACTCAAAACATCTCACTTCACACACATACTTACTTGAACGCCGGAGTGTCTTACAAATACACTCTCATCGCTTAACCCAAGAGCACACAACTACCTACTTTCAACATACCATCACTCTTTTGGTCAGGCATGATTAATAAACACCACAAATAGACTGTGTAAAATATATGTCTTAAACCCATTAGAATAGGATAAGAGAGCTTCTTCTTACACTCCATCATTCTTAAAACCTCTTTCGTCCAAATTTACTCATCCAGATCAAAAAATATATCATTTTATCAAAATTTATCCATCCAATATAAAAAATATGTACATTTTTTTCTCGTCCAAATTCAGAAAGTGTGGTTTTCAAGAAATCAACGGAGTTTTAAAAGAATCTCTTAAGATAAAATGTAAATTGGGTAATCATTTGATTGGCACCAAACCAAACCCATTGGATAAGCCCCCAACCCAAGAATGCAGCCCACACCCATTTTCTCACATAAAAACCATTTTTCTCCATTTCCTACTCATTTCTCCGTTTCTCACTTTACTCTGTCTTTTCTCCTTTCCCTTGCACACTCTCTCCCTCAACTTCAACATCAATTCTTGTTCTTCACATCAATCTGATGGAAGATTAGAACGAAATTCGTGTTCTTTTCTTTCAATTTCTCGCTTTGTTTACTTGATTTTACATTGCTGCAATTTTAATTTTCAAAATCACCCTAATGTAAGTTAAGTTTTGTGCATGCAATTATGATTACTCATACTGTTCAGTTTCATCGTCAAAATTATTTTTTTCTGCTAAAGTTTTGATTTTGATTTATCAGCTCATCATATCATGGTTTAGAAGAATTAGGTAAATTTTGTAGAATTGAGAAATTGTAAGAATTTTTTTTTCTGTTAAAAATTTGATCTTTATTTATCAGCTCATCATGGTTTAGACAAAATTGGGTAATTTAGTTGAATTGAGGAATTGGGTAGGGTTGGATTGAATTGGGGTTAGGTTAACAATGTCTTTTAGGAGTATGATTATGGATAGGAAGGGATTTGAGGTGAAATTTGGGTATAATTTGAGATCAAGGTCACAGTCACACTGTGATGTTAGTGTTAGCGATGGTTCTTTGGTTGTTGATGGCATGAAGCAGAGTTGTTGGGCTAATATGCCTCATGAGCTTTTGAGGGATGTGCTCATGAGAATTGAAGTTTCAGATGATAATTGGCCTGTCCGGAAAAATGTTGTTGCTTGCGCCGGTGTTTGCAGGAGTTGGAGAGAAATTGTGAAGGAAATTGTCAAACCTCCTCAGCTATCAAGCAAGTTGACATTCCCTATCTCCTTGAAGCAGGTAGCACTTGTCACTATCTCAATGTATTTTTTGTTTTTCTGCTGCAAAATTGCTATTGTTCTTTTGTGATTGACTAGATATCTTTTTGAGCTGATGTGGTTTTGTTTTCTTGACTGTGATATCATTGTATTTCTTCACTGGTGTGTGTAATTTTGATTGAGAAAGGTTGATGAGTTTTTATGTTATATGAATGTTGTTTGGTTACTGTTTGATGCTGCTCTTACATGAATGTTGTTTGGCTACTGTTTTTATGTTATAAGAATGATTGTTGGCTTTGGAGAAATTTTGTAAATGAACTTGTTCAATATTAAAGTTATAGTTTTATGAAATATGGAAGCTGCTTTCATCAATTAGCTTCCTTGTGATTAGTGGTATTGGTGTCCTAATGATAGTATATACGCTCTCATTGCCATCCTGTTTAATGACGTTCTTCATGTTATAATTTAAGTGACTATAAAGCATAATTAAAAATGAAATATTGACTACTTCGTCACTTTTGATACTAATGGTGAACCGTAGACATGTATAACTCTGCAGTTGTAACTTGAAATAAGCATTGAATTGTGATGCAATTTTTTCTACCAAGATGCAAAAGTTTCGTCTAATGTGTGTGTACTGTGTTGTGCTGAATAGACTTGTTTTTTATCATGCAGCCTGGTCCAAGGGACTCTCTCATTCAGTGCTATATTAAACGAAATCGCAGTAACCAAACATATTATCTGTATCTCAGTTTGAACCAAGGTGAGTGCTACCAGAGATTCAAATTTAAGATGTGTAGTATTATTATTATTAATGCTTTCTAATCTTCATGACACATGAGTTTGACTAGTAGTTATCCGTTTTACCTTGTTGCTTGAACATGTATAATATTAGAAGATCGCCCATGTCCTTTTCTATGTGGCCTTCGATAATTCGTAATGTTGATTTAATTTTGCAGCCTCAACTGATGATGGCAAGTTCCTTCTTGCTGCACGCAAGTGTCGACGTGCAACCCACACTGACTATATAATTTCTCTAAACTGCGATGATGTATCGAGAGGGAGTAGCACCTATATTGGGAAATTGAGGTATTTTAGTTTACAATTGAGATCACTTGTTAATTATTATCTTCTAAGTCTGAAATCACTCTTTTGTTCATTTGTAACAGATCAAACTTTCTGGGCACCAAATTTACCGTGTATGATGCACACCCTCCGATCTATGGAGCCAACATTGCAAAGTCTCGTTCCACCAGGCTAAGTCTCAGACAGGTGTCTCCAAGAGTTCCTGCAGGCAACTATCCCATTGTGCATGTCTCATATGATCTGAATGTTTTGGGCTCTAGGTATTACTCTTTTTACTGACACGTCTCTCTTTTGGGTAAAGCGAATATTGTGGTCTGGAAATCATCAGATGAAAATCATTGTTGAATTTTTCTTTGTTATTGATTGTTTCTCAGTTTGCTTTCTAGAGTTGGCTCTATTTCCCAGTGATTATTACCTATGATGTTGATTTATTATTTAGAATAACTACAACTTAGTTAACAAAATGTTAACAGGGGCCCTAGGATAATGCAATGTGTTATGGATGCCATCCCTGCCTCAGCTGTTGAACCTGGAGGCGTGGCCCCAACACAGACTCGGTTTCTTCATAGCAGAGTTGATAGTTCTCCATCTATCCCATTCTTCAGATCAAAATCAACCCGTGCAGAGAATCTCCAATCAGTAGTACCTTTGACTGGTCAAAACGACGGAATGCTGGTGTTAAAAAACAAGGCTCCTAGGTGGCATGAACAACTCCAATGCTGGTGTTTGAACTTCAACGGACGTGTGACAGTTGCTTCAGTTAAGAATTTCCAGCTGGTTGCATCTCCCAAAAATGGCGTTTCTGAACAGGCTCAGGAAAATGTTATTCTCCAGTTTGGAAAAGTTGGAAAGGATGTATTCACTATGGATTACCAGTATCCAATCTCTGCCTTTGAAGCATTTGCAATATGCCTTAGCAGCTTTGACACCAAGATTGCTTGCGAGTGATTGCTGGAACAGGCAGGTATCCTTCTTAGTGCTCATTGAATAATATCACCTAGTCTATCCAAATAATTTTTTGTTTAAGTTCAATAACATTGAATTTATTTGATTCTGTTTGATAATTACAAAGTTGCTCATTTATGTGATCATTGAAGCTATTGATTAATGAAGGCTTATGAAGTTGCTGATTTTACTTGGCAGGTGTTAGCTGGTTGGAATTGCTCTTACAGTATTGCAGGTCCGATATAGCCAATATACTCTCTGCCTTCTGTTTAGTTCAACTCAGCTATCTACCCCTGTGTTGTATATATTGTTGTCTGTGACTTGTGTGTGCATTATACTATTTAACAAACATGGAATGTACTGTATGTTGTACTTTTTGTGTGTTAGTTTGTAAACCAACTTGTCTTTTCCAGCCATGAGTTTGTAGACAACGACCTTAGATGCAATTGGTTGCTGAGCTTTCCAGTTGTTTCTGTTTGATGGCTTTGGTTTTGAGAATGTACTTTCCTGTTGTTATTGCTAGTTGCTACATAAGATTTCAAAGGAATCCCATATTTTACAGTGCAAATTTTGCTCCCAAGTGTTTGTTGTGTTATTCCTGGTTGTGTGAAACAAATTACTACTTAGGCTATAATTTATCTTGTGTGCATGCTGATTTGGATTAAGACGCACAGTTACTGCGTCACACATTACTGCGGGATGGCCAAGATCAGTTATCTGTGTGAAACTGTATCTATAATCTGAATTTGTTCGATCTCAAAAATCAAATCAATGGCCAAGATAGCGTCCAGCGTGAGACTGCGCTGTATTACCTGCAGCAGATTCCGATCCGTGTGCATACAGTATTTTTATGTGTATGTGTTTTTCTTTTTAACTCCTTATTATGCTTTGGTTGAATGTTTATGAATTTATCAGTCAGTGCTCTTTTTGATGTGCTTTTTGTTGATTGAAAAAAAGTGTGAAAACAAATCTGTTTTGTAAAGTGTGTTTTCTTATTTGAAACTACTCTTTATTGAGATAAGTTTTTTACAATGCAAAGAAGCTTCTTAATTGAGTACGAATAATAATGAACTAGCTTTTGGAATATGTATTATTAATTGTGTCATTGTATTTGAACCATGGCCTTTGAGCTAGACCAAAGGCTTCTTTCTTGTCTCGTATAACATGCCTCTATAATTAATCATATACTCCTATAATGTAGAATCACATTGATTTTGGTTGGCACAATCTTCACGGTCACGGCAACAACAGCACGTGTCAGTATACTAAAACTAAAACACATGGTGCACACAAAATGGTGTCCCTTCTCATGCCAATCATACTGTCATCATCACCAACCACTATTCAATTCTTAGTGGGAGGCGAAACCTGTTCTGTGCTAAGATCAGTAATGTTTTGTGGGGTTGTCATTGACGGATCCCTTTGTGTTTGGTTTGTTTGTTTTTCCAGAGTTTCTATTGCTCTTCATGAGAGATCAGAGATCTTGTTTATGTTTCTCTTGCTTGGATTGGCTTGGGAGTTGTCTGGCCGGCATTGTGTTTGTGATTCTATTTATGTATTCGATTGTTTATCGGGAATGGATTACTTGCTGTAACTGTGTTAACGTAGTATTTATTACTAATGGTATAATGAAAAAGTAAATGATTGAAATTAAAACTGTATTCGTAATAAATCAGAGTCGTTTAACCACTTTTCAACGGATGAGAGTGCAACTATATGAAACGGTTAGAGCCGACTGTCTCAATCTGTATTTCTAGTACGCTCTTTGCTCTTTGATCTTTTGCCTTTAAATAAAAGTTCAATCAGTTTTCAAAGTTGTATGTATTCCTTCCTAGCTAGTTCCTATGATACTTTCTTTCTTCTATCTAACATAACCAAATGTTTGCAATTCAAGGTACGGATTAAAGATTTAAACTTCTAAATAAGCTTAACTTTCAGTTATTTTAGTTTGTATTTTGCACAACACGTGATGTTTGATCATTCAAGTTTTTTTAGCGATTGTTAGTTGATGATGAATTTAAATTTTTAAGTAAGAAAATTGAGGATTTTATTTAGGGTTTAGAGAAAAGAATTTGTAATCCGTCAATTTGGACAATTCAAAGTTCTCTCATTTTGTTCTTTCAATGCAACCATTGAGGAACTTGAGTATTTGATAGAAATGACAGTTCAAACTAAGTCTTTGTTCTTGTGGAGGTTGAATTTCATCTTCGATTGCCGATAGAGATTTTTGAGGTTTGACTCCGTTGTTGATATGACGTTCAATTTTGGAATTTTTCATAATTCTGCATGGATTTATCTTCCCTCTATCAAAACTAGATCAAGTTACGTTTTTATATATTGGGATTTTCTTCAACTTCCTTTATTCTTGCCATAACATGGAGAAGTTAGATAGCTATAGAGGTACATTTTGAAGAAACAAAGGAACTATAATGTTCTCCGGCTCCGCTCGTGGTGTTTTCAACAACAATCATTCAGTTCTCCAAGAATTTAATTGGGCCTGTAGACATCAAACAAACTTTATTGGACCACATATGACCAGTAGTTGTACCAGGTTTTATAACGAGACTTACATTTGTCAATAGGTAAGTAGCTAACTACAAATATGCAAATTATGTACAAATAATGAATACTTATTATTTTCAATTAGTAAAAGACTTGTGCATTCACCCGGGTCTTGTAACATTATGATAATTATTAGCAATTCTGAATTAAAATTAAAGAAATAAAATTAAACAATAAAAATAATAATAAGAAATCTTATCTAAAGTGGCACACCAATTATTTGTCATTAATTGTTAAAATAACTTTAAATTGCACCATAAATGTTATATAAAGATTAAAAGCTAAACCAAAAAAATAAAAAAGATTAAAAGCTAAAAATAATTTGAAAATTGTTAAATTACTTGGACAAAAGTACACATAATACTCATGCATATTCCCACGGATTCATTGTGAAATTTGTGTGTTTATATACGTAGAAACATGTTTTTTGTTCTTGTGGATTTGTGATTGATATATAAAGTTGATATGGTTATGATGATGTTTTGAAAACTCATGAGAATTTTTAAAATATTAATGTTTTATGAAAAAATATCAATATTTATGTTGTATTTTTATGAAATGTTTATATATTTTAGGGTTAATTATCTTTTATTCCCTGTAAAATATACCAAAGTTGTTTTACTCACTATAAAAAAAAATTGTTGTTTTACCCCTTGCAATATAAGATATTTTGTTTTATCCCATGGACTCAGTCAACCATAATAGAATTTGCGGCAGTTTTGTTTTGCGGTGGTTTAAAACTATCGCTAAAATTATATTTTGCGGTGGTTGTGTTCTGCGGCGGTTATATTATGGTTGACTTGAATTTAGGGGTAAAGCACAAAATCTTATATTAGGTAAAACAACAAATTGTTTTTACATGGGGATAAAATAATTTTGGCCTATTTTATAGGAAGTAAAAGAGTATTAACCCTTTATTTTATATGCTAAAATCCGTTAAATATTTGCACCACGATCGTTGCAGATTAATTTTATGTGTTTATATCTAAAAAACAATTTTTTATATCTCAATATGATAACGCCGGTATGGTAAATATTAAAAAACTTGTGAATATTTTTGAAATATCAACATTATTGTAGGATATCTAATACAATTTTTTTTGGTAAAATCCGTCAATATGTGCACAATATGTGCACCACATTGATTATAAATTGTATGTACGTATATATTTAGAAACAAATTTTTATTTCTCGATATGATAAAATTTTAAAAGCTGATCATGAATATTTTCAAGATATTAATATTAATGTAATATTTTTATAAAATGTAAGTTTATTTTATATGCGAAAATCTATCATTTTTTTACACCGCACTTGTTGGAAATTTTGTGTAATTATATAGGTGGAAATATTTTTTTTATGTCATGATACGATAAAACTTTAAAAACTCATGAGTTTTTTAAAATATCAGCATTAATATAGTATTTTAAATGCAAAAATTCTCCAAATAATTTGCACCGCTGTCGATGTATTTTTTTGTTGAAATTCTATCGTTGTTAATTTCAAGCACATTAAAATGCGGAAATAAATTTTTATATCCCAATATACAAATTAAGAAATTAATTTTTGAAACCTAATTAAATTGAATTTCTATAAATATTTGTGTCATAGCCATTTTTTTTTTTTGAGGAATTGTGTCATAGCCATAAAACTTCATTACAAAAATCTTGAATAAAAAAAAACAAAATTTAGGTGTATTTTTTATGTACTTTTTGTATGATTCTTAGTATAAAATTTAATATTCGTGATTATTATAACAAACTTTAAAAAAATCATACAAAAAGTATCTAAAGAAATGAACCTCTTTTATACCTAAGTTTTGTCCTTGAAAAGCAAAATTAAACTTTTGGCTATAATTCAAAATTACTGAACCTCTTTTATTAAAAATGGGCCTCACTAATCATTCACTCGTGTGTCGTGTCTACCACTCTTTTCTTTTTATACATCTCATGTCTGTCACTATTTTTCTTTTGTATCTTCTATTCATATGTAATTAAATTATATATATATATATATATATATATATATATATATATTACAATAAAGCTTAATAATTAAAACAAATTTATACTCTATGATCAATACACTTTGAAATAAATAAAAAATATTATTTTGAAATAAAAATAAAACACAATTAAATTAGTGAAAAATTCTTCATAAATTCTCGTTCAACCGACAGAAAATATCGAAATATTAAGTTGATTGTCTATGATCAGAGTTTGAACCCCGACCCATATAATTTGTGTGTGTGTTTTTAATGAAAAAAAAATATTAAGACCTTTTATTATTGTTTATTAAGACAGAAAAATTGCTTTAAACAAAAATGAAATAAGACTTACGTGATTTATGTTAAAAAAAATTATGTGAGCAAATTTTTCGTCAAAATAGTCAAGGGCGTCATGAAATTTAAGATGGAACAAATGTGAGGGCCAAAATCGCTCATTTAAAATATAGAGGGCTAAAATCGCACAATTAAAAAACTTTAGAAACCAAAACGGCTAATTTTATAACATGAAAAAAGGCTAAACTCGCACAACTAAAAATTTGTGGCCAAAATTGTAATTTAGTTAGCCAAATATAATTAAACTAAGGGTCATGTTAATTAGGGCTAGTTGGCATGGCAACGGCCAACGGGGTGGGGCGGATTTAATTAGCAATAACGCCCTCGCCCCCGCCTCCCTCTACCCCCCCCCCCCCCCCCCCCCCCCTCCCCCAAACACAGTCAAAACCATGTTTTAAAGAAGATAAATAAATGAAGAAATCTAGTTCAACGTAAAAAATGCAAGAGCTATGCAACACACACTAAAGATTTAATTTTGCAGAGTAGCATTTTAGCATATATACTACATAGTATCCCTAAATCAATATAAACAACAATAGTCTTTAAAATATCCAAAATTATTATAGTTATGTTAAAGATATTCACATTCAAATGTAGAACTTTAAAGTTTATATCAGTGTTTTCAATTTTTTTTTTTTATGTGTTTACTATATTTAAGATTATTATTTTAAGAAGGATAAATATGTAATAATGTTGTTAAATATAAAGGAAATATGATAATTTAAATCAACAGGGTGGGTGGAAGGTCATACCGCCTCCACCCCCATATTTTAAATTCGGATTTTCCCCACACCATAATTCAGTTGAAACGGCTTTTTCCTGCTAAATTTAGGGTGGGTTTGAATATTGTTGCCATGCTTATTTAGGGCACATGTTGATGTATCTAATTATAGAAATTTTTGCAGAACAAGGTCTAATGATAGTTTATCTTATATAGATTGGGGTAATAATCCCTTAGAGTAGTTCATCACGTCTAAAGTGCTATCTTTTGAATTGTAAGGGTTGAGTATCCCTTATACTTCTTATAATTCAATTTTTACTTACAAAAAAAATTATAGAAATTTTGTATTTAATAATATAAAAAATATAATGTTTAAAAAGGTGAATACAAAGGTTTCAAGAGAATATTTATACATTATTCTCTTAACATGTGTCTTTAGGGCACATTTTCTTAAAAAAATTATTAAGATATCCAAAATGGAGATATGATTAGGATTATTTTTGGTAATAAAATTTTTATGTCCGGTGAGTTTAACTCAATTGATATTATATTATATTATACATGTAGGGGGCGAAAGTTCGAATCCCGATCGGCGATCATCCCACTTATCTATTTTAATGGTGAAATTTCTAGTCACTACGCTACTTGTCCTTAAAAAAAAATTCTTATAGTAAAAGTGAAAATAGTTTGCCAAAATAGTTTGTTCCGATTGGTCATAATATCTCATAATGATAGTTTTAATATATAACATGTAAGTTACCTCAAAAAAAATATAACTTGTAAGTATATAAATCAACTATCAACGTAACGTTCAGTAAACCCCTTGAGGTGATCTCTTTTTGAGACCCCAGCTTACTTATAACTTTTACTGTAAAAAAATTGCAATATAACATTCATACAAGAATATTTTTTCCACTAACAAAAAGATTTATGATTATCTCTTTTACAACCATGTTATAAGTACAAAAGTATCAACTGATGTTTAGAGGTCATTGATATCCGTAAAAAAAATTCATCTAACATATAAAATAAGTTATTTTTTAATGGAAAAGGATAAACATTATCTTTAGGGTAATAGGTAAGAAAACAAAAGAGATAAATAAACTTTTGGAATTTGTGCATTCCATTTTTCTAAACTAATATTGTAATACACTATTTTTAATACAAACATTATTTCTTTAATAATCTTAACTAGTATCTTGAAGACACTAGTTAACAAGACCTTTTTTTTATTAATCGAATTATCTTCATATGCAAGAGTGACACATGCATCAAACTTTTAATCACTACTTAACTCAATGTAATTAAGTCCTTTTGCATCTCATCCAAACCCACTGCTGTTTGGTAGTTTGATATTTATTTTGGTAGATATGAACTTCTTGTTTATGGGTAAACTCATTAATGGCATATGTAATTGGTTATTTTTAATATTAATTTTCAAGTTGAGTAAAATGACTTACTCGTCGTTATCATTCATCACAATTCCGAATTCATAGGACAAAAGAAAGAAAAAAAAATTGAAGATAAAGAAAAGGATGCGTATGGTGCTTGAAAAATATGAATGCTAATTAAAATAGACCAAGCAGTGACCACATCATTGTGAGAACGAAAATAAAAGTTATTGATGAGCAATATAACAAAATAGATACATCCCAAATCAACAATGATTTATGACCACACCACACTCCACATTTTCCATTAATGCCAACTTGCACCCAAATAATTGAAAATCTTAAATCAACAATGTCACATTGTCACCACCACCATGTATAGATATTAAAATAAATGTTACTACTTAATTAGGCTATTGATGTAGGTTCAGATGGAAGTTAAATTGATGATCATAATAATTAAGTTATACAATGTCATTTTTAAGATGATTTTAGAATTCAATTACGTTAAGGATCCTAATATATTATGTACGGGTGCACGAATAAACCAATGTCACAAACCAAAATTGGTCCCTAATAGACAAGTGCAACTTGAATGTGTGGTCCTATTTAAATTTTAATGTCTAAAAAGAGAACAGTGCATGAATCACAACCATCTAGTACTCTTAACTTAAGGCTTCCATCTTATGTATGGACCACACTTAGCTTTCAATGAATAGAAAAGCTTCATTGTACCATGATAAATGCTGCATACATCTACAGGTGAAATTGATAACTCATAGCTATACAGCTTTAATTTATGAATGAACTATACTTCCTTTTCATATTTTTGTTTTCTTTAATTTATTTCTGTTTCAATAAGTTTGTGGTGGTGGGGGAGGTTTGATTGTTATATATAAAATCAGTCATGTATAGTCACAACAATTGAACAATTATGTTGTAAAAAAAATATAAAAAAATTACGTGAACCATTATAGTTTTTTTTTTGTTACACGTGATTCGTGAACCATTATAGTTGTAACAAATAATGTCAACTATGTGCAAAATATAAATAATTACTAGTATTAGTTATGATCACCCGTGCAACATTTAGATTATTCTTCATGCCATTTCTTCATAGATATTTTTGGGGGTAATGTACTACAAACCAAACATCCAATAAATTTGAAAATCATATTCAAAGAGTATATATAGTCGGTGCTTCACGATTATTTGTGAAGCATCGTATGTCATAGTGTTTCGTTTGGATAATAAAATGAGTAAAGATAATTCTCACAATTTCTTAAGACTTTTCATTGAAGATAAATATGAATTTTTTGGTTACTTTTCTCTCTAGTAGTTTTTTTATTCAATGTCGATCTGATTTGATATGGTTTAACCGCTTCAACTGTTTCTTCTTTTTTGGTTGATACTCTTTGTTGGTTATGAAATTGTTTGATATTTATTTTCAGAGTTAATTTTGTAATAAGGTTAAAGTTTAGTAGGCTTTGATTTGAAGAGTAATATTAGAATAAGATGTAGTAATTAACATTAATTAGTAAAAGTGAAAAAAGAATAATTGAAATTAATTAGGAAATTAAGCAACTAACTCGACCTAAAAACAGTTACTCTAAGTCTCTATCTACCCTAATTAACTTAGTCAACACACTGACTTGGTCAACTAAGCAATGTAAAAGAGTACATATTAACTTAATTAAACCATAATGCATATGTAGATAACTTAATTTAATACTCCTACTTAATAAAACTAAGTAACAATAATAGCTAGCTAGGTTACAAAATTTACAATTAAATCTGTTCATTCATGGTATGCTATGTATATGAAAAACAAATGAAAATGCAAAGGATTGACCTTTCAATAAGCGTGCCGAATGAGTATTTGTCACGTAGTGGAAAAAATAGGATAAAGGGATTTACCCTTTTAGAAAAGACTGTCTACGTAACATGGGTTTGTTGTGGCTTGGTGTTACTTTTAAGGATCATATATTCATATACATGAAAATTAACTGAATGAATGGTGACTTCCTTCCTAGCTAGTTAAAGTGACTAGTCCATGTCAATGACACCCCATACACAACTACGTACGTACGGTTTCTTTCTAATTGTGGCTTAAATTGGCAACAAAGATTAAATTAATTATAGCTTTCATTGTCCAAATTACCGGTTTCTTTCTAATTGTGGCTTAAAATAGCAACAAAAAATAAATTAATTATAGTTTCCATTGTCTTACTTACTTAAATTGATTGCGTTCTCGTAGAATAACTCAAGTAGTAAGAGCTGAGGGATATATAAGTTGGGTAGGAGAATCTAGGATTCGATCCTTGGCAGGAACAATTTATATTTCCGATGTACCATTGCTTGAAAATGTTTACATGGTTGAGGGACCCCCCAATGAACAATAGTAGGCCTATATTTGGAGTAGTTATTAATTATAATTGATTATGAAAGTGTAAAATTGATTTTGACATGTTTAACCGATCTCAAATAGAATTATTTTGTTATTAATAAGATTTATAGCATTAAATCTCAACTGGTTTTTGTACGAAATTATATTGTTCGATTCACTTTTCCATTAATATGTCTAAACATGACTTATTTTACTTTCAATTAAATTTTGGTCAAAATCAATTCATTCCTAATCAATTTTTATCACCCAAGAACAAAGAGGGTTGATCTCATATTTTCAGATTATTTGGTTACGTTGCATTGCCCAGTCTATTTGATTGCTCAGAGATTTATTTTTTTTCTTCTTAGGGAGATCATAAATGGTATGAAAAATGGACATCACATAACATGGATTTTCTGTTACCATTAGTCATGTCATGCCTGCTTCCTTTCGTGTCCCCTTTTCCTATACTATCTTGTACAAAAAAATATTAATCGTAGTTGTAATTTTTTTGTGATTGAAAAGTGAAAATTGTTCCCCCACAACAAAATATGCAAACATAATTGCCACTAAAACTGTGCCAAGGGGATTAAACATAATCAACCATTATAGTGGCCATTTTTGTTCCACATACATACATCGTCCACATTTCAATGAAGATAGTCAAAGCCACAACATGCTTTTTTGTACACACTTTTACTTCACACACAAGATAATGGTATTTCATCGATCATACAAACATATGTTAATGTATAATCTTGATAATGGTATTTTAATACTATCTTTTAAGTTTTTTTTTTGTTTTGTCTCGACATGTAGATAGTTCTTTGACAAAAAAAACACTTTAGCGGTAATTGACTGGATCACAATCTTTAGATTGTTTAGCTAATCAAAAATCTTATTTGATGTTGACTAGAAGGCATGTGAATTGTGAGTTATGTATTATAATGTAGCATTGTGGCTTCGCGCATATTTAATATTATGAAGGAGGTATCAAAATCACGGTGATTCGCTATAATTTTACATAAATTATAAGTTTTTCGAGTTAAAATAAATTGCGTTTGAATCACAATTTATGCTCTGCTTTTTTTAACAAATAATTAAGGGACTTAACATGTGAATTTTGGAGTTAAAGAAAAAAAAATGTATAAGAAAATGAAAATAGTGTAATCCTTCTTATATATATCAATGAGTCAAATATATAGTACCTAATTTTTGTAAATATTCTCAAAAGTGGGACTCTATAGTCCATAGTGGCCATACAATCCAGTAGTCAATGATCTTCTGCACCTTATAGCCTTGAAAAATAGCATGCACCTTTTATTCTTCTATATCTTCCTCTGTTTTGAAGGTCAACAAAAGTTAGCTGCAGCTCCTGTTTC
Organism: Trifolium dubium; assembly: GCA_951804385.1. Taxonomy (NCBI): domain Eukaryota; kingdom Viridiplantae; phylum Streptophyta; class Magnoliopsida; order Fabales; family Fabaceae; genus Trifolium; species Trifolium dubium. The sequence continues at coordinate 50,453,752 of OX638064.1, read as the reverse complement.
ATTTCATGCTCACGAGAAAGAAATTACGTATACCTACATTGATTATTTTTTGAAAAAATACGACAAAACAAAAATTACTATTTAAAATATGTTCTTGAGTTTGATTGAGAATGAAAAGACGTGTATATATGTAATTGTACCAAGCCTAGGAGTTATTTTCAATAATTCTTTGACCTTTTCTTTAATCGATATAATTTTTTATAAAATACACCGTTAGATTAAAAGTTTATACCATATAGATTATTTATGTAAAATTTCAGACAAATTTAAAATCATTTGATATGTTATTGAGACACATCAAAATTAACAGTTTTTGTGATATCTTAAACACTGTTAATCTTTGTGTGTCTCAATAACATATCAAATAATTTTAGATTTGTCTGAAATTTTACACAAATAATCTATATGATATAAACTTTCAATTTAACGGTGTATTTTATAAAAATTTATATCGTTTAAAACCTTTTATAATGGTTGAAGGTTTATACCCTCAAATCTTGTGGGGTACACAAGTTGTCACCTAATTCTTTTTTAGAGTACTATTATTAGGAAATAGGAATACTATTTTTATTTTTTTTGCAAACTATCTATTATTCTTTTTCTTACCCATTTTTTATTTATTATTCTTCCTAATTGCATTTTTTTAGTCCAAGAGAAAATGCAAAGTAAAAGTTGCAAGTTGTGAGTAAACTAATTAAAAAGAATTTATTATCCCATTGAAATATGAAAGTCCAACCCGTTGATATGAGAATGGAAAAATATGTGCAATATTGATTTATGAAATGAATTGTGCAGGAATCATTTGTACTATGTTTGGGACTTTGGGGTAGAGAGCAACCTTATAATTTACTAACAATGACTCTATAAAAAAAATAAAAGTTATAAGAAATTACAGTTCTTACTATAACACACCCTAATTTATATCATTTTTTCCCACCACAAAGATGAACAAATGAATTTGATTACTCAATTTGTTTATAAATTTGTGTTTCTCAATCCTAAAATCTACCTAAAAACCTCTCAATCCTTAGGTTTTATTTCCCTAAGAATTCTCCATAATGCATATAATTTGATCAACGCGAAAAAATGTTCATGCTACATACTGTAAATACACAACACGAAAATGTCAACAACAATATGAATTTCAGCTTAGATTACAAATTCAAACAATAATTTGATCAAATTCCTCTTAATTATTTTTTTGTAGTATCACACTCAAACCTTACCATTTTGATGTGAGACTAATAAAAAACAAATTAAAATACAAGATTAAAAATCTCAATACATAAATCTCATAAAAAGTCAAATTATGCGGGTGGATCCAACCAACTCAACTCGTTTTGCCACATAAACGCATATCCCTCTCTATAGAGAGTACTATAGTCTATATCATCAACATCAACTAATTAATGTTGGTGAATGAGTTGTAAATATAATTCAAAAGTTAGTAATAAGTTAAATTTGTCGGTAGAGTGAAGTTAAGATGATTGAGCTGGTTACAGCAGTAAGGCATAACATAATTAGTCATATTCAATATGTCAAATTTCATATAGTAAGAATTAATACTTATACAAGCAAAGCTGTGTCTTTGTCATTCCATTTATGATACATATTACATTATCACCATGTGTGCCGCCATGCATTCCGATCTATCACACACACCATAGGGTTCTTAGTTGCTTCTACTCTTCTCCTACATTATAATTAATTAATTATTTTTTTTTATTCAAAACAATTAATTAATTTTTTTTGTCTTCCTTCTCCATCTTTCGACCTTGGTTTGCACCACTTCACGTGTACAGGAGAGGATTTCCACAAAACAAGAAACCCAAGTCATTTTAAACATTATAAATTAAATATTAAATTGATAATAATCAACAAGAGCACGAGCAAGCCAATACAATAATTTTATTTATTATGTATCTCATCAATCGAAGCTAATTAAATTAATGGGTGAAAAGTTTTTTGAGTCATGCTAATCACTAATCAGTATCCACACTAGCTATAAGGAATCAATAACAAAAGTTATATGTATTAAAAATATAATAATATTAACAACTTTAAATATTATATTTAAAAAAATCTAAATTTTGAATCCTCATCTAGTCTTTTGTTAATTAATTTGTTATAGTTTTATTTTGAAACTATTTTTTGCAATATCGGTTTTCTTGAAGTTAGTATGGTAATATTTGCTGAAATTAATTTCATATGAGTTGACCCTATATTTCACTTGCATTTGAGTATTTGTTTTTGAGAAACATTTGTGAAATCAATATAATGGGAAGTACCTTAAACAACGGTACACAATAATAATAAAGTCCAAGGCAGTTCCACTCGAGGGATAGAGAGATTCCCGGAGAACCGTGCGTGGGCTTAATATTAAACCCATTATATTAGTTAATTATTTAAATTGATTAATGTATCCTTAAATCTTAATCACGACATCTTGTTGATAATAAAAATATAAAATGAAGTATACGTGCAGGACAACTAAGCACGTTCTTTATATTGTTTTATTACAAAGTTTAAGGCTCATTTTCATCGGTAAAAAGTAAATACTAGATCAAATATTTGATATATTTTAAATAATTTGTAAGGGAATAAAAAAGTTATCACGTGTTTGTCATAACAAAAAAGTTATTACGTGATTTAGTGAGAGATAATAAAAAGAATTTACTATTGTCAAAAAAAAAATTATTGTCTTTTATATCCATACTGCACAACCACTTTTGATCATGTTTTGAAAAATAGTTTCTTCAGTTCATGGAAACTAAAAATATGAACACGAATCTTATAGTTGAATTGTCAAATTTCACATGTGTTTGAATGATTTCAACATTCTCTGTGAGACACTTTATAGTTGAGAAATATTCATCTAACTTGCATTTGGTCGTGTTTAATTTAACTCGCATGCTTTATAATTTTACTATTGATACATTTGATTTTGACTCCATTTTTGCAAACAAAGAACATTCACTGATTCACTCTCATTAAGATCATATACACATCATATCCTTTCCTTATTCGTACAACTTCAGGCCACACATTTATTTCCTTTTATGACGGAATTCCTTCTAAAAATGCTTTTTACGCCAACAAAATTTCCCAACTACGTTTAAAATAGAAAGACGAAAAAGAAGCAAAACAAATTACTTTCTGTATAAAATCTTAACTCTAATCTAGAAAAATATATAAGTTAAGAAAATCAGGTACATGACATGACCTCATGCTTGCCATAGAGGTTAATTAACCAAACTACCGCACATATATATGTTGATGTTATTGGCTTAAAGGTATATTTAAACTTTCAAAGATCCAAAATCAAATTAAACCATTTTAATGCTTTTGGAAGCCTACAAACAAATAGATGCACTATGAATCTATGATGTGTTGCCTCAAAAAAAAATGAATCTATGATGTGCAATGCATTAATTAGGGCCATATTTAAGCTGTATTTTCTCCACATATATTACCATCAATAACATAACATAAATTATAAAAACTAGTTCAAGAAATTTGAGTTGAAATTAAATAACTTCCTAATTCGGTCATTAAAAGTGACCAAAAATTTTCAATCGATCTGTCACCAAAGGTGAATTTTCTAGTAGTCATAGCCTCATAGGACTAACTTGTATAAATATGAATGTTTTTTTTACGGTTGTACTTTTGATGAATTTTCATTTTAAAAACAAGTAAACTTAATCATTGATAAAATATTAATGTTTAAAAATGTATTTGCATTGTAATTATTATTTTTTAGTTTAAAATTTAAATGCAACTTGGTTCTCATATTTTTATTTTTTTGAAAGTTTTTGTCTTCCATTTTAAAAACCAATCTTTTGTTCTCTTATTTCATTTTTTTCTCACTTTTGAAATTATTCTTAATTTTAATAAATCTTATTAGGAACATTTTTTTATTAATTAAATTTATATATTTTTTATTAATTAAATTTATAGTTTTTTTACACTTAAAGTGTTAGCTCAGTAGTAAGAGTTTAACATTGTAACCTCAAGATGCCGAGTTCAAATCCCGTTAGGGACAATCGTAATATAGTCATTAGTGTTAATGATTAATAAAAATTTCTCCTTCCCAAATTTTTAAAAATAAAAAATATTAATTTTTAATAATTTTATTAAAATATTTTATTACAAATTTCAAAATATTTTTATTTTTATATATTTTACCTATAAAGAATTTCTCCTAGCTATCCTCATGGATTAGGCCAACACATGTCTCCAGTAAAGTTTCGTACTATCTTTAAGTACCGTCTCTAATAAAGATTTTCTCCTGAGGATGAGGTTTGTTGTGTTTGTCGTAAAGCGTGCCCGATACTTTTGAGGAACATGCAGTTCATTGTACGGAACTTTCAGACTTCAATTACATACATGATTTGGTTAGAGATGAGCTTTTGTGATATTTGTAAACGTGCAATAATTTCTATGAAGAAAGAGGTACCAATAAACTTCTTGACTGGTCCACAAGAAAGGAGATCAATATTTCGGCCGGCAAATGTTCTAGTGTATTAAAGTGTAAGAGGAAAACATACTTGTGTAGATCTACAAGTGGAGAAATAGTCCCAAATTATTGTGAAAATAGACTCAAATTGTGTGCAGATGAAACTCTACCAATAAACAATTTCGACCGTGAATCTAAGATCAAACAATTTAAATAAATTATATAATACTCTCTCCGTCCCAAAACTATTGTCCTTTTAGCATTTTAGTTTTGTCCCAAATCTATTATCCTTTTCGCAAACCAATGTAAAGTTGATGTTAGTTTATCAATTGTACCCTTACAAAAGTTAAAGTATTATTTAAATATATTTTCTTTTTCTTAATAAAGTAAGGGTAAAATAGACTTAACTTATCAATCTTTATTGTTTCTTAATCCACGTGCATAACTTTAAAAGGACAATAATTTTGGGACGGAGGGAGTAACAAAACTAATTTTAAACTATTGAAAATTTCACCGGAGGGGAGCAGTGATAATCCTCACCTTAATTTTTTATTTATTATGACTTTTTAATAGGTGGCCTAAATTTTACTGTAATGGAGACAATTTTGACTTCTCTCCCTCATTAAGATCATATGATTGATACAATACAAGTAAATGTGTGATATTGTTACCGCATCTTGCTTTAACACAAGTTTCATTCATAAGATAAAGAACTTTGTAAGAAGTGAAAGCTAGCTTGATTTATGATAGATGACTCATTCATACTCAACCGTGTCTACGGTAAAGTAAATAATGGAATTGATGATTAGATTAGAAGAGATAGACTATAGTCAATAAAATTCATTACTTTGGGTAGATCGGCCGATTGTGTGAGTTAATGAGTTTTGAATTTTGATTCTTGTGGAAAAAAAAAATACTCATTGTTAGAATTTAGAATGAAAACAATCACATATGATTGGACGGCTATATGTTGTCATCATTTCCATTCATTCCCTTCATCATTTCATATTTTTCATTCTTTCGCTTTTTTTTGGTACATCGGAAGAAATTTCTCATTCTTTCGCCTTATAACATTTGATTTGAGTATTGTTATTTTCACTAACATAGATCATAATTATTTATTTATTTAGTTAAAATTAGTTTGGATTCCGCGCTATGCACATTATAAGTGTCGCATAAATTTATATATATTATTTATGTAAAAAAAATGATACAAAATAATAATAATAATAATAATAATAATAATAATAATAGTAATATTAACAACAATAACAATAACAATGTGATTTGATTAGATACATATGAATAAAATTGATAAAACGTGATAGCTTATAAGGGCCTACCACCAAGCACAAAAAATACAATGCTTGAGTCTTAAAATTCTAGCTCGAATTTAATTATGACAATATAATTAGTTATTAAAAATTAAATATTTATTGTTCATATAAAAAACAAAGAAGGTAGAAAAAATGAAATCAACTAAATAACTTTTTTTTTTTTAAATTTCTTATAGTAGATTTTTAATTAAAATAAATAGGGGCAGATCGGTTTAGCCTGCAACCAGTATAAGAGGCGGCTAGGAAAATTTTTCTTCCTCCCCCAACACTTCTCTAATTCCCCTCCAAAATTTAACATTGACGAACAAAACCTTTATCTGACATAACTACATCACTCTTAATCAATGGTTGAGAGTTCGATCACTGCCTCAAATATATAATAACTTTAAATTTCTGGATCAACTATCTCATCATTTGAGACGTCTCCAATCTAACGAGCGAAATAATAACTACATTTAACAGTAGACACATACACTGATCTCGACAAACAAAATAAACAACCACATCATCATTATCTTATCGTCCATTTCTCTCAAATCTACAAAATATAATCCAACGGCCCTAACCCCCTCATCTCCACCTGTCACAAAAATCCCCAATCACAGAATCCTCTTCCCATCACCACACGACAACACCTATTTAACCATAGTTACTTTCTAACCTCACCACACCACCGTGTTTGTATACAAACAAGTACAATCACAACACAAACTTCTTATCCTCTCTCTCTCTCTCTAGAAAACTCATCAATGGCATTTCAGATCTAATTCTCTATACAGATTCTTCGTACTTCACACCATTTTCCATTTCCATTTCCACTTTCATTCTCATACATAACACAGAAAACGACGTCGTTATGCAGAGACTATCATTATCCTATTCCTTCCCCGAAGAAGTTCTCGAACACGTTTTCTCATTCATCGAATCAACAACAGACAGAGGCTCGATCTCGCTAGTATGCAAATCATGGTACGAGATCGAACGGTGGTGCCGGAAAAGAATCTTCGTCGGAAACTGTTACGCGGTGAGTCCATCGATGGTGATAAAACGGTTTCCGAAAGTGAGATCTATAACGCTGAAAGGAAAACCGCACTTTGCAGATTTCAATTTAGTACCTGAAGGTTGGGGTGGTTATGTTTGTCCTTGGATCAAAGCTATGGCTGTTGCTTATCCTTGTTTGGAAGAGATTAGGCTTAAGAGAATGATTGTTAGTGATGATTGTTTAGATCTTATTGCTAAATCGTTTAAGAATTTTACTGTTTTGGTTCTTACTTCTTGTGAAGGTTTTACTACTGATGGACTTGCTGCCATTGCTGCTAATTGCAGGTTTTTTTTTCTTCAATTCTTTCTCATCTTTGTTCTTTTATTTTTAAATTTGGCAAAATAGTACTACTTTTTTTTGTTTGTTTTTAGTAAGGACTCACTTTGGTAATATTTAGAAAGTATAAGGACTCGTTATTGATTAATTTGGTAATATTTAGTAATTATAAGGACTTACTATTATTGATTAAAAAGGTTATTTGGCTTTACAATTAAAAAACTGAATAATTTGATTTTAATTAGCTTTTATAGAAATATGTTAATGTGAATCTGATAGAACAATTAGTTTCATTTTTGTTTGATTTTTAGTATTATAAATGCTAGAATGTAAATAATGTAAATGTAAATATTGGGTTATTGTTGATAGCGTTGACAGTGATGTGAAATCAAATTTTGAAGGTTCAGTTTGCTAAGAATTTCTTGTTTATGAACTAGTGTGCCCCTTTAATGTGTCGTTGACTATTGGGTGCTAATGGGAATTGTAGGAATTTGAGGGAGTTGGACTTGCGGGAAAGTGAAGTGGAGGACATTTGTGGCCATTGGCTGAGTCATTTTCCTGATTCATACACATCATTGGTTTCCCTAAACATCTCTTGTTTAGCAAACGAGGTGAATTTTCCTGCACTAGAGCGCTTGGTTAGTAGGTGTCCTAACCTGCAGACTCTCCGCCTCAACCGTGCTGCGCCGCTTGATAAGCTTGCCAACCTTCTCCGTGGAGCTCCGCAGCTGGTTGAGTTAGGTACTGGGGCCTACACGAGCGAGATGCGGCCGGATGTCTTTTCAAACCTGGCAGCAGCGTTTTCTGGGTGCAAACAAATGAAGGTCTTGTCTGGCTTTTGGGATGTGCTCCCATCCTACCTTCCTGCTGCCTATCCTGTATGCTCTGGACTCACATCACTAAACTTGAGTTATGCTACAATCCAAAGTCCGGATCTTATCAAGCTTGTTGGTCAATGCCAAAGTTTGCAGCGGCTATGGGTATGTCTGGATTATATATGTTTTACATCAAAAGCATGTTTATGTTTGTAGTTGGCTCACCGTATCAAAATTGCAATGTAAATGCATCTGATTAAGGTTATTATTAATATGTAGGTGCTGGATTACATAGAAGATGCTGGCCTTGACATGCTTGCTGCATCGTGTAAGGATCTGAGGGAGTTGAGGGTGTTTCCTTCGGACCCATTTGGGTTAGAACCAAATGTAGCCTTGACAGAGCAGGGCCTTGTTTCTGTGTCTGAAGGTTGCCCCAAGCTCCAATCAGTTCTATATTTTTGTCGTCAAATGACCAACGCAGCCCTAAATATTATTGCTCGGAACAGGCCTAATATGACTCGTTTTAGACTCTGTATTATTGAGCCTCGGACTCCTGACTATCTTACCCTTCAACCTTTGGATGCTGGTTTTGGAGCTATTGTGGAGCATTGTAAGAGTCTTCGGCGCCTTTCCCTCTCAGGGCTTCTTACTGACCGTGTTTTTGAGTATATTGGGAATTATGCGAAGAAGCTTGAGATGCTTTCTGTGGCTTTTGCTGGAGATAGTGATCTGGGACTCCATCATGTGCTGTCTGGGTGTGACAACCTTAGGAAGTTGGAGATCAGAGACTGCCCCTTTGGTGACAAAGCTCTTTTAGCCAATGCTGCAAAGTTGGAGACAATGCGATCCCTTTGGATGTCCTCTTGCTCAGTGAGTTATGGAGCATGTAAACTTTTGGGTCAGAAGTTGCCGAGACTCAATGTTGAAGTCATTGATGAAAGAGGACCTCCAGATTCAAGGCCAGATAGTAGTCCTGTTGAGAAGCTATACATATACAGGACCATTTCTGGGCCTAGATTGGACATGCCTGGTTATGTATGGACAATGGAAGATGATTCTGCATATCTTGAATGACTGTGCTACTGAATAATGAACATTTGATGTGTGACTTGTTGATGGCGGGTACATGCTCAACATACCCTACAATATAGTTGAATTGTAGACTATGCCGCTGTTATGGTTGGTTACTGAGCAAGGTACGGCAGGGTGGGTATACAGAAAGCTTGAGCTCCATTGCCATTCATTTTTTACTCTTGGCTGAGCGACTAGATAATCACGAATAAAACTAGAACTTTGTTGTTGTTGTTGTTGTATGTGACATAAGATTGAGTTGTTAAACTTGTTCAATTATTTATTATTGTAATATTATCTTTTAATGACTTCTGCATAATTTATATGCATGATACTTTGGTCGAGTATTAAGATATTGGTGGGCTCATTGTTATTATTGACCTATGCAAAAGAATAAAATCCACATATTCTAGTACATCATGGTTTGTTTCCACTGTTGATGCATCCTATGTAACTATGCCTTGGTCTTCTTCTTGTTAAATTCAAAGAACTATGCAAGATACAATTGGAATAGCTAAATGGGTCATTGTGTAACAGTTTCCATTATCTGTAGCATAAGATGTCCCTGTTACTGTGTCTCCCCTTCAAAGTTCAAACTAAAAAACAATGTTGCAGATACACATTGTTTATCATGCCAGAGGTAAGAGAAGAAACAATGATATATCAATAATTAATGGAGTTTGCTTTTCATTAATTGAAGAAGTGTTATTTTTTCATTTGCTCTCTCTATTTTATTGCATGGAAGTGTGACAAGGCTTCCTATACTATACTTTTTCTTTCTGGTAAGGAGATAGATTCTTGTAGGCCTGTTACCAAAATCGAATATAACTTGTACTAATATCATAGGGAACCTAAACTGGTTGTCGTATTTCATGGGAGCTTCAGCTTAAACCATGGGTAAAAAACCAAATCCAAGATGTGTCTTATAACCCCTGCAAATGGCATCTCTAGTACTAGTATTCTTTGAAGCCTATTTCTCAGCAGAAGGTGTTTGAGTAGTACTAATCACTGTAATCAGAGAAAATGAAATTGCACATTATTTACTACTACTCCATCATTCACAGCCACAGGAAAGGGTAGGGAAGGTAAATAAATATACCCTCTCCTCTTCAGGTGTGGTGTGACACTTGCTTTTCATTCAATATTTATTGGGTAAAGAGAGAGTAGGAGAGTCTCGACTGGTGAGCCACGTGATAGAGATTCGGTCACATTGGATGGTGTTGTTGGTGTCCAATACTATACAGCTTTTTCCTTCATTCAATCTTTACTGTATTTTTCTAGTATACTACTTCATTCTACGATACTACTCACCCACCCACCACCTGATATTCAGGCAAGTGAGACTGAGAGTGAGTGAGTGAGTAAACATTTCTTCTATTCTTTTCTAGCTCGTCATGAAACAGAATAGGTATTCTGTTCAAAAAGTTTTATTAAATGTATTTCTTATTACAAAAGTAAAAGCACTAATTGGACCGTTAAGTTTGTACATTAACCTATAATAACTACCTAAAAAATCATCCTAATTCCAACTTGATTGATGATGTCTTAGGTACATTTCTACTGCTACTAAGTTCACTCATGTCCAATGACTGAGACATAATTCAATTTTTATGTGCTTGGGTTTCTTTATTTAATTTTGAATAAAAGTGCATTAACGGTTTTCAGCTCGTAAATGTTACTCCCTCCGTTTCAAAATGAGTGTCGCTTTAGCTCAAAAATTTTGTTTCAAAATGAATGTCGCTTTTCAATTCCCAATACAACTTTTTCCAATTCTATCCACTAATTACTACTTTATACACTACTTCCAAGAAAATAAAAGAAAAAATAGGCTTAATTTAGTAAAAGTACTGTTACTTTTAACATAATGATTGCATTCCTTAATATGTGTGAAAACACCAAAAACGACACTCATTTTGAAACAGAGGGAGTAAAATTTTTCATACCTATAGTATAATGCCACATTTCCATGGCTAATTAAAGGTAGAGCACTCCAAGGTCAAATGTAATTAATTGTCGGACAACGCCCTTGGATTCTATCAAAAACAGTAATGACACATGATAGAATTACAAAGAGAGAAAATAATCAAAAAAATATTGAAATGGAGTATATTTTTGGTCTTCTAAATATATTAAAAATTTGATTCAATTTTCTTTTAAGTTTATCGTTTTCATGCAAATTTTGCTTATATTGAAATTGATCATGTAATCTTAAAAATGGCATATTTTCTATAATAATATCATGACTAAAGATTGACTTTGACCTCCCATAATTTTCAAATGATCCATTTCAATTCTTGACAAAAAAGTAAATACTCAAACTAGTTAATAATATTTTTATATGGGGATCAAATTAGTCACTCTATCAATTTTGACTTATTAAACAAATCGACTAACTTATCACCGCATGAAAATATCAAAGACTGGATATTTTATATTGATCTTACTTGATTGTAATTGAAGGTGGTTGGCATCGAGCACATTGCGTTAAAGTGATTGTAAATTTGTAATTGAAGCTGAGTACCTGTAAATAATCTGACACTTAAGTAAATTAAATGAGTGATGTGAGAGGTAAAAATTATAGGGTATCATATCTAAGCCTTTATAGTGAAGGAGTATATATTAATCCGACATAAAGTCTCAATCATTGTTAAAGTGAAGACGGAAGAAAGAATTAGCAAATTCAATTGTGTGGAGGCGAATATTAGACATTATGTCTATTAGAGTCCAGTGGAAAAGATGGACTCTCAAAGGGGACCGATTAGGTCCCCATGTAGTGGATCGGGCCTAATAGCGAGTGTGGGACTTAACTCAGGAGTATTTATTACAATATTATTACAATATTATTAGGTGTATTTTAGTATAAAAAGTGTTAAAATAAAATAACAATACATTGTAGGGAGGGACATCCCCACACCCCAGTCCCCACCCTACCAAACTTATCTGATAAAAATTACTATACTAAAGAAAAAGAAAGGAAGGAAATGAAGAAAGGGTAAGAATGATATGTCTGATCTGACAAGTGAAGAGTGATTGTTTCATTGGTTCATGATGGCCGCACGTTTCATGTTGATGTTCATCATCATCATTTATATTCCTCTTATTATTATTATGGCCCTTTGATGATTAAATTCACTCTTCTAATTTTACTACTACTGTTCTTTAGCACACTCATTATTATATTACAGTGTTAAAATGGATGACTCGTATGATTAGAAAAGTTAGAATGATGCAACTTCTCAAAGACTAATTATATCAATTTTACTTTGCAGTAGGTGGCCAGACATAACCTTTGCCTTTGGCATCAGCTTTAGAGATTCATTCAACATGCTGAATGAGAATTCAATCACTCTAATTAGGTAGGTAGTCACAAATAATTTTTTACTAGCTAGTCCACCACATCATCATGCCTTAATTTCATCCTTGCTCACTTTTTTAATGTACTTGATTTTTTTACTTCTTTTGCCTTCTCAAGAGCTTTGGACTCTACTTTATGAGTTCTATTCTATAGTGAAATGCTAGGTACAAACTCATGTCATAAATGGTCTTTTGGGAAAGAATATGCACTATGATTTTCCCCATTCTATCTTGGATACATGTTGGGCTTGAAAAGCCCATTTCTTTTGTAAATCTAGTAAGTGGCCCATTGCCTAGCCAAATTTGCAATTCAAAGTGATGATTTTGTTTGGATTGAAAAAATAAGATTATCTTGACTCCAAGCTAATGTATCTTGTAACACCGAGCCTAACGAGGGCGGAGAGTGGTCGCCGTTGCATATGGCATAACAATAAGCGGTTCATAAAAAAATCTAGGCAAAAATTGAATTCATAATGGAATGAGAGAGATCCTGAGGTTAGGCTGTGCAGGTACGTGACTTCATGGTTTGAAAAAAAGTTTTCAAAGATTAGTTGGTACTACATATAGTAACAAGATTCATATTCTTTTCGATAACCTAACAAATAAAAATTCGTGTTTGACTTGAAGTAGTATTTTAACGAGAAGTTTACTATAAAACATGCGAGCGAGGACAAAACATGCTTAAAAGACCCGTGTTAATTTATTGCGCCAGTCGATCATCTTAAAAGCAGTTAGAGACATTACATATCTCAATTAGCTCATTTGAATGGTTGATTTTTGAAACACTAATTTTTTAACAAATCAAAGTAGCCTCAAATAGCTCAAGTGATAAGAGTTAAAATACATATGTTGGATAATGGGAGGTCCAAAATTCAAATTCTAGTGGGAGTATTTATCATAATTGCGGAGTTATTCGATGTATCTAAGATTTTTTGTTCTTTTTTAGTTATGTTCCGTGGATCATGAACCTTGACTTTTGGCACCCATGGCCGGCTATTTTTCAAACACCATTGACCGGAGACTCACTCTCATTCATTCTTCCATTCCAAGTACTATTGATTTGATTACTGTATTCATTTCAAACTTGATTATTACTATATTATTGTTTTTCTCTTTCACGGATCATATTGCTAATATTTTATACACCACCTTTGTTTTTTTCAATTCTCATTATTAGGATTTTTTTCAATTCTCATCATTAGGATTTTTTTTTTTATTTTGCTTAGTTGTACTGTCTAAGATTGCAACGTAATCTTGAGCTGTATCAAATTGTTTGCTTATAAGACTGACCTCTCAAGTTTACTAGAGAAATTACTGCTATGTGAGGAAAATTTCTCTTTAGCCCCCCACAACTCTCTTTCCCCCCTAACTACCTTTTTTGCCCTTAGAGGGTATATCAACAAAATTCGGGACGTAGATCCCGAAATGCATTTCGGGATCTACGTCCCGAAATGAGTTATTTTTCACCCAGAAATCATTTCAGCATCGATACTGTACTTTTCAGTATCGATACTGAACTTAAAAACTTGGCCTGCATCCCAAAAACTCACTCAGAAATCATTTTCAGTATGGATGCTGAACTTTTCAGCATCGATACTGATCCCCAGAAATCATTTCAGTATGGATGTTGAACTTTTCAGTATCGATACTGAACTTAAAAATTGTACCTGTAACCCCCCTAAAACTCTCCAGAAATCATTTCAGTATCGATGCTGAACTTTTCAGTATCGATACTGAACTTAAAAACTTGGGGGTGTAATCAATTTCGGGACGTATCTCCCGAAGTGCACTTCGTGAGATGCGTCCCGAATTTAGGGATTTTAGGGGGGTTAAAGTCAAGGATATTTTGGGATTTTAGGGGGGTTAAAAAGAAGTGTGGGGGGGTTAGAGAGAATTTTTCCTATGTGAGACTAACTGCACCGGATAATTATTCTGTTGTGACTTGTGACGAAATAATATTAAATTAAGTGTTTTGGCATGTGCTAGCCAAAGACCCGTAAGTTTTGGAGTCCCCTATTCTATTTTATTCAGAGTTATATATTTTATTTTTAGTATTAACCTTCTGATTTCTAAGAGAAGGAGTCTTAGTAGTTTTAAGTTCGAGTTTAAGGTAAGTAAGTATGGCCAGAAAATTGTTCAATAATCGAATCTGATTTCTCCCGAAATCTGTCCTTTGGTAAACCTCATTAACCACTTAAACTCAATGTGTTAGTTATATTTATTTAGAGTTATAGTATTATTTGGTCATGATATTTCTTTAATTTATTACTTTGTGATAACTCTGTCATGATTTTTCAACAATTGACTAATATACAATTATGAGAGTTGAATTTTGTTCCAAATCCAAACTCCACTCGTCTGGTTTGGCTCTATACATACTTACATTCATACATACATTCATATTACATCCCATTTGTGATAACAGATTTAGCAATTCTACAATTTTAGCAACTTCAATTCAACAATCATGTCACTTGACTTTTGGTCTATATACCGCCTTTTCTTGTTTCTTCTATTCACTTCAAATTTCCTAAACAAATCGGCCACTGCCTTAGGAAACGAGACTGATCATTCTGCATTACTCGAATTCAAAAAATCGATAACTGACCCTTTAGGAGTACTAAACTCTTGGAATAGTTCTAGCCACTTTTGCAAATGGCATGGAGTAACTTGCGGTCGAAGACATCAAAGAGTCACAGAGATAAAATTGGTAGAATACCAGCTGCAAGGTTCTATATCACTTCATGTTGGAAATCTTTCCTTTCTGAGAATCCTTTACCTTGATAACAATCGCTTCCGTGCTGCTGTCCCGCGAGAATTAGGCAGTTTATTTCGACTGCAAGCCATCTCTTTGGCCAATAATAATTTAGGAGGTCAATTTCCAATCAGTTTGACGAATTGCTCTCAACTAAGGGCGATTGGATTAGATGGTAATCATTTTATTGGTCAAATACCAATGGAGATTCACTACCTTACCAAGCTTGATTTTTTCAGTGTTGCCAAAAACAATCTAACTGGTCGAATTCCGTTTTCTATATGGAATCTTTCTTCCCTCACTACTCTCTCTTTTGCTTATAACCACTTTGAGGGAAACATACCAGAAGAAATAGGCCTTTTGAAAAACTTGACGAAGATGTCAGTAGCACAAAACGAATTATCTGGTACGCTTCCCGTCTCACTTTACAATATGTCTTCTCTCACTGACCTCTACACAGCAGGCAATCATTTCCATGGTTCACTTCCAACCAACATGTTCACAACCCTCCCAAATCTTAGGAAAATTCTGTTCGGTTCGAATCAATTCTCAGGTCCAATCCCAACATCCATCAGTAACGCGTCTCATATTCAAATGTTTGATATTGGTCAAAACAATTTTGTAGGACAAATTCCAAATCTTGGAAAGCTACAAAATCTTTCTGCTTTGGCTGTAGGTGAAAATAATCTCGGAAGCAATTCCTCGGCCAGTGGTGATGATTGGGAGTTTTTAAAGTATTTGGTAAACTGTAGTCAGCTTTATATAATAGATGTTGAAAGTAATAACTTTGGGAGTCCTTTGCCTAAAGTTATTGGCAATTTGTCCAGCCTCTCTACCCTTGCTATGTCTGACAATCAAATGTCTGGAAAAATCCCAACAGAACTTGGAAATCTTGTAAACTTGATTTACTTGTCCATAGAGAGCAACCTATTAACTGGTGTTATTCCAGAGAGTTTTGCTAAGTTGCAAAAAATGCAAGAATTGTTTTTAAAAATAAACAAACTGTCCGGTGAAATTCCGGCGGTTATTTTAGGAAATCTCAGTCAATTATCTCTGTTGGATTTATCATACAATTTGTTCAGTGGCAAGATTCCTTCAACTATTAGAAATTGTAAAACATTGCAAGGAGTAGACTTTGCAATGAACAATCTTAGTGGAGCTATACCAACACAACTTTTTAGCCTTTCTTCCTTATCAATACTACTCAACCTATCACATAACTCATTTAGTGGTAATTTACCTTCTGAGGTGGGCTTGCTTCAAAACATTGATAGGCTTGATGTATCTGAAAACAATCTCTCTGGTGGCATACCTACAAAAATTGGAGATTGCTCAAGTTTGGAGTATCTTTATTTAGACGGTAATTCATTAGATGGAAGCATACCATCTTCTTTATCTTCACTAAAAGGTCTTCTAGAACTAGACCTGTCGCGAAACAACTTGTCTGGTTCGATTCCACCGGAATTACAAAATAATTCTGTGTTAGAATGGTTCAATGCTTCTTTTAACAAGTTGGAGGGTGAGGTACCATTGCTTGGCATTTTTCAGAATGCTAGTAGAGTTTCATTGATTGGAAATGAAAGGCTTTGCGGCGGGGTAGCAAAACTGAATCTGCAACTTTGTCCACGAAAAGATGTGAAAAAGAGAAAACACCATATCCGGCGCAAGTTGATCATCATCATCATTGTCTTGTCAGTTGCATTTCTTCTTCTATTGTCATCTGGCCTTACTATCATCATATATCAGAGAATGAGGAAAAGGCAGAGAAAAACATCCAATACTGATTCAACAATTGAGCAGCTTCCAAAGGTATCATACCAAGAACTACACCATGCTACTGATGGATTCTCGGTTGAAAACTTGATAGGAACCGGCGGCATTGGTTTTGTGTACAAAGGAAGACTTAATTCCGAAGAAAGAGTTGTTGCTATAAAGGTTCTAAACCTTCAGAAGAAAGGAGCTCATAAAAGTTTCATTGCTGAATGTAATGCTTTTAGAAATATCAGGCATAGAAATCTAGTCAAAATTATCACATGTTGCTCTAGTGTGGATAACAAAGGTAACAACTTTAAAGCAATAGTTTATGAATACATGCCAAACGGAAGCTTAGAGGAATGGTTGCATGGAAATGCAGATCAACAAAGAACACTGAACTTCAAAAAAAGATTCGATATTGTTATTGGAATTGCTTCTGCATTACACTATCTTCACTATGATTGTGAGAAGCCTATTGTTCATTGTGATTTAAAACCAAGCAATGTCCTTCTTGATGATGACATGATCGCTCGTGTGGGTGATTTTGGCTTAGCCAGACTTGTTTCAACAATTGATGGCAACTCGAATAACCAAACCAGCTCAATGGTAATAAAGGGGACTATAGGTTACACTCCTCCAGGTATATATACTTTGAAACTTTTTTTGTGACTGTTATACTTATATAGAAATGACGAGTTTTGAATTAGGATTGATTAGTTTGAAACATGCATATTTCAGAATATGGAATGGATTCTCAATTATCAACAGAAGGCGACATGTACAGCTTCGGGATTCTTCTTTTGGAGATGTTAACCGGGAGAAGACCAACTGATGAAATGTTTAAAGATGGGCACAACCTCCATAACTATGTAAAAATTGCATTTCCAAATAACATTATGGAGATTGTTCATGCAATTCTCATCTCAATGGAAAATGACCATCTTGCAGTAACAACAGAAGTTGCAAGTAATTTGCATCCTAATGTTGAGAGGTGCTTATCTTCTTTATTTAAGATTGGATTATCTTGTTCAGTGGAGTCTCCGAGAGAACGAATCAATATCAAGGAAGTTATCAGGGAACTCAATATAATATCTGATTTGGCTCACCAGAAGAATATTTAGAGGTACCATTCTTTTGTGCTATTCATGCCAACTTATACAACTAATTTTATGGTTTTGTATTTTTATTTCTTTGTGCTACTCATGCTTACATTTGAAATAACATTGTTTCTACTATTTATAATAGTATGGTTCGCGATCGATTATTTGTCACATGTTTGTTCTACACATTTCTGACTTTAGTTCGTGCTTGTTTCAGACATTCACCTTATAGACAGTAACCTCCATCACAAACTTTTTCTACATCCAGGATACACAATGATTGAAGAAAATTCTTAAGGGTGAACTGGTTGATGGTCTTTACCAGTTTACCGTTTCTATGAATGCTGCACAATACACTAATGTTACATCGCTAGTTACATGTAATAGTGTCGTCATATATACATTCTGGTTTGTTTTCTCTTAGTGTTCCTGTTAATAAAATGTATGGACATTAATCTTTTATGAATTCAGTGTTGAATAATATAAACGGCTATTTGTTGCATGTAAAACTTGGACTCTCTGGTTATGTGATTAATTTTACTTCTAAATAATGCACGTTAGTTTGGCCTAGCACATATCTGCACTATTGAATAGATCTAGCGGTGAATTTCTAATGCCTCACTGGTGAGGGACTTAATAGAGCCCTCACCTTAGAAGCCACCCATAGTTTTTCAGAGTTAAGTTAGGATGTTATATTATGGACATGAATTTGGCTCATTTAAACTAGTTTGATTCATTTTAGTTAAGTTAGGTCCGGGTGATTGCGGTGCGGTTCGGTTCAGTTTTGAGTATAAACGTAGAAAATATTAGTATTTTATTGTTTACTTTTACATATATAATATGTACATACATAAATTGCATATTTCCTAAAACTTTTTTTTTTTTTTGAATAAGCCAAAATGAGATATTATATATAAGAAAAAAATCGACCCCCAGCACAAGATGTGCTAGAAACAGGTAGATATAGTATACATCAGTACATCAGATAACAACCGAATACATCAATCAAATGCCCAAACATAATAAAGGGTTCACCCACCAACTATGTAGGTTAACCCCTATCCCCGGATACTGTGTCCTCAGCCACCAAAAGGAATGTCGTCTAATCAAGTCCAAGAGATGAAGAACTGAGTGCGCCGAATTTTTGAACAGGCGCTGATTGCGCTCTGTCCAAATAACCCAAACACACACAAGCCAAACGAGCTGCATAAACGATCTCCGTGCCCGACTGCCACCCACTGCAAAGGTAAACTGGATGAAATGAGCAGATGAAGTCGGAGGGTCTACCATCTCGAATCCAATCCACGACCTGACTAAAGACCACAAAGAACCAAACTCGCCACAAGTGAAGAACAAATGATGCGCCGACTCTACGTCACCGCACCCAGATACACAAAGCTGAAGCTCCGCTGGAAGAATGCCTCGACGAACCAAATTAGACTTCGTCGGTAACCTATCACGCAAAAGTCTCCAAGCAAGAATAGACACCTTCAGAGGGACCTGACGATGCCAAATAAGATCGACTGTGTCATCATGAGAAACCGCTGGCGAAGAAGTCAAAAGCTGATAGGCGCCGCTGACTGAATATCCAGTCTCTGGATCAAACCGCCACCGCCAAACATCTGGCTCCTGCTCCTGCAACTGGAAATCATGAAGCAAAGCCTAACACTCCCCCAACATCTCCTCCTCCCACACCCACAACTGCCTCCGCCACTCCCACGCCCGGCCTCCTACCTGCCACCCTAACTCAAACATCTCTGCCACAATATGCTGCTTGGTCGTTGTCAGATCAAACAAACGGCCAAACCGCACACGCAACGACACTCCCCCCAGCCAAGGCTCCGACCAGAAAGAAGTATCCCGCCCATGCCCTACCCTCCTCACAACACCCTCTGCAAACCAACCTCCCTCAACTCCATCAACCCCATCCCTAATCTTCCCTATTTCCCTCCACCAAGCAGACCCTCTCCGCCCCCCCTCACGCAAATGACCACCCTCCAAACCATACCTAGCCTCCAGCACTCTAAACCACAGTTCCCTCCTATCCACCAATATCCTCCAACACCACTTTCCAAGAAGAGCAGTGTTGAACTCCCGCAACCTCCTGACCCCCAATCCCCCAGCCTCCCTACTCCTACAAATAGACTTCCAACTCACCCATGAAACCCCTCTAGAATCCTCACCCCGACCCCAAAAAAAGTTAAGTAAAATAGAATCAAGGGCAGAAATGATACCTGTGGGAGCTTTGAAGAAAGAAAGTGCGTAGACAGGAAGAGAAGTCAAAACAGATTTGAGCAATACCAGACGACCACCAAAGGACAGAAATCGACTCTTCCAACTCGACAATCGCTGTTTGACGCGCGCCAACACAGGATCCCAAAAACCTAACCGTCGCGGATCACCCCCAATAGGAAGGCCCAGATACACAAAAGGAATCTTACCTACTTTACATCTCAGAGCACTCGCTGCCTCGGCTAACCAATAATCCGGAATATTGACCCCGACCAGCATACTCTTCCAAAAATTCACTTTCAAACCTGACATCATCTCAAACAACATAAGAACAGCTCTCATCGCTCGCACATTGGCCTAACTTTTGGCTCCTAATAGAAGAGTATCGTCAGCAAACTTAAGATGAGTCACCGATATAGCACCCTGCCCCCCCACTTTGTACCCTGTAAATAACTCCCGCTCCTCCATCGACTGCATTAACACGTTCAACCCCTCTGCTGCCAGTAGAAAGAGAAACGGGGACAAAGGATCCCCTTGTCTTAACCCCCTCTCCAGAGCGAACTCCTCAGTCGGGCTACCATTGACCAAAACAGACGCAGTAGCCGTACAAACACACTCCTTTATCCACTTCCACCACAAAGTCGGAAAGGCCATGCGACCCATCACTGCATCCAAATAATTCCAGTCCACAGAATCATAGGCCTTCTCGAAATCCACCTTGAACAACATCAGCTCCTTTTTCTGTTTCCGAGCCTTTTTCTGTTTCCTAAAACTCTTTTTATATCTTATAAAAAAAAACTTATTTTTAATAGCAACATTATAATTCTTAATCGCGTAAAATGATATATTTTGACAACCTACTATTTTATAGACTCAATTTGGATTGAGCTTGTTATGTTGATAGAGTTAAGTTAAGTATTGCGGTTTGGTTCGATTTTATGAAATGAAAACCGTGAACCTAACCAAACCGTGCGGTTTAGTAGAATAACGATCTGTGCGATTTTAACTAAATGCGGTTTTTTGCAATTTTCGGTTTGAATTGGTTCTGTTTGTGGTTTTACTTTTAGATTTGTTCGGATAACATCACCCATAGATTAAGGGGTTTCTTGACCAAAAAACAAGTGAAGATGCTTCTATACGTTTTTTTTTTATTGATTAATATGTGAGTTAGTATATGTTGGAACATAGTTGAAAATTGAGGGAATTTAATTGGTAGATTAAAGAGTAAACACTAAGTCTTGAGACATAGAGAAAACACATAGTTGGCAAAGTATTGATGTCACTACATGCAAAATATATTGTCCAGCGATTCATGAAACCAAGAACAACATGATCACTACAAAATGCTAATGTAACCACAAAATCCTCTAGTTCATTTAATTTCGAAAATTAAATTTAATTATTTCTTGATTGGATTTTAGTATTTGACTACATTCATCTTTAAATGGTTAAGTAACTAACTGAGTATATGTAATGTGCTTACAAGTTACTACCAGTACCAACTAAGAAGTGAAAAGAGAATCGTTCTCTACTCTAGCGTACCGTAATTACTCTTCAAAATTCACAAATATTGTAAATCATAGCTAGGCCTTTGTTTTGCAAATCACAGGCCTTTGGTTTGAGCCGTTGAACATTGTTAAAATACTTTTAACTAGTATTTTTATATGTCTCCATAGGATGACTGTCTATTGTCGTATCAGTGTTCAACAATTGATATAATTGTAAGTAAGATGGTATTAGAGTTGTTTTGTTGGTTTGTGCATAAAAGAGGTAAATGTACGGTAATTGTTTAGAAAATTAGGAGAGAGATAGTATTGCTAAGATTAGACTTCACTAACTCATTCATATGCATTTTCCTAATTAGTTATATAGAATTTAACAATTTATCAATATTATCACATATCGCTCACGTATGTGTTTGTGTCCAGATCACGAAGAGATTCAGTTTATATCTAGTAATCTCCAATGTCTCGGGTGATTAATCAATACACCGACTTTATCATATTACTTAAACTTTGTCTGAGATATTAATCAACACACATCATTAAGATTTAATAGTCTTTGTGAATATTAAACCTAAATGTATGTCTAGAGTTTAGAGTTTTATAAATAATTGATATATATCTATATCAGTGAGAAGAAAATAAAAGCAGAGAAGAAAATAAATGAAATAACACCACCAATATTATTACTCAAACACTTTGTGCTCTGTTCAATCTTATTCTCTCATCTCATCTCATCTCTATGCTCTGTTCTACGTTATGGAAACAAGGCAAAGAAGTAGTGTTGTGTCCAAGAACCCCCAATTGTTATCAAATGGAAGCACCTTTTATAACTTCAATACATTAAAGAACATTTGTGTTAGAAAATTTGTGTTCGCCCTTGTTGAGTGTTGCCTTCCCTTTGTTGTCATCGAATTCCATCCAAAACACTTTTCTTCGCCCTTAAGAATTTGTTTGTGCCGCTTGTGACTTGATCGTCTATGTTTCTTTCTCTATCTTAGTCTTTTGTTTCCTCTTTCACTTCTTTTTCTTTTAATACCTATATGAATATATAAAACCAATAATATATATATATATATATATATATATATATATATATATATATATATATATAATAGTAGTCTTCATAAAAACTTACAAAGGTGATGGAAAATATGTAAAATTAGCTAAAATACTAATTTGCTAATAAAAACTAATATTTACACATATTTAGGGTTTATATGAAATTGCTTGCTAAACAAGTCAATAAGTACTATAAAATACTCCCTCTGTCCCATTATATAAGCACTTTCTTACAAAAAGTCTAGTCTCAAAATATAAGTCTCTTTATAATTTAAAGGTACATTTATTACTTAGTAGTAATAATTAGGGGTATGTGTAAGTAAAAACGTAATAAATGTACCTTTAAATTATAAAGGGGCTTATATTTTAGGACTAGACTTTTTGTAAGAAGGTGCTTATATAATGGGACGGAGGAAGTATATAGGTAATCACTGATTTTTAGCACCTATCAAATATTTGGGCCTAACATTCTTTTTCATGGTCATACCTTACACACTAGCACTTTTAGTAGCGGAGCCAAGATTTTTTTTAGATGGGCCATTAAAAAAATTATAATATATTATTAAAATATAAAAATTATATTGCAAACAAAAATCTAAATTATAATAAGTAATAAAATTGATCATAAAAAATTTTAACTAAATAGTTTAAAATAATTCTCTAATTATACTGAGCAACTTGAAATCATTAACAATTAACTTCGAACCAATACTTCCATAAAGTTGTTGGTAAAATTTTTATTTATTATGTTACATCTTTACCAATACAAGAATGATTATTCTTAATTGAAAATAGTTGTGTTGTTTTTCTTTTTTAAGGAATATGGACACTGTAATTTTTTTATTGACAATAAAATTATGTTTTGTTTTATTTTTTGACAATAATAAAATTATATTTTATTCACATAAAAAAAGAAATTTAAATTCATCATTACATTAGGTCTTTAAACTAATAGGTAAATGAATATTTTTTAAAAGATATTTAATTTTCTGTTATTTAATTAATTGCAATAAGTAAATAAATTTTTTATCAAAACTATTAAAAACACAAAGTTTGATTTAGTATAATGTTCATAAACAATTAAATTGTACTTTTTTTTCCTTTAGTAAAAAAAAATTAAATTGTACTTTTTTTACTTTAAATAAAATAGTTGGAATATAAATTTTTAATTCATAAAAATGATGATTATTAATTTAAAGATCTTGTATTAAAAAAATTTAATGTAGTAATTTAGAGGTATTGGTGATATATATATATATATATATATATATATACATATATGAAAAGTAGTTTATTTTCAAACACATGCATATGCTTTAGTAGAAAATAAAAATTAGATAGAACTTAGGTGCATCTCTTTAAGTGTTTTTTGTATGGTTTTTAACATAACAAACTATTATTTCCTCAAATTTATAATCTTTTAAAAGTTTGTTATACCCAAAAATTTTGTCTAAAAAAATGCTAAAGTTACAATGACAGAATGGAACACGAGACCTTTTGCAAGATAAGAATATCATAATTAGTCACTAAGACATTTGTTTTAGATTATGTTTTTACGCGCAAACAAATATATATATTATACATTAATAATTTTATAAATATACCAATAGTATAATAGTCCTTTCCTATTTTTAATAGTTGAATCACAATATTTGGCCTAACAATTCTTCATTTTTAATAGTTGAATTATAATTTATGGACACTATGCATCTTTTTTTTGGTCTTAGATGAAGTGGTAATAGTTATTCAAAAAAAAAAAGAAGATGAAATGGTAATAATCAATCCACTAAAATTAAACTCACACACAACTGTGTAAAGTCCCGAATTCGAATCCGAGTCACGACACATTTAGCCAATTAAACTAAGAGCTCTAGACGGACACTATACATCTTTATTAGTTATCTCTAAAAATTAGTATTCTGAAAATGACTTGCGAATAAAATTTTCTTGTATCCACTAGATGAGTAACGTGAGGTATTTCAGCTTCCAAAACTAAAATATCCCGATTTTCTAATTTCAATTTATTTATTTATGGTCTAATGATATTGATATTATGATATATAGAGAGAGAGAGTCTATATCTCTATGACACTTGATATGGTCCATTTGCAAATCTGCAAGATATGCCCTTACTCTTAATCAACTTTCTACATAGTAATTGACCACTTTAGTTCTTGACTTCAAGTTGAATATTTTCTGAAAAAAATATACCTATGCTTTTAATACATGCTGACAGCTATTTCCCATATTGTGGGAAAGCTAGCATTTAGAAGATGCAAACAAGAAAAATCAGAGTTGAGTTGATTATATTAATTTTTCATTGGCTTGCACTTCCTTGACCTTTTGCTGCTTTCATTTTCATAGGAAAAGGTTCAAATTTTTTTAAGGTTTAAATATTTAGTGTGTTTAATATAGGCTTCTAAAAAATAATTCAAAGATGAATTCCTATTTACTTTTTAAGAAAGGAATTTTATAATAATAAAAAAATACAAAATAGATATAATATTTTATTAAATTTAATAAAAATTTAAGATCCTCCTTTAACTCATTTATATTAAATACTCTTTATTCTTTGTACCAAAAAAAAATCTTTATTCTAATATAAACCTCAAAACTATTTGATAATTTTCAAATAGGTTGTTGAACTAAAAAAATTGTAATTGAAGCTCTGAATTTGTTTGATGTTATAATTAGGTTCTAAACTAATTTATGTTTATATGGGTCCTAAACTATACATCTAAATAATAATTAATGACACTGACACACATACAACAACTATGAATACCTTTTCAGTTCAAGTCTACTCTACTTTGACCAAAATTCTGACGAATTTAGATCATCTCTATTAGTTCTGAGTTCTGAGTAATTTAATTCAATCTTGATGGTTATCGTTAATGATTTGTACAAACAACAAACTTGGTTCTTGATCTCTAGAACTCATTGTTGAAGTTGTTCTAAAAACCCTGCCCAAAATTGCTCTCGAATTAAAACAAATACAATAATATTTAAATTTTTTTAAAATATAGATCATAAAGTAAAAAAGTGTGGAATATAATATCTTTCTTTTCAAGTATAAAGATGAAGAATCGCAGCAATATGCATTAGAGAAAAAGAGAAAGTTCCCTTTTGTAAACCCATGGACAATGCAAAAAGATTGAAAAGTTAATGTCTGCTTAGAACATGTTTACATATTGATGTTAAGATTTTATTCTCCTTCCCCATATCTTCTTGATTTTTTCCCTTCCAAATATTATGTGATATATATATATATATATATATATATATATATATATATATATATATATATATATATATATATATATATATTGACTGATTATTCATAATTGAGTAGTACATATAAATATAATATACGTACTTATGTTCAAAACATATTTTATGATGATGAACATTTAAAAAATAAATTAGAATTCTTATATTTAATCTATTACGCACGGGCTTCTCGTCAAGATGAGGGATGTATATGTTTAATTAGTTAGTGCTTAGAATACTAGAATACTGACTAATTGAACTCGTTGGCTTTATGACCCGTTTAATATAGGGTCGCTCAGTCATTAAGTCTTTTTCATACTCTATCTTTCTTTTTCATTTTCATGCGATCCATTAGATTTATAGAGTCAAATATCGAGTGAAATTTACGGGGACTTCACCATTTTATATGAGAGGGATTTTCAAAGTAAACAGGGATCCACATTCATTCCAACTATAATAAGAAAATGACGGTTATAATGAGTGTTGTTAATTAGCACTATTATCTTTATATTAATAAGCAAACTTCTATTTTAAATTTACTCTCTTTAACATGAACAGAGTAATATAATGTTGATAATATAGTGTAGGCTTTGGACTTACACAAATGGAAGTATATTATAAATAAGACTTCATTAAGAATATTTAGAAGATTACATTATGGCTAATCAAATTCTAGAAACTTAATCACACATCATTAGATACACTATATTAGTGTGAATACTGATCTTTACTTACTACTAGTACTAGCTAGTACTTTATTCTTCCAATAATAGTAATTTGCATGTTCCTAGCTAATACTTAATCAAGATCAAATTAAGTTAATTAAATTCGGTATGGCCTTAATAGTGGAATAAGTGAACCACTTAAATGGAGTGACATAACTTCATTAGTGGACCCCACAAGTTTTCCTCCTATGAACACTGCAGGAACAGGTGCATTACAACCCAACTTTGTTATAGCTTTCTCCATTTCTTTGCCATCAGGATCTTTGTCTATTTCATGAATCACAGGGAACACTCCAATTTCTTGAAACAGAACATTCACTGCATAACATAGACAACATGAACTCTTTGTGAAAATCACCACTCCTTTTTCTGTAGCCAACCTCATTACCTTCTCCATCTTAATTAATTAATGTAACTGATTCCAAATAAAATGTACAAACAAATCTTTTCTAGATATAAAAATTGGAAATGTATAGGAAACAATATATTTATGTGAAGCTTGAGGTTATTAAATTTGAGCTAGTATGCTAAGCTATTTATAGGGATGTACAAGTTATAGCTAGGTATAGGACTTGTTTAAAGCACATTCCAAAGGGATATATCTAGATTCGCCTATGTCAAATAACGCTGCAGTTTCACGTTGTAATCAATCTCGACCGTTGATTTGAGATCTGATGATTCAGATTTAAATCTTAATTTTATAATGTAAATCAATTTCAATCGTTAATTGAAAATCGGACGGTCCAGATCTATTACAGCAGCCTGCTGTAACTTCGGCAAATCTGAATCCCATTCCAAAGAGGTATTGCTTTTGAGATGCTTAATTACTTTGGAGATATAAAGACATATTTCTATGCTACTTTAGACTGAATATATTGAAAGACATTATTTACATGTATATATGCTTCAATCAATAGACAGGTTATGAGATCATGGCCATAGTATATGTTATGACTTTTGTCAACAATAACAGGTGAAAAAATATAAAAATCTTCCATAGACCAAGTTAGTGCTATTCGTTTTGTGTTAGTAGGCGTGTACTACCATTGGCCGTTAGTTAAAAATATGTACACACTTTATTATGCAAAAATAAAAAATGTTTCACTTAGAAAAAATCAAAGGTAACAAGAGTGAGTGTAGTAAAAGTACTAGATGTGAGAATTTGAAAATTCTTATTATGGTTTTTAATTATTGTGGTTGTAGTAGTAGTTGTAATGGTAGTTATTGCTGACGCTGCGACGTGCATTAGAAGCGTGAAAAAAATGTTATTTACCTACCAATTAACTTTATTCAAATCTCAAATAGATAAGGATTTTGGAAGTTTGAATTTTCAGCGAACAAGTCAGAGGTAAATTGATGTTAAGACTTTTACAATGGTCAAAATTATATGATGCGGTTACATGTGACTGAAAATACGTTATCCTATTGTGGTGGCCACCTCAAGAGTAATATTACGGTCGTAATTACGGTTGCAATATGGCAATTTAAACCATGATCCTCATACATATCATGCACATGAACTGAACTGAATCTTTATGAAGAAATATTGAGAAGGAGATGTTCTAAACATGTGAATGAATTCTGAAGTCAACAGTTTGCAAATCATACAAATTAATGAGTACACTTGAAATCGACACGTGTATCATTATAGTAAAAAAGTTTTGCCCTTTGAGAAGGAAGAAGGAATGAATTCCCAGTACCCATTAGCAAACCAAGTTGCCCACAAAGAAATTCCATTAGTGTTCATTGCAACTGTTATTAGTTGTTTGTTAGTTGCACATACAATGCCACACAGATATATAGTTGATACTGCAGAAAAAACTTGGGAATTGAAATTGGCTTGATAGTTGATACTTGATTCAGAGCAATGTATCATCATGAAGAATAGCAAAATAATCTAATTAATTGGCTTGCTCAAAAACTTAAAACATCATCTAAGGACTAATATAATGATACTCCCTCCGTCTCAAAATTATTGTTTTTTTAGCATTTTAGTTTTGTCAAAAAAATATTGTTTTTTTCGAAATCCAATGTAAAATTAATGTTAGTTTATCATCTGTACTTTTACAAAAGTTAAAACATTAATTAAATATATTTTCTCTAATTCTCTTTCTTAATAAAATAAAGAATCAATCTTTGTTGTTTCTTAATCCACGTGCATAACTCTAAAAAGACAATAATTTTGGGACAGAGAATAATAAATTTCATTATATTTTGATGTGATCAAGATGTTTTTGCTTGACATGATCACATTCAACAATAATTTTAGTGCACACATCGAACTTGATTTGTTCATATCGTCAAAAATAGCAAAATTAGTAGTAGTACATTTTTTACCAGTACTCATATTCTTTTTAACTATTCTTTTTTCACGAAAAACTGATTAATATCTATTAAATTTCTATTAAATTTCACATCTTCAGGTGTGCTGATTAGAAATTCAATTTTTTTTGCTTTACAATGAGTTTAATATATTTCACTTGAACTATTTCTTCCATTTATTGTTGGAAATTGAATGGAAATGATGATGAAAAGAGCTTGGAATGATATGAACACAACATGCATTGAGTTGTGAATTTTGAAAAGTTGTTAAGTCCCACATTGGTGGGACTTGAGACTTTTGTTAGAAGTCCCACATTGGATATGAGATGACATGAATAAGTGTTTATAAAGTAGAGACAATCCTTATTTTACAAGCCGGTTATGTGATGTTGAGTTAGACCCAACACTCAATTTTAAGATGGTATCCGACCAAGTCATCCGCCATTTATATCTACGCACCAAGCCCAATAGTACTGAATAAGTGTTTGTGCCCTTAAAGGTATAGAATTTTGTGAGTGGGAGAGAACACAATCAACATAGTCCGGCTCGGATTGGGATCTGGGCTTTGGACTTACTTGTGTGATGTATTAATTTTGATCAAGCCATAAAAACGGAATCAATACAAATCCGTTTCTGATCCATTGTTTCAATTCCACATTATTCCCTTGTCTTCAACAAAATTATTATTTTCTCAATCGATATTTTTTGCTTTGTTACAGAGTTGGTAATTCATTACCAATATTTGAGTGATTAGTTTACTAATCATAAGAGGGTGTAATCTTGTCCGAATTCTACAAGTGCAGTAGATTTTCGGTATTCTTTTGAACGAAGCTGTTTTATCCTAGAAGCGTCGCGGTAAATTTAGAACTATTCAATTGACAGTACCACAAAATGTCTTAAAGAAAGCGACCTAGTCTGCGATTCAGTTACGAATTTTCGGTTGATAATTTTCTAAAACTAATTTTATAAAACTTGTTCTGCAATTTCTGTAATTGTTTTCAAACATTTGTGAATATGATTTTCACTATCATTTCACGTATAATGTTTCTATTATATTATATGTAAAAGTATTATTGTCAGTGTTAACATTATGTTGGTTCTATTGTCTTATGTTCATAACATAATTTATTGAGATCTCAAATTATTTTCATAAATGTGAGATATTTGATAAGTTTTTTTTAACCAATATTCTTTTAGAATTTTTATATCTCACTATGACCATCTTATTTTTTTATCTCATTTTCTTGTCCCATAATTTTTATCTTTGAAATTGACAAATTAGCCATGCTTCATGCATGCATGTTTGGGACTCATTTACAATAATAGATTATCAAATGGGGAGCATCAATTTATTGTATTAGAGCATTAATATTTAGTAAATTGATATTCTAAATTTTGCAAATGAGTTATCCAACTTCTGAATCCAGAGGAGTTTATACAAATATCAACATGAAATTTCATTAAGAATATTTAAAAGATTACATTATAGCTAATCAAATGCTAGAAACTTAATCACACATCATTGGATAATAGAAACTACTATAATGAATACTAATCTTACTATACTACCATCACTAGTAATACTGATTTAACTTTTAAAGTAGCTGTTTATTCTTCCAATTAAGGAAGGTAGTGTAGGAACATGTGTTCCTTAATAATGTAATCAAGATCATAATTAACTTAAGTTAAATTCGGTATGGCCTTAGTAATGGAATAAGTGAACCACTTAAGTGCAGGGACATAACTTCATTAGTGGACCCCACAAGCCTTCCTCCTATGAATACTGCAGGAACAGGTGCATTACAACCCAACCTTGTTATAGCTTTCTCCATTTCTTTACCATCAGGTTCTTTGTCAATTTCATGTACCACAGGGTACACTCCAATTTCTTGAAACAGAACATTCACTGCATAACATAGACAACAAGAACTCTTTGTGAAAATCACCACACCCTTTTCTGTAGCAAGCCTCATCACTTTCTCCATCTTAATTAATATAAGTGATTTTCAAATAAAATGTACAAAAAATTATTTTCTAGATACAAAAATTGGAAATATATAGGAAACTATATATTTATGTGAGGCTTGAGGTTATTAAAAAAGAGCTAGTGTGGTAAGCTATTTATAGGGAAGTATACATAAGCTTAGATAGGTGTAGGACTTGTTTCTTTGAAGTTTGAACAAATTATTCTAAAGAGATTTTACTTTTTAGATGCCCAATTACTTTGGAGATATAAAGACCTTCTATGCCACTTTAGACTGAATATATTGAATGACATTATTTACATATATTCATATGCTCAATCAATTGACAGGTTATGAAACTATAGCCGTATATGACATTGATAAGTTGAAGCGTTTGGACTTTTGATATAAAATTGCTTTTTTTTTGGTAAACAATAAAATTGTTTTTGAAAGAGTACACTAGGTGTCACCATATATTAATGATAATTTTTAACGAAAATTTGACAAATTTTTGTATTTAAAGAGAAATACTTTTATAGAAAATTTTATTTTTTTTGACAAAAAAAAAAATTATTTTATTTTGACCAAACATTATTTATTATTTGTAAGCACTAGCTATATTAATTTTTTATATTTTGTTCTTAGAAGGTAATCATTGTTCACTATTATTAGTGATAAAAGTCACTGCAATTGAAACCTAAAAAATGTGATTTTTTTTGTTTGGCGTTGTTTTTGTTTAATTTCCATCTTTGTACGGTGTTTGTTTTGATTTTCGGTCATTTTACGGTGTTATGACTACCAAATTCAAATGTGAAAAAAAATATATATAGGGAATCAAAAATTATTGCTGGAAAAAGTACTAAAATTGTAGAAGCGAGATACTTACTGGAAAAATCAAAAGTTGATTTAAGCTGGTACACTCCTATATAGAAGTACTATATGTTATGACTTTTGTCAACAAAAACAGTTGAAAA
Organism: Trifolium dubium; assembly: GCA_951804385.1. Lineage (NCBI taxonomy): Eukaryota > Viridiplantae > Streptophyta > Magnoliopsida > Fabales > Fabaceae > Trifolium > Trifolium dubium. The sequence goes on along the minus strand of OX638064.1, from coordinate 50,421,740 downwards.
ATAAAAATGTTCCAAAGACCAAGTTAGTGGTATTCGTTTTATGCCAGTAGGCGTGTACCACCATTGGCCATTAGTTAAAAATTATGTACACACTTTATTATGCAAAAAATAAAAATTAAAAGATTCAAATCTGAAAATATCAAAGGTGTAATTGTGTAAATACTGGGGCACTGGTCAATTTATGAGAACCAAGATTCTTATTATCAAGTGCTTTAATTTGAATCCTTGTGAAGAAAGATTGAGAGTGATCGAGGTGCATGGGTTTGGTGGACCATCTCTCAGTTTTGTGCCCTTCAATTGCACGTAAAGATAGGAGGTGAAAGACTTGTTCAAGATTAGCATATATGGTTCATGCAAGCCTTGCATGTTTTGATTTTTTTTTTTTGAACGGCAAATTAATTATTATTAATAATTAGATTTCTGTACAAGACGAGCAGAGATCTTGCATGTCTTGATTATATTATACCATACCATACCAAATTTAATTTAATATATCTTTGTTCCACGACCTTTTAGTATAGTGATTAGTGATCATTGATCAATATGAATAAGCACCTGATTATTTTTTAATTATAAACAATTAGAATAATTAACAGTGATCATGATATTATCCTTTTGTCCAAGTGGGTACGTTGTGTTTCTTTTTCCTGTGAAAAATAAAGTTTATGAGAGAGATGTTGTTTCAACGTTGTGCTAAGTGCTAACCATTAACACTGGTTGCTCTGGACCTAACCCAAAGAGCCATTCTGTCAAAATCTTATAGCTATGTAACGTTTCAATGTCTTCCTAACCAATTATTAACACAATTGGATCATTGAGATGTTACAGAGTCATGTTGTGCTATGAGATTTGTTGCGGTCTTCTTGACCGCAAATGCCACAACAAATATTTTGTCCAACCTTTTATGATATTAGTGGCCAGTGGCCACAAACTCAATTTATGTTCTCTCCAAAACATTGTCATTTCTCTCCAAAATATTTTGTGAGGATTTTTTCAATCAGTAATAACAAATTAGTTTGAATTTTGGTGTGGGGTGGAGGGTGGGGATTAAGTATGGGGTAGTGATAAAATAGAACAGACAATTTCTCAATATTATATGCTCAAATATTTTAAAATATATTATCCAAAGCATCATTTCAATAGTAATTTTCACATAAAAGATAGTACACTATTTAAAGTGTTTTTCGATCCGCGTTAGCTTTGTTTAGGTGATAGGAATATTGCACATAATGTATAAGGATTGAAGTTCGAACTGATACACCTATTAGTTCGTCTATAATTTAAGGGACAAAATTATAACTATTAGACTACCTGACTGAGAAAAATGTGTTTCAGGTAAATCCTGCGCTTGAGGGGTGAATTGTGAAACTTTATAAGGCAAACAATAGAAAGTAGCCCAAAAGGTGTTGGCACAATATTCTTGGGCCAGAAAATGATATCAATCTGATATGGGCCAAACCTATTAAATCCGCTTGTTTTGCTGCATCAATCTAAAAGTTTATATTACTTTTTTGAAAATTTCTCTTTACCCCCCTCATGTTCCTTTTTCCCCCCAAAATTCCTTTATTTTTAACTCATGGAAGTTTAAAAAATGGTCAAAACAAAATCTACACTTCTGAATTTGAATTTCCTGATGATACTTAGGTGTAACAATGAAAACGATGGTGTTAACAGCCCCACACCTATAAGGGGTTTAGTTAATTACCACAAATGTTTGTCTAATATGTGCAATTAAAAATAGTAATATTTTGTTGAAAAACAACAAATATATCTATTAAATAATACTCCCTCCGTCCCATTATATAAGCACTTTTACTACAAAAGTTTAGTTCCAAAATATAAGCCCCTTTACAATTTACTAGGTACATTTATTATTTTTTTGCTTACACATACCCCTAATTATTACAACTAAGTTGCATTGGAATACAAAAATTGTAAAGGGGCTTATATTTTGGGACTAGACTTTTGTAGTAAAGGTGCTTATATAATGGGACGGATGGAGTAATACGTTTAATATGAAATGCACAAGTTTCAATACAAATTTACCGTTTTAAACTTTTTAACATGTGCAACTTTGCACATGATAGAAAAACCCTATTTTTTTATCTCTCTAATTATTTATTTATTTTCACACATAAAAGCACTTGACGATAAATTTTGATATTCACACATTTCTCTTCATTTTAATGAAGCATATATATTCAATTAAATGGTTAAGAAAAATGCTGGCATGTTTGAAGCATGGATGGTGACACATTTTGATGCATGTTTGTATCTCACATTGCTAATATTTTTGAACTATTTATAAATGTATGTATTCTTAAACTTATTTAAAAGTGTTGAATTTGTACTTGTATTTGTATTTGATGTAGTTGTAGATGTAGTTTATCTATTTGAATAAAAAGATTTTTTGTTTTTCTTTTAGGAAAGTAACAAGTGAAGAAGAGAAGAATAAATCATGGCCATAAACTTCCACAAATAAACTATCCCATGATTTCCACTAAAGACATCTATATAGCAACTTCATTTTTTAAACAAGTAATATACACACTTCTTGCCTTTCGTGTACTATACATCCGTAACAAATAGCATTGCTCTTTTTTTTTTTTGATAAGCAAAATATTATTATAAGGGAGTACAAGGGGTACTCGAACCCTTACAACAGAATAAAGTAATTATAAGCTAAGGAAACAAACAAGTGGATCATAAGACCAATCGGTGAAAGATAAAGAAGAACGCCGACCCACTCTACCACTAAACCATAGCCAAGAAACCATCTTGATGTTGTCTACTAGCAAGGCTGCATTTGGTACACTCCCATTAAAGATGACATTGTTTCGATGTAACCATGTGCACCAAGTAGTCGCTAACCATATCAGATGACGAACGCCACTTCCTTTTTTCGATTTTACTAAGAGACCGAAACAAAGAAAATGAAACCACCCATCTAATCCAATCACCAAGTCCCGACCCAACCAACGAGATATCGCTTCCCACACACCAATGATGAAAGGACACCTAAAGAAAATATGGCGACAATCCTCATAAGGTGAAGAACAAAAACAACACCCTACCTCACTAAGATTGAGTAGGACACCTCTATGATGGAGAGCTCCTCTTGTGGGAAGTTTCTCTAATAGAAGTCGCCAACCAAATACACTAATCTTAGAAGGCACATCATTCTTCCAAAGTCTCCGAATAGCTCCCAACACATTTAAATTCAAATTAGGAGGAGGCCGATTTTGAAGCAATAAAGAATAGCAAGATTTTACCGTAAAAGAACCAATCGGATCTGCAATCCATTTCCAGCGATCAGAAACCATCGGATCAAGGGACACACCAGTAACCAAATTCTGAAGCTGAGAAAGTTGGTCCTGTTCACAACTCGACAACGGTCCATGCCAATGCCAATTCCAAACCCATCGCTCACCAATCCGACACAAAATATCAGAAATCATAGCTTCTTGATTAGTCGCTTTACAAAAAAGGAGAGGAAATAAATCGGAGAAAGTCTGATTACCAAACCATTTAAATTGCCAAAACCCGATGTTTTGACCATTACCCACACAACAACAAACCTGAGAAGTGAACCATTCAGCCCCGTTCACTCTACTACAGCCCAGAACATCCTTCCACCAAATAGACTCCTTGGAACCACTACCATTTGTCAACTCGCCTAACAAACGCGACGGTAAATGTCCATATCTATACTTCATCAGTTCTGCCCAAACCGCTTCACTGTCGGCTAAAAACCTCCACTTCCACTTGGATAATAAAGCAACATTAAATAAATCAAGACTTTTCACCCCTAACCCCCCTTGGTCTTTAGGCAAACAGATTTAATCCCATTTAACCCAGCATAATTTCTTATCCTCCAACCCACTACCCCATAAAAAATTCATTTGGATCTGAACCAGTTGTTTTAGAATGCACTTTGGAGCCTTGAAAAAAGAGAAAAAATATAGCGGAATACTAGCCAAAACAGAATTAATTAAGGTGAGACGACCCCCATAGGAAAGATGACGACTAGTCCAACAACTTAATTTATTGGTCATAGCAGTCACAACGGATTTCCAAGTATCCCTCCGACGCGGATTTGCCCCAACTGGAATGCCAAGAAACCTGAAAGGGCACTCACCAGAGAGACAAGACAAAAAAGATGAACCAACTGCAAAAAAAGTAGGCTCTAAGTTAATGCCGTATAGTTTACTCTTCACAAAATTTATCTTTAACCCGGATACAAGCTCAAAACTACGCAGCATCACTTTAATGGCCCTAAGATTCGTCCAACTACCTTCCCCCATCAAGATGGTGTCATCAGCAAACTGGAGGATTTGAAACTGAACTTCATCACTAACACGATAACCCTTGAATCTACCAATCTCAACTGCCTTTCGCACCAGACCGGCCAATCCTTCAGCCACAATAAGGAACAGAAAGGGTGAAAGAGGGTCACCCTGTCGAAGGCCACGTCCCACATCAAAATCAACCGTAGGACTACCGTTAACAAGAACAGACATAGAGCTATTGAAAATACATGCCCTCATCCACTTTAGCCAACCCTCCGCAAACCCAATTTTAAGCATCATACATTCTAAATACTTCCAATTAACCGTATCATAAGCCTTTTCAAAGTCGACCTTAAAGAGCAAGCAATTATCCTTCCGTTTTTTAGCAAGATCAATTAATTCATTGAGAACCAACACTCCATCCAAAATCTGCCGGCTAGGAAGAAAAGCCGATTGACACCTAGAGATCAACTTACCCATCACCTGTTTCAGCCGGTTTGCCAGAAGCTTGGATACAATTTTGTAAAGACACCCAATCAAACATATGGGACGGTAATCAAAAAGATCTTGAGGATGATCCTTTTTCGGAATAAGGGTGAGGAACGAAGCAGTCACCGCCTTTGGCAAAACAGCAGTGTCATGAAACTCGGTCAAAAAAGCCATTAAATCTCCCTTCACAATGGACCAACAAGCACGCAGAAAAGAAAAGTTAAAGCCGTCCGGACCTGGGCTTTTATTACCATCACAACTCCAAATAGTATCACGAACTTCCTCCTCCGTAAAAGGTGCCGTTAGAAAAACATTATCCTCATCCGACAAGGTATTAAACTCCAAACCTTGCAAGAATGGCCGATTAACCCATTCTTCAGAAAAGTGTTGAGCATATTGTGTTTTCACCTCATTCTTAATATTTTGGACCCCTTGTATCCAATCAGCACCCTTCCTTAACATCACTAGTTGATTACGTCGCCGACGGCTTTTGATGGAAGCATGAAAAAACCGAGAATTAGAGTCCCCTTCTTGAAGCCACTTCAATCTAGATTTCTGTTTTAGGATACTCTCTTTTCGATGAATTTGATCCCAAAAAGCTCGGACCAGCTCCTTAGTGTTAAACATGGCCGGATCACAATTCCCATGTGCTAACAAGTCCTCTGCCTCATTCAATTCAGTCACAGTCTTGTCTATATTTAGCTCTACAAAACCAAACACCTCTCGGTTCCAAACCTTCAACCGTTCCCTCAACTGTTTGAGTTTTTCCTTAATCACAAACGCTTTTTTACCCTTGATTGTAGAATTGTTCCAAGTATCAGATACAAAAGACATAAAATCTGAATGCTCCAACCAACAATTGTTAAAGGTGAAAGGCTTCGGACCCCAGTTAAGAGAAGAATGTACTAACCAAATTGGACAATGATCTAAAATATCACGATCGCCTATCCACTGATTAGAAATACCACTTTTAGAAATAGCATTGCTCTTGAATAAATAAACATTCTTTTATTTTTGTCAAATAAAAAATAAAAACTAGAATTGTTATACTTATTTATTCTTCACAATACATGATGCGAGAACTTGAATGAATATCTAATTTAACAATTTTCATATGAAAAAATTGTGAACAATTTTCATACTATGAAAATTAAATAAACAAAGGCCTCATGAATAAAAAAAGCTACGCACAATTGAAATTAATTATTCTTCAAATTTTGTGGTTAAGTGCATATTTCTGTTTTTGTTGAAGCAACCAAACTTAGAAACTCTACAATACAAGGCATTATGCTTCACCTTGCAATCAAACATTAGATGCAAATGGAGAATCAAACACACACTAAGTGAGGTGAGATTTTAATGGAAATATTATTCTTGTGAACAAATATGCTTGTAATCGATTTAATTGAATATTTATTATCTCATCCGAAGTTGGAGGAATTGAATATCATACGGTATTAGATAAGAGTGAAATTGAAGCATGTTTTCTTGCAACTTGCAAGCATTTCAAAACTAAAGATATATGTGTGTTGATGTATACAAGTTTTAGTTAAAGATGAATCATTATATTTGAAAAAATTCAAATTTAAATTTTGACAGAAATAATTATTGATTAGACTTTAATTACTTCTTACCCCGCAGTCGAACTCTAAATTTTGAATTTGTTTTCATGAAAACCAAATGATTAAGACAAAGAAATACATATTAATTATGAAAGACATAATATACCCCATAAAGGTTAAAACTGCATTAACCAAAACAGAGAAGTTTTGCACCATTATCCAAGTTTCATAGAACTTTGGCATATACATCAGCCATAGCTAGTAAGCTGGTATTTCAGAAAATTACAAGAAAAAAAAAAACTACTGTTACATACATTTAGTTTCGGATCAGGATTGTGTACAATCAACTGCATCTAATCCTTTTCCCTTAGTTAATTTCTACTAAATAGGACACTCAATAAAAAGAAGGGGTGTCCCAAACTTAACCAAATTAGAGCTCCATCATATGCATATATACTTCTATGTATATTTTACATGAATCTAGGCTCTTTGAAATTTTATTAATTAGTTAATACTAGAACCAAATGGCTCTAGCAGCCATAAGCATTTGTTTGAGAGATCCATCAACATGAAGAGAAAACACATCTTTTGATGACCCTACAAATTTTCCACCAATGAACACTGCTGGAACTGAAGGGTTACATCCAAGACTCCTTAAAGCTCTTTCCATTTCTCTACCATATGGTTCATTGTCAAGCTCATGAACTGCTGGACTTGCTCCTTGCTCATAGAACAATTGTGTTATGCTATGACACATGTAGCATGAACTCTTTGTGAATATAACTGCAGCTTTCTTTGATGCTAAATCCTTAACTCTATCCATTATACTACTTCAAATTCAATGAACAATATACAACTTTCTTAATAAGAGTTTGTGTAATTGTGTTATGTTTTTTGCTTGATGGTATTTGAGATTTCATTGCCTCTTATTTATAGTGGTTGGTGAAGATATTGGATTGCATTAAATTGTATATTCTAGAAAAGTAGAAAATTAAAATAATTATACTTTTTGTTTTTTGAAAATTCAGCATCCGACTTATAGATCGACTAATCCGAGGTTGCGGGGGTACAATTTAAAGCTGTATAAACTAGCGCATCGAAATTGACATCGGGGAAAATCAAATCTAAGATCTTACGAGAAGCATACTCCAACTGTCACAAGCTAACACTACTAGACCAATCTGAGTCGGTAAAAGTAATCATACTTAAGATGGATATAGGAAAAAAATTTAAAAATATAAGTTCCTTAAGATATTTGTTTGGATAAGGGAAATTCAAATTCTTGTGATTCTTTGGTGACTATGTCTATGAACATGAACAAGCATCTAGAATCATACTGTTTGAGTGATATAATTGAAATGAATTGAAGTGGGCATGAGAGCAATCAATGAAAGGAATAAGAACAATATAATGTACATAAATAATTTATTAATTAAAATCTTTCGGTCTTGGTTCGTAGCATCAATGAAATTTTTACTATTATTCTAATGTTGATTTATGAAAACTTCTTCTCTAAGGTAGAAGGCACAAAACAATGTTGCGTTGTCATTATAAGATGTCAAAAGAATGGAATCTTATATCCAATTAGAATTAGAATTAGCATTGTTACTATTATCATTATGTATGCAAATGTGAAAGTCAGAGACCATGAAAGAGCTCCAAGTGTCATATATGTCTTGTTATTCACAAGGCAACCATACTTCCAAGGTCATGGCAAAGTGTTTCCTATTCTCCGTCCCCGCCCCTGCCATTCAAAATACCCGGTTCCGATGATTCTCTATAAACAAAAGAAATGAATTATAAAGAGTATAAGTGGTATTCAATCCTTACAATTCAAAAAGCGAAAACCTTAGATACCATGAAGACAAACCAAAGGTTGACGACACCAATCTAAAAAAGAAACATGAACAAGATGTCCTACTCGACCGATAAACCAAAATCAAGAAATATATAAAATTTGATCCATCAAAGATAATACATTTGTTTTGTGTTCTTTGAAAATGATATTATTCCGCATACGTCAAATATTCCACATCGCGGCCAGCCAAATAATAGGCCTACTAATCTTGATTAATTGATTCCAATTCCTATAGAAGTGGTGTTTTTATCATCTCTTACCTTGTTTTCCCTTTGATTCTGAAGTGTGAGGATGATGTGGAGAAAGATAAGTGCTTATCCGAGGTCTTTCAACTTTCTCACTTTGGTCCTAGCATCAGATTCATAGAATATAAAACAGTGACAAGGTCGACAATCCTATGTGTAAATATGGCCCTTTGGGGTATAGAAGGGATCCTTAGCTACTACCCTATAGGCTCAAGCATTTTTGGTAGAACTTTCACAATTTAAATCTACGCCGTAATATCAATGTGTGGCCGCAATTTGGGTCCATGCATTTGAACAGGATTCTCTACATTAATAATATCACTGATTATGATCACAAGAACTTTGGTTGGCACCATTTAAGCATGACAATGGGGTGGGGGTGGAGACGGTTTTTGTCTTCTCCGCCTTTAAATCTGTTGAAGTTTGAAAGTCCGTTGAATAAAATTACACCAATAATAAATTTGATGTGTGGAAAAATAGATAACAAATGATCAATAAAGAAGTAGGATATGCAGTAATAATAAAATTAACGGAAAACGATAAAGAATACAAGAGATTGACTCAAGGTGGAGAATTGTGAAGATTGACTTGAAAATCAGGGACAAAGATTATGTTTGTTGATAAAATATATATGTTTGAAAATAAAGGAAGACTTTGTTTGATTTTAAATTAGATATGTTTCAAACAAAGTGAGATTTTGTTTTATTTTAAAACAGATTTGTTCCTATTTTTAAGTGATGTATTTTCTTATAAATAGAGAGGGTTTGCTCTTGGTAATATTACTAGGTTGAGGTTTATTCTTCTTCTTGGGTAAACACTATGTGTATGTTTGGTATCACGATGGATGTGCCAGAATTGTGGTGATCCACCATGATTTTGCAGAAGCTACAACTTGTAGCTTCTGGAAATCACGGTACGTCACCGTGATTCTGACACACCCACCGTGTTACCAAACATACACTATATTGAAGTTTCTTGGTCACGAGAAGAAACTTGTGATAAGGGTAGAGTTAGGATTGAAGACTATCTCTTGTAATCTTTATTGGGATTTCTTTATAACGGTACCAAAATATTATAGTGGAACTGAGAGGTGCTCTCTCCTCTAGATTAGGTCGGTTTGACTGAACTAGGTAAATAAACTCTATTGTGTCTTTTATTCTTTCTACTATTTATTATTATTGATTATTATTGTCGTCTCACTATGTGATTGCTTATTCGTATTGCTCCAAACATTAAAATATTAATGGTGTGAACGTACCCCATTTTTCATAACAATTGGCAATTGACGCCCACGGTGGACGCCAATTGTTGTGAATTCATTGAATAAAATCACACAAATAACAAACTTAATGTGTGAAGTAGTATGAATAAGCAATCAAATAGTGAGACGACAATAATAATCAATAACAATAAACAGGAGAAAGAATAAAAGACACAATAGAGTTTAGTTAAACCGACCTAATTTGGGGGGAGAGAGCACATCTCCGTTCCACTATAATACTTTGGTACTGTTACAAAAAAATCTCAATAAGGTATCTTTATCTTTATCTCAATAAAGTTACAAGAGATAGTCTTCAATCATAACTCTATCTTTATCCGAAGTATCTCCCCATGATTAAGAAACTTCAATATTGTGTTTACTCAAGAAGAAGAATAAACACCAACTCTAGTAATGTTACTAAGAGCAAACCCTCTTTAATTACTAGTTTTCTTGTTTGCTTCAAAACTCTTGAATTCTTCTCTCTATATCCTTGCTCTCTTTTTCCCACTCTCTCTCAAGTATTTTTGTAAAGAAACAATCTCTATTTATAAAATAATATATCACTTACAAATAGGAACAAATCTTAAATAAAACAGAATCTTACTTTGTTTGAAATATATCTAATTTAAAACCAAACAAAATCTTTATTTATTTTCAAACATATCTAATTTAAAAATAAACATAATCTTTTTTTTTTTTTGACTAAAAACATAAACATAATCTTTGTCTTTGATTTTCAAGTTAATCTTCACAAATCTAAATCTAATAACTAAATTATTTGACAATAATAATAATAATAATAATAATAATAATAATAATAATAATAATATAAATACTATATACCCCATTATACATAGGAATATATTATCTTCACAATTAATGAATTTTTTTGGTTTAAGAAATCTCTTCAAAATCACGACCCTTTCTAGTATATCTTGTAGTATAACAGTGTGACTCACAATGATTTTTTTTTTAATAAATCAAAGGTATTTTCCATGTAAGACCAATTTTTGAAGTAGTTTATGATTTATTTAAAGAGTTGACATTTTTCAATAAATATTTTTTTATACACATCAATCAGAGATTAAATTTATAACTAAATACTTAAGCAGTTTAAATATCTACCACTTGCATGTTACACTATATTGGTGACTCACAATAATTTTGTCAAAACATATGCACTCATTATATATGTTCTATTTAATCAATAATGATCTCAACTTCCAGGGTATAAATTCCTTGTCGGACTGTTCCTTTTGATCAAGTATACTTTGAGAGAATCCTTCTTCCATATTCAATAAATTTAGAATTCTACCTGATCGGTATTTGCTTTTTGACCCCATGCTCATTCAACTTGATGTTTTTTTGTGATATGTATCACTTTAGAATGATAAAATACGGTCGGTATATATTATTTCTTTCATTTACTATAGATTTACTTATTGTCAAATAATTTAACAATAAGTAGCTAAGGATATATCACAAAAAAAATGATTTTTCCAAAAATTCATAAATTGAGTTTTCTGAATTTTTTTTATTCAAAAAAGTTTAAAAAAAATGCAATACAATTTTCATTTTTTATAAAAAAAAATTGTTTGGGGGAAAATTTGAGTGATACACTTGTCAATTACAATCTTGTAATTGAATATATAATTTAATTATATATGAATAAAAGATAAACGGCAACAAACTACACTACTATTTTTTTTTATTAAAAAACTCATTCTTTTAAATACTACGATTAATCATGCTAATGCTCATATAAGGTTATTACTTTGCTCTTGAAATTAAGTTGCAGAACTTATAATAAAGCTCTAGGTGATATATAACATGCAGATTTTAGCTTTGAATTTTCACCTACATGGAGATTAATTAGTACTCAGATTCCCTTCGTCAGGGAGCCCACTGAAATTGATTAGCTCATTGTATTGCTGTTTGTGATAATCAAATTCATAGGAATGTAATGTACCGAGTACCGACCATAGTCTAAATAAATAATTTGTGCCACATATTTTTCAACACGTTTAAACGTGGTGTTGTGAGGATACTATAAATAGTCAAGGAATACATATTTAGCATCTGAAAAAATGTTTAACTAATTAAAAGTTGAAATTAATTTAAGCACAATCTAAATCGCAAATCTGAAAGTGATAGATCATATCTACTACTTTAATTAGCTTCTGATTAGTGTTCTTGACATACTTTTATAATTCTCCAACACTTTTTCCGTATATATATTCTCATTCGTTTTCTAGTTTTATCTCTTTTTTTTACCTCTTTTAGCATATGTTACTCTTATCAAACAATTACTGGTCTTTCGTCAAAAAAAAAAAAAAACACAATTACTACTCATGTAAAGGAATATTTATGGTAGACTTTTTTGGGGAAAATGTTACTATAGTTTAATGTTATGGGAATGGCTCATTTAGCTTGTTATGCAATTAATTCTTGATTCAACGGTGAAACATTCAATTTTATTTTATTTTTATTGGAACAAACTATGGACCCGTTTGTTACAGATTAAAAAATAAGTGATTTTGACATTAAATAATTTAGAGATTATTTTTTAGAGATTTTACAAAAAATCAGAAGCTATTTTGTGTTTGTTTACCGGTAAAAAATTACTTTTTATAAAAAAGTGATCTTTAACTTGTTTGGATGCAACTATATAAAAGTGATTTTGCACCACAAAATTACCATAAAGTGGAATTATCCAAATATAATATATCATATAAAATAAATATATGAAAAATACTCAAGTTCTTGTTTTTTATTATAGTCATATGACTTTATTTTTATTTTTTTTTGACAAAAGTCATATGACTTTATATATATAGTTACAAATAAAACAAATTTCTAAATCTTATCTTCTAAAAATAAAAACTAATCCTATAAATTCTAAACAGAATATTATTGGAATATTAGAATAATATTAAGAATATTTTTGTCTGAAAATTTTTGACACTTGTTTTCTCTCTCCTCTAAAAAAATCTATAAAAATAAGCTACTAATATCAGCTTCAGATTTTTAGCAGTTTTTAGATTATTTTCAGATTCTGATTATTTTTAAAAGCTATAACAAATGGATATTATTTTCTTAAAAGTGATTATTTTTTAAAAATAAGTGATTATTTTCTAAAAAAAGCTATAACAAACGGGCACTATATCTTCTAAATAAACGACTCTAAAATCGAATTTGAGTTCTTTTCTAAAAAGATTTATGTTATCAACTTTCTCAATATTATGTTGATGCAATTGCTCACTTTAAAATAAAAAAGAAATATAAATATTTTTCAATTTAATATTTGATTTATAATACACAATAGTCATTTCATGATTTAGTGCATGTAATAATTAAGAAAGTCTTGTTCAAGTGAACTTAGCTTAATTGATATGAACATTATATGTAATATACAGAGATCGGAGTTCGAATCTTAATACATTCACTTATTTATCTTTAAAATGTGAAATTTTAGCCACTAGACTACGATTAAAAAATAAATTAAGAAGGTCCTCAAGATATTTTTTATTTCTTAATTCAAATTAATCTGTCACGCTCACATAGAATACATGCATTGACAGTGGAATGTTGAACCATATAACGTTGAAAAACAGAGTTTTCTGCCACACAATTCTCTGTAATTAGAATGTAACACAAGTTATGTAATACAAAATCTTGAATTAATTAAATTTACCTAAACACATGTACAATTATGCAACTTGTATGAATAGAAAACACACATGCAAACAGAACAGTCTCTGGAATCATCTAAAATTTTCTCTTAAGATCTTATTCTTTTCCTATATTGACATGATCTCATGCAACTATACAATCCTAACCACAATGAATTAATCTATATATATCCCTTTAATGAAGCTTAGTTTTTTTCATAAAACAAATTAGCTCAAAAACCTTCCAATTACATAGCACTAATTACTTACTTAGCAACATTAATCAAAATTGTAGCTAATTAATCATGGACATGATTACTAGGATGGTGAGTAATAAGGCTGTGTGGTGATATTCAGCAAGAGCACATGTTGTTTGAGTCACTCAATATAATGTCATTGATAAGAAATTTTGGTGCAAACCCAATTGTTTATGAGCTTGATGAGATGACAAATGGGACACAGATTGAAAGAGCATTGACTCAACTGGGGTGTCAACCAAGTGTACCAGCTGTGTTTATTGGACAACAATTTATTGGTGGCTCTAAAAGAATCTTGACACTACATCTTCGGAATGAGTTAGTACCAATGTTGATGAATGCAAGAGCTATATGGATTTGATTTGGAGCAAAATGCTAGTTCTACATGCACTTAATTCTAGTTGAATAAGTGTTTTGAACTCTAGGTAGCTAGCTACCTTATATATCTAGATATAAATAGTCTCCGTCTTTTTTTTTTTTGTCAGGTAGTTTAATGGCTAAAAATTCACCTCTTAAAAGTGAATAATAAACAATTGAGCTAGGCTCATGAGGACCTCTCCGTCTCAATTTATAAAGGAAAAAATTATTTTTAAAAATGTATTTTTACTTATTTTCATAAACTTAAAAGCAAATTGCATTTATTTATTTTTCAAAATCTAAATGCATATGGTTTGGTCTTATGAAAAATCTAACTATGCACACTAATGACACTATGGCATCGACATTGAGCAGAACTGATTTTTGTGTTTAAAATTGATCCTAATTTTAAAGTTTTACTATACAATTGTTTTCTAACCTCTTTTCAACGATCATTTCTGCATAAATATATTTAAACTTAAATAAATTCACAGCCAACTTATTCAAAATAAATTTTTATTATTGAAAAACCAAAGACACTCATCAGTGAGTGCAGAATCTGCAGATAAAACTATAACATCAATGTCTCCCTTAGTCCCTTACCACTATCACATTACACCTTCTCTTTTCAATTTCCCACAATACCCTTTTGCTCATTTGAGCTTAAGATCATTACATCACAAAATTTTCCTATTTATCACCTAGTCCAAGAAAGTCAAAAAATTGCACCTTAGTCCTATCTATAACATTTTCACTCTCCTCCAAACCAAATACATTGTTCTTGTTTGTTGGAACTGACTCAGATGTTGAAACTTCAGATGCTGAATTTGAATAATTGAACTGATCCACGCTAGTCTTAAGTCTTTTCATGTGATCTACACTTGAACTTTTCATTGCATTGAAAATGTTGTCATGACCAAAATTTCCTGCTTCAGCATTTCTTTGTCCAAGTAAACCTAAAAAATGCAAAAATGAATTAAGACATAAGAAAAAAAATTAAGGTAATTTAAATCTATTGAAAGATAATTTTCGTTAAACGCGTCCAAAATTGCCTCAATGAAATCATATGAACTTCAAAAAAACTCGACAATGTGACCTATAGATCGCAGTCGCAGGCCTATATTTAAAACGATTTTTCTTTTAATCAATATCTAAAACGATTTAATAAACCAAAATTATGGAATAAAAGCATATACCCATTTGTGGTCTAGTGGCAAGACTGAGCTCAGTGCATGTTGAATTAGATTCATCAATGGTGTTTTTGATCGATGGTGATTTTCTCTTTCTAGAAACAGTACTTGATGATTGCTCCTTTTTCTTCCTAGTAATGATCCTATGATATTGATTCTTAATTGCATTGTCTGTCCTTCCAGGAAGTGAATTACGAATGACTGACCATTTGGTACCATGAATTTTATAAGCATCCAAAAGTATGTTCTCTTCTTCTACACTGAATGGTGAATTCTTGATGTTAGGATCTAGTTGATTACACCACCTTGATCTGCAATTTTTCCCTGAAAAATTACCATACATCACCAAAAAAAAACCCTTAAATATTGTTACATTGCATAAACTCCTTTAAAAAAATTGAAAAATCAATTAAATGTTACATCTTGAAAATATTCAATTTCATTCTCTTTTTTTTTGTCAGGTGGTGTCTAAAATTTTACCATTTTTACGGTAGATAAACGGGCTACCAGGGTTTGAATCCTAATAGCTGCATTATCATTATTATCATTATCATGCAATATCTTCTCTACCTAAGCTAAAGCTAAGCTCACAGAGACATATATACTCAATTTTATTTTAACACTAAGATATTCATTTTTTACAACCAAAAAAAATTATTTAATATTTTTAATAGGTACTTTAAATTACAAAAATAATTTTCGCCCTAAATTTCCTTTAATTTTAATTATTTTATTTTTATTATTGGGTCTAATGTAAATGATTGGTGTGTAAGGCGATTAGTAATTTTGTAATGTCTCGTTAACCAGTCTTTGTTCGTCTTGAACAGAGACTTGATCTTATTAACAATATATTTTCGTTCAAAACAAAAATTGGTGTTGAGTTCGATCATAAACATATCATAAAAAAATACTATCGCCTTGTGCACCAACCATTTACATTTTACGTCAAAAAAAAACCATTTACATTAGATCCAATAATAAAAATAAATAAATAATTAAAATTAAAGGGAATTTAAGCCACTAAGTTTAGTCTAGTGTGAGGAATTTTGGTATATGCTGAGATCGTAGGTTCGATCTTCAGCTCCGTTGTAAAAGTCCGTTGTAAAAAAAAAAATTAAAGGGAATTTAGGTCAAAAAAATATTTTTGCAATTTAAAGTACCTTTCAAAAATATTAAATTTTTTAAAATAAAACTAAAGAGAATTCAGTCAAAAAATATAACTTTTTGCAATGTTAATATACAAAAATGTGTTAGATGATACGTTAGGATTATATATACCTGATCTTCCAGGAAGATGTTTAGCAACTACATTCCAACAGCAAGGACCAAATTCAGCAACATGTTCTTTAAGCTTAGCATCTTCAGTTGGTGCCCAATGACCTCTTTTCAAAGAAACATTTTTACCATTATTTTCCTCCTCATCAACAATCAAAGACATGTTGTTTTCCTCATCCCCAAAATACCCTTGATTCCCTTCAGTGTTTGTAACCATATTCTCATGAGGATGGATTACTAAAGGGTTCAAATTATCAGAGGGTATTTCAGACTTTTCAGACTCATTGTTACCAACATCACCCAAAATGGGAGTAAAAAGGGATAATTTCAAGTTTAGTGAACTCATTGTGAAAAAAAATGCTTCAACTTTTGAAAAAAAAATTATAAAACAAAAGAAATTTTCTAAAATGCTAGTAGTGAAGAAACAAAGAGACTGTGAATCATTTGGGTTGGATTTATCACTCTTATATAGATGATCTACGTATAATTACAGAGATTAATATTTAAGGTAAAATAAATATATAATTAAAAAATATTCAATGAAAAGTTTTAATATTAATACTTTTTATTATTATTTAATATAAATCAATATATTGGTCAAAAAATACATTTATTATTACGACCTAATCCTAAATCCATATAAAAGGTCAAAGTAGTAGCGCGTGTTCACGCGCATGCGTCCAACACGTATCCATCACCAAAGAAAAAACAATTATTAAATTAAAGAGACTCAAATAATCTCATTCAAATATGTTATTAGGTTTTATTTTAAGGTTACGTTAAAAGAGAAAAAATCATAAAAATGTGGCATATTTAATCGCCTTACAAATCAATTTTTTTATGATAAAAATGAGTTAGAGTATTCACAATTGAGGAAAATCTCTATATTTAGCAAGAGGCTAAATAAACATGTGTTTCTATATTGAGGGAAGTTAACATGATATTAGATATAGTACCTATAAATTTGAATAACCTACCAAATTATACATACACTGAGCCTAGTAATATTAAACATAAGGGGTGTATTAAGAAATACACACATTAACATTTTAAAAAAAATTATAAAGATCGACCCACATCAATTTAGAAACAAACGCATGAGTGTGTTTGATGTACATGCAATTTGAGAACCGCTCGTGTGGGTTGTCAGCTTCAATATGAACATTTCATATTTAGGGGGTTATTCAATTAGGATTTTGAGGGATTTTAATGGATTTTGAGGGATTTTAATAGATTTTAAAAGTCTTGTGTTATTCAATCAAGACTTTTTTTGTTTTTTTTTTCAATCCCACAAAATTCGTTGTTATTCAATGAAGATTTTTAATCAAGACTTTTGTTTTTTCAATGCCACAAAATCCGTTGTTATTCAATTAAGATTTTTAATCAAAACTTCTTTTTTTTTTAATGCCACAAAATATGTTGTTATCCAATCAAGATTTTTAATCAAGATTTTCAAAAAAAAAAAGAATCTTGATTGTAAAATATCTTTTAAAAAAAGTCTCTCAAAATCTCACAAAATCAATATTATCCCACAAAGTCTTTTAAAATCTTCAAGACTTTTTTGTCAAAATAATCCCTCGAAATCCCAATTCAATAACCCCCCATAAATTTTCTCTCACTAAATTTCTTTTTGCTCTGCCTTCTCTCTAAACTCAATCCCGCCGCCTACCCTAATATCCAAATCCTCCTCTTCAAGATGTAAGTGCCATGGCTGGTGGTGTGAGGAGTTCACCACTCCACACCACCACGTTCTCCACCTTCTTTTTCCGGTGCTTTCGTTCTTCTCCTCTCTGTGCCGGAAGTGAAGGTTGTTGTTTTGGATCTTTAATTCGTCGTCGGTACTGTTGCGTTTGGATCTTTAATTCGTCGTCGGTACTGTTGCGGTGGTCCTTTTGTTCTTCGGTTCGTTCTGTTTGGGTTTTAGCCGGCGCCGACGCAGTGGTTTGTGCTCTGTGAGTGCTCGTCATTGTTGGTGTTGTGTTCTCTGTTATTGTTCCGTGTCACTGTTTATCTTCAACAACAGTGGTTTGTCTTCGGTTCCAGTCGTGTATGGTGTTGTTTGGCTTGGTTTTCGGTCGTGGTTTTTGAAATCGGCTTCTATGGGGCATTGTGGTGGTGACAGGACCAGATCTGGTGTTGGTTGTTTGTGGGTCTTGGTTTGACTAGGTATTGGCGGATCTGTCTCGCGGTGGTGTTGGTGTGGTGAGTCTCTGGGCGTTGTGTGGTGTTGGTGGTTCTGTGATTGAATGTGGTTTTGGTGGCTGCTCTGGCAGGATATCTGGTGGTGGTTCTCGCGTTTTGGTTGTTGTTTCATGGTGGGTATGGTTGGTTCCGTTCGGGTATTGGTTTGGTCGGTTGTATGTGTTTGCTGGTGTTTTTGTTTGCACCGGCAAGGTGGTGGGTGAGTGGCGGTTTGGTTTTTTTGTGGCTCCGTTCCGGCAAGGTGGTGGGTGAGTGGCGGTTTGGTTTTTTTGTGTTTTCGTTTGACTGGTGGTGGCGGTGGCTGGCGGTGTTGTCGCGGCGGTGGATTTTCGGCGGTTCTGGTTCGTTATTTGTGTTGTTTCCTCTTCTTGGAATCGGTGGTGGGGGTCACGTTTCGGAGCCGCCAGAAGCGGTGTTGGTGTGGTTTTTGGTTCACGAACAGTTTTGGAAATCGTTTCTGTTTTCCTCTTCTTGTTGCATGATGTTCTTGGTGTTGATGGATCTGTGGTGGGGCGGTAGTGGTGGCGGCTGTGATTGTTCTAAGATGGAGGTGATGTAGGGGTATGGTGGTGAGGTGCTGACATGGTGGTTGATGCCGAGTTTGAGTGTTTTCTTAGATACATGATTCTCTGACCGCTTACAAATCTTTTGAGATTTGCAGGACTCTTTATTGAGTTTATGATGGTTTCCAAATTTCTTGAGATTTGCAGGTTTTATGTATCTGGTTAGCATTTTTGCGTCGGTGTGTAATGTTTGGAGGCGGACTACGAGTTGAGACTTATCTGCCTAAGTCTTCATTCTACTGTGTGCCCATCATATTTTGGCTTATGGAGCTGTTATTTGGATTCTGATGGGCCGTTTAATTTTGATTCGAGAGCGGGAGTTAGAGTTTAGTAACATCTTCATGGGTTGGGTTGATGGTCGTCTTTAGTAGTCTGGAGGCTGAACGAGGTTAGAAATGAACCTCTACTAGGTGGTGTCAGTTTTTGACTTTCTTCATTGGTGTACCGCTTATATACGACACCTCTGTTTTGTAGTTCCGTTTATCCCGATCTCTGAACGTCTTGTGCAGAGAACGGTTATTAATAATTATATTTTGCCGTTCAAAAAAAAAAAATAACCCCCCCTAAGGCACAAGTTATCCACCGTGCATAAATACCACATATTACTTAGTGCACTCTTTAAATTTTTAATGTACTCTCAACTAAATTGCTTAGTGCATCCCTTAAATTTCTAACGCACCCCCAAATTGGGGGGTGCACTAGAAATTTAGGGGATGCAGTAAGCAATTTGGTTGGGGGTGCATTAGAAATTTAAGAGGTGCACTAAACAATTTCCATTATTTATGCACGGTGCATAAGGAAAAAACTTATGCATCATAACCACTCCCTCATATTTATGCTTTGGAGTCCATTTATTTTACAAAGAAATATATTTTTAGTTGTTTGTGCAAAGTGAATTGCTTTCAAGTGAAGAAACAAAGAAACCTAAAATTAGAGGGAAAATATTTAAATAACTACTATCCTTAATTAATGTTTGACATTTATTTTAAAATTTTATTTCAAGTTTTTTTCTTTACGAATTAGTCATTTATGTTACATATATAATACATTTCATTTGCCCTTTTTATTTTATTTTTTAAATAATTTAAAGGTAACTACCTCCGTTCCTTTTTACTTGTCGTTTTAGAAAAAAAAGATCAAAATAGGAGAGTGTATTTTTGCACCTAAGTTTCCTATCATGCCCTTTTTAAAATATATCATATTTTTAATCCACCAATAAATTCCTACTTTTTCACAAATATTATCTATTTCCAAAAAAATTGTAACAAACTTTATTTAAAAACAAACAAAATTTATATACAATAAAAAGATTATATTGTTTCAACAAAGAAAATATTATACAAAATTTAGTCAATAAAATAAAATAAAAAGGAGGGTATAATAGGCAAAATATAACCTAAATTGTCAAAACGACAAGTAAAAAGGAACAAATATTTTTTTCTAAAACGACAAGTAAAAAGGAACGGAGGTAGTATAAATTTATCTTAAAAAATGAATAAATATGTCTATTTGTATTTAAACTTTAATCTCTTATATATTACATATAATATTTCTACCAATTAAACCATATTCATGCAGACTAGTTTTTAAGTTATATGATCATCTTGCACTATTATATTTTGTGAAAATTCAAACCACAACTTTTGTTAAACTACTTTTGTCAAAATTACTGCAAAATAAATATATTATTTCTTACTTATTATCATTATAAAAAAAAAAGTTAATGGGTGAATTTTAATTTACCTCATGTAAAAAAAAATTAATTGCCCTTGCAATGTGAAGATTTCATTATTCACTCCTCTATGTTGATTTTTGATAATGTGACAGACAAAAATCAACTGTCACGTCAGCAAAATATCAACAGAGAGAAGTAAATTATGGAATATTTGCAAGGAATAATCCAAAAAAATCATTTTACAATGGAGATAATTAAACATGATATAGATGAATAATACAATTTGGTCAAACAGAGTTTTATATTTAAGGACAGAGGTAGTAATAAATATAATAGTTTAATAGTTTTTTGACAAATATTTATTTAATAGTTGGTCAAAAGCATAAAAATTTAAGTCCATTAATATAATAATTAATAATAATATTTTTGATAAAATAATAAAAATATAACAATAATAAATACTAGAAATTATATTTTTACCAGCTTTGACCACTTTAATTATATAAAAAAAAAAAACTTTGACCACTTTAAATTTTTTAAATTATTTCATTAAAAATCTAATTAAGACTCCACAAGTCATATAAAAAGAAATCTCTGGGCCAGCTATCCCACCCTTTAAGGTGCCTCCAATCTAGCGAGGGATTAGTCACTGCGTTCGGCGAGGGATTAGTCCTCAAATTTATTTTTAGTCATTTTGTTAGTAAAAAAACATATTTGAGGACCAAAATAACTATTTAGAAATAAATTTGAAGAATAAAATGACAAAATATGCTTACAATTTTGATACATTTAAATTTAAGAACAAAATATGCTTACAATTTTGATACATTTAAATTTAAGAACAAATATGGAAACAAGTTACATTTTCAATGACTAAATTTTTTTTTGGTCGAGACCGGGGTATCTACCGTCGAACGCAGTGACTATTCCCTCGCTAGATTGGAGGCACCTCGATGGGTGGAATAGATTTAAATCTGTTCCATACCGAAGATGAGGATCGAACCCTCGACCCTTGATTAAGGGAGAATGAGCCCCAACCGCTCAACCACACTCCTTGGGTTTAAATGACTAAAATTGTGCTTATCCTGATTAAAAAATGGAATAAATGATGTTAACCTTATTTTTAATATTTCTATTTGCTTTGATAAATGGTATATATGAAGAACAAAGCAACAATTTATCACAATTGACTTCATGGCCCAATGGATAAGGCGCTGGTCTACGGAACCAGAGATTCTGGGTTCGATCCCCAGTGAAGTCGTTTTTCTTTTTATTCAAATTTTTTCCTTTATTTCTACCTTCGTTGCATGAGCAATTGAATGATATTAATACATCAATTAGTCTATGAAATTTGATATATGATATTAATGGTGTTACATTCTCAATCAGAAAATATAATGTAAATTGTAATGTTATACCATTACCAAATTAAACAAAACAAAACAGAAAAATAGACACACTCACACCATGCATCATACTATATTATGATTATGATATAAATCATAAACTATATACATAATCTTATTACATGTTAAACATTTTTTTGTAATCAAGAAACTGAGTGACGTCTTCTCTTAGGAAAAGGGAACCTTCTCTCTGAACCAACACCATTACTCTTAATACCATTAATCCTAAACAATGTATTAAGCTTACTTAATTTTTTTGTAAATGATTTAAACAGCTTATTAGCAGGATGAGACTTAACAAGCTCTTGTTTAATAGAAACATGATCTTTTTCCAAATCAGTGAGTCTCATTCTCATTCTTGTTACTTCAAGTTTAAGCTCACGGTTCTCTCTTCTAACTGATGCATAGTTATCTCTAGGTGACATTGCTCCACTTCCTGCACCACTACCGGAACGTTGAGGGAACTGACCGTTTAGTCCACCAAAGAGTAATTGATTGTGTCCTCCTCCGTTCATGGCATTGCGAAGACGGATTTGTTCGAAGTATAGAACTTGTACTGCCATTTGGACTGGTAGTCTTTCGTTTTGTGCTGCATGGCTGCATGCTTCTTGTGATAGTTTTTGGCAATCGATGGTTTTGCTTAAACGGTATCGCTCTGACTCCTTTATGTTTGGATGAACCTATGTCACACAAGTAGTAAATCAATTTAGTCGTGTTGTGAAGCTGTTAATATATCGGAATAGTACTTAAAATTGATAAATCTCGGCTTTTTTTTAAATTGTCTGACCCATATAAGGGACTAAATTGATGATTCATTTGAAAAGTAAAGACTACTGACCGACTTGAAAGAAGATATCAACCACCAAAATTGTCCTTTAATCAATTTAGTCGTGAAATTGTTAAATAGTTTAGAATAGTCATTGACATAAAATTTCGACCATATTAGTCTTTTTGCGTTGGATCAATTTCGTCTTTGAAATTGTCCAACATAGATTAATGTAACCGAGAATTTTCAATTTTGTTCCTTTTCTAGCGATTAAATTGCCCGACCCTAATAATTTGAGGGACTAAAATGATTGATGATTCATTTGAAAAGCAAAGACTACTAACCTTAAGGAAGATATCGACTGCTCTATAGAGTCCATCGCTTACAATACACGCATGATCGGGAAGTAATTCAGCGAGTGAAATGAACTTTGATGGAAACAAGTTTGGGTCTAATGCAACTTCTGCAAGATAATTGTCCAGCAATTTGGATACCTTAAGAATTGAGCTTTGTTTTGGAGATCCGGGGCTATCAAAATCATAAACCATTTCATTTTCATCTCTCAACCGGCTATCGTCTTCATCCTCCTCATCCAAGTTAAGAAAAATCGAAAAAATTCTCACAATTGAATCTGTATCATAAATAGTACTGTTATGATTATTACTATTTTGATATGAACTTGTTGGAATCAAGATGTCTTCAAGAATTGCTTGGTCAAGTTGTAGACCAATCCTTCTCTCCAAATCAGATCTACAAGAAGTAGATGCCGATGCCGCTATTGCCGATTTCAACAAACTTGAGAGAAAAGCTATTGGAACTTGACTTTTTCTTGATTGTGTTGGTAACAAACTAGTTATTGTTTCAACAAGGATCCTTTGATTCTTCAAAAATTCTAAGTCAAGTAAACTTCCTTTGATTACTTGAAGAGAATTATGTGCATAGTTTACCAAAATTTTGCTGATAATGTCTTGTTTTAGTCCCTTTGATTTCATTGCAGATAAAACTCTTTTGAAGAAATCAAGATTAAGAACAGTAAGAGTTTTTCCCCACCATTGTGAAGGTGTTTCAGGTTCGACGGTTTTCGAAGCAAAATTATGGTCTAGTTTATGCAAACCAGAAGTAAGTTGTTCTTTGCACACATTACTCGAAATTGCATTGATTAGTCTGTTAACAAGATGAATCTCATCTGAAAAAGGTAAAAGAGTTTCGCAACGGTGAAGAACAGATATTGCATTTGCCGTGTTTGAGAGCACTGTCTCTTTTAGATATGATTCGGCTCGTGTCAACAAATTTTTCTCCGCGAAATCTTCCGTCATTTCTAGAAAATGAGCTATGCATCTTATCATAGCAACATTGGAAAGAGTAAACTCAATGTTAATTCCATAACAGAATTTTGCAGCTAGCTCAAATGCCTCTGCACCACCTGGTACACTTGGGAGACTTATGCGCGAAACTTTCGAATCTCTTGATTCTAACAAAAGTTTCCTAATTCTTCCACTCTTAGAAACTAGAGGAAACTGTAGAAAAAACAGTTGCAAACAACTTATTAGCACTTCAATATAGAAACATTGTTTTCATGATTTTAACATTGTTTTCAATATAAGAAAGGAAGATTGTTTTTTTACCTTGTGAAGTGCAAAGTTTGAAGCTCCTACTTCAATGGTAAGATCACTAGAGACATCAGATATTGGCCTGTAATGCACAAATCTAGCTGAATAACTGTATGTGCTAGACATGGAAAATTCAATATAAAGAAGCAACAACTGAAGTAGCTATATATATATATTACCAAAATGAAATTATATTATAGACCTTGGAAGAGTCTTATGCTGTAGCATATGTATATGTAATTTAATGTACTAAATACAGTTCAATGTATGTGTTTTGTTAACCACAAATAGAAAAACAATGTAATCTTGCAAAAACAAGTACTTATATACTAATGGTCCCAATTCAAAAAATACATCATTTGAGTGTGACCACTTCAAGTCTTAAACATTAGCCTAAATTCATTCAGGGTCTCAACTCATACTACTGGACTACACCTTCGATTCGAGGACTTAACTTGGACAAAATGTTTACACGAGTTTAAGTATACTTAAATATTACATAATAGGTTATTATGGTACTGTAGTGAAACACTGGAACCCATTAATTCAAATCATTGATGAGGGAAATTCAAAGATAAGAAAGGGAAACCATTTGTGCCACAAAAGTACTGTCATGTTGATGTTTAAGGCTATGTACATCTAAAATGTTTTCTTAAAGTCAGTGACTTCTTCTAATCACATCAACTTACTAACATAGCCTTATAGAAGCTATCTATCTAAAGATAATACTCCCTCCGGTCTTTATTATAAGAAGAAATTGACTTTTTAGATTCATAGAATGTTTGATATATCTGGTTTATAATATAGTCCAGATACATGAAACATTCCATGAATCTAAAAAGCAAATTTCTTCTTATAATAAGAATCAGAGGGAGTAAAAGTATGTGAACAATTGTAGACCAATGTTCATTGGCGTTTTCATAGATGACACTTGGGATTTGGACATTTAACCATGCAACATCATACTATGGTTCTGTCTATAGTGTACATGACTACATCAAAGTCAAATTTTCCATGTTACATCTCAATTTATCAATTTTCAACGTTAAAAATATGTATCACCGACACTTCTGATTGAAGATGTGTCTGGTATCTACCACATGTGATTACATTCAATTAATTCAGTCTCTTCTTAAACTATTGCATGTGTCGATATATCAGTGTCATGTCTGATGTAACATAACAAACACATGAGCAACACTACAAGACAAAACAAAAGTTTTCCACAGCTGGTACCTTCAGAATCAAATAAGAAAGAGATGGTTGTATTAATTGTAGAGTGCAGACCCACAAAAATGAAACCACTAAACACTAACCTTAAAAAATTTGATTCCAATTATTAATCAAAAATCTACTTCTAGGTATGTGATAATGACAATACAGAGGAAAAAAAATTAAGATTTGTTTTAAAGCAAGTTTTCATATTCATTGTGCCTAATTCATATTCTTTGTTTCCTCATTATATTGCATTTATTCTCTTCAAAGTATAGCGTTTACCGAAATCACACAGATACTTCATGATTCTCTCAAACTCGCTGTCAATCAAAAACTAAAAAAACACAAACACACATAAGAAATAACAGAATATTACCATTCAGTAGCATGACTTATGCTAGAACTCGGACGAAATGTCCTCTTCCCAGAAATGCTAGGCTTATATTCTCCAACAGTGACAACTCCCATTTCCACAAAATCTGGCAAATTTTGATACCTTTGCACCCCACTAAATTAATGTGTTGTCACTCTTTCACTGAAGTTACTATGTTAACAACTCATTCAAAAACAAAACTATTGTGTCATTCTCTTGGTAGATTCTTTTTGTTGAGAATGAGAACCACTTGTTTTTTTTCAGCTTCTTTCTGTAGTTCATGCAGTTCTTCTATAGGATTTGAAGTGATTATGAAAACTTACTTTATGAGAGTCTATAAATTAATCTAAAGTCAAGAAAAAAACAGGTGTGTGTGCTTTCACTTTTCGGTGAAAGGTAGTGACTAGTGAGTGGACTTTTTATATGTATTTTTTCTTAAGATATTGCAGGAATTCGGAATGGTTGCAATGCTTTTGGGATTTGTAATTATGGCTAGTGAAAGATTTTCACAAAATTAGTATAGTATTAGCATATTATAACTCCTATAATGTGTAACAAAAGTGGAATATTAGATCAGCCAGATACATGTATATTATGCATGTGTTTGGATGAGCGTTTAAAAGAGTAAAACTATGGCGAAAAATCACGTTTAATCATAAGCTATAAATATTAGTTTCTAGTTTTTACGGTGAAGAAACTCTCAAATGTGAGTTTGGGTGAGAAAACGCCAATACAAACACATGCTATAGGTTATTGAATAAAAGGATTCAAATTTTAATCCCATTTGATTTAAGTATTTTTCAAGTTAGTATTATTAGTAATTGTTAGTACAAATTTAGATTGTTGCCTCTATAATTGATTTATAGCTCAGTACATATTGTTCAACTCACTTTTATATAAATCTTTTCAAATATATGATTTTAAATTCAACTCACTTTTAATCAGAATCAGTTCGTTCAAAATAAATATTTGTCGATGCAGAACCGAACACACAATAACTAAAGAACAGTAATTGATGGTGAGTAACTAGCAATTTGTGTCACCCTAATACACATCTGTATTAAATAAATATCAGCTTATGATATAGATAATAATGTGAATCACAATTACTCATCATGAGACAACAGTTGGAACAATCATGATCATAGCTTGCACTGTTCTGGTGGTCATAATTAGGCCATCAATTTATTTTGTTGTATGGTTTTAGTAGGGTGGTGGTGATAGGTAATGAGTAATTGAATTATTATTATTATTAATACAGTACAATTTAAGTGGTGGCTCCTGTGTCCTTCATTTCATTCTATAACCAAAGTTCCAGGCTTTACAGCTTCTCTTTCTATAGAAATATGTAAAGTTGGCAGGTGGTCCTATGTTACTCTTCAAATTATTCCTTCCTAATTCTAACTCTAAACAAATACTACTTCATCCGTTTAAAAATGAGTGTTGTTTTTGGTGTTTTCACACATATTAAGGAATGCAATTATTATGTTAAAAATAATTGCACTTTTACTAAATAAACCCTACTTTTTTCTTTGTTTTCTTGAAAATAGTGTATAAAGTAATAATTAGAAGGTATAATTGGAAAGTGTTGCATTGGAAATTGAAAAGCGACACTTATTTTAAAACAAAATTTTTGAGCTAAAGCGACACTCATTTTAAAACGGAGGGAGTACTATATAAGCACCAAGCAGCATGATGAAAAAGTGTTAGCATATATGGTAGTATATCAAAATTACAATCACACTGGATCGCCATGATTCTAACATATCCACCATAATACTAAATATTTGCATAACTTCTTATTATTTTCTCCTTGAAAATGGACCAGGTGTGTCAAAGTTAAAAATTTAGATCCCAAAGCAATACTAGCTAGTAAGTAATGATTTTCTTTTTTCCCTTTTTTGTGATGAACAATACTGGTAGTGTTTTTTGTTTTTTTATTTCTAGGGTGATACTAAAGTTTGGCCCAACTTTCTTGTTAGGTATTTGATTGATTTTCAGGTTAAAGCATGTCTGATTCTTTTATTGAGTCTGGAGACAGGAATAAAATAAGGACTAATATCTTCCTGTTTATTTAAATTAAAAACTAGAAATGATATGCATCCATTTCCACAATTTGTATTCCATTAACAACAGTATAAGCATTCGTGCCAAGACATAAATGTCTAAGCAAACATTTTAACTTTTTAAAAGAAGAAAAAATAATTGAAAAGTAGCAAGGTACTAATAATTTTTCTTTTTTTTGGAACTCAAGACTGAGATTTGTTTAAGATAATTACAGTTAGTTATGATTAGTTGATTATATTTGTTACTATTATATAAAGTTATCATACATTCATCATACGTAATTAGTTGTAACCATCTTCTTCCTTCTAATTTCTAAACTCTATGTTCTTACTCAACATCAATAGTGAGGGCGTTGTGTTAATCCGCCCTCAGTACTAAAAAACTATGCATGTGTTTTTTTTTTATGTGCATTCACAAACTGTCTACAAATATACTTTCATACTATACAAAACTATTAATGTACATATTAATTCATGTAAGGGAGAAAAAAGGCAAAGAAAGTAGCACCTAAATTGAGTTATTATGATTGAGTTGAGAGGGCCTTAACAAAAGAGGTTTTTCCTCCTTTTCACACATAGACATATAGAAATATGGATGCAATGAAAGTAACTATGAATGAAAGATTGTGGCTACAATCATGGTGTGCACAAACACGTAACCCCACATGTTCAAAACTTGTAGTTGTAGGGACGGGGAACACAGACTAAAATTCTAGCATTAATTGCATGGATCATGAGGCCTATACTCCAAGGGGTGTATGCATTTAACCTTGTACTCAATTCAAATTTCAATTATATATTACTGTATTGGATGGACATGTGGCTTTGTTACCAACTTGTCATTCTCACACGAGAGGTTGCTCAAATAATTGCGCTAATTGTTTTGTAAATCATGAATCTCTGCGTACAACTGTATAGATTAATTACACTAATTGTTTTGTAAATCATGAATCTTTACATACAACTGTGTAAATTAATCTCTATCCAAGTTTTTTTCAACCCTACTGAATTACATCACCTTAAAACAACTCACTTATTTTTTATTTCAATGATGCAACTTTAAAAAACTCATTAATTCGGTCCCACAATTTTATTCATATTTCACTTTACATCACAAACATTCAATTTTTTATTGTCACATCTCAAAGTTTAATTTAGTAAGAAAAAGGAGTGACAAATTGACACGCATTTTTGTTGGTCTCCAAGTGTGAAAAACTGAAACTAATTGGGAAGTTATCAAACAAAAGTAAAATACCTCTATTAAAGTGCTCTAGAAAAATTTTACCAAAAAAAAAGAAGTGCTTTAGAAATTTTAACGTTGTTGCATGACTAAATTCAAAATCGTACTTGAGATTTTGATTAAGCCAACAAAGACATGTGTCATCTTAGTCTCCACTATTAGGTATAATTGCACCAACTGGTTAAGGGGAATTTTTTTTTTCCTATGGTTTCGTACGTTTTCTATTATATATGCATGGGAACAACTCACCTCCAAAATTTAAATGTTATGTAAATTGGTATTATATTGAAGGGTTATATTAAATATAAAAATATTGGTTTGGTTAACAAATAAATTAAAACATTAGAAATGTTCAAATTGAATAACTTTGACGAAAACTACACTATCAAGTATCAATATGAAGTCTTTGAACTCTTATGAAAAAAAGCTTTCTTTGTAAACAATTATTTATGAATTATCACATCAAAATATGTAGTTTTATTTGGAGACCAAAGTTTTGGTAATGAAGGATTTCTATATTTCATAATTAGTCATAGAATTCTCAGTGAAAAAACAAGCATTGTTGAATTAAATCTTTCACGTGTTCATAAAAAGAAAATTAAATCTTCCAAAGGAGATCGATGCATGCATTGATGGGTTTCACTTGACTGTCTCCTCAACAGCTAGGCAAGCTTGTTCAAGCTAGAAACATGTCTAGACCCACACCACTCTTTCGTACAATATCGATTTGATGGTTTTGTAACGTATAGGTTATTACCTTACATGGTAAGTTAACACATAAATGCATATGATGTGATTGTTCTTGTTACAATTATTACTCTCTCCATTCCTAGTTATAAGCAAAAACGAATAAAAAATGTCTGTATATTAAGTTCAAATTTGGACCAGATGCATCAACTTTCTTTGATCATATTCAATGATAAACCAATCTCCATCATTCGTTATTTCAAATGATATATCAATTGTGCAATAAATCACCAAGAGACTGACTATGTCAATTTTTATAACATCGCATGCATGGCGAAAAAAGAAAGAAAAAGAAAGTTTTCAAAAACAGTAGCAAAAGTAAAATTTGAGCCATCTAGGTCTCTAACTCTCTTTACCTTTGTACAGGGCAGGAAGAAGACTCTACCTGTCTAGACATAATCATCTTACAACCGGCATAAGTGAAGAAAGCATAATAGTATAAAGCTTATATGCGATAATAGTAATAGTAATTATAATAATATGATCAGATAAAATAAGCATAAGAGAATGACCTGGTGTATAGGCCTACACACGAATCAGGATTGGATGACAAATTTTCTATGGCGAAAAGAAACTTTGAACAGTTACCATTAAATACCGAGAGGAGTATAGACAGAAGTGATGGAAGCTTGTGAAGGCATTTTCAAGTTTTGTACTAGCCTGATCAAAGTCTCTCACTACTCTATCTGCTGCTTCTGCTACCATTCAAAGAACCAGAACTCTGGCTTGAGAGTTCTGCATCAGACAGCGAGACAGACCCACCTTGTGAAAAAATTAAACCGACAGAAGTACCAGAACCATTTCCAGATGAATGCATTCTGGCTAGATAAGATTCCTTTATGGGACCTGACTTCAGTTCAGGCCGAAACGCTGAAGATATTGTTGTAGGAACCAGGTTAGAGAGTAAAGACCCAACTGGGTATGGAGCAACTGGAACATCAATAAGAGAAGATGCCGATGGACTGTATCTCAGAGACCCCATAGGATGGTCAAATTTGCATGTGGATCCAAGCTTGCAGTACCCATTTTGTAAATAAAACGAACAAATCTGTATACCCTGTTTTCTAGAAAATATATTAATTACGAAAAATTCCAAAAAAGAATACACAAATTAAGGTGCTAACACAACAAAATGTCACAAAAAAAATTGCGATTTCACTGTTCAATAGATTAAGTTCAATCAGCCAGTTAGTTCTAACACTCATCATAAATGAAAGGAAAAGCGTGCATGTGTTACACAATAATTAATTAATCTAGTGCTACTTAATGTGGCTAACTACATTATATGTACATACATAAGTTGCAGCCACAATGCAAGTATACACAACTGCATAGCTTGTTCCATCACAAGTCCTCAGTAAGAGTGTGGTAAAAAATCACCGCAACCAAAATTTACTTACGAAGTAATGAATCCGCATTGCTTTTGTTGTAGACCCGTCTTTAATCCTATCTTTCCACCTCATATCCTCTCAACCATGATATGACACCAACCAAGCAAAGCATAACTTAAGAAAGAACAGAAACTACCATACGACAACTTTAACATTATGTACTACATTGATATGTTGAGTGGGAAACTAGAAAGGCATAGCCATCAATTCTGAATTGGGATTGGCTAAATCCTTGAAGAACCATTCAAAAATTATACTCATAAAACAGTCACAAACACTTAAATTTTATTTTAAAAACATAGAACTTTTGAATTACAAACACTTACAATGCAACAAGTAATAACATTTTAATTTAAAAGGAAATATATTGAATACGAAATTTTTCATTAAGACTGTTACATATATATCATTACAATAATGTGCATTCATCCAACAACATGAGCTTAGGAGAGTTGGTCCTTGACATGGGATCATGGCTTCAAATTCAATGACCAAGTGACCGTAAGTTTGATCCATGTAACCCCCATTTTTCAGAATAAACAGACAAATACTATGTCTCAAATCCAAGCATTTGTGTGAGGGAGCAGGATAGACAGAGAAAGCCAATCATGTTCCATCAAGGAATCAAGCAAGGTTGTCAAAATCGAGAACCTTCCTAGGATCAATTGGGGAGAGAAAAAAATTTAATTTTGATCATATCATGATCCATAATAAAAATACAAATATGGTAACCTTAAAGTCACCTCTAACATTTATTTCAACTTTAGTTAAAGATATGATGATATAAGTGACATTCATAACTTGCATTTAAGTTACATATAATTTATGAAAGACATGGGACGTTTTCTACACACGAAATTAAACGAAAGCAAAATGTTATGAAAGACATGGGGAAACGGCCATAAGCATGTGTCTTCTAATTAAGAGAACTGGGCAAAGTACCTTTTCTAAAAAAGAAAAGTTTTACACCATTTAAGTGGCCATCTATTGGGGACAATCAGGGACGGATCTACTTGTATACAATTGGGGGCAGTTGCCCCCACTTAGCTCAATATTTGATTGAATAAAATTTTGAATAATTTAATATTTGTGCCACTAAATATTAAGTATTGCCCCCACTAAATTACTTATATAGCTTTGCAATCTCCAATTTTTTTCTTAATATATATAATTACATATAAAAGAGATACCACATTTTAGTGTAGTCTTTTTTCTTTTGAATTTATCTTTCTTTTAAAAAAAAAATTTCATCATTTTGTTATTATTTTTTGACACATTAATCATTTTGTTATTCTTTATCCAATCAAATAACAATTTTTTTTATAGTCTTATAAAATTTATAACTTCTATTATTTTTATCATAAAAAACATACATGCAAACTAATGATAATAACTTCATTATTTTATCATTTATACAACTCTTTTATTTTATATAAAAACTTATAGCATATAATATTTGCCCCCACTATTTGAAATTTTTGGATCCGTCCCTGGGGACAATCCTACAGCATTTTCACCAAACTAAGTTAGTGTGTTTGTATATACTTGGACTTACCAAGTAAACACATTAATAAATAGTTGGGGATCAAATCTGCCACACATAAGTATGTGCACGTGTAGTCCTAAGAGGAAGATCGCAATCTTAACAACCATGTTATCAACGGTCAACTCTGCAGTTGTGTGTAAAAAATTAATATTAAGGACGCAGGTAACAAGTTAAACACCGAGCAGGGACATTGGCCCTAAACAACTAAAAGAACAGCTTGTTTGGACTAGCAGCAGATTTTGGAATACATAGGAGGTACTGAGTACTGACGGCATGTCATGACTCCTAAGCAGAATACATCAGAAATTACAAGTTCAAGCAGCATAAATTTAAACTGAATGAAAGCTAAACAATCAATTCAACAAATAACCAGATTGAGATACCACACATACCGGGTGTAAAGGAAGACCGATGGGACTAAGAAGTGGTCGTGCAGCAGCCTGGTCCTGTGGATGATGATATCGACAAGCTAACCCAAATTTACAGTCCCCAGTTCTCAGATAGTATTGGCAAACCGGTTCACCAGGTCTTTCAGGAAATACTTTTTCCTGCAGACTGCTTCCTGCCGGGCCGGGAGAAGAGGGCAGAGGAGTATAAGGTCGAGCAAAAGCTGATGTTGATGACGACAACTGGGTCACTCCATATAGAGAAGTAGCCCCAACAGCAGGTTGTGCGCCAGGAGATAACACGGGGCTTACAGGAGCCTGCACTAATTTAAAATCATCACAATATTGTAACTACTAAAGCAGGGAACAAAAGAATGCTTTTCACCATATTTCAATTCACATATAATACACACAAAATATGAGCCTCTCACCGAATAAGGATTCCATCCAGGAAATGGAACAACCCCTGGGGAAAGAAGTACTGGACCATAAGCCCCTTGTACATATGAACCAGGTAACACAGGAGGTCTAGCCACTCTGACGCTAGGGGAAGCTCCTCCATACTGTTCAGGCAGAGGAACAGTTGGAGACTGCACCTGTTGATAAAATTGAGGTGCAGATGCAGGCAATGACGTGCCAGCAGGTTGAGGATGGTGGAATTTACAAGTTACGCCAAATTTGCACTGCCCCGTTTTCAAATAATAGGAGCACTCATTCTCACCCTGTTTAAACAAAAATCACGGTTTAAACATATGCACAATTCTCAGTAAATAATACGTAAGGAAGAAAAGGAGAAAAATGAGGAGTCAAACCGGTCGTAATGGGTATCCATAAATATTTAGTGGAGCTTGGCTTAAATATCCCCCTCCATTTTTGGGATGGTGGAATTTACACGACGCACCAAATTTACAGGTTCCAGTTTTTAAATAATACTGCTCATCAGAATAAAACCACAATTAGTATAATCCTTTTATTAAATAGTAAAGATACAAAGTTTAGTGAGTCCCCGCGAACTTAGCTCAGTTGGTAGGGACATCACATTTTATATGCAGGAGTCAGGGTTTTAACCCCCAGACACTCATTCATTTTTAAGGGTTAAATTCTAGTCATTAGGCTAGTCGACCCAAAAAAAAAATACAAAGTTTATGAATCTTACAATAACAATATCATGTTAAAAACAAAACCATACCTGACAAGGAGGTTCCCCAAGCCGTTCCGGGTAGTCCCCTGTAGCTCTTACTGCAGCAGCAACCTGAACAGTATTTAAGTTGACTCAGTTCATATATCTAATACTTTTTTCCTTACTAACAATCATTTATACATGAACCTTAACACCAACAATTTAGGAATAACACTAAACACTAAACAGTAAACAATCCAGTCAAAAAAGGCAACAAAATAGAATCTAGTACTAAAACCAACAGCTACAAAACACTTCCATGAAATTCAAACATAATGTAGTTACCGCAACACGATCACGCGGGTGATTGAATCGACACCTTCCACCATATCCACAGAACCCAGTTCGCATATAATAAGCACAATTAGGTACACCATGTCTTTCTGGGTAAGATTCACCACCACCACCAAGCGTTAAATGCCACATAGACTCTGCAACACCAAAACCAAAATCAAAACCCTAATTACAAAATATAAAAAAATATAAAAAATAAAAAAACAAAATCCCTAACTTAACATAACATTAAGAAAATCTTAACAGAAAACTTAACAACCTCCGAGAGCAGCGGCGTCAGTGGTCGGTGAACGCCATTCATGTTGATTTAACGGGTTGGATCCATTTCTGTTGGGGCTCCGACCGTACAAGTCCATTTGTTGTTGTTTCTGTACACAGCAAACTTTACAAGAAAGGAAGATTGATCTAGAATGTTCTGGAAGATCGGCGAGCTTAGCTCGTCTTTCTTCCTTGTTCAGAACCCGAAAGACACAAAATGGGTTTTTCGTTTCACACGTTCCTTGTGTTTCTCTCGTTCGTGTGTTAGTGTTTGTTACTCTTTTTTTCTACTCTCTCTGGAACTGTACGGTCACTCATACGTTGGTCTTTTCAGCTCGATTTACTTTTTTGGTTTCAACCGGGTATCTGCGCGCAATTGCACATACTAATCTTTTATATCGGATGGAATCGCACTAGATCAATTTCTCCTTCAAGATAATTGAATACTGTTAGTTTCAATTTTATAACATATAATTAAGTTGAAAGAGATCATTTATCGTATCGTATTTTTGTTTTTAATTAATTATTTTCAGTATTAATATTTGCGTTTTTTCTCATAAGTAAATGTGTATGTGTGTGTACCCGCCAAATGTTGTTGTATTTCGCGGAATAATAATATCATGAAATCAAATCATAGTTTATAACGGAAAACGGAGGGTTCTTACCTACTACGGAAGATCTTAGCCGTAGAAATGGATTTATTTATTTATTTTTGAATTTTAAAATAATATTGATATAAGTGTTGGAATATTTTATTAGCTTGAAATTTTAATAACGTCAACAATGTACTATCTATTTGGTCCAAAAAAGAATAAAAATAATGTAGTATTAGGAGTATTTTTTTGGCTGGAACTCACTTCTCACTAAACTAGTGTTGTACTGATGAATAAAGTAGTGACCGACACTCGTCCTTTGGAAAATGACATGAATGTCCCTTGTCTTCCAACTTATTTTGTTTGGTTGGTTGGGGGTTAATAATGTTCTATGGATAATAAATACTCATATGTTTTTTTAGTGGTTTAGTTGTTAAAATTTTATCCTTCACCAAAAAAAAATTGTTAGAATTTTATCTTTTAAGAGTAAATAAATAAATTTATCTGAGTTTGTATCACAACTTTTATGAATTACATGCAAATATTCTATCAATTTAATTATTTATCAAAAATAATTGGTTTTAAAATATATTAAATCAATTTTTAAACAGATCAAATGCATTGAAGTTTTATGTTTGTATTAGATTAGTGTATTTAGGAACTATTTGAAATAATTTTACATTTTGGTTTTTAAAATATATTTTATAAATTAATTTTTAAAAACAGTTTTTAAGAAGCAAAATATGTGAAAGTTATTTTTGTTTTTAAAAATAAGTTATTGAAAAACGGACTTTCAAACATATTTTTTTCTTTTTTAATTTTTAAAAACATAAAAAGAGTTTTTGAAAACTCTTTCAATCAGACCCTAAATATTTTAAGTTTTAAATTGATCTTTAAAATTTATAATAGATTAAATTGTTACTCTTATTATTTGTTCAAAAAATGTGTTATGTGATCGTTTGTTGAGTAATATGACACTGCATGCTTACATAATCATTACAAAATAGTTTACACGATCGTTAGCTAGGAAAATATATGTGTTTTAAAGATAGGGATGACAACGGTTAAGTTCAGATGCAGATTTTACACTACTCAAACCCAAATCTGAAATTACCACCCAAACTCAAAGTTTATCCGGGTAAAAAAATAAAATAACATCCGCACCCGAACCAGATGGGTTCGAGTTTTTCTACCCAAACCCGCAACAATAAAAGAAAAAAAGGCAAAACAGTCTAAGAAATTAAGGTCTACAACATTGTAATTATCTAATTTATCTTATATAAAATATTTCATCTTCTTTTAACGACAATTGTTTAACATATAAAGAGGGATAGTTATGTATAAGTAGGGTTAATTATTTAGTTTAATATATAAACGGCTATAGTTTCGGATATATGTTTTACAATACCAAAACCCGAACCCGGAAAATATCGGGTGTCATCTGAACCCCACCAACCCGGGTTCCCCCCGTTGACTCGGGTGCAGGCGGGCTCCATATGTTTGGGTATTTTTATCATCCCTATTTAAATATTGTGTATATAATCTTCTAAAATATAAACCATTTATTAAGTTTGATGAATGTTTTTTAAAAGAGTATTGTGACGGTACGCCACTCTTAATTGTTGATAATGATTCAAATGATCAATTTTTGTGAGTAACAGTGACAATTTTTAAAGGTAACGAGCGCATAATCCTTTTTTGTAATATATGTTCATTAAAATGATAACAGTTCATATTTTATTATAGAGTTAAAATGCCATACCAATTAATACTTAAAAAAACTAAAAAATTATTTTGATACTTAAAAACCTAAAAGGACTAATATAGTACAAACATTAAATTTAAATGACTAAAAGGATTGATTTTGTTTTTTGGTACGTTTAAAAGGATTGATCTAATATAGTACAAACGTTAATTTTTTTTTTATAAAATAAAAATATAGTACAAACGTTAAACTTAAAACCTAAAAGGACTATACGGCACGATAAGATGATGTACAATGTTTCATTAATTAAAACTGAAGTTTTTAATGATTTTTTTATATAATTTCATAAGTTTTGATTATTGAATATTATAAAATTGTATATCATATTATTTAAAATATATTAAATTATTGTTTTTAAGTATAAAAATGGCTTAATTGCAGTTTTGGTCCTCTTATTTTCAATATCTTGCAGTTTTAGTCCCCCTATTTTAAAATCAAACAATTTGGCCACCTCATTTTCATTTTTGTTGCAGTTTTGGTCCCCCTATTTTAAAATCAAACAATTTGGCCACCCCATTTTCATTTTTGTTGCAGTTTTAGTCCAGAACTAATTTTGTCATCAAAAAACGCTGATGTGTCAACAAAAATGCTGATGTGGCAATATCAAATTAATTTTTTTAATAAAACTAGTTAGTTTTTTTGTACAAATAATTATTTAGTTTATTAAATAAAAAAATGAAAATGAAGTTGCAGTTAAGTCACAATTTCTTCTTCTTCCAATTCTTCAATCTTCAAACTTCATCATGTTGCAAAAATGAACATCTTTGACATAAAGTTAAGCGAACAGTAAATCAACCGCAATTGAGATATTAACAGAGACATTAAACATACAAAACTAAAATTAAGAGGATAGTGATGAATATATATTTTGAATATCTTCAATTTTGATTTTTAGACGGCATGATGAATATCTTAAGTTAAAGGATTATGATCACCTCCGATAGAGAACTTTGTTCTTCGACATCGGCGATGAGAAGAAGAAATTGTGAAATTTTTTTTTGATCTAACTTTACTCTATTTTTAATTTTGTTTGTGATTTAATAAACTAATTAATTATTTGTAAAAAACTTACAAACAAAATATTTAAAAAATAATTAATTTTATGACCAAAAGAAAATTTATTTTGATGATATGATATTGCCACATCAGTATTTTTGTTGACACATCATCGTTTTTTGGTGACAAGATTGGGTCTGGACTAAAACTGCAACAAAAATGAAAATACGGTGGCCAAATTGTTTGATTTTAAAATAGGGAGACCAAAACTGTAACAAAAATGAAAATAGTGTGGTCAAATTGTTTGATTTTAAAATAGGGGGACCAAAATTACAAGATATTGAAAATAGGGGGACCAAAACTACAATTAAGCCAAAAATATGATAGATGAACTAAAGTTGTATGATTGCCAAATAAGGATGAATTTCGTGAATGCCTGAAAATATGGGTACCAAAAATATTATTGAGTCTTTTTTTTTAAGTTACCATGATGTTGGTACGAAGTTTCCACCGTCATTAGCAATGTCTAATCTCCGTCGAGGAACAGGCACACAAGGTGGATTTTTCACTTCCAACCGAATTTTCTGCACACATATGAGCCAATAATCGAACCCCAACTACATGTTTAAGCAGACCAATATTCTTATCACCTGAACCAATTCATTGTTGGTATTACGCCTTTCTTTTATAACAACAAAGACCAAACGGTTAAAATTAAAAAAATTATTGATTTCTACGGTGAATAGTAGCGAAGCAATAATATTTATAAAGTTTGGGTAAAATATCACTTTTGCACTGGAAAAATATTAGTTTTGAACAAAAAATTATGGCTTAAATATACTTTTGGTCCTCTAAATATTTTTAAGGTTTCACTTTGGTCCTTTAACTATTTTTTGTTCCATTTTGGTCCTTTAACTATTTTTTTGTTCCGTTTTGGTCTATAACTTTCATTATGTTAATCTATTTGGTCTTAATTATCGTTAGAAAAATGTCAAAAACGTTAACCCCTAAAATAACAATTTAAACCCAAACAAATCAATAAAATTACCACCAATACTTCTTGCAAGAGTTCGGAGAGTGTCCGGAGAAACAACAGACCAATACTCAGGACCAAAAGAGAGAGACGCGACATCTCTACCATAAACTTTAAGACATTAGGTTATGGCTCGCTGTCTTATAAATTCAACATTTTTTCAATTAATAATCGATGTGAGATTTAACCACTGTCACTTGAAACCCAACATGTGAACTTCTTACAATGTTGGTCTACTATATATATTTGGTATTAAAAAGTGACGGAAATGAATTTTTGGCTCACGAGGTAAATTAAGGACCTAAATGAAATATATTTTTGGTCGTAATTAGGTATCTACAGTGACTAATAAGGCGACCCCTCGCTGGATTAGAGGCATTTCAAAGGGTGAAATATTTAGCTAAGAAAAAACATTTATTAATAATTAAGGGGTCAAAATGAAGACTAAAAACTAGTTAAATAACCAATAATTATTGCAAATAATTATAGCGCTAACTAGGGGTGATCATATCCAAACTAATCTAAAAGTAAAACCGCAAATCGAACCAATCCAAATTGAAACCGCAAACCGCAATATTTAACTTAACTCTATCAACTAAAAACAATCAACCTATTACACAATCCAACTTAACAAGTTCAATCCAAATTGAATCTATAAAATAGCAGGTTGTCAAAATATATCATTTTATGCGATTAAGAGCAATAATGTTGCAATTAATAATAAGGTTCAAGTGGTAAGAGCTGGGGGACATATGAGTTGGGTATAGAGGGAGATCAAGGGTTCGATCTTTGGCGGGAGTAATTTAAATTTCCGATGTACCAAATTTTTTTTAGAATATATGCAATTTCTATATATACATATTATTTAATGTAAAAGTAAACAATAAACTATTAATATTTTTTACGTTTATTTTGTAATAAGTTGATAATATTGTCAAGTTTTTACATCTCGATAAACCGCGGACTCCGATCCGATTCAAACCGCATTGGTTTGGTTTGAATTGGTTCGAATGACTTTACATAAATCAACCGAACCAAACCGAACCGCATGCATTTTTATCTCGCGGTTAGGTTAACTTTTATGCCCAAAACCGAACTAAATTGAACCGTGATCACCCATAGCGCCAACCCACTTGAGTTTGGCTCAGTGTTGGTGGTATTGACATGAGACCAAGAAGTTATGCTCGGAGTTTCAGATTTGATTATTTCTATCGATGTGAATTATTAATTTAGTTTATTATAAAAAAATTACAGTGCTAAATTTGCACGTGTTTACTTGTTTGCAAAAGCCACGTGTAAGGCATTCCTCACGTGACACATATCGTGCTCCTCACGCCTTTACACTAACATGGTCATGGAGAAACCAATAGAATCTGATTCGTTTTTTCAGCGCAGTTTCAATCAAAAAACAAAATCAAAATTCAACAAACCCTAACACAACAACAACTCGAACAACAAAACGATGGGATTTAGATTCAACAATCTGAATCCCATTTACAGAACATGCATTACACGACTTTCCTCTTCAAAATTCCTTCCTCCGCCAACAGAACCACCGAATTTCCATCAATCAGATAATCCAGCATTCAAAATCCCTAGGAGAGGGCATTTCGGTCATTCTCATGATAATGATCATCACACTCCTAAGCATCTCAATGAAGGAGAGAATATTTTCCGTCTCGGTCTCGCCGCCGATATTGCTTTAGCTACCGGAAAAGCATTTACCGGTTATGTTTCTGGAAGTACTGCGATTATCGCTGATGCTGCTCATTCTATGTCTGACGTGGTATGTGGTAGCACATTTTTCGGTGTTTTATTTTTTGAACGGCAAATATATTATTATTAATAATCAAGTCTCTGCACAAGACGAACAAAACTAACAGAGACCGGTTAAAGAGGAACTAATGTTCATTGCCTTTGATTGTTGTTGTTTGTGTTGCAGGTTCTGAGTAGCATAGCTTTGGTGTCTTTTAAACTTGCTAAAGCTCCTAGAGATAAAGAACACCCATATGGTCACTTCATCTGTATCTACACGCTACTTCATTTATCTCTTATAATATGCACTAAATTTGGATAAACAATTTAATTAGTATGTTTTATTTAGATGTTATGGATGCTTACATTTAATTCATAGTTAGATGTGTCCCCCTGAGTTTAGCTCAGTTGGGAGGGACATTGCACGTAATGTGCAGGGATTGAGGTTTGAACCCTGGTATGCCCACTTATTAACCTTTGAAAGGTGAAATTCTAGTCACTATGCTAGCTGATCAAAACATAAAAAAAAAATCATAGTTAGATGTTAGGCTAGGAGTCCAAGGATATGTTTGGATAAACAATTTAATTATGTGTGCTTGCTTATCGTATGATTATTAATGTATACGTCATTTCTATAACAAAAGATTAATAAAATTAAACGGTTTTGATCTAAGTTATGAGTTGTTTTCGTAAGTTATTATTATTGCTTATTGGAAATAAGCAGTAAAAGCTTATGGACATGTTATAAGCTGTTCCCTTAAGCTCTCCGAAATAGTCTCAAAAGTGATTATGTTAGTACATGAACTCGAATAAGTAAATCGAAAAAGAACCTTAGTTTAAATATAACGCTCTTTGTCTTTGTTATTTTGCTGCGATTATGCTTCAGTATAATTTTTACCATTAGTATGTGATTTGTCAAGTTGTATAAGGACTGCACCTGCATGTCTTTAAAAGGTTATTTGTCTTTTATGATTATTTTTTCTCCTTCATTGTATCTCAGGACATGGTAAATTTGAGACTCTAGGAGCGCTTGGAATCTCATGCATGCTTTTGGCCACTGGGGGTGGTATTGCATGGCATGCTGTGGATCTTTTGACGGTATGTAAATACAAACTTCAATATCTTTGTTGCCTCACCTGTTCTCACGAACAATGAAATTTAATGAAACATTGATTGAGCATTTTGTTATACAAGGTATGGAATTGGATCCTTGTCTTCTTGCTTATACTTAGAACTTGAAGTCATTGCTACGCATTTGCAGGGAGTGTTCGCAGTTGGCCCTGAAATAGTTAGCCAAGCAATGGCAAATGGGCATGCACATAGCCATGGACATGGCGGACATCACCATGGAATTGACATGGAACATCCTATACTTGCATTGAATATGACTCTTGTGTCAATAGGAGTTAAAGAAGGGTAAGGCCATTACTTAGTGTACTGTAATAAGACACGGTAAAGAGTCCTGGTATTCTCAATGTTTATTCTAGCCACCTATGCTACTATTTTATGCATGTTGAATTTCACTGAACTCTAACTAGGTGGTATCCGATTCTTTCCAACTTGAGTATAAGATACAAATCAATTGAAGCCAACAATAGATATAAAAGAAAGATACGAAAGGACAATCACCGAATAAGGAATTTTAAGACTATAGATAATACAGTTTAACTAAGTAGTCCCTTAAAAATTAACTAAGATGTTAAGTAAATTAAATATCTTTGATGGGATCTAAATTAAATATCTGTTTTTGGTTGGATTTCTGATCACACAAACTAGTAATTTGAGCTCCATTTCTCTGATCCGGTCTTATACCGATGGCCTCAATGCTTCTATTAGTATTCCAATTACTAGGTTATGTGTTTTATTATTGTTTCTTCTCCAACACATCTATATTCTTATTTGCTTTCAAAATGTGTAGGCTT
This sequence comes from Trifolium dubium, assembly GCA_951804385.1. Classification (NCBI taxonomy): domain Eukaryota; kingdom Viridiplantae; phylum Streptophyta; class Magnoliopsida; order Fabales; family Fabaceae; genus Trifolium; species Trifolium dubium. Next base: position 50,378,304 of record OX638064.1, on the reverse strand, counting down.
TACTGGATAACAAAACAAGCTGGTGAAAGGCAAGGCAGTGGGTTGATGAAAGCAAATGCATGGCATCATCGTGCAGATGCAATTTCATCAGTAGTTGCTCTCATTGGAGTTGGTAAGGACTTTTGGATATTTGTAAGGTCATTAGGCTTGTTTATTCTGAATACTGTGCTGTTGCTATGATACTGGCTTCTGTTACAAGTTGTGTCGCCAATCAGGTTTTTTTGCTTACACGGCAGTAATGGGTTATGAATAATGATGAATTCAAATCACATGAGCTATTAATTTTAATTTTTTCATCGACTTCTTCTTAAAGAGAAAATGATTATCTGTACATCTTAACACCAATGGATTTTCTGATATTGTGCTGTTGTTGACTTGTTGCTTACTATTACTGTCCCTTGTTATTGCTATGAGTCATGTTATCTCGTATACTCAAAATAATTACTCAAATGCTTTGCTGGCTATTTAAAGTCCATCATTAATGTCTTAGTTATTTAATTTACTCAATTTGAGTCTTTCCTTTTGTACAACATTACCAGAGTATCTTCACTGTTTACAATTATCTGATATTGCACCATATTTTATAATTCAAGGACTTGTAGATATATTTTTATTAGAACCCAACTTCAGTTCCTGGAAGATACATCCAATATCAATTTAGTCCTTCCAAGGATTGATTTTATAAATTTGATCTGTCAAACCTCAATTCCCCTGTATTTTAGTTTCTCCATCCATTTCGGTTTAACAATGTTTCCAGAAAATGCTGACGTGTAGGACAAACGTTGATCCAGCAGCATAATTCTTCAAAATTAATAGTAGTGTTGTCAAATTTTCGCCATGGTGCTATGGCATGACGAATTGTGTCAACCAACCATAGGCCGCAACATCTATTGTATCTCCCATGTTCCTTCCGTAGGCTGCAATGCCGCACTTATTTTATATGGTTGAGTTTAGCTGACCGCTATAATCCCTCATCTGCCATTAATAACATTGATTACCAGGGTTTAAAGTTTAAGGGGTTATTTTAATAAAATTAATCTCATTGGGACTTTAACCAAATTTTTTTAGAGACTAAAAGTTTTACTATTTTTTGGCCTTCAATACCTTCACTTTTGACACAAATTCTTGTCTTCATGTTAGGAGGTTCTATTCTTGGAGTGAGGTTTTTGGATCCCCTTGCTGGACTTTTTGTCTCGGTCATGATTTTAAAAGCTGGAGTTGAAACGGGCTACCAAAGGTTATTTGTCTCCGTAATATGTTTCTCCTCGGTTTATCATCATTGCTTGCAAGTCTAACTGATTTGAGTGTGTATGTGTGATTGACAATTGAATATGTTTTTGTTATTATGGTGTCTCCTCGGTTTATCATCATGATTTGTGTGTGACCCTCATACGAGGATATAACAGAATATTGAGCATACCTGTTCTTGACATAGAAATGTGCTGGATACCTATAAATTAGGCTATGTTTATCTTATAAAGGAAAGCGTAAATACATCAATATGTTGAATATGTCATCTAAATGCTCTCAGGATGAGAGAGAGAGAGAGAGAGTGTAGGGGAAATGTGATTTAAAATGTTTCTCCACCTCCAAATGTATCTAACTGCAATTTTGACTATATCCATACTTCTAATTAGCTTTTTTTTTTATCAACTATCAGTATCTTGGAGCTGGTGGATGCTGCAATCCCGGCACAACATTTGGATCCTATAAAACAAACAATATTGCAAGTTGATGGTGTCAAGGTATTTTTTTGTATATTCATTTTTAAAGTATTATTTTGGCATCCTTTGACTTCACATGTGATTTCTTTTTCAAATGTCATCCTTTTACTTGACAATTGCGTCATTTCTAGCTTCCAATTTTTTGCATGCACTTTAACTATATGTTAATTACTTTTGTTTTGCATATGAATATATGAATTTAGATGATATTCTTATCAAATTATTTAAAAAAAAATTTGTATGCAGGGATGCCATCGTTTAAGAGGAAGGAGAGCCGGTTCATTTCTGTATCTCGATGTTAATATTGAGGTTGGCTTTCCTGAAATTCATATTCTTTTTGTTACACGCATTATGTGTCATGAACTCATGATTTGACTAAGTCTCCAGGATTTACTTGTTAGTTTTACCTTACAGGTTGATCCCTTTTCCAGTGTTAGTTCTGCACATGACATTGGTGAAAATGTCCGTCGGCAAATTCACAAGTCCCACCCATCTGTGACTGAAATGTTTATACACATAGGTTTGTTGGATAGTTTCATCAATTTCTTACGATGACAACTTATTTATTTGGTACCGCCCCCAATATAGGATGGATGTTCTTGACAATTTATGTCTCTAGTATGTAACCGAGTCTTCTGAATTTTATACCATCCATGTTAGCGAGTTATTTTTAAATAACTGTTGAACCATTGCTTATGTAGAGAAAATGCTAATATGAGTGTCAAAAGGAAGATTTAAATCTGTCCATTTAGGTCAGTCTTTCTGTCTTTCTTAAGTCACAGACTAGAGGTCTGTGCATTGCACTGATGTGCAATTAATTTTATGTTCATGCTCCGTTTACTTTAAATTTTACAGAAATTCGCATGTTTCTAATAATTACCAATCACAAAATAAAATTTCACATTATGATGAGGATTTCTGATATCTAAATCAATTGTAGTGTATGTCACGTGCTCTGATATCTTGCACCCTTTAATTTATTTTCCCTATTGAAAGTCTTGGTTCTATTGTAGATCCTGCTATGTCACACACATCTACCAGCACAACAGATCAGCAAGATAGTTGGAGTGGAGACATGGACCAGGACAGTTTTGTTCTTGTTGAAGATAGTAATATCAAAGGAATAGTTTCTGATGTCATCTCAGCTAACTTTCCCCAGGTAACATTTATGTGAAAACTAAAATCTAGTCAAAATAATCTTTGGTTTGACATTTGTTTTGTGTAGGCATGGTAGGTAGGTGGACTACTCGAACACGACATGCTCAATTTGAATTAAATCTGTTACACAAATTTTAAACTTTCATCTATTGGGGATTTGTTTGTTTTAAGTATATCAGTTAGAAGCGAACAAATTATCTAGTAATTATTCTAGTTCAAGCCATAAAATTTTGGAAATCAAATGGTTGCTATTCTCCTTAGTCGTTACTGGTATCGTAGAGGTTATCTGTTTAAAGACAAATCATAGAATGGACCACTATTATAGGTGGTCTGTCATACCGGCCACTGAATTTTTTATTAGCCAATCCAATCATCAAAATGCTTCACAATATTGTTGTCCATAATGTACCACCTATCATGGTGGCTGAAATCAAGAGGATTCCATTGTCAATGGAAGTATATTTGAATTTTAAAATTGGGTTAGAATTACTTGTATTTCAAATCTTTAATTGTATTTAGCTGGTTTTCAGATGTCAGTTGAGCGCATAACACGTCACATGTTTCAAAGCAAGATTGTTCTTCAAATTGAGGTTTCCATGGCTCCTGATATCCCAATTCGGTAAAGAAACAATTTGTCTAGCCTTAGTAAGTTGCTTTTGAAATGAATTAGTCTCTCATTGCAGCATATGTTTTCTTTACCCACAGACATGCAATGGAAATGGCAGAGAAAGCTGAAAGAGATATTTTGGAAGCAACCTCAAATATAATTCATGTTGGCATCCAGCTACGTTTGGGGCGACCATTTCCACATACCAGTCACTGATTAGACCATCTAACAAGTTGGAAAGCATATATTCTTTTAGCTCTTAACACCTTTTTAATATGGTTAAAGTTAAATCCACTAATATTGCAATATAGCGTTCGAGAGTTCAATAGTGGCGATAGGTTCAGGAGACCTGTTAAAACTTGAAATAATTTTTTTGCGCCCATTGGACGTGTTTTGTTTGTATGCTATGACAACCATTTACGTTAGCATACAGTAAGATAACACAGCTTAGTTCCCTTGGAACTCTGAAATTACTGAATAGGGTTAACAATTGTGTTGGAATTGATCCTTATAACAGGAGATTTCTCTTCTGTTGAAACTTTTTTGTAAGTTTAATCAAACCCAAACATGTTCCCCCTGCTGCGTTGATTAGCATTATATATTTTTGCTTCCTCTGAATCCCCATGTTAGGATTAAATATTTAAATTCTTTTTCGTACCTAACATAATCAAGTAAATATACTCCGAGGATCCAAACAGATCTGTCAAAAAGAAAGAAAAATAGGTCCAAAAGGTACTCGGGGATATAATTTTTACATTCAAACTTTGAGATTAAGTTTATTAAGCGCAAAACAAATATGCGCTCTCATATTCTAATTAGGGCGGTCATTAGTTTGACTTAGTCATTACTTTTTTTAGCTTATTCATTCATCCTTGTTTTGACAACTATTTAAGTGATGCTATGAGTCGGGTTTTGTTTGTAAATGAAAAAGGTATAAATATATCGTATGAATTGTATTGTAGTTTGAATCAAGACTCATCAAGTATAAATACATCGTATGAACTGTATTTTAGTTTGAATCAACACTCACTATATTTGATTCCACTAATACATTGTTTTATTTGGAAGTTATTTTTTCCTTGCAAAAAGAGTAAAATGGAGATGTTGGATTCGATCCCATGACCAAAGTCTTAAAAAGGACATTATTATCGATGCTCAGTTAACTATACATGATTTGTATCCAGAAGATTTGATATATGATCAAAATACAGAGGCCTAAAATTCTAATTTGATTTGCCTTAATGTAGTTCTCCTGAAAATCTCCTCCTTCAAAAGTTCTTTGGAACTTTGTGCTGAAAATTATTTTTTAGCACAAAGTTAAGTATTAATTTTTCTTGAAAGCCTTCTATTAAAGCAATTAACAACCATATTAAGTATCAAACTTTTAAACAATTCTTTTTACAAAATTAAGATATCTGTATAAAATTATACTTTTAAAATATTATATTTATAGAAGATATACTATTATTATTATATTTTAAAGAGAATATGAGAAACTTTCTCCACTACAATGTGATTTTGAGGTTGACGTATATAAAAATAATACAAATTTTATGTATATATATATATATATATATATATATATATATATATATATATATATATATATATATACACACTTCCTCTCAGTCTCAATTTAAATGTCATACTTTACAAAGTTGTTTGTCCCAAAATAATCGTCCTATACTATTTATCACATTATTTTTTTTCTATTTAATACTTCTAAAACAATCATTAAGAGAATAGAAAAACTAAGAAAAGGTATACTGTTAAAAATATGTGTTTTTGTGTTTAACTACAGAAATAATAGTAATTTGTCACATTTAATGGCTAGGGCTGACCGTTGAGATAGAATATAAAAGATTTTTTTGGTACATAGGTGAAATGGTAAAATTATCATAAATCATATAAATAAAATGGAGGGATCGGGGATCAAATTCAAGTCATGAATGTTTGATCTAACAATTTTAACATTTTCTATCAATTGAGTTAGGACTGTTATACGAATATAAAAAAAAACTTTATTAAGATCTGATTAGCAAATATGCCCACCCACTATATAAATGAGTGGGAATTAGTTTAGATGTCTATAAAGAACCAAGAATCCTAACCCCAAAGTGGAAATGTATGAATTTCTTTAACATCCTTTTTGAGAATAATTTTTATCAATATCTGTCCTAACTCTAAGTTATTGTACCCTAAACAAAAATCTACTTAGGTCTATAGTATTTCTTTATTGTCTCAAGTTGCGACAAAGAATCCCCGACCAAATCGTTGTCAAACTAATTCATTAGTGGCCTTTCTTTTATTTCTTTACTTATTAGCCCATTTAACAATAGTCTTTCGATTTAACTCAACCAAAAGAATACGTCGAAAATGCTAAATCGAATGTATGTGATCGGAGTTTGAATCTTACTCTTTCTATTTTGTGTATGTGAGTTTTCAATGACTTGTCATTTTATCTATGTAAAAGAAAAAAAATAATATTTGGATTTAATAGATATGTTATGTTATTTGTAAATTCTTTTTAGTCTAACATCCAATAAAATTTAAGTATTTGTCCATTCATGTTATACAATTAATGCGGGATTTCTCGTCAAAAAATAAATAAATTTAACGCGGGATTTAGTGGAGGAATTTCTCCATAGATATAGGCCTATTGGCTATTTTATTTATTTATTTTTTAAAAAGGGGGCGTGTATTTTATTATTTTTTTGGTAAGTAAGCTAAAAAGAAAAAATTAAAAATTAAAAAGAAAACTTATTCATGCGGAAAGAATGTTCCCATTGCGTTATTTCTAAAAAGATCATGAAATCCTTCTAGAGGAGAGGTGTGCGTCAAGAAGTCGGTATCTAATAAAACTTTAAGTTTAGTGAAAAAGTTTGCACATTAATTCTCTTCTCTTATAATTTCAATTATATGATACTCACTGTCTCAAAATATAAAATAAAATATTGGTCAAATAAAATTGATGTAATATTTAATCCAAATTTTTAATTCAACATATCAACTTTTTTTTTTTAACTAATTTTCATTTATATTAATTTGAGAACGGAGGGAGTACATAACACCCACACAATTTTTTTTGACAATACACCATTAGATAGTAATAAGAGTCCATCATTATATTTTTTGAGAGGTTTACAATAGACAAATTTAAAAGTCAAATGAAAAGATTACTTCAATAAATTTTCCTACCATAGAATCGAACATATTTGTAATGGAACAAATTACTAAAACTTGAAAAAAGTTTTACAAAAGAAAATATGCTTGTTGAATTGACAAAAGCTGCAACTTGTCAATATACAAATATAACTCCATCAGAATATAAATTGAATAACTTACACCCTCTTATTCGAGAGATGCTTAAATTACACTACTAAAAATATACACTATTTGTTGGCCCGGTGGTATTGGCTTGAGACTTGGGAGTATGTTCCTCCTCGAGGTCTCAGGTTCAATTCTCTCTAATGACAATTTAAGTGGGTTAGTTTAGCTTCTTCAAAAAAAAAAAATATACACTGTTCTCATTATTATACAAAATATATTTAATTAAGAAAATAAACTTTCACGGTAGTCTAGTTCATAGGGAAATGAGTCATAGTAGTCTAGAATTCGGAGCGAGTACTGGCACACAATTCATCCGGCCTTTTTATATTAAAATTTACATCTTTTTTTTTTTTATAATTTAAATTTACATCTTCATTCTTTAATAAACACTCTAATTAAATATAGTCCAACTTGCAATGTTTACATTATTTTATTATTTTTTATTCACATTATCGATATATAGTTTTAAATATTATTTTTTATTATCCATGCAAAATAAAATAGTAAAATACAAAACTAGGACAAATTATTAAAATTGACAAAAAATTATTTTTAATTGAGTTTTATATTTTGAAAATCATAAAATTAATAATAATTTTTCCAAAAAAATTGATTTTTTTTTCTTAAATCATGACTTACATTTTTTTAGGACATAAAATAGTAGCCTACCAACCAAAAAATAAATAAACATATAATACTCCCTCCGTACCAAAATATAAGTCGTTTTGAAAAAAAATTTGTACCAAAATATAAGTCACTTTACAATACCAATGCAGCATTAAATGTTAATTTTCTTATTATACCCTTAACTATTTATTACTCTCTCTTCTTTTACTTCTACAATTTATCTTTTCCATACCATTAATGAATGTCAATTTTGTAAACTAACTCATAATTTCTCTTTTACATGCAACAATGATTACATTTTTTAATTTATGTGATATGATCAGAACGACTTATATTTTAGTACGGAAGAGTAGCCTATAGTTTATACTACCATTTACTTATGTGAATATTCTTGAAGATCCTAAGTATATTCTCCTTTTGTTAAGACTTCCTAAAAATAGGTACATATCCACACAAGTGAGGGCCATACCCCCCAGAAGTGTGTTTTTTTTAGATTATCTACCTCTCAATACTATAAACATTAATCGCTGCACGTAAGCTAAACTTTTCCATTGTTTTTTCTATCAAAAGTAAAAAAAGAACAAACTTTTCAAATATTAATGTTAATTTAAAGATATTTATCAAGGCCCAATAAGGCAATAACATGATGACAGACCACCATGTTACTCTCTCCATTTTAAAATATAAAGAAAATTTATCAATTGAAATTAATATATTTAGTTTAAATTTAATCAAATACATCAAATATTTTTGACTATTTTTCTTTTATATTTTAAGACAGAGAGAATATTAATTTATGATCATTATTACATTGAGGTTTATAAGCAATGTAACACAAGTGAAATTGAACTAGAACATCGCAATTTAATTCACCATTTAAAAGTATTATTAGATATATGCATCATTTAACTTGTATATTGTTTAATATTCATTTTATTATTAAACACCAAACTCTTATATTTAAAACACTTAACAATGAAATTTATCATCTAATATTACTATGCAGGCTAATGTGTCAGACATGTGGAGTTGGAAGGGCGGAGCTGATGCAGTCTATGCTGTTAGAGATGTCTATTGTTCACTGTTTCCGCAGGGTATCGGTGCAATCCCGGTAGAAACTCAATTTGTGTTACCATGGCATAAAGCTGCTCCTTTAAAGGTCTCAGTTTTTACTTGGCGTTTCCTTCAGAATAGGCTTCCGACTCGTGATAACCTTCTTCTCCGGGGTATTATTCCACCAGGCTCTGATTTATGTGTTTTCGGGTGTTCAACGCCTGAATCTCTTTCTCATGTATTTTTTGTCTGTGAGTTCGCACAAAGGGTGTGGCATGGCTTACTTAATTGGTTAGGTGTTCAATGTGCTTTTCATTCAGACGCTATTATGCATGCCCGTTAGTTTATTGGGCTACAGGTGCATCATGTGAATGTTAAGGGTTTTTACCAGCTTGTGTGGTTAGCTTCTATTTGGTGGATATGGAAATCTCGCAATGATTATTTTTTTTCAACAGAAACCTTTTGATGTGGCTCAGGTGGTGGACCAAATTCGTCTCAATGTGTGGTGGTAGTTGAGGGCGAACCGTTCTGATTTCTTGGTCGATTTTAATTTTTGGCTATCTAATCCAATGTTGTGTTTAGGGTGGCATGGCACTTGAATGGGTTGGCATGGTTTTATGTTTTTTCTTAGGTACGTGGTGTCATGTGTCTAGCTTTCCAATTGATAATCTTTTTGTAATGTAACAACCTTTTATCATGCTAACTGGGCACGCCTTGTGCTTGTTTAGTATGTTTTTAATGCAATTTTATTTAACCGTTTCAAAAAAAAAACACTTAACAATAATTAGTATAAGTAAATTCAGCTCGATTCCCTACTTTGTATTTGGAAAGGAATTATAACTATTTAATATCAGAACTCGCTCCAAATTAAATTAGTCAGTTCAGTAGATCAGATATTAGTAGTGAAACTCAGGAAAAATTGGTGCAATTGTAATTGGCGAGGAAATTGAGCGACTATATTCTCTCGTTCTAATTTTTTACTTGGACGATTTCATTTTACCGTACTTAAAAGAAGGTAATTAATGTGTTGATAAATTAGCTGAATTGAGGCTAGGAATGTCAACGCTCTTAAGATATAAACTTCTTATCCTCCAAAATTAGCTACCTCTCACTGTGTTGGCTAACTAGTAACTCCTCCATAGCATTTTTTTTTTCTTTCTTTTTTACAGTTAACTTAAGTGTTTCACGTTGGGGGAATTTGATACTTTTTGACATTCTTTTATGCTTCGATGCTTTTGAGTTTTGACATTCTATATACATGAAAATTAAATGATACAAATTAATTCTAACCTCATTGATGATATCATGTTTCTAGTTAAAGTAAACGTGTGGGGAGAAATTGTTTCATAGTCTAAAAATAATATTGTCTTGTTATATTTCTACCTTCAACTTTTGACACATGGGACAATTTTTTAGATTCTGATATGACTGATTACTTTTGATTCGAGAACGAGAGTTAGTGTCTAGTGACTTTTTTTTATCAGGTTTAGATCTCTCTGGTGGTCAGGAGCTGATGAGTGTCTTCTAAGAATGAGATCAGAACTAGACATCGTTTAAGGTAGTGTGTGTTTTAGATTTTCATTGGTGCTCCGCTTATATACGATGCATTTGTTTTATAAACTCCACCTTTACCGGTCTATGTTTGTCTTGAACAAAGACTTAATTTTATTAATAATATATTTTCCGTTAAAAAAAATATTGTCTTCTTATAAAAAAAAAAATTAACTCAAAAAGGAAAATCATGTTAAAATTTTGCATCAACTTTTGTGAATCAATTATCAATGATATATATATATATATTTAAACTGATGTTTAACCTAGAAGAAACAAGACACAAGGAGTGCTTGATTTTGCATGTTCATTGTAGGTGTTTAAGGGTCTCTTTAATTAGGAGATATGGAGGAAAGGACTTCTAAAAAAAGAGAATCAAAAGACTGAAATATTTTGGGAGGTGACTTGGAATTAATTAATTAATTTCCTTTTTTTTTTGACTAAATTAATTAAAGTTTTCTATTGCATGTTATATTGCCATTATAATAAGTACTCAATATATGTAACATGATTAATTATGATTTAGCATACAGTCGACATGAGACATCTCATGATCATTTTCTGTAGGATTTGGTACAGGCCGGTTTACATGCAAATTATGAAGCTTTATTTAGCATAAGACTTAAATTAAATACTAGTACTGTATTAATCATCTGAGAGTGAAAACGGACAGTAAATTAGAGTTTCTAAATTAGGGTATCAATAAGTTGTTTGGGTCAGATGAGACCTCCTAATAGTTTAGTTAGGCTCAAGATATGAAAGATAAATTAAAATATTCAAATATTAGGAAGCTTCCCCAATACTCCGGGAAAAGATGATAATATAGGATTAGGAACAAGACTTCTTTTCTAGTTCAAAACCTAAAACCTACATATAAATTTAAAACTAGTATTTTCAATAAAATATTACATTTCTTGATTTCTTCCATATTTTTATTATTATAAAATTCAATTTTTATTAAAAATGGTGAGAGTCTACCACTACTAGAAATATGTTTTTCCTGCGAGTTTTTCTGCCTATTTGGACTACGGATTTTGATTTCCAACTAATACTTTCGTGGATAATTACTTCCTACGGAATTTAAAATTCTCAGGAAAGTTTCCGCCGGAATTAACTGCCGAAATTATGAAATATTTCCAGCATATCTTCTTGTGAACAATCCTCAGGTAATTTCTCTAGAAAGGCAGCAGAAAATTCCCTCGGGAAATTCTAATAGTATTGTTGAATATATTTTTGAGTGAATCCATATTAAATAAATTCTCTTTTCTAAATAATGTTAAATGTTGTATTTAAATTCTTTGATACTCTAATTAGGTTGTCTTGCTACAATTTCTTTTTTCATTCTTACATATAATGCATTTTTTGTCATTCTTCCTTTGTTGGAGATCTAATTAAAATCGAATTAGGATCGAGAATGAAGATGAACTTTAGTTTTAACAATCGATGGATAAATTCTCAATTTAAAAGTCAATAAGATGATGGGGAAGAAGAACAATGATGTAACAGTGAAGTTCAAATCATTTAGACTATATAATCAAGTTTGATCACTATTTAAAACAATATAATTCAATTATAATTGCTCATAGTCAAACTCTAAATAACTTGAAATCCTTTAAATTGAAATCTTCAAATTCCTGATTCATACAATTCTAGTTATTACTCAAATCCAAATAAACGAAGATACATATGAGTTCAGATTTCATAAAAGAACCATTCATTCTATATTTTATAGAATCGATCTATTCTTCTTAGGAGATTACAATCAATGATATCAACACACCACTCACAAAATATACAGTTACCAACTTTTGTCTTGGTCAGAAACAACCCTTAATTAAGATCGACCGACTTTTAAATATATTTCATCTGGTCTCAAACCCAATTATTTTGATTTTTTGAAAGCTCGATATCCGGTACAAAGATCGACTAATCTGTCAATTATTTTGAACTTGAACAAGATATCAACACTAAAATTAAAATAGATGGGTATACATATATTCATTACACAACTCCTATCACATAAGGATATAGATCAGTCAACCATAAATAAAGAAAAAGAAATTTAGGATATAAATCTCAAAAGTTAGGAGAAAATAGGATAAATAACTTAATTAGTTTCAAAATCCACTATTCCTATTATCGAACATAGAAGAAGTTGAAGCAATAGTTGCTTTCCTTGATGTTTGTGAATTATCATCATCATAATTATATGTTTCAATTTCATCACTATTAATATTAATATTGTTATTACCCTTATTTTGGTTACCTCTTTCCACATCTAATTCTCTATACTTATACAAATACCTTTTGAGTGGCTCAGAATAATCATCAAACCCTAGATTAGCCATGGCCCAACAAACATCATCACCATTAACTGTCTTTCTCTTCTCCTTGTGACACTTGTCAGATGCTTCACCAGTTACAAAACTAACAAACTCAGAAACACACTCTTGCATGGTTTCTTTAGCTTCTTTTGAGATTTTTGCATTTGGTGGTAAAATTTGTTTCATGATTCTTCCAACATTTGCTATTGGAAGCAAACGATCTTGCTCTCTGATTACTTCATGATCTTGAGAAGATGTGAAATTGGTGGTGTTGTACTTAAAGGCATGTTCTTTTCCTTTGTTGTTATCACCCATCTGTTTTAAGGGAAAAGGGTTAAGTTTAAACCTGTTAAACACAGACACGTTGCTCTTAGCATTAGTCAAGTACTCTATTTATATTAGGTTTTGGATGTAATCAGTATTTTATATTGTAATTAAACACTAGTGCATGAAGAATCACTATTAATATATGCTTTTGATGTTAGATTTTTTTGGTTTGGATGGATTTTAATGTAAACAATTTAATTAGTTTATAGTTTGTATATATAACAAAAGAAAATAATTAAAGTTAAATTGTTTACGTATAAAGTCTAATAATCGGTTTGTTAACTTTTAATTTTATTTTGGCTTATTTTTTTAATTTTGTTTCTTACCATCAGTTTAATCTGGTTCGGGAGTTAGCTCTAAACTTATTTTGGTTTATTGATTTAGGAAAGTTTTGTGTTTTAACTTCATAAGCATTTATTTTTGCTTGAGGAAGAACTTTTTTTTTTACAACACTAAGAGCGTTTTTATCATAAAATTTTGTTGTTTTAAATGAGCTATTTTTGTATAAGTTATCTTAGAGAGCTTATAAAAATAAATTGAAAATTCCAAACTGTTTTACAAATATTTATATGGCTTAAATAATGTTCACGTCCATGTAGGTTTGCGCTTTTTTGATATAAGTTCCTGTAATTTTTTTTTTTTAAGTAAGTCCCTACAATTATATTTTTTAAAATAAATTAGTCCTTAAAGTCAAAATCCGCATGAAAATCTGCAATTTATGTGCAAATTTTTCTTCGAATTTTTATGTGATTTTTAACTTTAAGTACTAATTTGAAAATGAAATGTAATTGTAGGACTTACTTAAAACAAGAAAACTTACATGGATTTATATCAAAAAAACACGAACTTACATGAACCTGAACATTATTTAAACCTATTTATATCTATAGAAAAAGTCAAATAAATCGATTCAAAAGATCATAACCCGCCAGATGATCATCAGTTTAAATTTTTATGTTTTTGAAGTTTGTGATTTTATTGTTCTAATGTATCATGAGTACGTTTTGTCACTCTTTGTGCCTATATTTATGAAGTTTGTGTTAAAAATGAAATAAAAATCATTCAATTTAATAAAATACAATTTAGATTGAGTCTGTTTATTTTTAAGCAAACATTATATATCTAAAATTAAAATGTTAAACAATACTGTAACATATTAGTTCACACACACACTAAAAATTCACAATACATAATATATGCTACTAATAATTATATATTATTCCATCAATAGTGTTATTCTTATTCACAAAAAATGTTACTTAATTATCATATTTTTTCTATCTACCTCTACTTTAAATAATCAATAATGGTACTATTGACAAAAATTATTGGAATCACTGTTTTTGGAACAATTCTTTAACCAGATTATACTTACCTCGCACACGAACTCTTAAGTATTAGGGTATTTTTCAAAGATTCAGAGAATTCATTTCAAGAAAATAAAATCACATAATCTTTTCTCTTTTCAAATAAACGAAATATATTCAAGAGAGTACAAAAATCCAATACAAATATTCTTAGATGGATTTGAAACAAACCACGAGGTTATTGAACCGGTTGAGAAATAATTTTCAATTTTGTTTTTGAAACAACAAAATAATTATATATATATAAATGAAATAGATTAAAGTACAAGAGATACTATACCCACATAACATAGGAGAGAAAGAACATAAAGAATTTTACTCAAAGAGCAAAAACAACAAACCAAAAAGGCCGGAAAGGAAACCCCCGGCACTCCCTACCAAAAAGCTACCTAAGAATAATTTTCAAATGAAATTCACTCCATCGTAATCAAACTAGTTGATAATAGCCAATCGAACCAGTGTTAAAAAAAATGTATAGTTAATAATCTTCTTCTTCTTCTCCTCCTCCTCCTCCAACCTAGTCGTCGCCTTAAATCACCTTTTAAGGTCAATCTTGATCCAACATCACAATTATAATTTTTTTTTGAACAACAAAAGAGAATCGTATATAATAAATTAAATAGAATCAGTACAGGGGTAGTTAACTCATTCTTAAAATATATATATATATATATATATATATATATATATATATATATATATATAGGTACAAAAAGTAGGTGATTTACACATATTTAGTATTTTTCTTTTTTTAATTTTATCGTTGTAATGCGACTTTGTTTTGATTTTCCCATCTTAGTGTGGTCCCAGTTTAGTGCAATGTATTTTGTTTTTCCGTCTTGATGCGGTATTTATTTGATTTAGGTTAATTTTTAGTTAAAGGTTCATTATTACCATGAATTAGTCCTCATAATGAGTGGGAAGCCCTCATCTATTTTAATTAATATATTAATTTTAAGTCTCCAATTCTCCTTTTGCCATGTGTATTTTTTCTCTCCACCTATACATCAAAGTGCCATGTATGCCAAAAAGCTTATGTGGCATGTTTCTTTGTAATTCTCCTTTTATTGGATCTCACCTTTGTTCACCACTTGCAACTCTCATACACTCATATTCTTAGCTTTTGAGTGCCGCCTCCCTCAGTAATATTTTTGTACAGTTACACTATACCATTCAATTCCATTCAAGTTGTATATTATTCTTCCAACTCACCATGTATTGTAACATATATTTGGCTCATAAATTTTGAACCGTTTATATTCTTATATGCTATATATCACTGATATGGCTTGGATTTTTCCATTCAACCTATGTGATAATAGGACATCTTGCAACTTCCATCTTTATATACCTACATAATTGAGGCTAAAAAACTTGAGAGGTAACATCATGATATGGTCTTCATACTTTTCATTTCTCAATGGTTTTTTATATTATTATTACAATCTCTTTTAGAAATTTCGGTATTTTTTCCCCAAATGATTTTAAGTTATTTCTGAAATTTTGGTATTTCAGATGATTACGGTATCAGAAAACTTGAACTAAAATCACATTTCATTAGAAGATTTTAGTTCAATTGTATATTTACCTATAGTGATTTTATGTAAGTAATTTTTTTAATGTAAATAAAATTATTCACAAAGCCGTCCTCTATATTAATTTCTCGAAAATCTACAGAAGCAAAGGACTGTCCTTCAAAATTCTACTCTCTCTTTCTATGCAGTTTTCCTTTTTTTAATTGAGTTATGTAGTTAATCTATAAGATGGTAACTCAAGTTCACTCACGAGTCATTAATAGAATTAGAAGAGATGGTTATTTTTCCATGTCACTCATTGGGGGTTAGTTGAGATCAATATTGAAATTTGACTTCGATGATATTTTTGGTTTTCTTGGAATGTGTTTCAAAATTCAAACACATTTTAGTTTCTAACACAATTTATATTATGACAAATATGTAAATTTTAGATTTTAATGATTTACTTTATAGCTTACCATAGAACGAAGGTTGCAATAGATATTTCAATAGCCCACCGATTAGAAGATGGTGGTGCCCAAAGGCATTCAAGTAATTAAGATGAATATAGATGAATTTGTATCGAGTGAACTTGAGTGGAAATTAATATTCAAATGAATTTTTTTTCACTCATAGAGCAAGCTAACTCGATCACCTTTCACCGAGACACACTTATTTATTTTTTTTTATATTAAAGAACACTCATATTTTCATGCCAAAATATGTCACTAAGATAATACTTATTCATTTAATATTTTCATCTCAAACTTTATAATATGTCAAAGCAATTTCACCCCGTGCAACGCGCGGGTCTTAATCTAGTTAGTCATTATTACCATGAATTAACATAAAAGATTACTACATCCTCGTGAGTTTATCTCAATTAGTAAGAACATTGCGGTTATGTGTAGAAATTATGGTTTGAACAAGTACGTTCACTTATTCACTTTTAAAGAGTAAAATTTCAGTCACTAAACTACTTAAAAAAATTACTGCAACTAATAACATGTCTTTTATCATTTACTACTATATTTTGATCACATCAACTAATTTAATTTGAATCTAACGGTCGAATTAAAAACTGCATAATCATATTTCCACTTCATTATCTGCATTGATGACATGATACTTTATGAACATAACCGGATAAGGTTTATAAGGGACAGAGTGGCAGGCAATTTTGCTTTGTTGCTATGAGTTAGGTTTAGGTTAGTATTGTTTGATTATGACCTTAATGTGTGTGTATGTATGTTGATATTAGATCTCAAGGGGCTCGTGGAACAATCAATTTCCCTATATTCCTACAAAATGGTCCCCTACACTTTCCATTTATATCTTGTAATATTTAATTAGTAATTCCTTAAACTAATGCTGCCCATAATTTCGAACTATGTTAAAGCTTGAATTTGAACTTGTGAACAATAATATGTGTGCACGTTGCTTTTTCGTTGTACACGTAAACAAGATCTATAAAAACCTAGAACAACACACCCTATTTTAACCTAAAACATGCTTACGTTTGATTACCGGTCACAAATTTTGGATCTCTAATCTAGAGTAGTTATTTTACAGATGGAAAATGCCACTATCAAGTATTCTTAGGTATTCAAATGGATTCTAATATAACATCATTTATTTATAATTCTTTAATAAATAATAATATAAATATATATTAATTTTGATTCATTACATGTTTAACAAATGATAACTTATCCATCAACATTCTAGATTCAACGAATTTTTGCATAAATGATTACAGTTCTCAAATATAATTACATGGATCAAACCATAGTTCTTACTATTAAATTCAGCATGAATCACTATAGAATCAATTAAATTTATTTTCTTAATTTTAGTGATTTGTTTTTTTTGAATCAACTAAATAAGGATTTTTATTAGCGTGTGATGAGCACAAGGAGTGCATCACCACCGACGTAAAAAGAATTATCCAAAATACATTACAAAGGCCAAGACATTACAACACCGAAATCAAGAAGCCATAAACAAAATACCGATTACCCACCCCTCCAACCTAGACAAATCAAAGGGTTGGTATACCAACAACTAAACTTCACACAAAAAGATTTATGCTTCACTTTAAGCCACCACCACACCTTAATGACAATATGATCCACCACTTGGTGAACATTATAGGATTGCTGACGAAAAATAACATCATTACGACATTTCCAAAGCCACCAAATAGAAGCAAGCCAGATAACCTGAAACATGTTTTGATTTAGAGGAAAAAAACTGAAGTCCATGAAACTGTTGAGCATGTGCAGCCGCCTCCAAAGGCAACACACCCTGAACACCTAACCAAGACATCAGACCTCGCCACACATTTTGAGCAAAAGTACACCCAAAGAACAAGTGAGATGGCGATTCTTCCACTTGACACCCATAACTGCACATACAAGAACCGATAGAGACAACGCCCCTCCGAAACAAATTATCTTTCGTTGGGATGCGATTGAGTAAAAAACGCCACGCAAACACGGCCACCTTCAAAGGAACATCTTTATGCCATGGCCAGGTAAGAACAAATCCTTGACCATCAGCAACATCATCATGCCTTGTTAAGGACAAATACGCATCCTTAACTGTATAATCGTCAGAAGAGACATCTGTCCACCTCCACCTGTCAGAAACACCCTACTGCAAAACAATGTTATGTAAAAGAGCACTGCACTCCGCCACCAACTCTTCTTCCCATACAAACAAAGGTCTCCGCCAAACCTAATTTTAGTGATTTGTATTTATGTTTTTTAATTTGAATGAATTTAATTTTAACAAAAATTAAATAAATTACGATGAAGAAAAGGTTCATTCACATATGTGGATGAAATTCAAGGTCCTACGGAAAACTAAGGACCACATATTTCATTTGGGCTCCCACTCCCGCACATGATTTGTCGTATAGTGGATTTGAAATCCAATAATTGATGGGCTTCTTTGAACTTGACACGTTTAATAGTTGAAAATTACTCTTCCACCCCCCCTACACTTCTCTATTACCCCCCTAAAATCCAAAATTACCCTTCAATTTCATGTGAAAATTCGGTTCGGATTAAAAAATCCGAACTTTATCGGGGTTTTAATAGGTTCGGATTAAAAAATCCGAACTTTATGGGAGTTTTAGCAAGTTCGGATTAAAAAATCCGAATTTTGCGGGGGTTCGGATTATAAAATCCGAACTTTGTAGCTACATCGTAGCTAATTCGTAGCTAATTCATAGCTAAAAAAACAGGTTTGTTTCTTTACAAAAACAATGGCTTATTCAAGAGCATGAAACTGGTTTTTAATACAATTTAGTAAAAGGAAACACAGCACAATCACAAGGAGTGCTGATTGCTACTTTGCTTCTTCATTTTTTTTAATCGGCCAAATTTATATTAAGATTAAAAGGCAAAAGTTCTAAGTACAAGAAGTACTAAAGAACCTGCAACAATTACAACAAACAGCAAAACCTGTATTAAAGCCACCATAAAGCAAAATAATCACACAGAATTGAAGGAGACAACCATTGGTTTGAGTCTTTGAGACAAATTTGAGCAAGCAATATAATTATTACACATACATCCATCCATAAGTTCTAAGAATTTACAAATTAACAGTCCCAAATAATAGTAACAATTAAAATTAAAACACACACATAAAATTGAAAACAAAACAAACAATTCATAACATGATCGAGCACTAATTTACATAGAGGTTGGATTATTATGTGATGAAGCAGAGACAGGTTTTGCAAACAAACCACAGGTAGCAACCTTAGGAGAAAGTGGGTCTCTTGATGGTGGTGCAACGTTGACCGTCCGATAAGGTCTTGCTCCGGCTGATCTGCTTCTTTCCTGCAATCAAATTTTTTTTACCATAAACACAGTTCCTACAACCTCAGCTTCCTCTCTCCCTCTCCTCCGTTACGATCTCCTTCACAGTCTCAGATCTCTCCCCGTCTAAAGGTCACAACAAAATCATCATCAAACAGAACAACCATCGGCGGCAAAACGGCCATTGACGGAAAAACGACCATCGACCGCTTCTTTCTTCTTTCTCGGATCTAAATTAAAGGATTACAGTTTGAAGCGGCCGGGATCGAGTGAGTTTCTGGTTGTGGAGTAGCTTTGTTTGAAGGGTTAGGCAAGAAAACAACGAAGAAATTCAATTCCCCTTCGGATTCTAAAATCCGATATTTCCTAATAACCCCCACAAGGGTAAAATAGGTAGTTGAGGGGGGGAAAGAGAAGTGTGGGAGGTGCGGAGAGTAATTTTCTTAATAGTTTATATAATCCATATTCCAAAGGTTTGAAGAATCTTGGAACAACAAACAACAAGTGAGGATATGACACTGTCCAATTCTATTGAAAGATTTTATTTTTCACTTTACATCTTCTAAAAAACAAAGCACAGGACAAATGCAATTGGAAAAGAAGCAAGAAACTGTCCTATTATTTTGTTTTCTCATAGCAGGTATGATTAAATAAACAAGAAATCTCATAAAAGATAATACTAATATAGGAGTAACAAGAACGCGAGTAAAAAAATGGTCATGTAATGAAGAAGTACACTAGGCTCTTTTGAGGAAATACTTTTTTTTTGAAGAGATCAAAGAAATAAATTAAAATAGCATTATAGATCAGCACAAGACGTGCTCACCTAAGGCGAAAAGTGTAGCAATTACAAAAAAGGATCAGAATCAAAAACTGTTCCGACGAAATAGCGAATCAAAAGAAAATACGATATACAAAAAACAAAAATCAGCCCCCTCGCCATCCTAAACATAGCCAATGGTTAGAATACCAGAAACTGTAATCTACCAAAAAATCTTTGCACTTCACCTTTAACCACCACCATACACAAAGTCAAATATGATCCACCACATGTCCTGCATCCAAAGGTTTATTCTGGAAGAGATATTCATTGCGAGATTTCCAAAGCCACCAAATAGCCGCCAGCCACAGAATATGAAGAAAACCTTTAATCTTCAACGGATATACCTGAAGACCTATAAATTGAGAAGCACGAAGAATAGCATCGGAATGTAAAACTACCTGAAATCCGAGCCACTGAAGAAGCTCACTCCACACCTTATGAGAAAAATCACATACAAAAAACAGGTGTGATAACGATTCATCTGTCGAACAACCAAAGCTACACCTGTTAAGACCCGCTGTAATGATCCCCCTGGAAAGAAGATTATCCCGAGTCGGCAGTCGATCGTAAAGAAACCGCCAAACAAAAACCGAAATTTTTAACGGGACAAGTTTGTGCCAAGGTAAAGCAAGCACAGTAGCCGGTAGTGTTGGTACATCAACTAAGCTAGTCAAGGAGCAATATGCCTCCCTAACCAAAATTTTTGAGGAAATACTTTAAATGATATTTTAAGATGAACTATTCAAATCGATTTTTCATTTAAAGTTTTTATAAAAATATTTTGTGTTAAAAAATTTAACGCAAAAACAATACACTGAAAAAGTCATTTAATTTTTTTAAAAAAAAACTCACCCTATAATTCTTTAAGAAAAAAAATTGTATTTTTCTTAAATTTATTTAAAACATCTTTACCATTGTTTTTTGTTTAAAACAAACACATTATTTTTATCTCTGTTCCTATCACGTTATTAATTTTTTTTATATCTATCATATCATTTTTTTTTACTCTTTATTTCAAAGTATTTGATACATATACAAAATATTTTTCTTAGCTCAAATATGTAAAAATTGGACCGATCGAGCCTACCTGAAATATTCCATGATGAGGCCTGAGAGATATATATGTTGAGTAGAAAAGAGATCCAGGAATCAATTCTTGAAAAAATAATTTATCTTTTCGATATAAAAAAAACATAATCATGAAAGGCTCAAGCCTAAAACTACTTGATAATTACACTCCACTTTAATCTCAAAAAATAATTATAATGTTTAAAAATTTTAATTTTAAATTAGGAACAAAATATGCCCTTATGTTACATAAAAAAAAAAAACCAATCGCCCCAACAACAATGCTTCCCATCTCAATCTTCCTCGCCGATTGCAGTGATTAATCGCTCGTTAGGAGATTTGAAGTTTCTCCATGCCTAAGATGATGATCAAACCCTCAACCTTTGGTTAAGAGAGAATAAGCTTCAACCGCTCAACCACACCCTCTGAATTATCAAGATTTAATTTAACATAAACATAAATAACATCATAAAAAAAAAGAATAACATTGTAATAGAAGATAATGTGTGTATGATAAAACGAACCCATTTGAGATATCTATGCCAAATTATTTTATCATAATAAAAAGAAATAATATTTATTTATTTTGATAAATATTTATTTATTGAAATATTGTGTCAAAAAAATTTGAAATATATGTGCCAAATTAAATAATCATTTTTTTGGTACATTATAATTTATATAATCACTTTTTTTTAACAAAAATAAAGACAAAATTAGTTTTTTATTTTATTTATTTGTAACACTTTAGTCATTTATCATTATTTTTTATCAAATTACTCATTTATCTTATTTTTTTTAGTAAAGATTTATCTTATTTATTTGTAAAACTTTAGTCTTTTATCTTTATTTTTTATCAAATTAGTCATTTATCTTATCGTTCGTATGTTACAAAAAAAAATCATTTACAAAAATTTAGAATATCCCTTATCTTTCGAATTTCTGGTATACAAGTAGATAGGAAACTATAAATATCACCAGCTATAATTTGAATTTTCAAATGACCACTCTTTCATCTTCTTCATCATCAACAACTCAGTTCCCAAACCCTAATTCATCTCTCTCAGTTTCCAAACTCGCTACAACAATGCTTCCACAATCTCAATCTTCTTCGCTCCTCACACTCTCCTTCAACCAAGACAACACCTGCTTCTCCGCTTCATCACCCACAGGCTTCCGTGTCTTCAGCTGCAACCCCCTCCGCCAGCTTTTTCGTCGAATATTCCCTGTCGCCGGTTTCAACCATGTTGTTATGCTTTACAAGTCAAATATACTCGCATTAGTCGGGAATGGTTCTCATCCTCAGTTATCTCCCAACAAAGTCTTACTCTGGGATGATCACCCCGGTAAGTCGTTTGGTGAGTTGTGTTTTAGAACTGTCGTTCGGGGTGTTTGTCTTCGTCGTGATATGATTGTAGTGGCATTGGAGTTTAAGGTTTACGTGTATACTTTTAAGGATTTTAAGGTTATTCGTCAGGTTGAGACTTTTGCGAATCCTAAGGGGCTTTGTGTGGTTTCGCAAGGTGATGATTCGATAGTGTTGGTTTGTCCTGGATCGCAGATAGGTCAGGTGCGTGTTGAACACTTTGCGAAGAAGAAGATTAATTATGTTTGGGCTCATGAATCGAATTTGGCGTGTTTTGGACTCACGGTTGATGGGAAGTTTCTCGCCACTGCTAGTACTAGGGGAACGCTCATTCGCGTCTTTCATACGGGGAATGGTGCTCTTCTTCAAGAAGTATGTTCTATTTCCTTATAAAATTACGGTTGAGTGAATTGTTTTAGTGTTTGTGTTTGGTTATGATTAATTTATATTACTTGAGAGCTAAGTAATCTCAATAACTAAAAAGCTAAGCAGGTTTTGGTTTGAAATTTGTGTATATTAGTTTGGCATTAAGATGCCAACAACTTAGTAGTTAGTATATTGAAAATAATGGCTGAGGTTAATAAAATTGAATTAGGAGCTAGTATTTGAACTTATATATGCGCACTTGTGAGACCATTTGAGAGAGCTTATAGAAACAGTTCATATTCATAACATGACATAAGATGTTTTCAGCTTATTTTCATAAGCTCTCCAAGATATCTTATGAAAACATCTTTATTTTATTTTTTGTTATAGAAATAGCATATACATAAGCACTTATATGATGATACACACACATATGGGAATCAAAATATGTGTCTGACATTAAATTCTTCAATTCGGATTTCTCAAGATTCATCAATATCTTCAATTATTGGTTTAATGGATATTAGTGTAGGTTATGATTTTCAAGTTTTTTCTGTTTGGTAATAGTATACTCTTAACTTAAGTATCCACATCCGACATCCATAATTCAGTCGTTTGGAAACACTTTAAATAGTATAGTATATGGAATAGAATGTCCGCGTGCGTTTAGTAGCTATAGGTGTATGCAAATTCTTGTCTAATATAGATAATTCAAGCCTTTATATTTTTCCCAACTGATATAAATTTCTTGGAATCAAACTTAGGTAAGAAGGGGCAAAAATGTAGCAGAGATCTACAGTTTGGCATTCTGTTCTACTGCTCAGTGGTTAGCAGTCTCAAGTGACAAGGGTACAGTTCATGTTTTCAGCCTTAAGGTTAATAATAGCAATACCGAGCATGAGAAGTCACTGAGTTCAACAAATTCTGCGGATGCTTCTTCCATTACATCATTCAGCTCATCTCTCTCACTAATTAAAATTAAAGGTAATATCTATCTCTGTTTGTTCTAAACTTGAGTATGAGTTTTCATTTGTTGTTATTATTGTATTAACACGCCAAATTAGAACCGGTAGATTTTCACTGAAGTTGTTAAATCGTCATGAAAGACACAAATGTTAAATTAATGGCACTGAGATAGGTCTGTTTATTACATTGCAGGAGTGTTGCCAAAGTATTTCAATTCAGAATGGTCATTTGCTCAGTTTCGCTTGAATGAAGACTGTCGTTACACTGTTGCATTTGGCGATCAAAACAATACACTCACAATTCTTGGCATGGATGGAAGGTAATATTTAAGAAAAAGACTAAATGAAATTATCTGCTGAGTATCGTTTACAGCTATTTTTATATACTGTATGTTGTGATTAATGAATGATCCTTCTGTCGTGTATGCATGCTTTCCTTGTATATAAGCTTTTATGTTCAAAATGATTGCTACTACCAAGTGGTCGTTCATGTTAATGATCTAGATTTGATTGTTTTGTGCAGCTTCTATCGATGTCAGTTTGATCCATTTCATGGTGGAAAGATGACTCAACTTGAATATGATAACTTTCTAAAACCAGAAATAGCCTCATGAGACGATACATTAGATGAATCTGCAATGATATAAGTGCTGGCGTTTCAATCTTTAGTTATGGACTCTTTAGTAAGAATGTAAACAGAAACATTATTTTGTAGATATGGGGCATTGTTATTGAACCCATCACCTTGATAGAATGATGGAAAGAGTAGCTTACTGAATGGAGTCATAATGATTCATTAGCCCTCCAACAATGGATAAAATTAAGGCTTTGACGGAAGTTTTAGGCATGCCACCGTTCACATTAAGGCTTGATTCGTCTTTAGGGCGAATGCGTAGAAATTTTGGTGTAGATCTTCAAAAGGTTGAACTTTGAGCTGATACTGGAGGGTTTTATTTTATTTTTTTGACAAGCAGATACAAAAGGATGTAAATATTCAAGATTTTTTATGCTCAAAGACTTCATTTTTTTCGCAAATTTTCATGAGTTTTGCAATTTTGTCAAACCACATGCTTAACACAGGTAAACACAGCTTGAGGGAAAATATCCTATTGTGAAAATATCCTATTAAGCTTTGAAAGTTGTGATTGACTGGAGTGAATCAGTGATTGTTTATTGGATTTTATCTCTGTATTTTGTTGCTATATACATAAAAATCATGAATTTATTTTTCCAATGCCATAAACAAATGGCAGTAAATCATGTGTATATCTCCTAAACTAATAGTACAGGTTTTAACTTTTCGATGCAAAGGTTGGAGCTGCATATTAGCTTGAGAGGAAAAATAATAATCGAATCGACTAACATTAACATCATAACAATTAACCAGTTGCTCATTTTTTAAAATGTTTATTACATTCTGAGTTAAATCATCTGCATGGAACAAATATATAGTGTAATGTTACATTGAAAACATAATAGTATAGCATGTTGTAGATTGACTGATATATAAGCATTTGATAGTAGTTAATAAAAATTGTTCTATTGTGTTTGGTTGCAATAACAGAGAAATTCAAATACACAATAACTTCAAATGATTAATGATTAGACACAAAATATATAGATGAACATAAAATGTATATGCAGTAGTATAACAAATTTGAGGGGACCGCATGTGACAATAACAAATTCAAATATGAGTCTAAATTTTCACCTTGATTTCATGCAAACAATATAGTATATATAAAATTTTGGCATGATATAGATAAACGACAAATTCAATTCAAATCTCCACACACAGTCAAATTTCAGGTTTAGTGGCCAAGACATCTTCATAAATATGCTAGCTTCACTCACTGTCTTACACAGCTTTGTGGTAGAAAAAATACTAATATCATGGCACTCAAGATTTATGGTCTAGCCATGTCCACAAACACCACTCGTGCTATGATCTGTTTACATGAAAAAGAAGTTGATTTTGAGCTTGTTCCTGTCAATGTGTTTGCTTCTGAGCATAAGCAGCCTCCTTTTCTCAACAAAAATGTAAATAAGCACTTACCTAGTAGCTAGCTTATATATTTTCACTACTTTTCATTCCTTAACTAATCACCAATTACTACTTTTTCTTAATTTGTCCATGCAGCCCTTTGGTTTGATTCCTGTACTTGAAGATGATGATCTCACCCTCTTTGGTATGCTTTCTTTTTGCTTTTACAGTTGGTACATTTTTCACTCTAATGTGCCCATAATTTCGCCGCGTAGTGCTAGTAATGACTAATGACGACAAAGTAGGAGACTAGTTCAACTTGTTTGTTCTCTATTTCTGTCGCCAATTCAACTTTTTCTAATCTAGAGAATTAACCATATGCATGCATAATTGAATTTAATTTATATACACCGACAATGTAAATATTTTTTACGCTACTGTCAATCAATCATAAGTACATAGCCCTCTGATCATTAGAAATAATTGACTACAATCGTAATTACTTCTAAAGTCATTCATATGAATGATTTTGATTTACTGATAATGTAATTTTTTTTACACCGATAGTGTATAGCAATTAAACTCTTTAATAATTTGTTATTGTTCTATAATATAACGTTAATGTGACTATATGCATGCACTACACCAAAAAGAGTCAAGAGCAATAACCTCATATGTAGCTGAAAAATTCAAAGAAATTGGACCTGATTTAATCAGGCACAAAGACACAAAAGAAGCTTCATTAGTCAAAATGTGGACAGAGGTAGAGTCTCACTACTATGACCCTGCAGTCTCACCAATAATCTATGAATACTTTGTGGCTCCATTTCAAGGCCAAGAACCAAACAAGAAAGTGATTGAAACAAACATGGAGAAGCTGAAGATTGTGCTTGATGTGTATGAGGAAAAACTAAGCACAACAAAGTATCTTGCTGGAGATTTTTATAGTCTTGCTGATCTTAGTCATATATCTGAAACTCACTATTTTATGCAAACCCCTTGTGCTTCAATGATCAATGAAAGGGTTCATGTTAAGGCTTGGTGGGAAGATATATCTTCTAGGCCTGCTTTTCAAAAAGTTGTGGGAGGTATGACTTTTGGTCATAATGATCAGAAATGATAAAAAAAATCGCATAATTTCATCTTTTTAAAGTTGAATAAGTATGCGGTATGCGTATTAGAGCTTGAATTTCAATTTTTGCACATTACGTATAATGTTTCTACCAACTAAGTTAAATTAAAGATGATTATTTTGTTACGCTCAATTGCGATGGATGTTTTAGAAATTTAGTTTCATTTCAATTTACTATTATAAGGAAAACATAATGGCCATTTACATTTTCGTAGTGGAACTTGAATTATTTTGGATGTTCGTTGGTTCGTGATGTAGACTTTCAACTAAGCAATGGCCTCAACATCAAGTTTAAGCTTTCATTCTTGATTAACAATTGTGAGAATAAACTAGCGGGAGATTCCTGCAATCCAATTACATGATATAAGTTAGTACTTGTAGCGATCTCATCTTTAATAGAACATCCGCATATTCCATTCATAAAAGATGTGATAGAAATATAAAATCCAATCTTAATCCATAAAATTTCTAATAATCTGGAACTCGTTATCATAGCGATAAAACTGAGACGTGTCCACTGCGACCAGTTGAACTACATGCAAGAAATCCAAAATTCTAAACCCAGACGAACAACCAACACAGTCTGATGTTCATCAAAAACACTGAAATATTTGCATTAAAAATATTCAACAACCCAACAAAACAATATGATATCTAAGAAGGGGAGTTGTATGGTGAAGTCACCATTTTGCCTTCTTTAAAGAAGTCATTTTGACTGGCCAATTAAATTTTGGTTGACTCCACATCAGCAAATATAGTGTAGAAAATCAATGGTGCACCCTTTTTAGTTGAAATTTTTACTTTTGCAAATCAGTCCCCTATTAAATTTATAATAAAATTAATAATTTACAAAAAAACAACTTTAAATTACTTTTATTTAACAATTTTAACTTTGAACACCCTCCTCAAATCCCAATCAACCTGTTCATTTTAATCTCTTCTTGGTTCTTCATCCTTTGATTTCTTCACCGCAACACCAACCCAGAAAACAAACCTTCCATTTTTTTTCGACCTTCTTTTTTATAAGGGGAACATTAACCGAAACAACCATATGATCAGAAAAACCTTCACTATTCACGCTTCATGATTCATACAAAAAACAACATACTTCATTTTTTTTCCTTCAATCGAACCCTTTTTTCTTTTGTAAAATGAGGCATTTGATTTGTTGATAAATTGGTATTTCATTCTTATTTTGCAACTTTGAATCCAGATATGTTATTGTTTGAGTCCACTAATTGATGATGAACTCAGATCTATAATTTTGTTAAAATAAAGTAAAATTTGATTTTCAATTTATGTGATTTGGAGGCGCGTGAAGGATTACCACCGATGTTAGGATGGTGAGCGTTGCCGCTGGGACAGACGGAGAGCAGTCATGATGATGATCAGAATTCGGGTCAGACCCGCTGGAGGTTGAAGATGACTTTTTTTTCACGCCGTTAATATGCATTATATATTAAACAACAAAGCAAATATCTCAAATAGTATACTTGGCGCAGTGGTTACAAGGTCAGTTATAAAGTGACAGGTTGTGTGTTGGGTCCTTGGCAATGCACTTTTTGTGAAAATTTATTGAATTATTGGGATATATTTTTTATTGCTAGAAAAATTATCGAGATATATATGAAACAAAGAGAATAAAATCTGAAATTTTTTCTGAAATTATAGTTGTGACTTGTGAGTTCAATTCTTGCTTAAGCAACTTTTTTATAAAAAATTTCGTCACAAAAAAAAAAGAAGACTTTTTTGTAAAGTTTTTTTTGATACAAAATTTTATTAATCTACTAATAATAATAATATAATAAAAGTAATTACTATTAAGTTACTTAATTTATTTATTTTTATTATGAAGGAAACTTAATTTATATTATTGTCAAAAAATAGAAGTTAATTATTTATCATCATCAACTTTAATAATATTATACTCCGTATTGCTGAAATCGGGTGAAGAAGATGACCCAATTTATGCCAATAAATTATTAATTATTATGATCTTTGGCACAAGTTTTGGAAACATAAATATAGCATTAATTATACGATTTTGAAAACAGAAATATGAAAGCAATGAAAACAGAAATTTTTTTTTTTGATACATAAAAAAAAAAAAAAAAAAATTTATAAACAAATATTAATTATAGCATTTATAAACAAATATTCCTTAAAAAAAATAAACAAATATGTTCACTTTATCATGTAATCGTACATTAAGATTTTTATATACACTTTCCTAATTTATTTATTTTTGGTTATACAACTTCCTAATATAGTTCCGTCAAAAAAAAATTCCTAATATAGTTATTTTGTCAAAAAAAATTCTAATAATTTTAAGAGTGATTTGTTTCTTAGCAAAAAAAACAAATAAGAGTGATTTGTTTGCCATGTTGTTTTTCTAAAACATTTTTTTATTTTGGTAGAATCTAAAACAAATGAATGTATTCTTAAATGTTTGGGACTAACATAAAACTTTTAAAATATTTGGGACTAAATTGAAATCTAAAATAAATATTTGGGATGTGTAGTTAAGTCTAGAAATAAACTATATGTAGCTTCATAGATCCTAAACCACAAATTTTAAACCCTAAACCCTAAATTTTAAACCCTAAACTTTAAACCCTAAATAATTGGGTTATGAAATTTGACTAAAATTATCTATTTTGACTAGTGATTTCAAATTTTATCATTCTGACCGATCAATATCACTTAATTGATCCAAAAATTGAAAGAAAGTCAAAATTTGGATGATCGCTTTTGAATGTGTGGATTGATCAAAATATTTGTCTCATCGGATACCTAGTTTATATGATAGGGTTATGAAGTTTGATTAAAACTACAGACTTCGACCGATGATTTCAAATTTTATCAATCCGAACGTTCAATATCACATAATTGATCTAACAAATGAATGCGCTATAAAATTTTGATGATCGGATTTCGAATGTGTGGATTGATAGTAATATATATCTCATCGGATACCTAACTTCTATGACACAGCTATGAACTTTGACTAAAACTACCGATATTAACAGGTAATTTCAAATTTTATCAATCTGACCGTTCAATATCACCTAATTGATCTAACAAATGAATGAGAGTTAAAATTTTGATGATTGGTTTTCAAATGTGTGGATCGATCGTAATATTTGTCTCGTCGAATAATTAGTTTATATGCAAGAGTCATGAACTTTGACTAAAACTATCTGCTTTGACTAATGATTTTAAATTTTATCAATCCGACAGTTATATTGTATTTTCAAATCATTAACTTCAAAAATGTAGGCCAAAGTCCAATTCAATTTTTTGCTTTTTCACCACCAGTTTAATCAGTTTGGGTGTCAGTTCTAACATCAAGTGTGGTTCGAGCCCCTCCCGATTGCAGTTTTGCAGTTGCGGAGATTGAACCGTGATTCTCCCTATCAAATTCAACGTCAATAAAAAATAAACCAACTATTTTATCCTAATTTATTATATATAAACATAATAAAAAAATTTGTGAGATAACATTTACTATTTTTTTGTGTAAAAAAAAACAATATTTACTATGTTTAATATAAGGAAAATGCTCTTTTCAAAAAAAAAAATATAAGGAAAATGCTGAATTGTACGACGTGTTTTTGTCGTCTCAATCCATGACTTCTTTTTTTCTTATTATAATCAAGTGCCAATAATATCACAAACATAATTTTAAACCATTTCATTTTACTTATTTAAAGATAATGCTGCTATTCTTAAACAATTAAAATTATGCAAATCGTATCAAAATTTAATTCATAATAATTAAATTGCATGAATGGTAAGCTATTAATTTTAATACATATAATATAATTACATAATTAAAATGATTTTTTTTTTGGTATAGTACATAATTAAAATGATAAATATTATGTTTCTAAGAAATAAAGAATTTAATTATTTAATACATAATTATTATTACATAGTTATATCAAACAAAATATATATATACATGAATCGGGTGTAAAGTTTGAGATAACGTTTGACAGCCAACTTGGTAAGTTATGCCAACTTGAGATAACTCTACCAGATGTTTTATGTTTTTTTCCTGTATTTTAAACAATTAAAGGCTGTTTAAAAAATAAATTGTTGCAGACAGGATTCGAACACACAACATGGAATGAGTGAAAATATAGGTTAACCACTTCATCCAACAAATATATCTTGCATAATTTCGCGTTTGTTAATATTTATAAAAGAAGCTTTTATAAAAATATATTAAATGAATCATCATCTTCAACCTTCAGCCGGGTCACTTCGACCCGGTTCAGACCCGCGGCTCCAGGCCATTTAAATGTCAAAAATAACCATTGATTACCCAGAAATATCGCAAAACACCATTTACTATACAGTTATGATTTTAATTTGATTCAGATGTTCTAAAACAAAAAACCTAAAATTAAAATTTTCAAAAACTTGAAAACATTTTGCATCCAAACATCAACAAATTCGTTCAATTCACGTTTGCGTTTCTAAACTTGCGATTTATGTAAGATTTAAAATATTTGATTGAGAGTTAATGGTTGACAAAAAGGTATGCAATTCTCATCCTTAAGATTAATCTACATGAGGTTATTGTCTGATTATTTTCGGAAAGGTCGGATCTTTTGAGAGGAGAAAGTTGCAGAATATAGAGAGTTGTAGAAAGAAAGGAAAATGATTGACGGAGGTGGAGGTGGTGGTGGGCTGGTGGCCGATGATGTTGTTGTTGTTCTGTGAGAAGAATAAGCAATGGAAGAAAGGATATATTGTTGAAGGGAAGTAAAAGTTAAAAAATAATATATTGAATGGGTTAAATATTATACTTTTAATATATTAGGGACTTATTTGCAAAATTAAAATATGTGATAGTACATAGTAAATAGAATCCACTATATAATCCTATGTGGCATTGACTAATTCAACTCTGCATTTTAATTGGTCAAAAATATGACTTCTTTAAAGAAGGCAAAATGGTGACTTCACCATAGAATTGCCCATCTAAGAATTTAGCACTAATTTAATTTTGCTGATGTATTGCTATACGTAATATGCTATGCTTTTAAGATTTCCTAGCTCAAGTGAATATATTATTTCAATGAAACTTGGATTATGTCTGATTTCATACCGTCACACATTTAGACCGTACGATCAAGATTAAACGGTCTAAATTTTCAAATTAGATTTCAAATCTAAAAAATACGGCCATTAGACGGTCAAGATATGACTAACTAGAGTGAGCTCACATACTTCTTGTGCACACAACAAAATCCTAATTGTCTAGTTGTCAACATTTTAATATCTAGTTTGTCTCCATTTAAGGAATTGAACTACCATCCTCCAATTGTTTAACATATATCTTCTTTGACGTCAGCTCTTACGAACTCTTTATTTTCAATAGCTATATAAACATATGCTATTATCATTTAATTCTACAAAATACCATATAGTTAATTATTTAAAATACCATATAGTATACATCTTTTGATTTGCTAAATCATAATCCTCATGTCAACAATAAAAGTGCATGGAAGCCCCTTCTCAACTGCAACCATGAGAGTTACTGCAACTCTGTGTGAAAAACAGCTTGAGTTTGAGTTACTTTACATTAATGTCAAGAATGGTGATCACAAAAAGGAACCTTTCATATCACTCAATGTAAGCAATATCACAAACTAATTAAATCTTTATGAAGTGAAAATTTCCTTCATTTTTTTCAGCCACATTGTTATCTAACTAATTAAATCTTTATAATGCAGCCATTTGGTCAAATTCCTGCATTTGAAGATGGAGATTTAAAGCTCTTTGGTAAGATTTATATGAATATCATCCATGTAACACCGACATTTTAGATTAATTACTACCAGTGTCTACATGTCCATGTCAGCGTTTAACTATTGATAATGGACTGAGTGCATTCGTTTTTGGTACAGTCAAGTTATAGTCAGC
This sequence comes from Trifolium dubium, assembly GCA_951804385.1. Taxonomy (NCBI): domain Eukaryota; kingdom Viridiplantae; phylum Streptophyta; class Magnoliopsida; order Fabales; family Fabaceae; genus Trifolium; species Trifolium dubium. The sequence goes on along the minus strand of OX638064.1, from coordinate 50,345,245 downwards.
AACTGATAGTTGTTTGATCAAAATTAGCGGATTAAGATTTTAACGCATTTTTATTTTTAAAATATACTAAATATTATGACTTTGAAATATGAACCGTCCAACATTGATCTCTCTAACTGCGTCATAGGTACTGACTGCACTCAATCCAGATTCCTACTATTTTGGTTTTTGTGTGAATAAACAAATACATATATGAAGTTTATTATAAGTTAATGAACATTGGACTAATTAGAAATTGAAATGCAGAATCAAGGGCGATAACACAATACATTAATCATGAGTATGCTGATAAAGGAACTAAGTTAACAAGCAATGACTCCAAGAAGATGGCGATAATCGGAATGTGGTCAGAAGTGGAGAGCAACCGATTCGATCAAGTAGCATCAAAACTTGTTTGGGAACTAGGAATCAAAACTTTACTTGGAGTTCCATTGGATCCAAAAATTGTGGAAGAGAATGAAACCAAGTTGGATAGTATTCTTGATGTGTATGAGAAAAGATTGTCTGAATCCAAATACTTAGGTGGTGATTGTTTCACCATGGTGGATTTGCATCACTTACCCTCTCTTCATTACTTGATGAAGTCACAGACCAAGAAACTGTTTGAATCAAGACCACATGTTAATGCTTGGGTGGCTGATATTACTGCAAGACCAGCTTGGTCTAAAGTTATTGCAATGATCCCTAATTAAGTTATGTCTTGATATGGTGTTATGTTGGGTGTTGTTGTTTTTTTGGTATATCGGAATTGATCTCTAGATCGACTTCCTCTACCCATGTCCCTCAGCTCATACGACTTGTAAAGGGACTCTGTTGGGTGTTATTTGATAGTTCAAGAAACAATTTCTTGTTTGTTGTTTCCTAATTGTAAGTTTTTAAGTGTATTGTAAGGGGAATAATATTCTTGTTTGGTTTATAATGGCAAAACTCAATCAACTTCAATTTTCTTATTACAATTTTAAAAAAAGCCAAAACAATATTATTTCTATTAATATACCACACCCAATAGCAGAATTTGTTTCAATTTTAAGGATCAATTTAATATTTAAGAATTTAAAGGACCAATCTATTATAAAATTAAATTTATAACAAGCAAAGTGTGCAAAAGGGTCAATATACCCTCAACAAATTAAAAATAATATCAATCAAGATAAACCATTTCTATTATTTGAATTCATGAAGCAACAACCTTGCCATTGCAATTAGGCTTGCCATTGAATGAAATGGGTTTCATCCCACTTCATTCCATCCCATTCCATCAATCCAAACAGACCCTATGGCAGAATCATAGTAGAATGGAGATGGCAGATATATCACACCCCAAGGACAAAGAATCATTGGTGAATCAAAAAAAGATTTTCCTTTGTGAATTGTCACATTGATGGTACTGGAAAAGTGTTGCTCGGACGACCTTAAGAACATCTGTCAAAATAGTATTTTCAACAATATTCATGTCTTATGTTGTAAGTGTGTCTTAATAGAATGATAAAATTATAATGTCTTTATAAACGAGTTAGTAATTAATTGATATATCGACATTCATTTTTATTTTTTTTTATTTTCTAATTTATATACGTTTAAGACATGATGCATGCCACATTTATTTAAATTTTTATGTTCATATATATGACTATCTTCTTTGCGGTGTAGAATTGCATGAGATTTGGAGCAATAAAAACAGCACTCCCAAGAGCGAGAGTTGGCTGACAACCAAAGAAAAGGAAACTATGGAAGCAGCTCGAAAGATGCCACTAAAAAGAAACATGACCAGTTGATAAGTAACTGCAATGAGCTGATCATACAGGGATGCCAACAGGACAAGAATCAAAGGGATGTTGCAGCAAATAAGAAGAAGTGATGCATATATCAAATATCAATTAAACTTTTCTAGTCACGCCCGCACGCACGCATGTGCGCATGTGCACGCAAATACGCAATCGCACACTGAAATAGGAGACTAAAATCATAATTAAGTTAACATTTGGGGACTAAATCATGGTTATTAACATTTATTTTGGTGTTTTTGAAAGATTAGAACATTAATCTTGCACATCAAGGAGAGGATGGGACACAAGCAGTGATGCTGACGGTTAATGCAGATGAGATCAAGCCGCATTCTTTGGATGTGGATAGTATGGGGCACAAGATACAATTCATGATGATCTATGGATACATTATTTCAAAGAGTGCTTCATTAAAGGATCTATTAATTTCATATTTGGAAATGCCCGGTCACTTTATGCGGTAAATAATTAACACTAACTACTTAACTGATTTTATCAAATTACATTTTAAAGTCTCTTGTTATGACCAACAAACACACCTCTAAGGTTCATATAGATTATCAATTTTTCTAAGGTTTATACTAGAATTGCAATTAATATCATATATTGGCACATATGACTAATTAAGTTGTAACATGCACTAGGACTGTATCATAAACTCTATAGCAGAACCATAGTGGAATGGGGATGGCAGATATATCACACCCCAAGGACAAGAATCATTGGTGAATCAAACAGGATTTTCCTTTGTGAATTGTCACATTGATGTTAATGGAAAAGTGTTGTCCAGACGACCTTAAAGACCAAGACCATCTGTCAAAATAGTTTTTTCAACAATATTTATGTCTAATGTTGTAGTTACGTCTAGATAGAATGATAAGTATCCTTAAAATGTGTCCTTAGGGCACATGTTAACATGACCCTAAAATTATTAATGTCTTTGTAAACGAGTTAGTAATTAATTTTGGACGAATTAGTAATTAATTGATATATCTACATTCATTTATTAATTTTTTTATGTTCTTATATATGACTATCTTTTTTAGGGTGTACAATTGCATGAGACTTGGAGCAATAAAATTATCACCCCGGCCAATCAAGAATGTAAAGGTGTTTACATCAACATTTCATACATTGATGGAATTTATTGACTCCATCACTTTTAGTTGAATTTTAAGAAATGTGTTAAATTGTGCAAATTTTATTGTCTTAAGTGTACATGAATTTATTTTTCATCACCAATGTTCGGTTAATTTGGTTCGGAAGTAAGAGTATAAACTTTTATGCGAACATATTGAAGTTGAAAGAAATATGAACTAAACCACTAACAATGTAAAACAATTTTGCACATTCGACCAATAGCAATCATGTTTTCTGCCATTTCACAAATCAATTTTATCGGATGTTTGTGCAAAAATAATTAAACTCCCTTTTAAATTAAGTGAAGCTAAGGGTGTTTGCTATGTTGAAGAAATTAATTTATTTTTTCTTTGACAAATGTTGAAGAAATTGATATCCATGGCAAAGTTGCAATTTTGTGTTATTTCTTATTGCACAATTATTCTTTAAATTTAAAAAAAAAATTGCAAAATTGCGCATCCAGGGAATCGAACCCTGGTCAGTACCGTGGGAGGGTACTATGATACCACTACACCAGATGCGCTTTCGATGTTCCATTATGGACGGTTAAGTATTATTATGCACAATTACGTAGTCGTTTTTGTTGAAGATGGGCTTGATCTCTAGAACAGAAAATTCCATAGGTGTAACCCAATATTTAATAATCTTACTCCATTTTTAAAAAAAAAAAAAAAAAATCAAAACTGTCCTCAAAATTGCATAGATGTTATATACTTTGAGAAATATGTAAGTGAAGTTAAACATTCCACATAAATTTTAAAAGGAATCAATAAATATTTTATAAATGTTTTTATTTGAAGAATATATATTATCAAATAATTAGCAATCAATAGGGATGACAAAAGGAACTAATTCATTTTATTTTACCCCAATTAACTTGTCTATAACAATAACAAATTAAATAGACCGGTTTAACAGGTTCAACTCATTTTATCACCTAACAATTACGACCTTCTCAAAACATTTTAAAGAAGTTATAAAAAAAATATATGACATATATTTTGCATTCGAGATAAAATTGTTTTACACTTGATAAGTGATAACCAATTTTGTCAACAAAAAAAAGTGATAACCAATTAACCCAACAAATAATTCAATAACCACTTTGTATTGAATAATTGTGACCGGATATCAATTGTGAATTGTGCTCTTTTAATTTTAGATTAATCCAAAAAATGAAAAGTAGGTTGGCAAAAGTATCTCATTCTCATGCTATAGCTTTACCAACAAAGCATATATTCACTCAATTTACTTTTTGCTTTTTCTCTCAGGTCCCATTTTTTCTTTTTTTTTCTTTTTGTTTTAAAGTATTACACGTGAGATATACAGAATGCAATTGCGAGATTTTGAATTTGAAATTCGGACAAAAATATTCAGTTTAAAAATATCGATATTTACTATTGAGTTGTCTTATAAATATCCTCAGTTTTTTTTTCTGTGCATGGAACATTAAACTCTTTCAAAAAAAGTTATATTATTTCTTATTTATTTTCTTCCGAGCATATAACTTTTTTCATGACATTTTCTTTTTGAATAATTTTCAAAACATTTTGCATCTTATCTAAAAGAATATATGTACTTTTGTTTATATTCCATTGATCAGAACGAGACATCTATTATGTGCTTTCATACAAGTTGATTTTACTGTAGGGAATCTAATTAGTTGGCATTCTCAAAATATTTCATGTTTATTTACTTTAAGAATCAAATCTTATTTAAAATACACAAAGCATCCTCTAATTTCCAAACATTTTCTATATAAAGCCGCACTTCCTTTCCTTAAAGTTCTAATATCTTAGCCTCACACATTATTAATTGTGTCACTCACAAATTAAGAGTTTATATAGGATGAAACCACACATCCATGTCTCCGGCGAAAGTTCTCCGGCAAACGAGTTCAAAAAACATGTCGGAGAGAAGCTCCATCGGGTTGATGAAGTAGACATGATGGCAATCGATTGTGACGCTCCTAAGCAAGGTAGAGCTCAGACGGTTCATCAAATTGAGAGACGGCGATGGAGCCACCGTGCTGAAGACCCCATAAGAACTTTGATGTTCTTAGGGTCTTGGAATCACACATGAGTCATGACTAATAATATATTGTTTCATTCATTGGACCTTGCTTTTGTGTGTTAAAATCAAATAAAACTTCTATTATATTAATTAATTGGGTGAAAATTGAATGAGATTATAATAGTCTCATGTATATATAGTAACTAGAATTACTAGTACTCTTTTGGTACATGTTATATATAGTGGTTATGTAAAAATATTAAAGTTTGATGTGTTCCTCATTTCAGCCTGATTTAATTTCGTATTGAAAACCACATATATGCCTTGCCAGCAACCTAAAACTAAGGCTTCAACAGAATGTATATATTATAGTGTTATATAATGTATATTCTAATGTAGATGTAGTAATGTTATATATTGTAATTAGATTGTTTCTTGTCTTCTCCTCTTTCTAAGCTTGTCATATAATATGCTGAATTAGGTCCTCTCTATATATATGCTAATGTTTTCCAATAAGGTGAGTTGATTTGAGCGAGTGAATTTCATATGAATTGAAAATTGGAACTTCTTATCAAAAATAAAGGAACCGAAATGAAAGCAAAATTGTATAGTAGTTTAAATCTAAGATTTTCCACTTATTCACATAGTTAAACCGTAGATTTTGTGAATTCTTTATTCCCTTCTTCGGTGCTTGACCAAACTTTAGTGATCAAGCTTTTTTTCTCCTAACATTCTTTATGTAACTCTTTGTAATTACATTTCCGACTTTGTTTACATTTTCACATGTGTTGGTTTAATTTTCAACTATGACTTTTTTTATGTAACATTCTTTATGTATTCTTGTTTTTTTTCATGAATTTCATGACCCTTTGAATTTGCCTTGTTGCACTTCTTTGATTTATTTATTGTTACCATTGTCAAGTATAAAAGACATCATTTTGAGGGAAGAAACTTTCAGTCAATGTCTTCAGAACGAATAAGAGACGTTGTTTTAAAGAAAGAAATAGGAAAAAAAAAAATTAAATAATTTGTGCATATGTTAAATATAAACCTTAAGATCCAAGAAGAAATTGATGGAGACCAAAGAGGCCCAATAGGCCCAAATGGAACATAGAGTGAAGTGAAATCCCCAAATCTCAAATGTTTCTAACGCCTCTTCTTCTTTTTTTGACAAATTCTAACGCCTCTTCTAAATACTAGAATTCATAATTGTTTGAGTGCTTGAATTTTAAAATCTGATCACTTTTAATTTGCATATACATTCGACTCATTCGTTTTTCCCCCCACTTCCTGCGGTTACACCTAAAACACTAAAAAACCCTTCAAATCTAAAATACTTCAACACTAATCTCTTGTTTAGTTATTGAATGTATTTAGTTCATAATATAGTTTTGATATATAAAATATTCTATGAATCTAATAAAAAACAAAAAAAAATTCATAATAAGGATCAAATGGAGTATTTTTTATCAAATTTTTCTCGAATTCATCACTTTGTTGAAGTTTCCAATGACTAAACAAGAGATTAGTGTTGAGACAAAATTCCTAAAAGATTCTTTTTAGCGAATGATAAAAGAAAAAATAGCACCAATTTGCAAACTTTTAAAAATAAACAGACTAATGTGTGATATTTTAAAATATATAGTTTAAAAAAAATTAATTCATAATTTTGTAAAATTTCTTCATTTTAAAAAGTCTTTAAATATATCATTCAAACAAAAAAAGAAGTTATAGGAGAAATTAAAGAGGAGCACATGCAGGCACACATTCTTTAATATAGATTTTTAAACAGACTCTTTGGTGATTAATCGTTAAAATTTATGTATGTTCCATTGAATTACGTAGCTTTCATATAAGTTTGGTAGAATACTTACTATTTTTTTTTTTTGTATTATCATGTTATACATCTTTCCTCAAAGTCCTGGGACTGTTGACTATTATTTCCAATGTACCAAAAAAAAAAAGTCATGGGGCTGTGTCTCGATCTCCTATGTGTGAAATCTAAAGGACTAGTTCCTATGGAGATTTCCCTTGTTCTAATTTCACACCGTATGACGAAAGGAGAGTCGGCGTGGCGTGAAGTGAAGATTGAGAGAAATAGAGATAAATTTTCTTACGATGTATTCTGTGTGAAGTTTTTACGGTCATTTATAACATTAATCTTTTACAAAAAATCTATTGAACTTATAAAATGATTTCTTCTATCTCAACCTAATTTTCTTTATATTCAAGATTTAAGAATCAAACCACTAATTATTTATTATTTAAGGATTCAGTCATTTAAACTAGATAATCGAAATTCATATATAAATGAGAGTTTAGTGATGATAAGTTAATGTTAAAGAGGCTAGTGTGTTACTATAGCTTTATTCATATATGAAATCTTCTTTTGGGTCTTGTCCCTGCCCCTTGGTGTTTAATTTTAACGTGAGTATTATCACCTTTCTTTGTAAATTAAAGAGTGAGACGACAAAAGGAAGTGTACAAAACTTTTCTACTTTATTTTCAAAAGTAATAAAATGACAGTGGCAGAATACTTATTACCCAGAAAGCACAAAAAATGTGGTATGTATCATAGATAAAATATGCGGCATTTAATTCCCAAGTTATCTAAAAGAACTATAGTGGATTCACACGTAATACATGTATATTGCAATTTGCAACATATTTTTGTCTCAAAGAACCAAAACATACACGTCAAGATTTGAAATGCTGCGACCGGAAGCAGCTAGCACTAGCTATGCATATATACTTGAATCATTAATTTTCAGTAGATTTATCTTTTACACACATTAATAAAGTGTAGTATATGCATATCACTTCTTTACCTTATACTAACTCCGTCGCAAAATATAAGACTTCATTGACCATTGCACGTTTGTCAATATATACATAATTTTGATTGTGAATATTTTTAATTGTGTATTAATAAAAATTATAGAAATTTAATATTTTGAAAATATGTATCGAAACAAATTAAATAAAATCTTATATGATAATATTTACATTTATATACTCTTAAAAAAATACGGTCAAAATAAAACATATGAATAGTGTATTTAGTCAAACTGAATCTTATAAAATGGGACAGATGTAGTAGCTAGTAGGCCCTCTAAGTAACGATCTTATCCAAAATGATCTTTACTTACACTTCTTTACTTTATCTAGCTTTTGAGGTAACCTATCTCATTCGAAATTAACCTAGCTTCCACCTCATTTCTTCTACTGACTTGAGCGTAAGAGTGTTTTCTGTAGGTACACCCCCCTCTTTGGTGTTATCTCTATGGATTTCAGAAATCTCCTCCATCGGTCAAACATCACAGTGAGATCCTGTTTTATCGTTCAAAATAAATAACATATCAAATATTTGAAAATTTGTGTAAAATTTTACATAAATAGTATATGTATTCTGTACAATCTTTCCATCAAACAGTAAATTTTATATTCATTAAAACGTTATTTTACTTTTTACTAAAAAAATAGCCTATATTTAATCTAACAATAAATAATTTTTTATGTTAATCAACACAATATTTTCCAAATGTTTTTTTATTTGAATTTAATATTATCTGAATGTTAAACCTATGAAAATTAATAATCAACCCGCATACTTCAAATTAGTACCAGTCAATATAAAATCAAATCAAATTCCTATCATCATTTTTATATGCTATCTACAGGGGTCTTTTATTAGCCAAATACATGAATATTGATGAACTTGTCTCCTATTCTGACTCTTTACACTCTCTCAATCTCATCAAAGGTCCACAGGTTAAGTATCATATTCATGCTGTGTTAATCCAGGATATAAAAGAGTTGCTCTCCCAAGTTAATATTTCTCTCTACCACACACTGAGAGAAGAGAACTAATGTGCAGATTTTTCGCCAAACTCGGAGCTTCATCAGATGCTGACTTCTTGACCCACGCCTCTCCTCCAGAAAGCCTTCATGATCTTCTTAGGAATAACGCTATGGAAATTTCCTTCCCTTATGTGATTAGTTTTCTTTTTTCTTTTTCTTTTAGCTTCATTACCAAAAAAAATATGTTAATTAGATATTACTATGTATTACTATTTTTTTATTATAAGAAATAAATATATTTTTTTTGTATTCCTTTTTTTCGGTAATAATGAAAAAGAAAAACTACACATGAATCAACCTAATGTAGGGGAAGTAATCCCCATTACATTAGCTAGAAAAAAACATCTTAATAGAAGGATAGGACAATTCTCATAGAAAATAATCTCTCTATCTAAACTACATCCAATATTTGCCAACGTGTCAGTACACATATTAGCTTCACGATAAGCATGGTCACTTAACTTCCCAGTTTAAAGCCACTAGCCTCCTAATATTCTTTATCAAAGACAATTTCATCTTATTGTTAGATTTTCTTGCTGTAATCACCTGAACCACCATTATTGAATTGATATGAAGTTCCACAAGTTTAAAACCCAAACCTCGGGCTAGAGACAAACCTTCGAACACACCCCACAGTTCCGCAACAAAAGCACAACAATCCTTCGTACATTTGGCAAAACCTCCAAGCCACTCCCCTTGACTACTCCAAATAATACCACCACAACCAGCTATGTTGTGATCCTTTCGAGCTCCATCCGTAGTAAGTCTCACAAAGCTACCACAAGGTGACTTCCAACCAATATTAATTAGCAACCTTTCTCTTCCATCTACCAGGTCACATGCCTAGCATGATGATAATCTTCTATTCTTTTATTTGTATTCATTAAAATATAGATGTATTTTGATTCATTAGTCGACTATTGATAGTTGATACATTAAAAAATGCATTTGTCTCTTATAATAATAAAGATTACAATATAATGTTACTCGCAAGATTGCCTTACCGACCATAGGTTGTGGTATTCTTCTTTACTTTGAATCATTATTCTTCTTTACCTATGCCTAGCTAAGTAGCTATGTGTGTTTCATGCTTGCTATTTTGGACGGCAATTGAATTAGTAGTACGGAAAGTGGGTGTGACGCATTGCACTTTAAATGGTTGGGTGTTCATTGATCAAGTTCAAGATTGAAGACCAAAGACAGAGTGGGAGTGAGTGAGTGGGGTGATTTCATTAAGACAATAATACACTATATATCCATCAATGAATGAATGTGATAAAGCAGATAAATGAGTGAAACTGTGAAAGTAGTGGCCCATTAATATTGGCCACTTGTTTAGTGATGGAATTTTCAAAACGTGCTATCTTATAGCTTATGACTCAATCAATGTTTTCATTAGCGTACGACCTAGTGGTACTTCTGGTACTTGTATTTGCCTCATATAAGATCATTGATAAGCAGATAATTGAAGCATGCTATAAGCCACTACTACATGTTAGAACTTGCGTAGGAGGTAAGGTAGACCCAGATTCTCTGGTGAAATTTCTCTACTTTACTTAAAATCATACTGTTCGATCAAACGATAGTTGATTCAGTGGAAATTGACGTTGGATTTAATAGAGTGAATCATGGTTCGATCCCCGACAAGAGTGTTTGGGAGGGGACTAGAACAACTTGATATCAGAACTCGTTTCGAACCGGATTAGTCGGCTCAGTGAACCGGATACTGGTGGTGAAAACAAAAACAAAAGACGAACTGTTCAAATTTAAAATTTGATTTCACATAGAAAAATAATTTTGGCAGCTGATTTGAGATCAAACAGTACAAATTTATTACAGCATTCCGCCGTAAAAGTGCATGAAATCCAATTTTGTAGAAGGATGTAGTATGAAATTACAAGAAAACTAAAGAAAGTGATGATCAGGTAATGAGGCAGGTTTGTTTGTTGGTGCTAAAACACTTTGGTTTCAATTAAGGTTGGTGAAGTCATGGTGCTTCTTGTTGCTATAAAGTGGATTGCCGAGTTGGGGTTTAATTGTGTAGTGTTTTTTTTGTATGTTTGGTATCACAGCGGATAAGTCAGAGAATTACGTTGATCCACCGTGATTTTGCAGAAACTACAGACTGTAACTTACGGAAAATTACGGTAAATTACAGTTATTCTAACACATTCATCATGATACCAAAGATACACTTTATCGATTTCAACATGGTGGTAGATGTTTTTAATTTGTCATTACATGACAATACTGAGTTAGGTTTTCTCTTATATCTTCTATTTGTAGCAACTCTCATGTTGAATTTTTAGAAGAAAAACTAATATGGTTGTTCATGGTCTTGCAAAGGAGACTACTAATGTATTGATCATTTGTTTTTTAATGAAATAAAATACAGTTTCTTACTGTCACAAAAAAGATAAACATAAAACATTTAAAATTATAGAGCTAAAAACAGGATACAAAAGTTGCTACATTAGCTTACATAGAAGATAGGCATGCTGCATGCACAAATTTTCTTCTTAAAATCAGGTAGAGTACTACAAATTGGTTGATCTAAAGCAAATTATTTTACAACAACCAACTTTATGGTTGAAGATAAACAAAGTAGTAATAAATTAATTCAAAGTCCATTTAGGATCTCTAGGACTAAAGAAAGAAGCCATAACTTTAGACTTAAGTAACTTAAGTGCTTTCTTAGACTTAATACACCTTGGTGTTTTGTACTGATTAATTGAAGCTCCTTTAGCAATAAACAAATCCATCAATGCTTCAAAAGTTCCTGGCTCCACCACACATATCTCTAATGGTCCAACAGATTTATCATTAGTCCTGCATCTTCTATATACATAATCCAATTCCTCTTCAACTGCAATGCAACATTCTTGAAGCACTTTTGGGTCAATTGAGTTCACTTTTGAACCATAATGAAGAATTTCCCAATACAATACATAGTGTCCTGGTACTGATGAAGTATCTGCATAACTTGTGTATTCCACTAGAAGTGCATCATATGGTTCTAACAATTTTTTGGACATTGTTACACTTCTGTGTAAATCCTCTTCATTTGTCTTTTCACTGTCTATGCTTATTACTACGTTTCTTCGGCAGATGAATCGAAATTGTGGGGCTTTGTTGTAAAATCCAACCACTTGTAGTACATCACCAATTCTGTATCTATACAGGCCTGTAAATTAATTGAGATCATATTAATGAAATGGTTTTAAATAGTGGTCGTAGTAACGGTTGTGTTGTGATCCTTGAAATTATTTGTTATATATAGCTGGATAATTGTTGAAATTAGTTTGATTTTTTAATGTTTAAGGTAGTTACAAGTTAGTTATACTAATCATAACTAACTTCTAACTGCCTTAAAATCAACTTGAAACAAATCATAACTAACTTGTAACTACCTTAAACAATAGCAAACTAGGTCTAATTCTAACAAATCTCCAACTGTATCTAACAATTACGAAAAATTATAGTCTAATGCAGTCAATGCAGACTCAGTTGTTGTCGCGTTGCCGTTTAGGCAACATAAGTAATCGTTATGTTGTGGCCTAGATGACGGTCGTTTTTTTTTATTTAAAACCATTATGAATTTGTACTAAAAACACAAAAACAAAAATGATTGAATCACGTTTAAGGGGTAGAATTCTAGCCATTAAGCTATCTGACAAAAAAATGACAGAATAAATTGGGAGCTTACTTACCAGCAAAGGTAGTGATGACCAGCTCATAAAAGCAACCAAGTTTGACATTCACTAAATCCACAAGCTTATCATTAGGGACTTGTTCATTTTCATCAAAATCCATCAACAATGTCCCATTATGTCCGAGAGGAATGAATTCATAGTAACCCATATTAGGCAACAGTGTAAAAGCAACATCATTAGGATCACACAAAGGTTTCAAATTCACACCAAAGTAACACTCAGAAGAAGCATACATAGTACAAACCAAAGGCAATTTCCCTTCACAATAATGTTCCAAAGCAGGAACATATTGAGCCATAGAACCTGTAACCACTGCTTCAATATACTTTGCTTTAGGCCAAAGCTTACACAGAATACCCTTCCAACACTTTTGACTACAAATTTTGGTAATTTCATCAGCAAGACATGGATCAGGAGATGAAAGAAGTGTTGACATTGATGAACAACATGAAGGGTCTGTTATAAAGGAACTTAATTGTCCATTTCTTATGTCATCACATAGGTTTCTCCAATTACGTTCGAGGAACGAAATTGCTCTGAGAAGCGCTGAAGCGAAGACCGCGCCTAGCCTTAGAACTTGACGGCGATGAATTAGACCAGCTAAGAGTTGGCAGTGCATGCTTTGGTTGATGTCATTGCAGAGAATGGTTTGGTCAGGACTTGTGAAATCATTCCAAGGATCATGTGTTCTGCATTTGAAGTGTTTGCTTTTGTAGTAACTTGTTAATACACTTCTTGCTGGTAAACCACATCGTGTGGATTTCTCTGCTTTCACAAAGTAGAGATACATGGCCTTACCTTCGTCGAGATCAGGAACATACCTGAAAGTTAAAGTCAAACGTTTTTAATGATCTAACGATTATAACTAATTAATAGTTTAAAAAAAAATTTACATGAGTAACTTCTTTGTGGTTAGTTTTAATAGAAAGTTTTGGTGATTAAATGAATATGCTTGATCTAAAATTCTAAGTACATGTAGCACTTGTGTCAAGTCCAACTTGCTAGCAACATAGTGAGCATGTATCATTATTATCCTATTGTATAGTGCAAAGCAAATATAAAAACGTAATCAAATTAATGCATGGTGATGGGGCCATGCATCCACTAATGATCAACTCTTATTCATATCAATGTCTTTTCATCTTATCCTTTTCTTTGCCCACTTACCTAAAATGGATGACAATTATAAGTGGAACTAATTATATCACAACTATTTTAAATTTAGCTTAAGATTTTTATCACAACTATTTTATATCACAGCTATTTTTTTTTTGTTTTAACAATCTAAATATAAGTAAAGTATGATCAAATATTATTTCAGTTATGAATCAAATTTGAATACTCTTGGTAGATTTGACATTAGTGAAACTTATAAACCACTTGAGTTCAACTATTTTTTAACTGTGTTAGAATCATAAATAACTAATGAAAATTTAAATAACGTTTCAATGCAAGGAAATGTTATGACTAAAGACTACTAGCTAAATATGGTGTTGTCTATATCTATATCTATATATAATACATGCATGATGCATATAATCATGGTAAATTTGTATAAAAAAAGATCATAAGAAGAAGAAAGTTGTGTAGTTGTAATTATATTAACTGATTCATGATTGGCATGATAAGATTGTACACAAAGGTACGTCTATCAAGATCTTCAGCAATTGATGGCATCAATTTAGGCTCTCCAGCTGATGTTCCTGAACTGCATGCCCATATCATATGATTAAGATTGTTAACAAAATTAATTGAACAAATTAAATACTAACAGCATCAGTTAAGAGTTACACATTGGACGAGATATATATATATAGTCTGAATATTAAAATTATAAGTAGAGCGATCTTAATATTCATATTATAAGTCAGTTTTATAAGGTTGAGTTAGACTCGAGCCATATTTTAAGATGGTATCTGAGTCTCTATAAAATAGAGACAATCTTCACTTTGCAAACTGATTTTGTAGAATTGAGTTAGGTCCGACATAAAATCTAACAGCAGTCAAAAAAAAATTACCTGCATAACATTTCTGTTATTGGTTGACCAGTGATGAGAGAAGAATCTTCACCATTTGCAATTCTCTGTATATATGGAAAAATTCCTTCATAACTAATTACTGGAACACAAAGCTTAAACTCTTGTAAATCGGTTATATATTTTTCTCTCTTCATATACTTATTTAAATACTCAGTTTCTTTATTCTGAGTTAAGATCTGTTTCAAAAGGCTTTCTTGAACCTCATCAGCATTCTTTGTTAGCTTATCTATCTCCTTAAGTGCTTCTTCACCTTTGTACTCCAATTTTTTTCCATCCATGTCTACTAGAAGAAGAGAAGTACCAAAGACTTATAAATTGTATGGCAGAACTTAGTGGTTAACAGAGTATATATAACACTTATTTGTTCACATTGTTTGAAAACTTGAAAAGCATTTGTTTCTATATATAGATAGGTATATAGGTATGTTTTGTATAACGTGTATAACGTGAAAGACTTGTCCAAATTTTTCACGGTATACAAGAAGTACCGAATAATACTACGATGAATATGAGTTTTACAAAATTCATGTTGAATTGAAAATTTATATCATATTATTATTATCGTTGAATTGAAAGTTTATATCATATCATTATTATTATAAATTTTGAAAGAAATTAAAAATCATTTGATAGGTTATTGAGATTCATCGAGATTAATAGTATATGGGTTATATTTTTTTTTTGTACAAAAAGAGGGTAGAGCCCAAGAAAAACAACAATTAAGTAATTATTCTAACATTCTGAGACATACAAGCGCCGGAGACGTCATCAAAAAGGAGACTCTGAAGCTCTCTAGGAGGAGTCTCTATATTATGTAAATCAAAGGAGTCTAGGGATAGACTGAAGTTGGCTAGTTAATCTAACGCTCTATTTCCTTCACGCCAAATATGGTTGATATGGAGTTGCCAATTCATACTCTTGAGGTCGCGGATGCGCCTAATCAAAGAAGGAACACTTCCGTTAGTCTTACAGTTCCCTGTTACCATGTCAACTAAAACTTCTGAGTCACTCTCCACATGAAGATGCGTTATCCCTCGTTTCCAAGCCATATCTATACCAATATACATACCCCACATTTCTGCATGGAGCACGTCACATGAGCCAATCTTTCGAGCATAACTATTCAAACAGTTTTCATTGCTATCACGTAGTAGACCACCACATCCTGAAAGAGAACTTGATCTTTTATTTGCGCCATCACAATTGAGTTTTATCCAACCCTCTTGAGGTCGTTTCCAACTAATGATGATAGTGTCACTATATAGAGGTCATCCAATAATGTGTGTTTGCTTGCAGTTATTAATCTCCCATACCATCTTGAGGATCACTTCAATCTTTATTATTGAAAGAAGTGTAACATAAAAATACTTGTAAATTTAAATATTTAATCTTGGTTCTTTTGACTTTTTAATTTTGTCTCAAAATTTTGGTTGTTGTAAGAAATCAAGATACAATTAATGATGTTTTATTATTTATACTCTTACAAAAAGTAAAAGTATTCATTAAATGAATTTTATCAAAAAAGTAATAAGGATGAAAATATAACTTATCAATTTTTATTATTTCTTAATCCACGTACAAAACTTTAAAAAGACTAAAATTTTAGAACGAATGGAGTACTATTTTTGACAAAAACATAATATTTGGTGGTCAGGTAGCCTAGTGGATAAGGTTTCACCCCTTAAATATAAATGGGTGGACTTTTTTTTTTGAACGGCAAAATATATTTATTAAAAGACCGAGACTTCGCACAAGACGAACAAAGTCTGGTGGTAAAAAGAAACTACAAAACAAAGGCGCCGTATGTAAGCGGAACTCCAATAAAAATACCAAAACCTACACTACCTAAACAAGGTTTATTTCTTACTTAGAAAGATACTCAACTTCCATACCACTAGAGAGCCATCAGTCCCACACAATAAGATGCCATCAGACACTAACTTTGATCTCGAAACAAAAGTGATCAGCCCATCAGAATCCAAAGAACAACTCTTTGAGTCTAAAGTTGAAGGAGCAATGATAGAATGAGAATCTAGACAGATAAGTCTCAGCTTGCAGATCTCCTTCACACAGTCAACACCGACACGGTAGAGGTTACCCAGATACAACAAACCTATAAATCTCAACAGATTTGGAAATCATCGTAGACTCAAAAGGAAGACATGTAAGATTATATTATGTGGATATCATATTCTAATCATAAAACTCTCTTATCTCTGACAAAAAAGAAAAGTCTCTTAACATATCTAATAATGGATAGATCCATTATTAAAGTTTTAATATATATATTTAATTGATATATTTAATTTTGGCTATTAAAATTGTTTTTGATAAGGGTTGAGATCATGTTTGACTTAAAACTGATTCACTTCTTGTTACTTTGACTTTCATGCAACCTTACATTATCTCGTGGACTCTTCACAACATATGGCTGACCTGCATGTATCTTCTTACACAAACGGATTTTAAAGTCACTCACATTTTTAGAGAAGAGAATTGTTGTGCTGATAAATTGGCGAACATCCATATCGGTTTATCTACAAATAGTTTCACCTGGTGGAATAGTTTTCCTAGCTCTATTTAAAATGATTTCAATCAAAACAGACTAAATTTTCCTTTATATATAGATTTTGTTGGTATTATTGTTGATGTTACTCCCTCCGTCCTAAAACTATTGTCATTTTAGAGTTATGCATGTGAGTTAAGAAACAACATAGATCGATAATAAGTTAAGTCTCTTTAACACTTACTTTATTAAGAAAGAGAAAATATTAATTAATATTTTAACTTTTATAAGGGGACAAAATGATAAACTAACATTAATTTTACATTGACTTCCGAAAAGGACAATAGTTTTGGGAGTGGTTATGGTGCATAAGCTTTTTCCTTATGCACCGTGCATAAATAATAAAAATTTCTAACACACCTCCTAAATTTCTAGCGCACCCCCAACCAGATTGCTTAGTGCACCCCCAAATTTCTAGCGCACCCCTCAAATTAGAGGGTGCACTGGAAACTTGGGGGTGCACTAAACAATTTAGTTGGGGGTGCGTTAGAAATTTGGGGGGTGCACTAAATAATATGAGGTACTTATGCACGGTGCATAAGCATAGTTTATGCACCATAACTTTTGCCAATAATTTTGGGACAAAACTAAAAAGGTAAAAGAACAATAATTTTAGGAAGGGGAGTATTGTTTATGTTTGAATCTTTATTTTATCTCTGCACTCTTTTTCTCTTCATCAAGGTTTTATCCTTTAGGAAGGGGAGTTTTTCTTGTAAAGTTTTTAATGAGACATAGAGATTCTTATATCTTGGATTTTGGTCTAGTCCCTCAAGGTTCTTTTGTATCCTTTTTATTTTATTTTACTTTAATAGAATATATTTCACTAGAGTATCTTTTAGGTGACTTTTTAGGAGTGCCAACATAGTTTAAATGTCTTAGATCTCACATTTGTACTCTTGGGGCCTTTATATAAAAATAAAAAGGATATATCTAATTTTAAAAATGTGTTTATTTATATTCTTAATTTATATTTATTTTTTTGAGGCAGTATTCTTAATTTATTTTAAAATTATAGTCATTGACATTTTCATTTTTTTCAGAAAATGGAGAAATCTCAATGCGGTCATCAATAATTTGTTACAATATGGAAGTTATTATGTCTATTCTTCACACTGTCTTACTAATTTCATGTTTATGGTTCTATTCTTTTCTGCACTTTTCTTAAAGAATGAGAATAAAATAAGAACATAACACTTTCATATGATATGTTCGTGTTCTCCTTTCAAATTGAACCACTAAAATCTTCTCTTTTTTTTCAACAATATAATTAGGCATGTATGTAACTTGATGCTAGCTAATCTATAAATCATATCATCAAGAAAATACTGTAATAAGTTGTAGTAGCATCAAATTAAAAGGTCATTCATAGCCTCCATTAATTAAAAGGTTATTCTTGATAGCTTACAATACAAGCTAAAAAAAAGAATTAAACTCTATTTTGACATTTAACATGACATTTTAGAAAATCTAATTTTAATTTATATGTGAGTTGACTATTATTTATTTTTTGAAAAATTCGGTATCCAATTCTGTGACTGATTAATCTGAAGCGTCCAATCTTACTTTTCACTTGTGAGACCTCATTTAAAACAAAAAAATATATATAGATTAATCCGACGAAATTGACACTAAAATAGATCACACTTGAGACATTTAGAGAAAAACAATCCCTCAAAAACTAACATCACTAAACCAAGTGAATTATATGGGTTGGCTATTATCACGATAAATCACCAAAATTATGCAAAAGATACAATTTGTAAAATAAAACTAAGTCTATAACATAGAACAAAACTTAAATTTTACAAAGTTTAACTCACTCAAAGCTTAATTATTATTTAGACTTTTGTTTTCACCACCAGTTTAATTTGGTTCAGAAGTCAGTTTTAGTATCAAGTGGTTAGGGCCGACCCCGATAATTTGGAAGCCCGACATCAAATATTAAAAATAAATCCTATAATAAAAAAGGCAAAAATCAAAAATAATAGTACTCTTTCAAATTCTACATAACATCAAGGGTCGAGAGTTCGATCATCGCTTCATTACAGAGAAACTTTAAATCTCTGGGTCAGCTGTTCCGCCCTTTGAGATGCCTCTAATCAAGCGAGAGGAATAGTCACTGTGATCGGCGGTGGAAACCCTGATCTCGACTAATAAAATAACTCATTCTTATAAGTAACATACTAAATATTCGTATTCTAATCAATAACAATAAAATATTTTTTCTACCTATTTAAGAAGTCTTCTTTCTAGCGATGAGAGAGAAAAAGATAAGATACACACATTGATGTTTGTGTTTAAGATCAGATAATTTTTTTTCACTTTATTTTATTTTACTTAAACATAGACATAGCCACTTCGGTCCCTGTAAATAGAATTGCTCAAATGATAAAAATTGAGGAATATATGAGTTGAATAGGAGGAAATTAAGGGATCAGTCTCCTAAGTGGGAACAGTTTATCTTTCTCATATACCATAAAACAAAAAAGACATAGCCACTTAAGAATCTTAATTAACTTAAGATTGTGTCAACAAAATTAAATTAAAAATCTTATAACTTTTTTTTAAAAAATCATTATTTTTTCTAGGAGACCTATTTACATATAAAAAAAATTAGAGGTCTCAAAAAAAATGGAGGTCCGGCGGCACCTTACACCCCTAAGGACCGGCCATACAAGTAGTTTCAGCCCTTTCTAAATACAATTGTAATAATCGAAATTTAGTCTTCCTTATTATATTCAGCATCGACAACCACCATGCAATCAACAAACTAATAAGCTTAATTATTTTTAGTGATAATGATATCAATCATCCATCGCAACTTACAAACGCTATATCCTTATCCACAAGTGCCACTTTCAAGACGTCAGCTAGGTAAAGTATCGTATATACCGCTATATATGCATGCATGTCATATCGGTGCCTTTACTCGTTAGTGTTTCTAATTATGCGTTACATACAATACACGATATATGTGCATGAGTGAATTGATGCTTTGATCATTGAGTCAAAAAGATGAAGTTGCTTTGATCATATCCACATGGAAATTATGGTCGTGAAAAATATTATTTTTACATCAAAATAAAATATAATTAAGATGTTAGTTTTGAGAAGAGGAAAAAACACAAAGTGATGAGGTAAGAAAATATATAAAAAGCTTGGTTGGAGTTCAAGCACCTCATCTTTGTACCCCTTTTTATAATACTTCTTTACTTATAAAAAAAATGGTGAAAAATATTCATACGTTCTAAGTCAACTGATAAAAAATGTCGCAATTATTAAATTAGATGTCCTTGATTGGAATTTGAACCTGATTCATCCACTTTGTGTTAAGAATAGCTTAATTTCAACCATTTAGATATGAGAAGTTAGTTAAAGGTAGTTAGATGTTACTAACTACCGAGGATTGGTGAAAAAGTAGTTATGAGCTATGGTTATAAATACCTAGCACTACTTCACTTTGTATAATGAGTTCACATTGTATGATTAGTTGATTTGTGAATAAAATTTCCTTCTTGCAATTTCTATAGTTTTTACTCTTTCTTCTCTTCCTTTTAGTTAGTTAAAGTTGTTACTTCCTTCACAAGAAACTTTCTTTTCTTCATTTGTTCTTGCGTTTGTTCTCAGAGATCAATCTAAGAACATTCTCTGTGTGTGTGCACACTTGATTCTTGTGGCCCGAATTCCGCTGCGCCAACAAGTGGTATCAGAGCCTGGTTCGTTTCAGAGATTGGTGAATCTTGTCAGTGATTCTTGACAAATCTTGATGAATATGACGGGTAATGGAGGTTTTGCTAGCAACATCTTGACACTTGACAAAGACAACTGGGATCGGTGGAGTGCATTGATGAAATCCATGTTTGGCGCTCAAAATATGTTAGAGATTGTTCAAAACGGTTATGACGATCTTGCAGCAAACGCGAATGAAGCACAAAGAGCAACGCATAGAGAAGCAAAGAAGAAGGATTGCAAAGCATTATTCTACATGCAACAGAATGTAGATGCTTATCACTTTGAGAAGATAACCAAATGCGTGAAGTCAAAGGAAGCTTGGGATATCTTGGTTAGATATCATGATGGTGATGCAAAAGTGATGCAAGTAAAGCTTCAATCCATCAGAAGAAAGTATGAGATGATGTTGATGCAAGAAGATCAAAGAATTGGTGATTACATGTCTAGTATCATGATTCTGGTAAATCAAATGAGGAGCTGTGGTGCAGAAGTCACAAATCAATCTGTGGTTGAGAAGATCTTGAGATCTTTGAACACCAAGTTTGATTTTGTGGTGGTTTCAATCCTGGAAGCAAAGGACATTACAACCTTGACTATTGAGTCTTTACAAGGTTCATTGGAATCACATGAGCTCATGATCTTGGAAAGGAATTCTGATAGGAATGTACACCAAGCTATGCAAGCTCACACCAAGAATGATGGAAGGAGATGGAAGAATGGCAAAGACAAGTGGCAGAAAGGAAAAGCCAAAGCTGATGACAGAGCAGAGCCTTCCAAAGGTGAGCAGTCTGAGAATAATCTCAGAAAGAAGAACTTTGATAAAAACAAGATTAAGTGCTATAATTGTGAGAAACAGGGGCACTTTGTCAGAGATTGTAGGGCTGGTAAAGGAAAGAAAAACTCCAAAGGTGATGAAGAAGCCAATATAGCACAGAAAAGTGATTCTGATCAAGATTGTGTTCTGTTGATGATGGCAACCACTTGTGAGAGTGATTCCATGCATCAAGAGTGGTATTTGGACTCAGGGTGTTCAAATCATATGACTGGGAACAAGGAATGGCTTACAAGCATTGATTCAAGCACAAGAACCAATGTTAAGCTGGCAGATTGCAGAAAACTTGTAGCAGGAGGTGTTGGCAATGTTATCATCAGAAGAGATGATGGTAAGAAGACCATAATTGAGAATGTGTTGTATGTACCTGGTATGAAGTGTAATCTCTTGAGTATTGGGCAACTAGTTGAAAAGGGTTTCTCAATTAAGATTGATAAAGAGTCACTTAAGCTGTTTGATTGTGAAAATAAGCTGATTTTGAAATCCAGCTTATCAAAGAACAGAGTGTACAAATGCAACACTCCTTATGGGAAAGTCATGTGTATGGCAAGAATTGCCAATGAAGATGCTGACTGGTTATGGCACATGAGGTATGGTCACTTGAATTTTAGAAGTTTAAGCCAATTAAGCTCTAAACAACTAGTGAATGGTTTACCTGCATTAGTGTCTTCTGCAAAGTCATGTGAAATCTGTTTGAAAGGGAAGCAAAACAGATTACCATTTGTTTCTGAGTTGCCTATGAGAGCAAATGATGCATTAGGTGTTGTATATTTAGATATATGTGGACCATTTAAGGTTCCAACACTGTCAGGCAACAAATACTTTATCACTTTTGTAGATGAGTACACCAGAATGACTTGGCTGTACACCATCAAGTTGAAAAGTGAAGCTTTAGATGTATTCAAAAAGTTCAAGGTTCTGATTGAGAAGGAGAGTGAGAAGTCAATCAAGGTACTAAGAACTGATGGAGGTGGTAAGTACACTTCCAAAGATTTTGAAGCATTTTGTGTGAGTCAAAGTATTGTACATGAGGTGACTGCACCTTATACTCCTCAGCGTAATGGTTTGGTTGAGAGGAGGAACAGAACAATACTTGACATGGCTAGAAGCATGTTGAAAGAGAAGAACATGCCACACAAATTCTGGGGAGAAGCAGTTAACACTGCAGTGTACATTTTGAACAAATGTCCAACAAAGAAGCTGAAAGCAAATTTTCCAGAAGAAGCTTGGAGTGGAAGAAAACCAAGTGTGAAGCACTTGAAGATGTTTGGATCATTGTGCTACAAACACATCCCTGATGCTAGAAGGAGCAAGCTAGATGACAAAAGTGAATCTATGGTGTTCATAGGTTATCACTCAACTGGTGCATACAAGTTGTACAATCCAAGGAGCAACAAAGTCACATTGAGCAGAGATGTGAAGGTGGTTGAATCAAAGTCATGGGATTGGGATAATGCTAGAGAATGTAGCATTGATCACAGTCACAGTTTTATCAACATTGATCCAAATGAAGAGCAAGACAATGATGATGAATCTGATGAAGAAGTGGAAGCAGAAGCAGCTGACAACACTGAGAATGAAGTGTTGATTCCACAAGTGACTCAAGCAACAAGACAACCCTCCAACAGAGCAAGACAATTGCCAAATAGGCTTGCAGATTGTGAATTGTTATCAGACAGTGCAGTTAACAATGATGGTGAGGTAATTCACTTTGCCTTGTTAGCTGATGCAGAACCAGTTAGCTTTAGAGATGCATTGCAGACTGATGTATGGAAGAAAGCAATGCAAGAAGAGCTGAGATCCATAGAGAAGAATCAGACTTGGGAGTTAGTGAAGCTTCCAGAGGGAAAGAAGACCATTGATCTCAAATGGGTGTTCAAAACAAAGTTGAATGTAGATGGTAGTATCTCAAAACACAAAGCAAGGTTGGTAGCTAGAGGATTTCTTCAGAAGCAAGGAATTGACTACAATGAGGTATTTGCACCAGTAGCTAGACATGAGACCATAAGGTTAGTGGTAGCTCTAGCTAACATCAGAAGGTGGTCAATGTATCATTTAAATGTGAAATCAGCCTTCCTAAATGGACCATTGGAAGAAAATGTTTATGTTACTCAACCACCAGGTTTTGAGAAAGTTGGAAAGGAGAGCATGGTGTTCAAATTGCACAAAGCTTTATATGGCTTAAAGCAGGCTCCCAGAGCATGGAATAAAAGGATTGATCAGTTCCTAATTCAACTAGGATTCAAAAAATGTACAGTTGAATATGGAGTATATGTGTCAGGCTCAGAACATTCTGAGACTGTTATAATCTGCCTATATGTTGATGATTTACTGATCACTGGCAGTGATCAAAAGGAGATAGATAAGTTCAAACTCACTATGAATAAGGAGTTTGAGATGACTGATTTGGGGGAATTATCATACTTCCTTGGAATGGAATTTGTGAAGACTGATAAGGGTATGGTGATGCATCAGCAGAAGTATGCATCAGAGATCCTTGATAAATTTGATATGACTGAATGCAAGTCAATTCAAAACCCTTGTGAAACAAATTCAAAGCTGGAAGAATGCAGTGATGAGGATAGAGTTGATCCCACAATGTACAAGCAGTTGGTAGGTTCATTGAGATATCTATGCAATAGCAGACCTGATATATGCTATGCAGTTGGTGTCATTAGCAGGTTTATGAATGAGCCAAAGAAATCACATTTGATAGCTGCTAAGAGGATTTTGAGGTATGTGAAGGGTACATTCAACTATGTCATTCTGTTTCCTACACATGAAGCTGAAGAACAATTGAAGCTTATTGGTTATTCAGATTCTGATTGGTGTGGAGATAGAACTGATAGAAGAAGCACATCAGGGTATGTTTGCTTGATGAATGATGCAGTCATTTGCTGGTCATCAAAGAAACAACCAGTGACTGCATTGTCATCATGTGAAGCTGAATACATAGCTAGCAGTTATGCAGCTTGTCAATTGGTTTGGTTAGAGACTTTGTTCATGGAACTAAGGTGTGAATTGCACAAGCCAGTGCAGTTGATGATTGACAACAAATCTGCAATCAACTTGGCCAAAAATCCAGTGTCTCATGGCAGGTCAAAGCACATTGAGACAAGGTTTCATTTCATCAGAGAGCAGGTGATGAATGAGAAGATTGAGGTGGTGTATTGTCCCACATTGGAACAGTTAGCAGATGGATTCACCAAGCCAATGAAGATAGATAGGTTTGAGATTTTAAGATCCAAACTTGGCATTGTTAGCTTCTAAATGGTTTAGAAATTAGGGAGGTGTGTTAAGAATAGATTAATTTCAACCATTTAGATATGAGAAGTTAGTTAAAGGTAGTTAGATGTTACTAACTACCTAGGATTGGTGAAAAAGTAGTTATGAGCTATGGTTATAAATACCTAGCACTACTTCACTTTGTATAATGAGTTCACATTGTATGATTAGTTGATTTGTGAATAAAATTTCCTTCTTGCAATTTCTATAGTTTTTACTCTTTCTTCTCTTCCTTTTAGTTAGTTAAAGTTGTTACTTCCTTCACAAGAAACTTTCTTTTCTTCATTTGTTCTTGCGTTTGTTCTCAGAGATCAATCTGAGAACGTTCTCTGTGTGTGTGTGCACTTGATTCTTGTGACCCAAATTCCACTGCGCCAACACTTTGTGTATGCGGGTTTCTAAGAGTTCATTTTGTTTATGTATAAAAAAAATTGTGAAAAAATTACAATTGAATACAAACAATAATATACTACTAAGGTACTATAGAGTTTAATATTTATTTGAAGGTAATATAAATAATTGTTGGTATAAGGAGTCAGTTTTCCTTGACTCATTGAGCACATTAATTGGCATCACTAAGGATTTTGCTATCCTCCAAAAGCTTCATGGTAATATTCCATTTGACATTAATGTTTCAACTTTGAATACAAAATTACAAAAACAGACCGTACAATATTTGATGAATGGATTAGCATTCTTGTCCGCATCTAACTTAGTGGATGTAACGTTAAGACAGAATCATGCATGTAAGGAAAGGAAACATGTGCCAAATGAAAATTTTGGCAGTCTTTAAAGAGGAAAGGAGCTATCCTTATTATTATTTTTTGTTATCAATTTTGGGTGCATATGACGTATACGATTACTTTTTATGATTTGTTAAGAATAATGTTAGTAATATTCTCTTTTCAATACTATTTTTAATTGGTTAAAATTAATGTAAGTCTTTCACGTTAGAAATCGATCCCACTTAAAGCAGCAAATCGTTAAATTCACATAATTTCATTCAATTAGAGTGTAAGTATTAAAGAAAAATATTCAAAAGATAGTGTTGTTACTTGTTAGCGCTCCTAGTTTGTTATATATGCTTACTCTTTGCTCCACCATGAATGTGTCCCTAATGAGGATTGTATATGTAGGGATTTAAAAACTTTAAATATGATTAATTTAGTCTATATTGAACCGTAGCAAAATGCATTTTTAGGATTTTCGCACATTAGGATATGAGAGTTGAAGAATTTGTATTGAATTAAGATTATACTCTAAATTTGTATATGTTTATAGAGGAGTGATCAAATTACACTAATCAATAACACTTCAAAAAATATAAATGTTACAAAATCCACTATTTGATTGAAATTTTATATTATATAAATCATTCATATAGAATTTACATAAATCTAAAATTGTCTTGATTCTTGATATGTTACCGGTGTAATACAATCCACAAATAATTACACAAAATCCAAAATGTGTATCTTGATTATTTTCATACCGAATCCGGAAGCATAAATCCAAAACATGGTAAAGCAAATATTGTTCCACCAACCAATGTTCAAAAATCAAAGGCGTGCTCATGATCAAGTATATTTTGGAAGAATAATTGAGAATTGAGAAGGGGGTGCAAAGCAGCACAGTGGTTACTTGGGCCTCTTGTCGGTTGTGAGGGGGTGCAAAGCAGCCCAGTTGTTAGTGGCTTCCTTTAGAAAAGAAAAAACTGATGACTACTGGCTTATTAGAAAAGTTGTCCTACACTAACAACTTCAATTATGAGGGATTCACTCTTTATTTTAATTTTAATATTATACATTGGATTTGTCAAAAGAAACAAAATATTATACATTGGAAGCATTTCACAGGGAATGCTTTGTGAAATGAATGGTTTTGGAAGCAGATCAACACACAAACCCTAGGTTTCAAGTACTCAGATTAATTTATTCACACGGTTAGATAAAAAGATATGAATGCTTTGGGGTTAGTACACAATTGGGAGGAAAGTGTACTAGGTAAACTCACTCAATTCATAAAGGACAAGACTTGTGATCAAACACAACTTTAGAGTGCATAACAAAAGGATCTTCCAAACATAATCAAACATCCAAAAATAATTTTATGGTTTTCAAATCTTCTGATTGGAAGACAACTTTAGAGTGCATAACAAAAGGTGTGATCAAGAAAATCTCTACGCAATTTGTACTAAAGATCTTCCAAAGAAAAATGTTTCAAGGATGAACACAACTTTTGGATCATCAGGCACACAAGAAAACAAAACTCATGGAATGGCATCTCGACATTCTTCACAGTGTAACATGTTCATGAAATACCTTCCTCTTATTTCAAACGTTTGGAAAAGAAAAAAAACTAATTTGAATTTATGGAACCACTTATCAAAATGTTGGAAACTTGGAATAAAGCATGCAAATAGAGTAACAATAAAAGGTATTAGTACACAGACTCTTTCATTCGTAGACACATAGCATGTTGGAGGAATAGAAGGTAAGAGAGCAAACAAAGTGACTGTAATATAAAATTGTCAGAGTATTGCTAAATCATAAAAACTGTAAGGGTGATTTAGCTACAAATGATCAAGCTGTACTCAGCCACGCAACACATTAATTTCCTAAACTAGACAAAGATAGTTGATGCACCATACCAATCATTGTGCAATGCAAGACAAAATGAGAAGTTGAAATTAAAATGTCACTTTAATCTGAACCCTCTTCTTTTTTCACCTCTTCTTCCTTTGGCTTCTCGGGGTCCCCTGGTGATGGAGAGCTCTCTACTCCCATCTCAGCTCTCAGGTCATTGATGCTCTGCTCCAACTCATTTATACGAGTTCCCATATCATCAAGTGCATTGGTGTCAAGAAAAACATTACTTCAAAAGTTTAAGTATTGAGAAAGTCTATAACAGTAACACCCATATTATAATAAAATTGGTAACACGACCATCATGCCTAAGCCGATATAAACTGCCCTAAATCAAGAAATATATAATGCACAACTTCACACTTCACAGGTAATTAGTGGTTGCATTAGGTTTACAAAAAATGGCAAGATACAGAAGTTCAGTAATTAATTACCACCTGTGCTGTTGTTATGTCAAACTATCTCAGCAACATAATCTATTAGGCGACTGATGAAGGCATGTGAATGCTTATATTGAATTTCTACCAACAGATACATGCATCATGCTATTGGTTTAGTGAGAAATGTAGACTATGGCTTAGAATTACAAACATAAACAGATGTGTGTATCACTAACAACACCAACAGAGAAATAGGACAACGCAAATTGAAGCCAACGCATAGACTACGATTTAGGCATCAAATAACCAAACTTCAAAGGTTCCATTTGAATCCATAACTAAATTATCAAAAGTCATCATTAAGCAAGCTTGTAAAGTAAAGTATATAAGTTAACAAAATGTAAGCCATTTAAGATCTACTATCATAACTAAAGTATCAAAAGTCATCATTAGCAATAGCAATATTGTAAAGTAAAAGTATTTAAGTTAACAAAATGTAAGCCAGTTAAGATCTACTATCTAACCAGACTACACACTTAGAAATTAATTTTCTTATCAAACTTGTGTCTAAGATTAGCTCACTTAACAAAATTGAAGACATACGAAAAAAAGGATATTTTTTGTAACAATGGAGTCAGACATGGTCTGGAACCTACTTTGCTGCACACACAAAAAAAAAATCAAAACATCAAGTTTAGCAGCAGCAAAATATATATTCTAAAAGTTGGGAAAGCAGCACTAGAATTCTAAACCATACAACTCACCATCTGTTGAAGAAGATTTTGCACCTGAAAAGAACAACAGTGAAATAAACAACAATCAGAAACTGATTTACATTTATAAAATCATCCTGAAACTACGTACACAAAAATTTGCATATTGCACTCAGATCTATGTAGCCAAGGACGGATCTACAGCCTGGCCAGCCAGGGCCCTTGCCCGGTCTATGACAAAAATTGTTAAATGTTTATAGCGGTTAGTTTAGGGCAAAACTGAGATTTTTCAGTGCAAAACTAAAATTTTGTTTAAAATTGAGATTTTGCCCAGACTTTGTAAATTTCCGGTCTCCGCCACTGAAATGTAGCATAGACAAAATTAGACGCTTCAATTAGTATATGTTATCAGACACCAACACGACATCAACACATGTAGTTAGATTTAATCACTTCTATCTTAAATTATCAGTTTCTACATGTAGATTTTGAAATGTCATAATAGAATTGAAGTGAAAAATAGAAATATTCGTAAATTTATAAGATCCGAACAAGTAAACAGCTGAATTAACGAAAAACAATATGCAACAAGAGATTCGAGAAAAAATGATGGAAAAACTTACGAATGCTGTCATATCAGCAGGACTTTGCTTTGCATCTTGAGAATCGGTGCTATCCTGAAATCAATCAGAAAAGAAACGAGTGAGATCCGAAATTTGGAAAACCCTAATTTTACAAATACGCGGAATTTTGAATTAAAGAGAACACGATGCAGTTATGAAAGCGTGAAATGAAAGAAGATTTAACGATGAAGTGTAAATAATTTGGATTGGAAGAAAAACCCTAACCATGTTGATGTTGATGATGATGGCTCCACGGAGTTTTCAAAATGAGATGAAATGAAATGAAATGTAAATGATGAGAACCGTTTAAATTTTAAACTTTATAGAAACTTTAATTTAATTTAATCGGTGATGTTTTTGTAATTACCATACTGCCATTCAGTTTTATGAAGTGGCTTCGGTCTCACTCACCTAGTTTGAATTTTGCTCTTTTAAGTTTTTGAATTGCTAACATCTATAATATGTGATACTACTTGTTACGATACGGATACGATATGATATGAATACTATGATATGAGAAAATTTTAAAATTTAAGATACGATACGGTTAGAATATTTTGATAAAAAGTTAAATTTTTATCAAAATAAGAAAAATAAGAATGATACAAAGGAACTTTGAGAGATTAGACCAAAATCTAAAGTGTAAAAATTTTTCTGCCTCATTAAAAAGGACCAAAGAAAACTTAAAGGGATAAAATTTTGATTAAGAGAAAAAAATGCAGAGATAAAATAAAGATTCAAACATAAAAAAATCTACAATAACAACAACAAAAATTTATATAAAGGTAAATCTAGTCTGTTGTATTTGAAATCATTCCAAATAGAGTTAGACAAATTATTCCATTAGATGAAGCTATTTGTAGATAAACTAATTATTTGTCAACTTATCAGCACAACAATTGACTTATCTAAAAATGTGAGTGACTTTGAAATCTATTTGTGAAAGAAGATGCATGTAGTTCTGCCATCTGTTATGAAGATTCCACGAAATAATTTGATGTTGCTTGAAAGTCAAAGTAACAAGCTGTGAATCAGTTTCAAGTCAAATATGATGTAAACGCTTATCAAAAGCAATTTTAATAGCCAAAATAGCTCCCATCAATTCAGCATGGAGAGCAAAAGAAACACCAGTATTATCAGCAAACAACCTAAAAAATTAGCTTGATAGTCTTTGAAAACACCACCTCAAGCTGCATTGTCAAGGCTAACATGAGGAGCTCCATGTTGCATTTAATCCAAGATATTAAAGGAGGATGCCATAAGATCTCTTTGATTTTAGGAGTCTTAGGAGGATGAATCTTCGCATTAAGAGTTTTAAGAATAACAAATTCTACCATGGTAGGAGCTCCTGAATGTTAGTACAATTAAAATGATAGTAGTTCTCCAATTTATTTTTTTACCCTGAAATATGCAGTTGTTCCTGCAAAACCATATAATGTTAAAAATATTAATACTGGCACTCTGTATGACTAGTTTGCACTGACCAGACCAAGATTTATTACAAAAGTTGATGATATGTTGCACAGAGCTAGTCAATATGTATGTCAATGATACTTTGCAGTCAACTCCAAATTTGATTGGCAAAAGGACAGAGGCAAAAAAGATGCAAAGAGGATTCTAGGCTAGCACTACAAGATCACATTTAAAAACAATACCACAACTTCTACACTGCAGATTATAATTAGCAGGTTACTTGTTGTGAATGAGTCTCCAAACAGTGATTTACTTATAGGGAGGATATCTTTGTACCAAACCATTTTGGTCTAAGGGAGCATGGACCAAAGAGTCTTTGACACTTATAAGCCTCTTTAAAAATTAAAAGAACCATTCACACTATGAGTCCAAACCAGCTTGTCCGAAAATTTAACCTTATGAATAGTAATCATGTTGAGCAAGTTACATAAATTAGCAATGTTTTGCATAATAGAAATAAGGATGTGTCATTGATCATTGGGAATTAAATCACTCACTTTGGTGTTGAGAACAAGGCTATAATCCGAAGAAAGTGCATCTCCTAACCAATTATCAAACCAAAAATTAATAGATTTCGCATCACCAACCAGCCATTTGTCGTTATCATTCACATAAGAAATCTTGCTTTTAATTCCTCTCAAATAAAAGACTGAATGTGATAGCGAATGAAACCTGTTTTTCTAAGGACTCTAGATCTAAGAAAGCAAGCTTATTGATTTTGAGAGCTAAGAAGCTTCCATCTAAGCTTAATCATAGTTGCTTCATTGATGCCTTTGAGATACCTAATGCCCAAACTGCCTTCAAGAGTAGGAGTATAAATCTTGTGCCAAACTACTGTGACAATTTTCCTGCTATTATTGTCACCTGCCCAAATGGAATTTCTTATCTATTAGTCAATGATGTTGAGGAGACTGATAAATCGAGAATAAATAAGGAAAAAGTATATCAACATATTTTAAACGATACTCTTCACAAGTTGAACTTTTCCAGCAAGAGAAAAAAGGGAAGTCTTCCAGGCACTCAATTTGATTTTGATTATGTCAGCAATATATTCCTCTAAATTTTTAAATTTCCCTTTAGAATGATTTAGAAGATATGTTTTGAACATGGTTAATTCTAATGTGAAAGAACTTTGTAGGTCAAGGTCTTTAATAGTGCATAAGCGAATGATAACACTATAATGAATATGAATTTTTATAAAACTTCACCATTGAATTTAAACTTTATTACTCCCTCCGTCCCAATATAAGTGTCGCAGTTGACCAAATCACACACTTTAAGAAAAGTGTATAAATGAAAGAGAGAGAATAATACTTTTACAAAAATATCCTTACTTTTTATTGGTAGTAGATATTGGTATACTAAAAAGTAAATTTTTTAGTTACTTTATTAACTTTTGTAATCATTACACAATAAAGTAATAAGGGTAAAAGAAGAAAAAATCATGTTATAAGTAGCATGTGACACTTATTTTGGGACAAACAATTTTGGCAAGTGTGACACTTATTTTGGGACGGAGGGAGTATATTATTTTCGGTTTTATTTATAAGCAAAAGTTACTTTTTAAAATCATTGAACAACTGATGTATCTAGGTTATATATCTAAGTTATTGACTAAGAACCATTTTTCATAAAACAAATCTTCTAATGTCTTAGGTCAATTCACATTCATAGAAAGATTTATGTACGTTGATTCCACTAATCACGGTTCAATAATCAAATATCTCTAAAACAACTATTGAGCAAACAATTATTTCATATTCAAGTTTCAAAAGTTATGGTTAGTAATCATTCGATTCTTAAATTCAATTTATAAATTCATCAATTCATAAAAATAAAAACATTACAAACTGAAATAACTGAATAACAATAATATTAAAAGAGTCCGCAAGGATCCTCAACAATTTACATTGTTCAAATCAAGTCAAGGAAGTTCATCTACTAATTCTAATCAATAGAAATTTAGTTACTCTATGATAGAAATAAACATAACAATTAAGTTGTGAAGACTATACATGATTCGCTGACGAGAAATACATTTAACCGCGTTCTTCAATGATGAAACACTAGAAAACTACTTTGAATTTGGTCGGGATCTTATTTCTCTCTCTAAACTTCGTAACCCTTATTTTTTTGTAAAAGTTGCTATTTATAGGCGTCCAAATAGAGCCAATTGCACGAATGAATTCCAACTCACGTCCCTGTAGCATCTGGTTCGTGTCACTATGCCAGAATCGTGCCACTATGATGTTAATTTGACTGATGTGTCAGCACAGAAAAGTGTGCCACTATGGAATCTGTGTAGTGGCGTGAGAAAAACAGAGTAGTGGCGCGAGAAAAACAGAATGCTCTAGTATGAAATTGCTTCAAAACTAGAAAATTTTCAAGCCCATTGCGTTTTATAATAAGAAACAAAGATAGTATTTTTCAAATAGTAAAACCCCATTTTGATCGGATATTGTACTTTAAAAGCAGAGTCGAGGTTCTAACCTAAATTTTTTGATTATTTACTTTAAGATGTGCATTTTTAGCCACTAGACTAATTGACAAAAAACTATTTATAATATTTTTCAATTTTTTGATAACTCAATTTAGTCTTTTACAAAAAAAAATATATACATCCTCAAAAAAAAAAACGACTTAAAGTGGAACACTTTAATTTCTAATTAAGGTCAATACTCCCGTACCCAACAATATAAGTTGAATACCGGAATGTTCACTTTACTTTATCCTTAATGCAAAAATGTTAGGGACTATTTTCAATTTTATTTTTGTCAAAGAGTAAGTTTAATTATCGAAAATTGGTGAGAGATTAAAATCAACCTTATTTTTTTTTTTTTTTTTTTACAGTTATGGCATGGTCAAACATACGACTTTGACCAAAAAGAAAACATAGGACTTTGACGAATTAATTATCTGAATCAAATAACATTTATATATTTGCTTATTACGTATTAATGAAAATTAGTTTAATAATTGAAAATTGGCAAGAGATTAAACGAGCCTTATTTTTATTTTAATTTTACAGTTATGGCATATTCAAACATAGGACTTGGACGAATTAATTATCTGATTCAAATAACATTTATATATTTGCTTATTACGTATTAATGAAAATTAGTTTAATAATCGAAAATTGGCAAGAGATTAAACGAGCCTTATTTTTTATTTTAACTTTACAGTTATGGCATATTCAAACATACGACTTTGACGAATTCATTACACAATTCAAATGTCATTTATATATTTACTTTTTATTAATAAAAATTAGGTTAATTATCGAAAATTGGCAAGAGATTAAAATATGCCTTATTTTTATATCATAGTCAAATATACGACTTTGACGAATTAATTACCCAATTCAAATCACATTTATATAGTATTTTCTTATTATTAATGACAACGAAAAAAATTCATATCTGTAAAAAAGAAACCAAAAATACCCATAAAAAATTATTATTATTATTATTCAAGTTGAATAAACAATTAATTGAATTTTAAACCCGATTCACATAATTGAAATTTTCGTCAAAAAAAATAATTATATTTTCGTCAAAAATAATAGTAATAATTATATTCTATTCAACCGAGTTAACTATAATTTTGCATGTAAATATCAAGATACATACAGAAGAAACAATATTTCATGAATCATTTTCGTATGGTTTATATTAGTAAGCCAATATTATATTATAAATAAATATTTGAAGAAGAATAAAAAAGATATAAAACATTATTATATTATATTATGATTATGATTATGATTATGATTATGATGATCATAAAAATTGCATTTGGACGTTAATAGTGTGGATATAAATAGAGCAAAGACACAAACCTTGATAACATTTTTCTCAATCATTCTCTCTCTCTCTCTCTCTCGCCGAACACAACAGGTTACCGACCCAACCTTAACCCAATCATGGTCGAAACCCGTCGCGGTTCTTCTTCTTCTTCTTCTTCCAAACGCCCTCTTTCTTCTCCTTCTCCTTCCAATACCAAACGATCCAAGGTCTCTTTCTTCTTAACTCTCTCTCTCTCTTTTTCATAATTCATAATTCCCTTTTTTGAATTATTATTCATAATTTCAATTCTTGATCAATTTTTTTTTTTTTATGTTTTTCATTCTTTTAGGTTTCTGAAGATGCTTCTTCTACCACCTTGCCTTCTATTCCTGTTAAAGAATCTCAACCCAGAAACGAATCTCAACCCTCTGATCTACCTCAAACACCTTCTTTGAACGTTGTTGATGCTGCTGATAATAACAATAAACCTCCTCCTTCTGTTTCAATTCTAGCTGACCCTTTGGTTTCTTCTCACTCTCCAGGTCTTAAAAATCATCAATTTTTCATCTTTTCTTTAATGGGTTGTCTCTGTTTATGACTGTGCATGCATCATGGTTTTTCAATTTTTGATTTTTATGATTTTTTTTAATTGGAATTATAGGTGAAACTAGTGAGAAATCGAAGGTGGCGGCTGCTACGCCGGTTGTTTCTTCGCGGAAAAAAAGGACGGCGGCGAAATTGATGCCTAAGGTTCCTTGGGGGAAGCTTATATCTCAATGCTCTCAGGTTTAGTTCTACTGTTAGTTGAGTGTTTGTGTGGTTTTTGTTTGGTTTAGAGTAATTAGAGTAATAAAGGTTTCACATTTGGGGCAGAGTGAATACATAGTCCAATTTGGTTCTTTGATTTTGATGACTGATGGATTATTTGATTGATGGATATGTAATATCTTAGAGTTTAATTTAACTTTTTTACACTGCCAATAAATCGTAATGGTTCCTATGTGTGACTTTTAATGCGGTTATGATTTAAGTCGAGCAATTTTTATTATATGATGATCATGATTAGTGTATATGAATTAACTTCAATATGTTATGCCTGGAATCTGAAATTCTTTAATTCCTATAAGCATTCCCATGTTGCATTGTTAGAGCGTAGGGTAATTGCGATATAAGTTTAGCCTTTAACACACTATACTGACTGACACCCCTCATTTTTTTGCTTTGTTATTTTGATGTGTGAATGGTGTAAAGGTAAGGGGGTTAGGTTTAATTTCCGAAACAAATGGTTAAATATCCCAAACAAGAGGGTTGTTGGGCGTGACTAGTACATTCAGCCTCAGGGGAAGTTGATGTAAGTACCCCTAGGGTTTAAGATTGTTCAGGTCTCATACTTTTTGAGTAGAAAAGTGAGATCTAATTAGTTGAGTTAGTAATATTTGTTAGGACTAGCTCACTATTTTGTTGCTGTTAGAAAATAATAATCCATGTAAGAGAAGCATATTGCAGGACCTGCTATACAGAAATAAGTAATGTAGCAGTAAGTCTCGAGCTTCTTCTATTACGGGGTTAATTTTTTTTTTTAAATTGGACAAATTTGAACTTCTTATTGTGCATTTTTCTAACAAGAGACGATAGTTCTTTATGCCAATATCAGATAGGAATATAAATTACTATCATATTATAGGGTGTCATCAACTGTGTGCAGGTCATAGAGGATTTGCTGTTGCACAGTGAAATCAAATATTATCTTTGATTGTTTTGTAAAAAATTTGATAGTAGACACAAGCAGTATTCACATATCCAGATATCCTTCTAAGAATTTTTTAGCTGTCACGTTAGCTTAAGATGAGGAGAACAGTGAGCTGATTTATGCTTCTGTCTTCTTATTAACTCTTGCATTTCTTCTGATTGTAATGTTGTAGGTTTGGAATTAATCTTTTTGTTATTCCTGCTTGTTCAGAATCCTCACCTGTCCATTAGTGATCCAATCTTCACTGTTGGTCAAGGTCGTCAGAGTAATTTGGTGCTTAAAGATCCTACCATCGGTAATGTTTTGTGCAAGTTGAGCCACATAGAGGTAGAATTTTCACTTTTATTTATATATGAAACTTAAAACAATATGAAACCATCTCCTTTACAGCTTTATAATGAATGATGACACAAGTCATTTCTTAGACAACAAATAAATATATTTTAGATATTTGGTGAAAAGCATGAATAAAAAGAAGGAATATTTGTTTTTTATGCTAGATGATAAACCGTAGAAAATTACTGTTAAGATTCTCTTTTTTTTTTTGTAGAAAACTGAAGACAGTTGTCATTTGAACTTTGTGCAGCAGCAACATGGAGGTTCATCAGTCGCCCTACTGGAAATCACAGGGGGTAAAGGTGTTGTTCAAGTCAACGGCAAGACTTACCGAAGGAACGCCCGACTGATTTTAAATGGAGGCGATGAGGTGATCTTTGGCGCTACTGGAAAGCATGCTTACGTATCCTTTTCATAAGAATTTATCTTTTCTTTCTTTTAGTTCCTCCGTACTACTTCCGCTTCTGCCTTTGTCTTTATGCATCTGTCGTAGTTTAAAAGGAAAACTCGTAGTCATGTATCCTATGTATTTCCATTGAATTGCTGCATCTTTTCATTCATAAATTTCTTTTATTGATATTGACGGGTTCCTTAGCGTGAAATTCAGATATTTCAGCAGCTCAAAAGTAATAATGTTTCTACTGCTGGTATACCTCCTCCTGTGAGTATTTTAGAAGCCCAGAGTGCTGCAATGAATGGGATGCAAGTTGAAGCTAGATCTGGAGACCCTTCGGCTGTTGCAGGAGCATCAATATTGGCCTCTCTATCTAATATTCACAAAGATTTATCCCTCGTTTCACCTCCAGCTACAACATGCAAGAAACAGAATGCTGATAATTCATCAGTACCTTCTGACCACGGGGATAATGTTCCGGACAGTGAAATGAAAGATACCACCAATAATGATGAATCAGCTGGAGATTTTTCTTCTGGTAAAGCTGTTCCTGCATCCTCTACCACTGTTAATGAAAATCTTGACACCATGGATGTGGATGCCAATGTGGACTCAGATGCTGGGAAGATGACCGCTGCTAATCATGAATTGAGGCCGTTACTGTGCATGCTTACTGGTTCAGGAACTGAATTTGATTTAAGTGGCAGCATTCACAAGATATTAGAAGATCGAAAGGAACTTAAAGGTGCTGATACACCAACAATATTGGCATCCACCAGGCGACAGGCATTTAGAGACAGCCTAGAACAGAGAATCCTCAATGCTGAGGATATTGATGTCTCTTTTGAAACTTTCCCATATTATCTAAGGTGCAAAAAGTTTCTTCTTGATGCTGACTTATATTTTATTCGATTTTTATAATACTACCTCCGGTCCTATATATAAGAAACAATTAGGTTATATTTTCTTATCCTAAAAATAACAAACATAATACACATTTTCAAGTGTACAAAAAATTGAAATTTCTTTTACTATACATCCGTCTTCCCTATGCAAGTGGGTTTCATTTAATGAGGATTAAGGGTATTTTTGAAAGAAAAAGTTAGCATTAACTCCTTGGAATGTGATTCCTCGGTCTTTATGAGATTGTCTCTTTTTTTCCTTATAAGTAGAACCAAAGGGAGTGTATGTTACCTTAACTTTTATAGTACCTCTAGTTAGATGTACTCTACTTAGTTACACCTACCTTAATTTTCTATGTTGCTCTATTGCTGGGTTTAGTGGCTTGTACCTTGTAGTTAGTAGTTACTGTTTTGGAATAGATAACAAATAACTTATGGTTACTTGGTTGTGATGTGTGGCAACATTACAGTGATACAACAAAGAATGTGTTGATTGCTTCTACATATATTCATTTGAAGTGCAATGGCTTTGGAAAATATGCTTCAGATCTCCCGTCGGTGTGCCCACGGATATTGTTATCTGGTCCTTCAGGTAATTATATCGTTCTTGTTTGTGCGTCTATTTCTCCCTGATTATAACATAGAAGTGACAGAGCTCCATATGATTCTTGTGTAGGTTCGGAAATATACCAGGAGACTTTGTCGAAGGCACTTGCAAAGCATTTTGGTGCTAGGCTACTGATTGTGGATTCACTTTCGCTGCCTGGTGTATGTTTTTAAGATATACGTCATTTGTTAAAAGTTTTGTAAAATTGTATCTTTCTAGTTTAAGAACTTCTTTGACTCTCTTTCACTTCATTATCTTTTTGGTGTCACATGCTTCTATCGAGATGATTTCATTCATAATCATTATTACTATACATCCATAATTGTTAATGTTTTTTTTCTTTCAGGGAACACCATCAAAGGAAGTTGATTCTGCCAAAGAAAGTTCAAAGCCTGAAAAGACATATGTTTTGCCCAAGAGAAATAGCCAGACTTCTGTACTACATCATAAGAAACCCACTTCTAGTGTTGATGCTGAAATTGTTGGTGGTTCTACATTAAGTACGCTGGCTATGCTGAGGCAAGAGGTTTCTACCGCATCATCAAAAGCCACTGCTCTTAAAAAAGGTATGTTGTTGTGTTCTAGTAGATCAGCATCTATCTGTGATTCTTAATGTTGTACTCTAATATTGATGCCAGTTGACATTTTGAAGGCTTTGATTTATATGATGTTTATGTAATTTGCAGGTGATCGAGTAAAATTTGTCGGTAATTTTCCACCTGTTATCTCGTCACTACAAAATTATTCTTCAAGGTAATTTGTAGTATTGAAGAATTATATGTTGCAACATTTTTAGGTTTAAATTAGTAGTATTGAAGATTAATTTTGCTTTGGGTTAGAATTCTGTTCGTCTTCTTCGGTGCATTGCTCATCCGTGCTTCATTTTCAGTTTGTTATGCAGAGAGAGACTAGACAGCTTTGATGTTACATATTTATTTATTTATTTATTTTTCATTTAACATTTTTGAACTTTATTATTTGGTGGTCATTTTATTAGTCCATCTGTTCTTTCACTTTGTTCTTTGTAATGAAACCTTTTATATCATACCCTTTAGTTTAACCTTTTGTCCTTGCGGTAACTTACGATTTTATGTTTTTCAATATCTGGCAGGGGACCAAGCTATGGCTTCCGGGGTAAAGTTGTACTTGCTTTTGAAGACAATGATTCTTCAAAAATTGGGGTCAGGTTTGATAAATCAATTCCAGATGGCAATGATCTTGGAGGCCATATCGAAGATGATCATGGGTTCTTTTGTTCTGGTATTCTCTTGTTTTTATTGAACATCTGTTTCCTCAGCTGCATATTATCGTGTGCTATAACTTTGGCATGTTTAATTCATTGATGACTTGTGCCTTACACTGCAGCAAACCATTTACAACGAATAGAGAGTGCAGGAGGGGATGACGACAAAGTTGCAATTAATGAAATTTTTGAGGTTATCCCAGCTCTAAACATGTCAAAATATATCTTTATCCCTGAAGCAATATATTTAAATCTCTTTTCTGCTGTTGTGTACACAGGTTGCCTCTAATCAATGTAAAAGTGGTGCACTTGTTTTGTTCATTAAAGATATAGAGAAGGCAATGGTTGGGAACACAGATGTTTTGAAAAGTAAATTTGAATCCCTGCCACAGAATATTGTGGTAATTGGCTCAAATACTCAGCTGGACAGTCGCAAGGAGAAGGTACCAATTGATTATTACATTTGGTAGTATTGATTTTGTGATTATAAGAAAGATTGTATTTCTGTATCTGATAACTGTCTTTTTTTGCTTCCAGACCCATCCTGGCGGACTTTTGTTTACGAAGTTTGGGAGCAATCAGACAGCTCTACTTGATCTTGCTTTTCCGGTATTATAATCATAGCCATTTCCACTTCTCTTCATGCCTTGATTTGTAGCACTGTGTATTTCTAGCAATGAAGTTTCAGAGATTGCCTGTGTTATCTTCCACCTTTTTTTATTTTATATTTTTTTGTTTTTAAGATATAGACTTATGATGTGTCAAAAAAGATATAGACTTATGAATATTTTTAAATGCTAAACATCATTATTATTATTATATAATATATACACTGTAGCTTGATTGTTTCTGTTCCTTCAGGAATTAACTATCAATCTACTCAAATTTGGTCTTTTTGTTTAGGATAACTTTAGTAAACTACATGATAGGAGCAAAGAAGGCTCCAAAGTAACGAAGCAACTCAGCCGCCTTTTCCCAAACAAAGTGACAATACAGCTGCCTCAGGTATAAATTATAATTTTCGATTAATTTAATTTTGCAATTTATTCTTATAAGTTATTATTCATATATACATGTTGTACTTTCGAACTTGTCAGGAAGAGGCTTTACTTTCTGACTGGAAGAAGCAGTTAGATCGTGACATTGAAACTATGAAAGCACATTCTAATGTTGTCATGCTTCGTTCGGTGAGTTTCTTTTGTTCCTTTCTCACTTCTATCTTTTTTTACGGTATTAATTCCCTTTTCACTTCTATTATTCAATGCTCTCTGTTGCTGAACTTATTTTATGCATGTTTTCAATATTTGTGCTTGTTCTTTGATGATATAAGTTAGTGCATGCCTTTGGATTATTTGGCATCTCATGCATTTGCTTTGTGAAAATTTCCCCATCGGGCTTAACAACCCTTGATGTCTTTTTACATGTTCATTGGGATTTTATTTTTCTTGTTCCTTGCATACTAGCCATCCATATCCGCTGTTTGCTTGGTATGCATTGATATTCATTTTTTGAACAGTGTGCAGAGCTCCGCTTGTCGTGTCTCTACTCTCTAGTTTTTGTTTATTCTATATTAAAATTTATTTCTTTGTCTTGCTATTTGCCAATCTTCTGATGAGATATTTCTGATGGTTCAGGTTCTCAAAAGAATAGGATGGGATTGTTCTGACCTTGAGACTATTTGCATCAAAGATCAAACCCTAACTACTGAAAGTAAGTTTTTTTTTCCCAGTTATATCTATGCATGAAATATTGAGATATGGAGCAATAGTACTGACAGTATATCTTGTGAACTCCTGCTATTAGATGTGGAGAAGATCATTGGCTGGGCTATAAGTTACCATTTTATGCATTCATTTGAAGCTTCCACCAAAGACGTGAAGCGTGTGATATCTGCAGAAAGGTTTTTCTCATCATTATTCGATATTTTCATTATGTCAACCCTAATAGATTGAGCATAAAACAAAATCAACTTTTCTAACATTCCTTTTTTATTTTTAACATTGTTTTACTTTTCATTGTGCAGCATTAAGTATGGGTTTGACATTTTCCAAGGCATCCAAAATGAGAATAAGAACGTTAAAAAGTCACTGAAGGTAATTAATACCCTTTCCCAATCCCACCACTATTTTGTGGTACTGACTTCCATCTGGTTTTTTTACACTTTCATGATTTGAATCATGGAATAAACACCTGTATTTTTTGAATCGTTTCTCTAGGATGTGGTTACCGAGAATGAATTTGAAAAAAAGCTGCTTGGTGATGTTATTCCGCCAACTGAACTTGGGGTCACGTTTGAAGATATTGGAGCTTTAGAAAATGTGAAGGATACCTTAAAGGAATTGGTCATGCTTCCCCTTAAAAGGCCTGAACTGTTTGGTAAAGGACAACTCACCAAGGTGGACATTTATCTTGTTACTTTCATTGACTTGTGAAACACAGTATTTAGTAGATGATGCAATCATGCAATGTGTGTAGAACTAGCAACTTATTGTGTACTTTATTTGGATGTAGCCTTGCAAGGGAATATTGCTTTTCGGCCCCCCTGGCACGGGAAAAACAATGCTCGCAAAGGCTGTAGCAACTGAAGCTGGAGCAAATTTCATAAACATTTCAATGTCCAGCATTACATCCAAGGTATAAGCATTGCATATTGAAAGAAAAAAAATTGAATTTTTTTTTCTGTCGGTTTCTCATTATATTTTAGCCACATGATAAATATGCTTTTGCTGCAGTGGTTTGGTGAAGGAGAAAAATATGTTAAAGCAGTCTTCTCCCTAGCCAGCAAAATTGCTCCAAGTGTTATATTTGTTGACGAGGTTGGTATAACTTGTCATATTTATTTCTTCGTAATTTCTTTCCCTTTGTCTTTAATATTTTAATTTTAATTGCTCCAGATGTTCATTTCTATCCTTCAGTCTAGTTTCCACCATTCAAAGGGTGGCTTTATTGTTATGTAACTAGCTATTATTGACTTGTTGGTATGTGGCATGTCAGCATGACATGTTGCCTGTCTGCTTCTTCATTGTGCCTTAAAAAATGGTAGTTTGTCATACAATATATTTCAGTACAGAAGCCAATTATAAATTCTTGATCTTTGAATACACAACTTTGCCTGTTGCTAGTCTAGTTAAATATCAAATGTAAGTCGTCAAGGCCGGTGGTTTTGAAAAGGCTAGACGATTTTATTGGCATAGAATTTCACACTTCACTTTTTGTCATACTAAAACTCTTAACTGTCAAAACAACATAGATTGTTTTACTAGTGGGTCCAGAATTTTCAAGCCATTTCATTTTGTGGGGAAACTAAGGGTGTTACTTTTGGTAATATGTGGCCAGGTTGATAGTATGTTAGGGAGACGTGAAAACCCCGGCGAGCATGAGGCTATGCGTAAAATGAAGAATGAGTTTATGGTCAATTGGGATGGTCTGCGTACAAAAGAAAAAGAGCGTATACTTGTTCTTGCTGCGACAAACAGGCCTTTTGATCTAGATGAGGCGGTTATTAGGAGGCTTCCCAGGAGGTAAGCATATTATATTTGATGGAAATTTATATTTATTACAT
The DNA here is from genome assembly GCA_951804385.1 of Trifolium dubium. Classification (NCBI taxonomy): domain Eukaryota; kingdom Viridiplantae; phylum Streptophyta; class Magnoliopsida; order Fabales; family Fabaceae; genus Trifolium; species Trifolium dubium. The sequence continues at coordinate 50,301,867 of OX638064.1, read as the reverse complement.
TTCATGTTTTACAAATGACGTGTAATCTAATTCACTCTTTTGTAAAAACAATATTGCAGATTGATGGTTGATTTGCCGGATGCTCTGAATAGAGGAAAAATTTTGAGTGTCATTTTAGCGAAAGAAGATTTGGCACCCGATGTTGATTTGGATGCAATAGCAAATATGACCGATGGATACTCAGGAAGTGACTTAAAGGTGGTTGTTCTATACATCTTTGAAAATTTTAACTTGGTTGGCTGCCATAGAAGAGTTAATCTAATTCAATATAAAATATTTTCACTGTGATTGCAGAATTTGTGTGTCACAGCAGCTCACTGCCCAATAAGGGAGATCTTAGAGAAGGAAAAGAAGGTCAGTTACATACACACAAATTAATACTCATATATTTATTAATGTGCATTGATGAAATGTCTTGTACAAAAAATTTTAGTTCAGGGCTAAAGAGGATTTTGTTCATTGTAATATGTCTGCATAACAGTGCATGGCTTGGTTTAAGCTTTCCTCACATTGAAATGAAATGTTTTTCAGGAGAGAAGCTTAGCATTGGCAGAGAACAAGCCTGAACCTGAATTGTGTAGCAGTGCAGACATTCGTCCCTTAAAAATGGAGGATTTTAGATATGCGCATGAACAGGTATGTTAATTTAATTTTCCACGTTTTTTCTTTTAATTTTAGATATTCACTTTGTAGGTTGGTTTATCATATCCAATGCATTGAATCCACAATTAATTATAAAATTTTGCCCTTTTAGACTATTAAACAATACCCTTAGGGCACACTTTAGCATCTCCTATTGCATCCTAAGCTACATTTATACCGTAGGGACTGAATATGATTATAATGTTTCATTATGCAGGTGTGTGCAAGCGTGTCATCGGAGTCTACAAATATGAATGAGCTACAACAATGGAATGATCTCTATGGAGAAGGCGGATCTCGAAAAACGAAATCTTTAAGCTACTTCATGTGAAGTTTTCTGTAGAGTAATTTATTGCTTAGGCTTATTATTCTTCTTTCACCTGAAATGTGTAACAAGGTTAGCCACCAGTTGATATGGAAATTCCATATGTGGCTTTCTCTAGTGTATCATATCATAAATTTTCCATTTTTCTTTCTCCAATCCTCACCATCTTCTGATTTTATCCTTCATATTTTTTTTTCATACTTAGATAAATTTGACAATTTCACTGGGGATAAAAGCTTACTTTAGGCCCCCAGATGATCCATATTTTCCCTTGTTTCTGATTGTACATACCTAGTTCTTTTTACAATAAAAATAAAATCATTTTTGTTTCTGTTAATTCCATAAGTTAATTGTATGATATTGTATTTTGTGTGAATGTATGTTTGTAATGTACATGCATGAATTTATGATATGATATTTTTGTGGCCTAAGAAAATGCTTCTTGGGTGAGTGATGGATACTGATTTGCATTTTATAAATTAGGTGAGATTATCAAACTTTGAGGTGAGGTGTTTTGTGTAACTATAACAAATTTAATGCTGAGTTGTAGATAGACATAAGCTTCACCCTGCCCTCTTCCCTATGCCTCAGCTCCCATCCTCCCACCTTGTATCCCTTCATCATAAAGCTATGAGTCATTCTTTGTTGGACTCCCCTTTAACCTCATTATTGCGGCACAAGTTATTGTGCATAAATATCCCATATTGCTTGCGCATCCTCCAAATTTCTAGTGCACTCACAACTAGATTGTTAAGTGCACCCTCCAATTGGGAGATGAGTTAGAAATTTGGGGGTGCACTAAATAATTTTTATTTTTTATGCACGGTACCATAACCACTCCTCATTATTGCATGTGAATCTAGAATCCTAATGTTAGTGAAATGTCAAATTGAAACTGAGCAATACTATGACTTGATCTAACCTACATAAAAATTGAGTATTTCTTTTTGTGCCCTCAAGCTTCTCAAGTGCCCCGAACTTTCAATTGTACCCATTCGCAAATTCGGTAGCGAATGTATAAAATAGTAAAAATCAGGAAAAAAACAGTTCGCTACTTTGGATCAGTGAACTGAGTTCTCAATTCTCTACTTACGTAACAAACCTTATAATTATTTTTTTCTTCTACCAAAAAAAAATTAATTTTTTTCTATTTTTTTTCCTTTCATCCTTCTCTCGCTTCATGAATTTTTTATGTAAGTTTAAACGCATAATTTATCATTTATCAGTATTTAATATTTTGGGTTAACCATTGAAATTTTAGAAATATGAAGATTAAATGTTTGAGTTACTACTAATGCAAGTACATTCATTCAACACTTAATTTTTCTTCTTTGTCACGTTAGCTATTAACATGAATATCCCTGTGGTGAACTAGTGGGTTGGTTGCAAATTGCAATGTAATTTAAATAGATTAATACTAGATATTGATATTGAAGTCGGTGAAGTTGACGAGGTTACAAACTAAACAAGTTGCAGTTGCGGTCACTCAGTCACTGCTTGGTTGGCTGCATGCATTGCATTTCAGTCAGTCACACACGACCAACTAAACCCACTTGTCTTGTCTTGTGTTACACTACTTACTTGTTTCTTTGCTTCTTGTTACTATGAATGATAAGTAACTAAACTAACTAAATCTATCTATCTCCAATTATTATTACACGTTCTCCACTGACCCTTGTACTTGTTTCCTTCTGCCATTTCCCACTTCATCTTCTCCTCACTTTTTCCAAATTTATGTGCCTCTCTTTCTTTTTTGAGCTACTACAAAGTAACAAACATCATTAAAATATCTTCTATAAGATCTATTTTTGCATCTTTCATTCTCATTCCATAAAATTATGCATGGTTATATTATATTAAATTTCATATTTTTTCTCAAAAGTTTTTTTTTTTTTTGATTTCAAAGAGGGCAAAAGCCCAAATTTTTTTGTCAAAAGTTTTAACGCTACTAAATTCATAATACTAAATTCTAATTAATGACATCTATTTAAACCGAAACAAAATTCATCCACTTGAAACATTCTTAACATTCTTAAGTCTTTTGACAACATGTATTTATGAGTAAAAAAAATTAATGTATTTAATCTCCATATAATTCATTTTTGTTGACATATTATGAATTAAATACTTCAATTTTAGTTGTCCAATAGTAATTGACATTAAGCCTAATAAAAAGAATTATATTTCAATTTCGATTAAACACTAGTAGACTACTAGAATCTTTTTCTCCTACAAACTACTGGGTAAAAATAAAAATAATTTTTTTTATCACATTCATTTATTTTCGATGGAAATCAAATTACTAGATTCGAGTGTAACAACATTTTATATTTTTTAGTTAAGTAACTTAGTAGTTAAATTTATCTAACTATGGAGAAACAGTGAATCATGAGTTAAATTTATCTATCAACCGAATTACAACCACAATAAACACATTTTATATATATTTTTTAACACATTTTACATTATTTTATTTTTTACTTCATCCAAATACATTTCTTATAAATAAAAGCAGAACACACAACACAACACAAACCTTAAAAACATTAACATAAACGTGACCAGTGTCAAACATTTTTGTTCTTGTTGCAACACATTTCTAATCTTCAATCTTCTTCCTCCAAACAAGGTAACCCATCATCATCATCACCATGGTTGAAACTAGAAGCAGTTCATCTTCTTCAAAACGTGCTCTTTCTTCTCCTTCATCATCTCCTTCAACCACAAAACGATCCAAGGTTATTCCACAAACCAATTTACAAAAGGGTTTCTAAAAAAATTTCATTTTTTTTCTCTCTTAATTCTTAGTTTTTTTTTTTGTGATGAAACAGGTTTCAGGTGATGTTTCATCTGCTTCTAATCCTTTACCACCGGTCAACGAATCTGGTGAACGAGATTTACGTTCATCTGATCTACCTGAAACGGTGTCGTTGAAGCCTCTTGATGGTGATAACAATAAGTCTTCTTCTGTTGTCAATGAAGATGAAGCTTTGGTGTCTTCACCTCAGTGTTTAGGTATTAAAGTTGTGAACTTTTTCAGTTTTTGTTTGATGGGGTTGGTTTGTTTTATGGAATTTAAGTATGCATGTTGTTTGTTTTGTTTGATTGGTGAGATTTATGGTTTTTGTTATAGAATCTGGTGAAATTGAGGAGAAATCAAGGGTGTTACCGCCGCTAGGTCGGTCCAAGAAACGATGTATAAAGTCGAATCCTAAGGCTGCTTGGGGGAAGCTTATTTCTCAATCTTCTGAGGTTTAGTTCTTCTGCTCTTTTAGACCTTAGTTGATTTTTTGTTTTAAATTTGCATGCTTGTTTATTTGTCTTAGAGTAATCAGGTTTCGAATTCGAGGAGAAGATGCATTGCATGGTCTATTTTAATATTTGAACCTAGAGGAACTAGTGATTTTGACAAATCAAGAGCTATAGTGTTTCATTTAATTAATCTAGTATTGTGAAGTATTGATTGGTGTATTTATAATACTTTCTGAATTCGAGGCTCAGAATTCGTCCGACAGGATAGATTTCCTATATCTATCATGTTGCATTGTAAACTGTAGGTTTATTACAACTTCAACGTATGAGTTGTGTATTATGGATTTTCCATGTTGGGAAAAAAGTTGCACACATCAAAGATAGAAAATGTGAACACTCACGGGACACGTAACGACAAAATGCAAAATTTATGTGGTTCAACATTTATTGTCTACGGTTTCTATGTCTACAAAAGCGCATTTTATGGAAGTATCACATTCTCAAACAAGACTAAAGGTTTCGCGAAAACGTAAAAACTAAAACCCTGTCCAAGTAGCATATCTAATCTAGTCACTCGTAAGAAACTATCTGACCACACAATTGATCTCTCGCATTTTCTTAGGGATTCACTTCTCTTGGACTTGGAATGCCTTCGGTCTTTATAAATCTCCTTTTTCGCAATAGTAACACTTCACATTACTCATCTCATTGGATCATGATTTTGATTGTGATTTTCCTTTCAACTCACCTGGTGTCTTTGATTGCTTCCTCCTTCCCTCTGGCACCTCTCTAACCAATCTTTGTCACTATGCTTCTCAGTTTTTTAATATTTTTTTCTTCATTTTCTCATAAAAATGTGTTCACCTTGTCTAATTTCAAAATTGTCTTCTTGATAAGCAATGCTGGTGCATTAGCCTTGTCGGACCTTGGTAATGAGGTCAACAACAAGGTAGTTAAAGTTGCTGGTTAATTTGTAAAATATTAAATTTCAAGATGTTTGCAGTGTCTGAACCCGATGCTGACCCGATGCAGAATTGGTTTTTTGGTGAAATTGCTGCTAAAATTCGCAAAGTAGAACATAGTGCCTTTTACCATTTCAATTCCAATCCGTCTCTTAGAAAATAGCTTTTCTAGGTCAAAATGCAACACATCCTCTTCTTTCTTCTTCAATTACGGTATTTCAGTCTCTGTGACTCCAGGCTTTTCCTCTTCCTAGTGTCTCCGGCCTCTTCCTCTTCTATGCGTCTCCACTTTCCATTGTGCCACTATATGGTAAGTAGTGTTTTTATGGGCCAGTTGCCTTTGACGTGCCAAGAGAGAGGGGCCACAAGGGTGACGAGGAGTTGCGTATTGTCTGCCACAAAACTGGGTCAGTATTAATATTGTACACCACATAACTGGGGCCAGTTGCTTATGTTATTACCCAGGAGACAACTTAAATTTTGAAAAAACCGTCATAATTGGGAAATTTGTAACTTTACATACTTGTGTTCATCTTGGGCTTCAGAAACAAGGAGATCCAAACAGAAAAGATTCGTTATTTACTCTAGTTTCATTTGTTTAGAGCCTCTTATCTCCTACTACTGCAACCTACTTGCCACTGCTGAACATTTCCATATCTGAAGATCACATAAGCCTGTTTGCCGGAAAAACTGCCCAAAGACAACTTCATCACCTCCACTTAAAATAATACGGGATTTATTCCCATATGTCTTTCCGTTAACTTTTACAGAACCTTTACTCCCAATGATTTCCAGCAATGCAACAGACGAACCTCCATTTTATGCAGAATTACAAATAACAACAGCGGTGGTAGAGGACAGAAGTCCAGTTTCCTCAGCAGAAGAAACTCCATTCGGTTCATTATGAATGGTGCTGTGCTTCATATCAACATTTGCCTTATCACCTCCATTGTTGGCAGGTGGTGAAGTAACATCAGTCTCCTGCCGCATGTTCTTGCCAGTGTTAGTAGGAGGTAGAATGAGAAATAAATCTTCATTAAGAATAGAAAATAAAGGCCAAAATTGAAGTTCCAGTAACATCCGTCAGGTCTCCAGATCTAGCATCAACCTGCATTCCAGTTATTTCATAATGCTTGTTGAAAACAATTTTTTCGATTTTTTTCAAAATAAAGGATAACATTGATGTTAGACATGACTCCTGAGAGTAAAATTTGCATTTAATTTGAAGAATCATCAATTTATTGTGAGGAGAGAGTTTTGAGCTAAATTATGGTTCTGTCTTTTCATTTAATCTTCCATTTTTCAGATTGTTCTGTTATAGGTTTGGAATTAATATTTTGTTCGTGCTTTTTCAGAATCCTCATCTGTCCATGTGTGATCCTATCTGCACTGTTGGTCAAGGTGGTCACTGTAATTTATGCCTGAAAGATCCCACTCTTAGTAATGTTTTGTGCAAGTTGAGCCACATAGAGGTAGACTTTCCTACTTTATCTTTTTAAATTTAAAACAACCAACTGAAGAGATAAAGATCTTTACAACTGAAATGAATTTTAATTCTTAGATGTTCGTAAAACTGTCCAGGCATAAGAAAATTACTGGTAACCGTTTCTGTTTTATAGACTACTAACCACAGTTGTTATTTGTAATTCTGCACAGTATGGAGGTTCGTCTGTTGCATTGCTGGAAATAATTGGGAGTAAAGGTTCAGTCAAAGTTAATGGAAAGACATACGGGAATAAATCCCGTCTTATTTTAAGTGGAGGTGATGAAGTTATCTTCGGTGTTTCCGGCAAGCAGGCTTATGTATCCTTTAGATATGATTCCCAATTTATCTTTTTATTCTTTTAGTTTCTTCTCGCTCCTCTCTTTATTTTTTTGCATGTTTGTGTGGCCACCTTTGCAAAATAACCAGTTAGTCACGTGTTCTATGTATTTACATTATAAACTGCAGCGTTTTTCATTCTTAAATTTCTTTCATTTGATATCTAATGTGATCCTTAGCATGGATTTAGATCTTTCAGCAGCTCAATAATAATGTCACTACAAATATACCTACTCCTGTGAGTATTTTAGAAGCCCAGGGTGCTTCAATAACTGGAACGCAAGTTGATGAAAGATCTGGTGACCTGCCGACTGTTGCTGGAGCTTCATTATTTGCCTCTTTTTCTAATCTTAATGAAGATTTATCTATCATTCCACCTTCTGTTAACACCGGCAAGAACATGCAGCCGAAGATTGACGTTTCATCACTACCTGCCAGCATCGGGGATGATAAGGCAAATAATACCAAGCACGACACCATTAATAACGAACCTGATGGAGTTTCTTCTGCTGAGGAAACTGGCCGTCCGTCCTCTATCACCATTGATGAAGATCCTAAGGATGACATTGTAGAAGTCAATGCGACTGTGGATGCAGATGTTGGGAAGATGACTGCTGCTACTTGCAAATTGAGACCATTATTGCAGAAGCTTTCTGGATCATGTCCTGAATTTGATTTGAGTGGCAACATCGCCAAGATGTTGGAAGAACGCAATAAATTAAAGGAACTCCTTAAAGATGTCAGTACCTCAACAATATTGGCATCTTCCAAGCAACAAGCATCTAAAGATAGCTTACAGCTAAGAATTCTCAATGCTGAGAATATTGATGATTCATTTGAAAATTTCCCATATTACCTAAGGTGCAAACACTTTCTTCTTAGTTTTTTCTGATTTGATTTCCTGTTGTATTCTACCTTATATACATACCTACTGTGTGGTCACAGTTAGATGTAAGCTACAACTACCTTGATATTCTTTGTTGATATAATGCTTGGTAGAATGGCTTGTAGTTACTGCCTTAAGATAGGTAAAAGATAATTTATTCTACTGGTTATGATGGTTTGCTTTACTACAGTGATACAACAAAGAATGTTTTGATCGCTTCTTCATACATTCATTTGAAATGCAATGGCTCCGGAAAATATGTTGCAGACCTTCCAACGTTGTCCCCACGAATTTTGTTATCTGGTCCTGCAGGTATCCCGTAATTCTTGTTTATATGATTCGTTAAATTCTTTTTTCCCTAAATTACGAGGGATGTCAATCTATATGATTCTTTTGTAGGCTCTGAAATATATCAGGAGACTCTGGCCAAGGCACTTGCAAAACATTTTGGTGCTTGGCTACTAATTGTGGATTCTCTTTCACCTCCCGGTGTATGTTTTCTAAGATATCCTTCTTTTGTTATGTTTATGGAGGTTTTGTAGGATTATCCCATAATAGTCTAATTTTATATAATTCATTCATTGACTATGTTCTTTATTGGATTTCACATATGTTTGGTTCTGTTGAGATTGTTTCATGTTAAAATCAGCAATATTTTACACACAATTGAATTGATTGTGCAATTGAATTTTCAGCGAACACCATCAAAGGAAGTTGATTCTACTAAAGAAAGTTCAAGGCCTGAAAGACCATCTGTGTTTACTAAGAGAAGTTGTCCGTCTGGTACAATACATATACAGTCTAAGAAACCAGCTTCTAGCGTTGATGCTCAAATTATAGGTGGATCCACATCAAGTTCACAGGTTATACTGAAGCAAGAAATTTCTACGGCATCATCAAAAGGCAATACTCTTAAAACAGGTATGATGTTGAAAATTTACTTCCTATTATCTTATTTCTTTTATATATGTTAGATGACATTCTACTGATGCGTTCAATAATATGATGCTTACATCATTTGCAGGTGATCGGGTAAAATATGTTGGTGACTTCCCTTCTTCTGTCTCATCACCACAAGTTTTTCCTTCAAGGTAATTTTTACATGGGAATTTTTTACTTTGTTACTTTGTTAATTTTTATATGGAAATTTTTTACTTTGTTAAGCTCAGAATCCTAGGATGTTTTGCCATTAACTTGTAATGTGGATTTTTTCCAACTAATTTATTTGGAGCTGAAAACATCTATAATTTAAGCTCTAGGTTTACTTAGGTTAAATTCTTGCTATGGCTTCTTTCTCGGCTCTCGTGCATTCCTCGTGGATGTTTCAAGACAGTTTCAGTTTATTTATTGCAGGCTTTGCTGTTTATTTATTTATGTTTTTCACTTTCATGTTTTTAATTTTCTATTTTGGTGGGCACTTTATTTGATTGCTAATTGTTCTTTTTTGTCTATTTTCTCTTATTTAACATTCTTTTTTTACCTTTAATTTAGTTTATTTTTTGTTCTTGTTGGAAATTATGGTTTCTTTATTCTGTCCTTTGATATTGAGCAGGGGACCAAGTTATGGCTGCCGGGGCAAAGTTCTCCTTGCTTTTGAAAATAACGGGTCTTCAAAAATTGGGGTTAGATTTGAGAAATCAATTCCAGATGGAAATGATCTTGGAGGCCTTTGTGAAGAAGACCGTGGCTTCTTTTGTTCCGGTAATTCACACTATTTGACTGATCTACCACTCCATTGCTGCATATTGGCATATTGAATGCTATAATTTTTGCCTTGCATTAATTTAAATGATTTGTTCTGCAGCCAATCATTTGGTACTGGTAGATGGTTGTGGAGGGGACGATTCTGGCAAAGTTGCTATTAATGAAATCTTTGAGGTGGCCCTAGTTCTATACTTGTCCAAAAGTTGTATCAGTTCATTCTTTAAGCAGTATACATAACTTCCTTTTTTGCTGTTCTGAACATAGATGGCCTCGAATCTGAGTAAAAGTGGAGCACTAGTGTTGTTGATTAAAGATATAGAAAAGGGTGTGGCTGGGAACTCAGAAGTTTTGAAAAGTAAATTCGGAAGCTTGCCACAAAATGTTGTAGTAATTGGTTCACATATCCAACCAGACAGTCGGAAAGAGAAGGTATTGTTTGATTATATTTGTTAGCAAGCATTTGCGTGTAATGATATCGTGATTAGAGGGATGTTTTTGCTGCCCCATCTGATGACTTTATATTTATACTTCCAGACCCAACCTGGCAGTCTTCTGTTTACAAAATTTGGAGGCAACCAGACAGCACTACTCGATCTTGCTTTTCCGGTATAATAATCATAGATGCATTGCTCCTCATATCTTGATTAGTGTAGTTCTAGGCTTCTAGCATGGAAGTGAGAGTGTTTATATTTGTATACTTCTTCATTTTTTATGGCTTTGAGATGGATGAAAATTTTAATACTAGTATTAGTTAATATCAATAAACAATATTTTAGATGGGTTGTTTTTGGTTCTTTCATGAATTAATCATTATTTTTACTACAATTTGGTTTGTTTAGGATAACTTTACCAGACTGCATGATAGGAGCAAAGAAACCCCCAAAGTAATGAAGCAACTTAACAGGCTTTTCCCAAACAAAGTTACTATACAGCTGCCTCAGGTATCTTAGATTCATTTTACTGTAAATTTTAGCGATTTTGCTGTGTACGTGCAGTTAATATATCTTTTCTACTTTCAACTTTGTACAGGATGAGATTTTACTTTCTGATTGGAAGCAGCACCTAGACCGTGACATAGAAACTATGAAAGCTCAGTCCAACGTTGTCAGCATCCGCTTAGTGAGTCTTGCTGTACCTTTTGATAATTTTCTTGTTTCTTTTATTCTTTTATCATTCTACGCTTCCTCTTGTTGCTGCCATTATGTTGTCGATTTCTATGCTTGTTCTTGGATGCGTATGGGATCAGTTATTGGGTGTCTTTGGAGTATGTTGCCTCACATTCCTTTGTGGGCTTAACAATTCTGAATATCATTTTAAACATCGTTTCTGGGGATAAAGTTCCATTTTTTGTTTTGTTTCTTGCTTTTTTAATTATTGCTCATCTTGGGCATTTAGGCAACGAAACTTTGATTAAGCGCTTATCAGTTAAGAGTTTATGTACAAGTTGTTTCTATACTGAGGAGTGCACAATAATAAGCTCAAAACAGCCATACCATAGGTAGGGTTTGTAAGACCACGACTGATCCAGAAAGGAATGAATGGAAAAAGCAGCATGTCGTATCAATGGCGAATTCTAAAAAAATTTCATTCGTATTGGATCCCGCCAAATTTTTTGTTTGAATTAATTGTTGGTTCGGAACAAATGAATTCAGTTGGGATAGACATGTCAACCTATCTTTAGAAGTTTTTCCTATCACTTACAAAAGTACTAAATAAGCTCTTTCCAACACCCTTTACTCCCACAATTAAATATACAAAACCTTTTTATGCGAACATTGAAATGGTCCACTTGATGTTGGTTTTTAAATAATACGAAGAGCTCGAATAAAACATACCTATAAATTAACTCTGGCTTTACTCAAAATTAAAATATTTGTTTGCCTTGCCATTTGCCATGCCTCTAATGAGATTCTTCTAATGATTCAGGTCCTCAACAGGTTTGGACTAGATTGCCCTGACCTTGAGACTCTTTCCATCAAAGATCAAACTCTGACAACTGAAAGTAAGTTTTTTTTTTAAAAAAAAAAAATGTTTGAAGTTGTTTCCGGCTAAATATGAAATATTCAGATTTGGTACCACATTACTGATTATATCTTATCAACTCTTTTTTACCAGATGTGGAGAAGATTATTGGTTGGGCTATAAGTTACCATTTTATGCAGTCATCTGAAGCTTCTTCTAAAGAATCAAAGCCTGTGATATCTGCTGAGAGGTTGTTCTCATCATCTTTGATCATTTTCTTAATGTCAACCCTAATAAATTGACCAAAAAAAAAAAAAGAAGTTTTCTAAGTTTTTCTTTAACACTATTTTGCCTTTCAATTGTGCAGCATTCTCTATGGCTTTAACATTCTACAAGGCATTCAGAATGAGAACAAGAGCCTAAAAAAATCACTGAAGGTAATTTAACCTTGACAACTACAATTTTATACCTTTCCTAAATCTATTTTGTGGAGTAAATATTTTGTAGTACTGGTTTACATTTGGTTCATTTTCACTGTCACGGTTTGAATCATGGGATTAATACCCAAATCTACTGGATTGTTTATCCAGGACGTAGTTACTGAGAATGAGTTTGAGAAAAAACTGCTTGGTGATGTTATTCCACCAACTGATATTGGGGTCTCATTTGATGATATTGGAGCTTTAGAAAATGTAAAGGAAACCTTAAAGGAATTGGTTATGCTTCCTCTTCAAAGGCCTGAATTATTTTGCAAAGGACAGCTAACTAAGGTGGAAAGATTTTCCTTCTAGTTACTAATAATGATTTATATATTTACTTCAAATGATTTGTGGAGCACATTTTAAGTAGATCACACCATTTCTGTATCTTATTGCAATTACTTCTTGTATAGCCTTGCAAGGGAATATTGCTGTTTGGCCCCCCTGGCACGGGAAAAACAATGCTTGCAAAGGCTGTAGCAACTGAAGCTGGAGCAAATTTTATTAACATCTCCATGTCCAGCATTACTTCGAAGGTATTAATGTTGTAACTTGAAACACTTATATTCTACTGTTGATATTTTTTTTTATTATTAACAGACAACTATTATTTTGTTTGATGCAGTGGTTTGGTGAAGGAGAAAAATATGTGAAAGCAGTCTTTTCTCTGGCCAGCAAAATTGCCCCAAGCGTTATTTTTGTTGATGAGGTTAGTATAATTTCTCATTTATAGCTTTGATGTTTTTCTATCCTTTGTCTTAAACATTTTTGTTTTCATACATTTGGACCATTTAGAGGGCAGTGTATGCTTATCTAACTAGTGGTTGTTCGCATGGCATACTCGTTGCATGTGTGACATGGTGACATTTTAGTGTGTACGTGATATCCTTTTCACAATTTTCCTTTATTTCATTACCTTCTTCTTTGTGCCTCTGAAAAGGGTAGCTTACCATACAATATATATCTTACTACAGAATCAATTAAGTTCCTGATGAAGAGCATGCAACTGGGAATCTTAGTGCTAGTAGTTAACAAATATTACTGTTGCTTGAAATTCATAATATTTTTATAACGTTTTACCAAAATCTAATGAAATTCAACTATTCTTTGTATACAAATACCTCAATGTCCTACAATCATGTCTAGTTTCCTTGACCTTCCAAAAGTATTAACTACTATTAGGCTAGGCTGAATTTACTCAAGAGTTTCCACTTCTCTCATCTATCTTACCCACAAGATCCATTCTTGATTAAGAGGATCCAAATAGATTGTATTTTACCATTGGTTTTCAAGCCATTGCTGGATTGGTTGAAACAGGGAAAAAAGTAGATATATTTACGGGATGTACAAAAGATTTATTGGTTAGCATTGTGATGGAGACAATGTAGTAGGCTTCCAAGTGTTAAGTCAGCCATTAGTTAATAGATTTTGGGTTAAAAGAAAGGCTAAGCTGCAGGAGAGTGGAAGCTATTTGTCCGACAGTGTTTGTGAACGCACTGATACATTGGGTAGAAGAAGAGTTGGGGCTTGTGATTTGTAGTAAACTCCAAACTGATTTGAACTAAAAATTCTAAAGTTTATCTTATTCTTTTACTGAACACCTAGGATGATTATATAGTTTTTGTGATTATTTACTACGAAGGCAATTTTGTAATGTGCTCCAGGTTTCCAATTTCTTAAGGATGCCAATACTGTTTTATTAGTTTCAGTTATATGTGTTTTATTGATGTGGTACTTGTGACAGGTTGATAGTATGTTAGGGAGACGTGAAAATCCTGGTGAGCACGAAGCTATGCGTAAAATGAAGAATGAATTTATGGTTAATTGGGATGGTCTACGGACAAAAGATAGAGAGCGTGTACTTGTTCTTGCTGCCACAAACAGACCATTTGATCTTGATGAAGCTGTTATTAGGAGGCTTCCGCGAAGGTAAATATGTTTTGTTTGATTTCGTCTCTTTAACTCTTTAGATATAATAAATTGTGCTTGAAGTTGGAAATCTTTATTCTAACCCATGTTCTTCCATTTAATTTTTTGTAGATTGATGGTTAATTTGCCAGATGCAGCAAACAGAGCAAAAATTATGCGAGTCATTTTAGCAAAAGAAGAATTGACACCTGATGTTGATCTAGAAGCATTAGCAAATATGACGGATGGATACTCCGGAAGTGACCTAAAGGTTGTATTTCAATATATCTCAATAATTCATTCTTGCTTGCTCAAGAAGGTTGCACACAACTCTAGATAAATTATTCTTATTGTTATTTTTTGATTGCAGAATCTGTGTGTCACAGCAGCGCACTGTCCAATACGTGAGATCTTGGAGAAGGAAAAGAAGGTTAGTTCATATATAATTTTCTTGGTTGAAGTTTCCATGATTTCTCGTCATTGTTTTGTCTTAGCTGTGCTCAAGGATTGCATTAAGTTTCATTACATGTTGTATGACTCGTCTCCCACCTAATAGACTAGTCTTTTGGATTGAACTCTACTCATGTTTTAGCTTCCAACAATTTGTGACTCTTTGCTACTTTTGTGCTCTATCACTGCTGTTTCAATGGGACTGGCTGAAATTATAATGCATGAATTATATCATTTTACTGTTGAAGGTGTAACGTAGAAACCCTCTTTTTAATATTGCAAATGTATGGCATTGATATATGAAATGCTTGCATAATAGTTCAGGGAAGTGATCTCTTACTCACCTTTACATGAAATGTCTTTCAGGATAGAAGCTCTGCATTGGCTGAGAACAAACCCTTACCTGGACTGTGTAGCAGTGCCGACATTCGTCCCTTAAAGATGGAAGATTTTAGATATGCACACGAGCAGGTATGTTCACTCCATTTCGCTGTTTAGACTTTTCCATTTACCATCTTCCTTGAGGTGGGGCTTGGCAAAACATTATGATTGCTGCTTTGTGACCTAGTGGTTGTGGTTAGTCTCGAAAACAACTTCCGAACACGGGGCCAAGGTTGTATATATATATATATGACATGATCATTCCGTACCCTAGAGTGTGGTAGGAGCATAATGAATTGAGCCACATAGCTTATTGGAATATGAAGCTAGCACAAGTTCTTGGATTACAAAAGCAGTTGTTTGCTCTTCTTGATTGTTGCATACTACATGATCAAGTATTTTTGAAGCATGTAAAGAGTAATGTTTAATATTTTGTGTATGTACACAGGTGTGCGCAAGTGTGTCATCGGATTCAACAAATATGAACGAACTAGTCCAATGGAATGACCTCTATGGAGAAGGCGGATCAAGAAAAAAGACATCTTTGAGCTATTTCATGTAAAGCTAATCTATTTAAAATTTATTCTATCACCTATATTGTGTCACAAGAGATGGAAAAATTCCATCATTGGTCATGCCTTTATTGTATAATACCATAGGTTTTGCCTTCTTTTTTTTCTTCTTTTTCCCCCAACCATCGCCTTTCTCTCTTTCGCATCTCCAAAAAAATCTTAGTAAAGGAGATAAAGGTTATTTTTAGTGACCCTACTGATCCAACTCTTTCCCTGGCATTGTGGGGTGCCCTATGCTGGGTTTTCTCCTTGTAAATACTAAATTAGTACATACCCAGATTTTTATATAGAAAATAAGATAGTTCTTTTTTTTGACGGAATATAAAATATTAATTATTTTTCTAATTTTATAAATACATTTTATGGTATTGTATTTGTGATTTCCATTGTAAGTTGTAACCATCCTCTTACATGTATTTCTATATGGAACATCAGACACCATAATGGTGTTTGATCATGTAGTGCTTACTGCAAATCCATTATATAAAGTGAATATGATGAATTGTCATTGTTCATTTTGATTTAATATTCCCTGCAATTATATTTTTGTGATTATGTGAATGCAACTGGGAAGTTATCTGAGGTTGAGTTTCTGGTGTAGTATTTGTCTAATTCGCCTCCGTGGTGGTCGTCGGATTGGACTTTGTATTGTGTTAGTGGGAATCAGATTCCATCTGGCTGAGGTCAAGGATATTGTGCATGAAAGATGGGGTGATTTGCATGGGCTGTAGACTGAAAAACAAAGTTGAGTAGTAATTGTTGTTATTTGATGTATAATTGTTTTCATTTAATTACATTATATCGTCACATTTGGTTATAAATGAAGGGACAAAATATAATTGAAGGGCTGACCACCAAACAACGTACAAGACAAAAAGTTGGTTAGGGACCCGGTTTCTAGTTTAGTAACGTTTTGTACTTTTTGTTATCGGGAACCAAACACATCCTAGATGTTCTCATCGTATCACTTTTGCTTTACAATTTCTTTTGGATACATAGATGAAATGACAAATCATTGGGAAATCACGCTATAAAGTGCAAGGATCCGAGTTTGAACTCCGATCATAGACGTTCAACCTGACAATTTTGGCATTTTACTTTACAATTACTTGCTTTGATCTTGATTATAAAGTGCATTATGTTAATCGAAGGGTGTTTTAGGACATGTGTCATTAATTAAGAGTCAAAGGTATTCTTTATATTTAAGGCAAAAAAAAAGAAGAGTATTCTATTGTTTATAAAGATTCTCTATAAACTCTACGGGAAAGATGGTATTGAAAAGTTGTTTGTAGTTGTGTTTGAAAAAAGTCATCTTTATAATGTAAGGAATTTTTATTTGGATGACAAAATCAATTCTTTTAAAAACCACATCTTACAACACTTAGGAGAATAGTGAATTTCTATTAATCTATAACATAAATAAACATTTAAATCTTATAAACTCAAATGATGAAAAAATGTTATAAACTAATTTGAAATAATCAAACAAGTGGTTTTTTGGTCGAGACCGGGGTATCCACCGCCGAACGCAGTGACTATTCCTTTGCTAGATTGGAGGCACCTCGATGATGGGATAGCTGGCCCAAGGATTTAAACCTGCTCCATACTCAAGGTGAGATTAAACCCTCGACATTTGGTTAAGAGATGATGAACCCTAACCGCTCAACCACACCTCTTGGGTTATCAAACAAGTGGTTTACACTTAACAGAATAGTGAATAAATTGACTTTAATTTATATTTAGAGTGACTTTTTCATTTTAGAGGAACCAAATTTCTATTTACATTTTTTAATTGAATTTTCTTTTTATCACATCATCTAAATCCAAATAATTTTACATTAATCTAATTTTTTACTTTCATAAAAGCCAAATAAATACCCAAACGTAAATTTATTTCCTCTTTATCGTGTTTCGTTCCCGCTCCAATTTTGGCGGCAAAATTCGCAACCTTTCTTCCCAAATTTGTTTCTAGATTCACCGTCTCAGTTAATCAATCATCGTAAGAAGCATCAATGCCGATCGAATCGCATATAATCAAACCTATCGCTAAGGGAATCGTTCACAGAATCTGTTCCGGTCAAGTTATCCTCGATCTCTCCTCCGCCGTTAAAGAACTCGTCGAAAATAGCTTAGACGCCGGCGCCACCTCCATCGAAATCATTCTTAAAGACTTCGGTGAAGAATCGTTTCAAGTCATCGATAACGGTTGCGGCATTTCACCAAACAGTTTCCAGGTATTATTATAATACTACTTTTTTTGAACGACAAATATATTATTAACAAGACCAGATCTCTGAGACCGCTAAAAAAGAAGTTACAAAACAAAGACGCCGATTATTATAATATTACTATTAAACTTAAATGCTTAAAAAAGTACTGTTAGGTTTTTTTTTTTTTTTTTACTTTTGAGTCAATTATTCATTATTGCAGGTTCTTGCACTGAAGCATCATACGTCGAAACTATCGGAATTTCATGATCTTCAGTCTTTGACTACTTTTGGTTTTAGAGGAGAGGCGTTGAGTTCTCTTTGTGCTCTTGGAAACTTGACTGTTGAGACGAGAACGGTGAATGAACCGGTTGCGACGCATTTGACGTTTAATCATTCTGGTGTTCTGGTGGCTGAGAAGAGTATTGCACGGCAAGTTGGAACGACTGTTACGGTTAAGAAGTTGTTTGCTAGTCTTCCTGTAAGAAGTAAAGAGTTTAAGCGAAATATTCGTAAGGAATATGGGAAGTTGATTTCTTTATTGAATGTGAGTGATTGTGTCTTTTGTTATTCTTTGATGTTCTATCTTTTCGTTGTATTGAATGTTTTTCCATGGAGTAAATAGCTAAACTTGGTACTTGAAACTGTAGAATTGTATCGATCAAAATGAAATTCAAAAATTACAAAATTTTATTCAAATTTGTAGAATTGTAGGACTATAACGACGTCAAGTTGGTGATATCGGGGATTAATTTGAGAATCAATGCATAATGTCATAGATGCAGTGATAATGGATACATACAAATGGGCAAGTTGATTAACATTTTGCAATTTCAATGATGATTTTTGAATATGATAACGTGGGAGATGAATTGTAGTCCTACAATTTTACGGCCTAGTTTGGATATTTACTCTTCTCCATTTCTTTGTTTTATTTTTTCAGCTGAATTCTTGCATTTTTTTTTATTCATGTTTCAATGAGTTTGTTAATATGTTATTTTTCTTCTGTTGAGTACTCTTCAGGCCTACGCCCTTATAGCAAAAGGTGTTCGATTTAGCTGTACAAACACGAGTGGCAAAAATGTAAAGTCTGTGGTACTTAAAACGCAAGGAAATGACTCTCTAAAAGATAACATCATAACAGTGCTTGGCATGAATACTTTCAACTGCTTGGAGCCCATGACATTATGTATATCTGAGAGTTGCAAAGTTGATGGTTTTCTTTCGAAGCCTGGACTGGGTAACGGAAGGAATTTGGGAGATAGACAGTATTTTTTTGTAAACGGTAGACCTGTGGATATGCCGAAAATCGGCAAACTTGTGAATGAGTTGTATAGAAGTGCAAACTCTAAACAATATCCCATCGCAATCTTGAATTTTACAGTTCCAACAAAAGCATATGATGTTAATGTGACTCCTGATAAGAGGAAAATATTTTTTTCTGAAGAAACTTCCTTGTTGCAAGCCCTGAGAGAGGGCTTACAACAAATTTATTCTCCTGATAATGCCTCTTATGCTGTCAATGAATTTATGCCGCCTGTTGTAAATGAAGACTGTTCTGAGTCGCGTTCCTCTCAAAAAAAGTCTCCTATCATAACAAAACCATCATCCCTGAATAGCGAGATTACTCAGGAAAAGCATTATACTGAGTGCAAAACTGGTAGTATTTCTCGGGATAAGAGTAATACTCACAGAAACAATGATAGTATATCTCCCAATGAGCATAAGGAGAAACACACCACTGATTCTAAAAATACTTCTGAATCTGATGATGAAGATCTATTTTCACATGTTGAAGAAGGATTGATTCGTGAGAATGACAAGGGCTTAATGGGCCAGAAGTTCACACTCAGAGCGCACAAAACTTTAAACAGTGATAAGATTGGAAGACAGCCAGCATCTACTCATAGTGCAACGCGCAATCAAGCCACTGTTGTCTCAAGGACAACTGAGAGTGGGGGCTCTTCTAATGAATATTCATCTGGTTTATCAAGACATGTTCAGTCAACTCTTAACAATTTTGTTGCTGTAAGTAAAAGAAAACGGGATGACATCATTACAGCCTTATCTGAAGTGCCTGTCCTTAGAAATCAAGCTCCACAATGTAAATTGAAGACTGCAAATACTGAAACAAATGACTTGATAACAAGATCGGATTTTCATTTGGACCAAATTAATGAAACTTCTAAGCTGAACGAGATTGACAATATGCAGCAACTTAATCCTGATAGCATCAACCACAAAAGTGAAAATTCACTATCTTTTAGAGATGACTCTACTGACAGAGAACCTAACTTGGTATGTTGGTTTGCAGTCAATCATTCCAACGATTGATTTGAATTTATAAAATTTCATATATCTTTACTTATAGTTCTCTAAGCACAGTTTTGCATGCTATTGTACTATGTATTGATTTATAGAATTGAGTCAATTGACATTCTTTCATTAATGTCTTTACCTCATATTCTTTCATATTAAAATTTTTGTTTGAGATCATTTAAGTTGAGGTTCTCGAGTAGCTAATCAGTTACAAAGCAGAAAATGATATTAATGTCTTTACCTCATATTCATTGAGCATTTTTACATTTGCTTTGTCAAAAGGAGAAGACGGATTGTCCTTTCTTTTATACTGCCTCTTTCTTTCCAACAAAATTTCTTCTTTATCCAAAAATAAAAGGGTGAAAAGTAAAAATCAGAATTGCCACTCTCTTAATAGTTTCCTATTTGCATATAATGTTTTGCAGAAACAATATCAAGAGAATAAAACACATCTAGCTGATACAGCATCAGTTACACCATCCAGCAACAATCAGATCAATACTACAGAGCATGTTTTGGTCTCAGACCCTGCAGTTCGTTCATCGCCTGTACAATTAGATTCTCCCAAGTCTTCTGGTCAGAAGATATTCTCCAGCATGCAATTTTCTTTTCAAGACCTTAAGGGTAGGAGAGAGAAGAGACATTCGTTGGTGCAATCAAGCAAATACAGATATGGAAAAGCTAATGGCAAAAGGTTTTTATTTTGATATTCTCTTTATCAAATAAGAAAATCATATACATGCTCACTCTTTCTTGTAATTATTTGTAGTCACTATACGGCTGCAACTCTGGAGCTTTCACAGCCAGAAATTGGGCAGCAAAAAGAAAGGGTTCTGGCAGATGCAGCCACCGAACTGGAAAGATTGTTCAAGAAGGAAGACTTCAGCAGAATGAAGGTTGTTAGTATGATTCATATTTTTTTTTTTGTAAAATTGGATGTTGTTGTGCTGATTGGTTGTCCATAATTCCATGTCAATACTCAATACTATTTTAGTAAGTGGGGAAAGTCCAACTAAGTTGTTAGGCTTTTCTAAGTTTTTTTGTCCACCATAAAGCCAAATCAATGTTTTTGGAATACAAAATCTGCATATCTAATCTATCATAACTTGAATCTTTAGCTTCTCGATTATACCTACATTTTCATATTAAGTATATCATGTATTTATTGGCTGATTACTTTGATATTATGTTTTAACAGGTGATTGGACAATTCAATCTTGGGTTTATCATTGGTAAACTGGATCAAGATTTATTCATTGTCGATCAGGTAATTTCCACTATGTTTTTGGGGCTACAGATTCTGCAATATCCTCCACATCCCCTAGAATGATTAATCCTTATAAATTCATTATTTTGCTTAATTTTATATGTTGAGTATAATCTATTTTCAGCATGCTGCTGACGAGAAATACAATTTTGAGTGTCTGTCCCAATCAACCATATTGAACCAACAGCCTCTGCTTAGGTGAGGAGTGTACATCATTGTTCTCTTACAATCATTATACATAAGTATTCCTTTTTTCCCCTCTGAACTTGAAGGTACTGTCAATAATAACTAATTAAAGCAGTAAAATGAAATTACTTATTCTGCTGCAAACTTGTGGCTAAGATAAAGGACTTGTCAATTTGAAGTTACAAAGGATGCCTAGAATATAAGTTTTTATTGTAAAACCACAATCACTTAATGTAAACACGTAAAGTAATTTCTTTCTGCTCTCTTTATTTGTTTATGATCTAAATTTTACTAATAAAAATTGCATGTGTAGGCCAATAATATTGGAGTTATCCCCTGAGGAAGAAATAGTTGCCTCGATTCACATGGACATAATCAGGTATAACTAGAGCCGTATTTATTTAGTGGTGATATGTTGATTTTCCTTATTTTGGTTTATTGCTTCGATCAACAGGACTTTAACATCAATCCTGCACCATTGATCAGACTGTTTGTATTTCTTATTTACTAAAGCCGGTAACAAAAATGATGATGCACAAAGATCTCTTATTCACTTTCTCATTTAATTAGTATGATTGACATAATGAGTTGCCTCAGATGATCAGCTCTGAAAAATGACCATATTGATTATTGATTATCTTTATGTGTATTTAAAGATATTTTTAGGTAATAATTAATGTCACCCTAAAAAAACATTTCCTAAATCCTAATGCACCAGTCATCAATGATACATTGATATTTTTAGTCAAAAAAAATGATATATTGATATGTAAAAAAATCAAGCATATGTATATTGTATTTATTATTATATGTTTGATATCATTACTCGATCCTTAATCATGTAAAGATGCAGATATAAGATTTTATATATTTAAATTTAAACCATCAAATAACTTATTGAATTTGATATCATGTGATATATTTGGAAAGTATGGTGCTCCATTAATCTTGAGATTCATTTGTGACGTGCTGACTGCTGAGAAAAGATAATGTCTTTCCAAAAATTGTCAAGTTTGGCAAAGCTTGACTTACAAGCATGTAGAAACAAAAATCAAAGCTGCGAACTTTGAACTTGAGATCCCCCAAATTGTTCAACTAGTTGTTTCCTGTAAGCTTAATGTATTTAACACTAGTTGTGTGGTATGTCTGCTATAATTGCCGCATGCACTTAGAAATTAACACATTGGCATAATTTATGATAGGTTGTTATTATATTTGATTCAGTCACTCTTACAGTAAGATATTTTTTTTGTTGAGATTATCGTTGAAATTGAGTTCAATTTTCTAGATTCAATATTTTATGCTTTACCTCTGTGTTCTTTTTTGCATCTTTAAGGTCTAGTGTAAGTGTAGTCAGTAACATTTCTTTGCATTATGTCCGTTTTCAGGAAGAATGGATTTACTTTGGAAGAGGATCCAAATGCACCACCTGGACGCCGTTATAAATTAAAGTCTGTCCCCTACAGTAAAAACACTATGTTTGGAATTGAAGGTAGAGTCATTCAATTTTGTAGATTTTATCTGTGATTAATTTAAGGGTTATGTCGGTTTATTCTTTATATAATCATGATCGGTCAAGGGAAAGCACCTTGTAGGCATTGGATAAGTAATTCTCTATGCGTGATAAATACTCTATTTAGTTTTCAAATTTTGCACTCAATTAACTTATGCTATATGTTAAATTCACTGTGTTCTGTATGGACATCCTTTAAGAAGTTATGCCTTAGAAATCATTGTAATGCTCGTACTAGTGCCCTTTGGATTGAGATTTTGTCCATTCCATGATACCAAAATTTTGTTTTTTGCTTTTGCAAATAAGCCCTTGGTCCTAAGCTTGGATCAAAAGATTGACATATGCCTATTTGAATCTTGTGAATGGCAAGGGAACATCTTTTGCTTAAACATTCATTTGAGGTTTTGTTTAATCATTGTGAATTACTTGTGCATATAATGGTGCATTGAAATGAATATTATTATTAAGAAATAAGAATTGTATCAAGTGATTAATGATAATCATTTCTCCTAACAGATGTTAAGGACCTGATCTCAACGCTATCTGACGGCGATGGTCACGGGGAATGTTCCATAATTGGCAGTTATAAACTAGATTCCTCAGATTCAGTTTGCCCTCCAAGAGTCCGTGCAATGTTGGCATCTCGAGCATGTCGATCATCTATTATGATTGGTGATGCACTTGGAAGAAATGAAATGCAGAAGGTAGTAAAACACATTACTTTAAGCATCACCTGTCGCCTTAATTAAAAACACTTGCACACATTTACTAAGTATCTGATTTAGTGGACACTAAATGTAATGAAATTGAATTTTAAAATTCTCACCCCTACATACTGAGTATTACTCTAACTGTTTCAGATACTTGAGCATTTGGCGGAGCTGAAATCCCCATGGAATTGTCCCCATGGTAGGCCAACCATGCGCCATTTAGTTGACTTGACAAAAATCCATAAGAGTTCAGAATTAACAATGGAGATGTAATTAATTATGGACTTATGCTCCAGGCCTCATTTTAATATTGGAAGTTCAGGAATCATGTAAGTTATTTTGTAGAAATTCAATGTACATAACATTTGCTCTCAAATTTTTAAATTTAATGGAGGGATGCCTTGACTCTTGAGTGTCTTTGCTTGCTGTTGCCAAATTCACGTGTCAGTAAGCGAGAAGCAAATTGAGCTATTTTAATCTTGGCTATGGCGTAGAGCCAAGTTGTCATTGAGAAGAAGGATTAGTATGAACGTGAATGATCATCATAATATAGAGAGAGTAAATTTGTTTTGCAAATAATGTCGTTGACATCAATGTCACGCGCCAATATATACTATTTTGAATGATCCACTGTGATCACTAAAGATACTCGGCATGGCGAAGAGCCATAGCAAAGAGTGAGCAATATCAGAGTTCATTTTGAGGATCCCGACAGGAGGTTTGGTCCAACTAACATGTAGAAGAGCCATTACTATTACCTCTAATCTTTTGGTATCCATCCAAAGAACTATGAATTTCTTCAACTTGATTTAAGATTCTAGGCCAAGGAGTAGGGTCCATATCCTATCGATGCGAGAAGAAGATAGAACTACGGTATTTTCAAAGATAACTAACAACTGCAAGAATAGACTCTAGAATCAACCTGTGTTATCCAAATTATTATATGATAAGTTCCATTTCACCCGAGTACCTAAATTGAAAAAGTTGCTCCAAAAATCAAGTTTATTATGCTAATTTTGAAAATGCTTTACATCATGACAATCTCGAACAACAATGATATATTTAGGGAATTGATCCACTATTGTCCTATGTGTTTAGTCATCTCTTCAGCTCTTCATCCAACAGTTGAGAATGCACAACGAACAGCGGGGAAGAGTGTGCTGGAGAGAATCATCGAGACTCTAGTACAGAATTATATATTTTTTTTTTGACAAAAGTACAGAATTATATATAAAATGTAAATTATACATACTTTTTTTTTTGAAAAAAAATTATACATACTTGTAAGGACGACATTCCTTATTTTAATTTTAATTTTTGACAATTTTTTTTAACTTAATGGATTAAGATTTCAAATGACAATTTTTACAAAAAAAATCTTGAAGATTTTAAAAGACTTAGTAGGATTGTATTAATTTTAAGACTTTTTTAAAACATTTTTTTACAATCAAGATTTGAAGTTATGATTTTAATGAATTCTTAACATATTTCAATGAATTTTTAGGATTCCAGAACCACCAGAATGTTAACAAAAAGAAAAACAAATTAGCAAAAAACAAAGTTATAAGATGAATAACATTAGTAAATAATTGGGATAATTACACTAACCTCCCCTGAAATAAGTGTAAATATAAGACACACCCCCTCTATTTTTTAAGTGAACACATACCTCCCTTAATTGTTTCATAAATAGCTCATTACCCCCTTGACACTAACATCCGTCACTTAACAGTTCCCCTCCATCGTTAATTTTTTTAAGAGTAAAATGTGTTTAACTTTATTGTCTCTTCAACTGGGTCATCGTTATCATAAAGCAATATCTTCCTCTGTTTAGTTGTCTTTATTTGTATAACAATCATGTAGGACAATAGAAAAGTGGAATGAGAATATAATAAATTTTCATAAAATGAAATCCAAATGGCATTGCTGAGCAATGAACTCAAATAAACTCAAATCTGGTATGTAGAATTCCCTAGAAATTAAAGACTTGGCAATACCAATTTCATGAGTGACTACTTGACAATTTCCAAAGGAGAGTAAAACCAATCTAGAGAACAACTATAACACAAAATTAACCGGTAAGAGACACACTTGTACTTCAAGTCTTGGTTGTTGCTTCTATGATGGAAGGAAATTTTTTGGGTGCTGATTGCTTTTGATAAGAAGAAAAGTTGGTATCAGTTTGAGAATAAAGAAAGTGAGCGTTCCATTTTGTTGCAACACAGACGGATGTTAAACATTTCAAACGGTAGGGGAGGTATGTGCTAAGTATAAAAATAGAGGAGGTGTATGTTACATTTACTCTTATCTCAAGGGAGGTCAATGTAATTATCCCTAAATAATTCATCAAAATCTTTTTACTTTTGAATACCAAGAAACATTTTATAAGTCATGAAATCTCAAACAAATATCAAATGATTTTGTTGATTTGAAAAAAACATCTTAATTGGCACCAAATTTTTATCATAAAAATATTTTTTAAAATCTTTTGAAATGTCAATCTAAATAAACAAAAGGATGATAGAAATATTTTAAAAGAAAGGGAAATAGAAGTCCTACACAAAGACAAAGACATAATAATTGACTCTGCAGTGTTTTTGACTTTGAAGTGCAAACCTCAGACCACCAGGGTTCATCGTTGTCATTCTCCCTATTCCTTTTCTTTCCTTAAATCAAACCGATAATAACACAAACACCGATTCACAACATCAACATGGTAAGCCACCACAATACAACGATTGGTTTCAACCAATACCTAGATCTCATCAACTTCACTTTTTTTTTGTCAAATTTATAATTTAATTTCATTAACATTACGTTTCATCTTTAATCACACCAATCATTTTAGGTTTAGGGTTAGGGTTAGGGTTCCTTTCATTGTTAATTTTTTCCCCATTCTCTGAAAAATTCACTCTTTCTTTGCAGCTGCCACTTTCCCTTCTTAAGACTGCTCAAGGCCACCCAATGGTGAGAGTCAACTGAACCCTTTTCAATCTAAATTATAATTCAACTTATGTTACTACTTTGCATGTTTGATTTGTAACTTGTGTTTTTTTTTTGTTGTAACAGTTGGTGGAACTGAAAAATGGTGAGACATATAATGGCCATTTGGTTAATTGTGATACATGGATGAACATTCATCTCAGAGAAGTCATTTGTACCTCTAAAGTAATGTTTTTTTTTTTTTACAACCCTTCTTGATTTCATGAATATAATCAATCTTTTTTATGATTATGTCATTTGTTGTTTGTTACTACTTATAATGTTTTATTGAATTTGGCATTGTAGGATGGAGATAGATTTTGGCGTATGCCTGAATGTTATATTCGTGGGAATACTATTAAGTACCTTCGAGTTCCTGACGAGGTGTGTAGTTATGGTTCAGTGTTTTGTTATTCTTTTAAGTGAATAGATTGATTACTATAGCGTTGTTTGGATAAACAGTTTAATTAAGTGTTTATCATATAAGTATGCATGTATAAATATTACTATAATAAAAGAAAAAATAATGTGAAACTGTTTTCATGTAAGCTATAAGTTGCATTTTATAAGTTATTCTAGAAAATTTATGAAAAAAGTCGAAAACAGCATATGGGCATGTCATAAGTTGTTTTCATAAGCTCCCCCAAACAGTCTCACAAGTGTTTGTGCTAGTAGATAAGCTCAAATAACTCAATCCAAATAGAGGCCCTATGATGTGAACAACATAAGCTCTTAGACTTATTTGTCTTTGTTCACTAATCTTGCTTTGATGCCTGTTGATTTAGGTTATTGACAAAGTCCAGGAAGAAACCAAGAGTCGCACTGGTAAGTTGTTTCAACATTAAGCTGATTATTCATATTGATATTTGAATTGGTTTTGTAATTTAAAAGTGGCAAAATGAAATGAAGTTACAAAAATAAATAACAAAAATACATTTTGTTTTGTTGCTCTTGAACGTGACGGTTAGAGTTGGACTTTGTACTTTTCTGAATCAGTTAATAATGAACAGTTTCATCATTAAATGATTGTTATGAAGTTGAATTACTGCTCATGTAGTCTTTTCCAGTTACATAAAACTAAAATGCTATTTGATTAATGTTATCTTACCCTTTTCAGACCGCAAACCACCTGGTGTGGGACGTGGAAGAGGAAGAGGCAGAGAGGATGGTCCTCCTGGACGTCAAGTAAAAGGAGTTGGGCGTGGCTTTGAAGAAGGTGGTGCTAAAGGGCCTGGAGGAGGCCGAGGAAGGGCTGGTCCAGGTGGAAAACCTGGCGGAAACAGAGGTAAATCATCCCTTATATTATCATTTCATAATGTGTGTTAATTTGTTTCAAATTTGCCTTGAAAGAGTTTACTGCTGTGGTGCTTTCATTTTCACCTACCTTATCTCCTGTTGGGTAAAAAAAAAAAGTCAATTTTAAAAGTAAATTATTATTAAAGGAACTTTGATCTTTCTCTTGTCAGATGTTAAAGGAAAAGAGGAATGTGGCTTGAACTTATATTAAAGATAAGTAATGAATTATGAAGTTAAATTGCCAATATTGTAGTTCATTGTCTTAATAACACATACTTGTAGATATTGCATGTAATTTGATAAGTATAAGTATTTAATTTAAAACAAACGATGGCCCTTTTGGTTAGCTCCAATTCTAGGGAAAGTAGTCGGCTTTGCTTCCCCAATGTCTCCTAAACAGAAGTTTCCCCATTTTTGCGTTGCAATTAACCTACTAAATGGCATAGATGTGCGATTGAATCATATCAATATCCTTCTTCCTTCCTCATCTTTACTTTGCGGCCAACTTACTATATAGCATACATGTTGTGATTGAATCATATCATTATCTTTCCTCTTTTTACTTTGCAACCAACTTACTAATACTATATTATATCGTGGATGTTATGATTGAATCATACTAATATCAAACATTTGTTCTTCTTGCGGCAGGTGCAGGGCGAGGTAGAGGTTGATTTGAATAGGTGATATGGAACCACATCAAATGGGCCAGTTGCTATTTTTTGAGGCATTAGTGCCCGCTCAGAAGATTTATTGTTTATGATTCCTGAGAAATTTAGGGTTCCAATTATTTTGCTCAAACAGTCACCATAATAGTGATATTATAGACCTCAACAAAAATTTTATGCTACATAATTTTCTAATGTCTCATCTATCTCTATTCCTTTTCGTCACTGAAAAGCAATGGCGGTGATACTGTTACATGTTCTTTTGTTTAATAGTAGTAAATACCTCCCAACCTTGATGTGTTTAAAATTGTTGTCATATTGAATTTTGATCCTTTCCTGATCATATGTTGAAGGCTGCAGTATGAAGTAATCATGAAATCATTAGTTTATAGGATATGGTATATTACTTATTGTGTAAATTTTTATTTATGTTTCAAATAAAAATTGTTAGCTCATTGTTTGATTTGTTGGATGGTGAGGGTAGTATAAATATAAATCCATCATTTCATTCATAAGTTTAAAAGAGAACGGAAGGAAATTAAGATAAAAATTTCTTTATGTTTATTCGTCTTCTACAATTCGAGGATTTGGATGAAGGAGAAAATATATAACTCAACAAAATATTTGATCTTAATTTGAAACGGTTTTCACATGTACTCCCTCAAGTCGAAATATAAGTAAAAAAAAAAGGTCACTCCATTTTCCACCTCAAATCATCCACGGGAAAATTTCTCACTTCATCCCTGTCTTCATGTGGAAAAAAAATTCGGATCTCCGTACAAATAATATCCACGGATAATCTGTTATCAGATACAAATTGACATCCCTATCAATATCCAAATAAAAAAATTCAGAACATTTAGAGTTGTGTAATTGTGTTTTTGTTTTTTCTTTTAGAAATTTGTTCTATAAAACATTTTGAAAAATTATTTTGTATTACCTGTATACATATGAGAGAGAAATAACTTTAAATTTGCTTTGAGAACATGAAACTTATCATCAATTTTTGATGAAATAGTTTGATGAAGAATTGATCTAACTCTACACACTACTACATTAAGAGAAATATCCCCACAAGAGTTATTGAGAATTTGAGTAATATGCAAAAGTGATTAAACCAACATGTCTTCTCAAAATTACGCACAGTCGTTTAGTTTTTAAGAAAATACCAGCAACCTCGGGGGGTTCATTTTGGTAGCGAATGCGAGGTCCAAAATTATAGAAATCCAGATACACTTTTCTTCAATAAATGAAAACCTCAATTGTACAATATCCTACTTCAACTTGAAGGACCTTTTGCTGTCACATAATCAGGGCTAATGTTTAGAGACACAACAATAGTAATATTGATATCACTACTTAAACAGCGACAAATTGACAGTGCAGTCAGACTCAAATTTCACTGAACATCTAAAAGCATTTTTCGAGTATAAGATCTTGAACTACAACGATATTATATGCTTGGAGTTGCTTCCTCAACGACGCTCTTGCCAGCTTGTTCTCCCTCCTTATCATTGCCAACTTGTATTTCAGGCTTCAATACTTCTTGCCCTACACAATTAGCAAACAATCATATTTAATTAGGCCAACAATAATATATATGAAAATTAAGTTACAGAGGACTGCTACTTATGCTACTATAGTATAAACAACACTAGAAAGAGTTTACTTTTGAGTTTTGATGCGTTATCACTGTAAATTTTGTACTATTATTTGATCATGCATTGATGCTTTACACTATGAGTAGCTTTTGAGGGTATTAGTTGTAAGAGTCATTTCAAAGGTGTATATGATGCATCATTTTAGAGCTTTTTTTTCAGTACAAACACATCAAGGTGAGGAATGGTGGGTCAGCTTATAGCTATTCTATCACTCAAGGGGTGCAGAATAAAGCAACTGGGGTTGATGTGGAAGCCACCCCGGTAGGGTAAATATAATATCAAACAGCCACAGCCACATGCAGGTAAGCGAACCCACGTAGGCTACTCGTTTTCACTAGAAAAGCACTGAATTATTGAGTGTATGTTTCTCTTTTCAAAAGAATTACAATTATGAGTCATACGTCTAGCTTACGAAATACTTGCCCTGGCCTACAGTCAACTTCAACTCTCTAAATGTCTAACAAAAAGCATCTTATCAACTGAAATGAAATATTTAATTTTCCACCAAGAATAAATTAATATTAATATAACCTACAGCCAACCCTAAAACCATTAGAATATAGTGTCGGCCAGAAATGAAAGATGAAACACGAAATAATGAAAGTTTTTCCAAGAGTATCTTAAACAGTAAACCAC
Source organism: Trifolium dubium (assembly GCA_951804385.1). Taxonomy (NCBI): domain Eukaryota; kingdom Viridiplantae; phylum Streptophyta; class Magnoliopsida; order Fabales; family Fabaceae; genus Trifolium; species Trifolium dubium. Next base: position 50,271,077 of record OX638064.1, on the reverse strand, counting down.
ACAATATAACCTACAAATGCAATAAGAGCATGCCACAACTTATGCAAATACCATCCATCATGTTTCATAACAGTCAAGTACTCAAGACACAACAGTTGTCAAATTGTTGAACACAATCTATGCAGCATACTTACCTTCATCATCACTGTCATCAAAATCATCGCCCACTGCATCATCACCACCAAATTGCTGCAGCACAAAAAAAAAAATTAGGATGGACATCATTAATAATAGAGGAGGTTGAAACTGAGAACCGCACAGTCACACAGACACATTACTTACCGAGAAATCCATCCCTCCCAAGTCCAGGTCACCGAGACCTAATAAACAGACAATCAGTTGTTACATAAAATAAAAACTCACTTAATAACTTGAAAAACTAAATAGAACAGTATGGTTTCAACGTGTTCATACCCGCATCTTCATCTTCATCCACCCACTTATCCCAGTCTACTTTCAGATAATGTGGAGGCTTTCCTTCAGCTTTCAGCAACCTTTTCCACCATTCGCTCTCTGCCTTCTGCACAACACAGAATATGCCTCTCACCCCTACATTAACTTTGCTCTCCTGAAACAGCAGCAGGGATTGATAAATGAAACACATTGAAAAATATCAAAGAACAAAAACAGTACACTGCAAATGAAGCATAACATGAAACATTAAACAACTAACAATAAACCTAGACACAAAGACTATAGAAATTAGAATAAATAGGAAGGTAAGAGACGTTAAACAATGCTCGTAACATTGTGCACATATCAGACAACAGCATTATTTAACTTATTGGAAAAAAGAGTTAAAAGTATATACATTTTTAACTATGTGAATGCACCAATACTATCGAATAATTGGTAATGTCTTCTCACCTCTACATTAACCTTGTCAAAGAGTGGTAACGTGAGCTCATAGAGGTGGTCTTCAGCACCAGCAGTGGCAGAAAAGGTAAAAACACCATCTGGAGTAAGGTCCACTTTCGCATTTTTTGAATCTGGCAACTGAACCGTGACATAGACCTTGTCAACCCTTTGAGCCCACTTGACCTCCGGATGACGACTGCATCACAATGCAATAAACAAATAAATAACGAGCGGAACATATAGAACACAGAGAGGATTTTGACAAGTATTCAAGGAATTGAAAATCAAATAGGAAACTACTTTCCGTGATGACATATTTTCTTGTACTACCAACTATGCCTAATTTTAACTTCAAAATGAACAACTTCAACCAACAAAAAGTTATTTCAACAATTGTTCAAATAACACTGACCATCAATTCAGCAATTATCATTCAATTGTGTAAAGGGCACCTTTGATTAGACACTAGAAAACAGTAAATTTAGTGTATATTTGGTATCATGATGTGTTTTCTAACCGTGATTTGTCGAAGCTAAAAGATAAAGCTTTTTGCAAAATCACGGTGACTCACCGTGTTTCTGACAAACTCACCACGAATCCAAACATGCACGTATCACGATGGATATTCCAGAACCACAGTGACCCATCATGATTTTCTAGAAGTTACAAATTGAAGCTTATGCAAAATCACGGTGGATTGCTGTGATTCTGGCACACTTACCGTGATACCAAACATTAATCTCATCGAAACAAACATCCATTATTACAATTAAACTATTCACAACTAGGATTTATGAATCATACAAAACATGCAACAATAATACACTGTTTTCTATTCAACCATATGAAACAAACACCTAATACAACATTACAACTAATAATCAAACATGAAACATATTAACAGAAAAAAATAATGTAAAAAACGATTGCATGCACATGCACTACTCAGAAAATGTTATTGCATAAATTGAGGAAAAAATGCAGTGAATGAAAATATATAAAATCACATTTAAAAAGAAAAAATATATAATTACCTCATAGTGTGAGAAGAAGGTGTAAAACCCTAGAGTGAATGACAAAGACAATAGAAACCTGAGTCTGTGTTGAAAATGTGTACCTCGTTTTCGAATTTTGACGATGATGCAAAAAAACTAAAAACCTGTGTTGTTGTCTCTGGAATGTTCTTCGTTTTTTTTTTTTTTGAGTGGAAATTGATGAAAGAAGATTATGTGATTTTTGGCCCATTTCATTATTTAGGATAAATGTTACCTAAACCACCCTTTTTTTCTTCATACACCACACATTCTTCTTATTTATTTCAATTTTTTCTGATTTTTTTCTTTTTTTTTTGACAGAACTAAGTTTTTGTTTTATTTTCCACAATTCCATGTCAAAAAAAATATCACCTTTATCATAAGCTTCAATGCAACAATTTTCAATTTTATAATTTAATAGTTACTTTATACACTATTTTTGACATTATGATTGCATTCTTTTATCAATATATCAAGGCTTTGTTTGGATGAGAAAAGAAAGTGGAAAGAAAGAGAGAGGAAAGAATGTTGAAGGAATGAATGTGAGTAGAAAATGAATGGAAAATAAGATGATTGTTTAGTTGTTTGGTATAAGTGAAAGTGAAACAAAAGTGCAAGGAAAGAAAAAGGGAAATTTTATGGTACTTTTGCTAAAATCTTTTGTATTGGTATTTAACCAATAAAAATGTACCATTTATCCAAGTCATCACTTATATTTTATATATTAATAATATAATAAGACACATGTCAAATAATTATTGGTCAACATGTTTAGTGTACCGGTACATGACAATTTCTCCATTGTACCGTAGCATTAAGAAAGATGTATAAATTGAAAATGACATAGTTACCCTTAACTAAAAACAATAAAAAAATGTGTCAAAGTTGTAAAATTTTAATATAATTAAATACGTGTGTCATTTCAACTAAAAAATATCCATCATCCTATTTTCCATCCAATTTTGGGGGATGGCATTTTAGGTGTATCCCACCATAAAATTTTCTTTCTACCAAACAGTGGAAAATAGAATATTGTCCATACTTTCTCTCCTTCCTCTTTCTTTCCTTCTGGTTCAACTGATAAAAAATGTCAAAATTGTTAGGCTTAACATTCGTAACAGGAGTTCGACCTCCAATCCATCTACTTTACTGTTTGTGAGTCTATGATAATTTTACCATCTCATTTATGTAAAAATAAATAAAGTACTTTACAATTAAAAGAAGAAAAGGAGTAGGGTTATCTTGTGCAGAGATTTCTATGAGTGTGGTCATCATGTTTATTTGATACATTCTTTTTAATGTGTGATGATGACTTAATCTTTCTAAACTGGGACACAGTGTCAAAAGTATTAATTGAAGGGTATTTTAATGGTAATTAATTTTTTTATATAAAATAATAAAGATTTCGCAATCCCCGATTTTCTACACAATCATATTTATTTTATACTTATATATAAGTAACAAAACAAGCTTATAAAAAAAAAAAGTGATAAAATAAAACAAAACTTGAAAGTTTCAAATATAAATAAAAAATCATCTATAATTATTAACGGTTTCCAAAACAAAAAAATAAAAGTAAAATTAGAAAGAGTGTATGAGTTATATGTATTTAGATATTTTTTTTGGTCGAGACCGGGGTATTACCGCCGAACGCATTGACTATTCCCTCGCTAGATTGGAGGCACCTCGATGGATGGGATAACTAACCCAAAGATTTAAATTTGCTCCATACTCAAGGTGAGGATCGAATCATCGATCCTTGATTAAGGGAGGTGTCCCAACCGCTCAACCACACCCCTTGTATTTAAATATTTTCTTAATAGATGAACTTTTTTATAAATTTGTTTATTATATAAGTACTTTTTAAAGTATATTAAAGTACTTTTTATATATATTTTGTTGTACATATTTATATTTATTTATAGTATAATTTTGTCTTAACTAATTGAAACTATTGGTCCATCACTGTCCATTGCTACAATGCCTCATAATTGAAATCTCCCAAAATAAAAGATCTGAATCCCAGTAATGACTAATAGTCACATGTTTTGTTTTTTTTACCGAATCTTACAAATTGGTCCACGCACGCCAGAATGTGAAGTAGATAGAACTAGTGGTGCTTATTAATTTTCGTACCCAAAATAAAAAGAAAAGTACTTTGTTTAATTTTGTGGTAGCTGCCAAGTAATGTGAACTGATTAAATGCTCCATTAAATGCAATGGAAATTAACATAGCATCATTCCAATTGCAATGCGACGTAAATTGAAAAATAATGCAAAAAAGAGACTATAGTTGGATGAATAAGTAGTGACAACGAACTCTACACGTTTCAGCATACTATAGAGTATTAAATTATTAATATATGTATTGCTTGTTACTATCATTGATTTTTCTTTTCTACAAAAAATGTTACTATCATTGATGTTTATTATGGAGTAATTATGTTTGTGGTTTGACAAAAAAAATAGAAGTTTATGGATTTGGTTTGGAGATAGTTACGTATGTGAGAGAGGTGCCAGCCATTAATCAAAACATGAATCAAATTACTATTGGTTCTTAATTTGAGTATGTTTGCTAGGTTATATAAGTATACTAATGGAGTAATGGAGTAAGCAGCATGCAATACTTTCGTATCAAATACTAATAGTCTCATATATCCCTTTCTCTTAGTTAGTTAGCCATTTTTATTTTCCTCTTGTTATAAATTATAAATATATTACTAATGAAAATTTTCTTAAAAAATCACGAAAAAATTTGTTATATATGTTCCAAAATAAAGTGGTCATTGTATCCAAAAATAATTATAAAGTGGTCACAATCTTGCCAAAAAATACTGGTCGCATTCATATTACTTTTTTTTTCTTGACGAATAGCATGGGTTGACATTGCCAAACCCGTATCAAAAATGTTGAGGTCATGCCTTACGACATGTGCATGGTGCATTAAAATTGTACACTAAATGAAATCTAACTTTCGAGATAAAGCGGGAGATGTAACTCTCAAACTAGACATTAATAATAGTATTTATAATTGCATCAACTAAGACTAATTTAAACAGGGCTGTTGATGAAGTTAGACAAGTTAGGCTTCATTCTCGGGTCTCTAAATTTTAGGGGTTTTATAAAAAGTGATGTTTCATGTTAATTAAGTAACTAAAAAATATTTTGATGATATTGATTAAAATATAATTTTTTATTATGTTAGTTACAGAGATAAATGATTAATTTTGAAGTTGTTGATATTATTTATAATTTAAATCGATGATATTCTTTAAAAGAAATATTCTCTCCGGCCTTAATTATAAGCAACTTTCCACTTTTTAGATTCATTAGATAACTAATGTATCCAACTTTAATTATATATATATATATATATCAGATACATTAGTTATCCTATGAATCTAAAAAATGGAAAGTTGCTTATAATAAAGGCCGGAGGGAGTATAGTATATATTTTTTTGGTACAATTTTTTATTTATTAAGGGTCCATTTTAATTATTTGCCTCGGACCTCCAATATATTGGAACCGACACTGAATTTAAAAATGAGTAATTTGGAATATGTTTTGTGTTGATACACTAAATTATTCAAATATTTACCTATATATGAATAGAAGATAAACAACAATAATTGTAAATGACATTACGACTGGGCTTATTGTCATTTAGAAGCTCAAATATTATGTCTTTTTTAATTCTTTTAACACTTGTATCCGAGAACACATGCTAACATGGTCTTAAACATATGAACATTCTTTTTTATGGTAGAGAATTAAAAATATTCTTTTATTTATCAAAATTTGGTGAATGCTAGGGTGAGGTAGCAAATAGGTCCCTCACCGGTGAGGGAGTAAGAATTTTCATTTTCAACCATTGAGATTAAATCAATGAGTTCAGATTAAAAAAGAGAACATTTTATAATTTTACACATGATTGCATCGTTAGTGTTTTTTTTTAATAAAGATTACTGTGAATACAAAAACAAAAACCCATTGGACTGTTTCCCGTATCATCTCCACTGTGCCAAACGGCCGCGAATCAACACAGCGGTGGAAGAAGCCGCTCGTCGTTGTCATTTACACGGCGGTGGTTCTTCCTTTTTCTCTCTTCAAAACAGTTCCTGCACCGGAGATTTTGCGGCGCAGTTTTATAATTTTATGATGGTGGAGTTTGATGACCTTCGTGTGGGGCGAGTAAACCGGTTTCTTCTCTTGAGATTGAAATTAATTAAAACCAAGATTTCGCCATGTAATTATTTGGATGTGGCGGTCAAGCCGCATTTTGTCAAACCAAATCAACAACAAGAAGAATAACTAAAGCTTTGAACAGCAACAAACTCGACTCTGTTATATGAACTGATTTTGTATTTACAATTGATTAAAATTTGAATTTGGTTTTGGGTTTTTCATGAATTATTAAAAATGTCGATCAAAACCTTGATACACACAATTTCTTTGACAAAGCCAAAAAAGTTGAGTCTCATCTTTTGCCCATGAATGAATTAAGTTCTAAATCGATATGGGGCTTTTCCAATTTCTATCATCACTGCGTTTTGAAAAATGCAAGAATGGTCCGGGTCAACTGTGGTTTATATGTGACCCATTTTTGAAAAAAATTAGACATAGAAGATGAACAGTGTTAGAGGAGTGCAAGTGGCTGCAAAGCAATCGGTTTACCCAAACCTTCTTTTTATGTTGAGGATAAAGAAAATGAATATGATTGAAAATAAGATTTGAGATGGGAAGACATGAAGAAACAGTGGAGAGAGATAGTGGGATACGCCGATACGGGGAGAGAGATGAACATAGAAAGGAGACTAAAATCCAGTGTGTCAACCAATATTTAAATCATATACACTCATTTAATCTAATAGTTAAAGTTAGTGGTAATGGGTGAGGGACTTAACAAGCACCTCACCTTAGACTCCACCTCAAAATTTTATTTTAGCTTCTTTAAATATTTTTTTTGCCTCGTGTATCTTAGCGCATGACCCTTGTTACTTGTAATTTTGCTACCTACCACACCACAGCTAAAATGTGTGTCTGGATTTTAGTAATAATAATAATAATAATAAACCTTTAGACATTAAAAAAAAAAAATACTACGTATCCTTTAGAAAAAGAAGAACTAATAGTAATAATGATAATGATCGATGTGGAACAATATAGGTTGTTCATATATATGTTTTTCCACAGAAAAATGCACTATAATACAATACACTGATGACCCCTCTGATTCTGATTGGAACTTTATAGAAATAGTACAATTTAGATTACAATTTTTCTCCAAAGCCGGTTGATTTTGGAGCATTTATCTCTTGTCTTCTTCTATGTCATTCGGCCATATTCCTTCACACACAGTCACAGTCACACCTCGTAGTTGTAGCAATGTATTTGTATGTTTGGATGCACCGTTTTATTTCCTTGCTCACCACACATTTTTATTTTAATTTTACAATTCAGTCCATTGAATCATTCTATTTTGTCTCCAAGCTAAGGAGGATATACCCAATCCCATCTTATTGACTTTTTTTAGTCCATTTGCATGTATCGATTTCTTTCTGTAGGGAATCCCATATTCACCGCATCCATAATATTATCTTCCGGTTATTTTATAAAAGATATACTACAATGCATTTGATTTATATAGGCTTAATTGCACTTTTGGTCCCCCTATTTCAGATTTTTTGCAATTTTAGTCCCCCTATTTCAAAATCAAACAATTTAGCCCCCCTATTTTGATTTGTGGTGCACTTTTGGTCCCCCAATCCATTTTATTCATAAAAAATGTTGATGTGGCAGGTGACTAGACAAAAAGATGACGTGGCAATAACACTTGGCTTTTTTAATTTTTATTTTTATATCCAACTCATTAAATATATTTATTTAATTTTTAATAAAATTAGCAAAAAAAAAAAAAACAGAAATATTTTTTTGAAGGAACGTGTTCTTGTTGTTCCCTGTTTCTTTTCCTTTTTCTCTTGCTTCCTTCTTCTCAACACAACAATGGCAAACAAAACAAAAAAAAACACAACAACACAACCATCATCATTTGGGTTTGAAACTAAAACCAAAACTCAAAATCGCTGAAAACAAACCCAAAACTTTATACGATTTTGAGTTTCTAAGTTTGATTTCGTTTTCGATTTCTGTTTTCGATAATCAATTCGTTTTCGATTTCAAGTCCGTATTCAATTTCTGTTTCTGTTATAGGTTTCGTGTTAATTTGGTTGTTCGTGTTGCTGATGTTGTTGATCTGGGTTCGATTCAAGGCAGACACAAACCTATGCCAAACCCATAAACATAAACTCAGATCTAAAATGATGAAACGAAATTTCTGGGTTAAAGATGGTTCATGGGTTTGAGGGGTTAGGAGAAGAAGATGATGAGTTTGAGATGGTGATGTTGTTGAGTTTGTAGGTTTAGGAGAAGAACATGATGATGGGGAAGCAAGAGAATAAGAACACGATAACATTCAATTTTTATTTTTATTCTGTTTTTTTGTTTTTTGTTTTTTTTTCTTTTTTTGATTTTTGTTAAAAAATTAAAATTAATATATTTAATTAGATATAAAAATAAAAATTAAAAAAGTCAAGTGTTATTGCCACGTCATTTTTTGTCTAGTCGCCTGCCACATCAACATTTTTTATGAATAAAATGGGTTGGGGGATCAAAAGTGCAACACAAATCAAAATAGGGGGGTTAAATTGTTTGATTTTGAAATAGGGGGACCAAAATTGCAAAAAATCTGAAATAAGGGGACCAAAAGTGCAATTAAGCCATTTATATAATACTATTAGAAGTTGTATTATTCTAGCGAGGAATTATTCACTACATTTGGTAGTGGATACTTCGATTTTAACAAAAAAAATTAGAAGTTGTATTATTAATTTATGTGTGCGGAAATAATTTGATTGAAATGAGAGAATTTACTTTATGTATTTATAAATTTTGATCGACTGAGTTTGGTCATCGATATGGTCGGGCTATTTATAAGAATACATATTTTTATTTTATAATTTAAAAAGTATTAAATTTGAATTAGTAGGAAACTACTCCATGGAATTATCAATTTCACTAATCCGTCTTCATCAATAACAAATGACAATTTCCATGGAATTTCCTTTGACTATTTGCTTCTTAGAAGTTGATTTTGACTGAAAAATTGGGTGAAACTCACATGTAGCTTCCCAAATCCCACCTTTGTTTTTTAAGTAATTTAATCAAATTTTATTTTATGGTTTGTTTTTCCAATTTCAGTTTCTGTCTAGATCATGGCATATCATTCTCATTGACTAATCTGCATCACAATTTTTCTTTTGATGAACGTATCACAAATTTCTTTTGATGATCATGCATCACAATTTTTAAGTATATTTAGAATAATTTTCTAACACTCAATTAACAGTGTTTTTTCTGTCTTAAATTTTTGGTCTTTTTAATTTCTTTTGTCTAATAAAAGTATTGGACAGAACAGTACAGGACAGTACAAGACAGAACAACACAGGAAAAATATTTACGGTATTGAACAAATTTTTGATCTGCATAATAAAAGTACTGGACAGAACAGTACAGGACAGTACAAGACAGAACATCACACGACAAATATTTACGGTATTGAACAAATTTTTTCTTGTATGATACTTGATGGAGAAAATGTTATTTTGCTGATTTAGACAAGTTGTACTGAGGACAAAAAGTTGTCCCATGGTTCTGTAGGGGACAAGAATATTTGATTTTGTCCAGTCCCTTGACCCCCAGTTTGTCCAGTCCCAGTAACAGTTTTAAAATCAAACACAGTACAACAGAAGTTGTTCTGTTCAATCCCTTGTTTTTTAGCAAATCAAACACACTCTTAAAACTTTAGTTTTCAGAAACTAAGATATAATTAATGACGGCTTATTATTTGTACTTAAAAAATTAGAGTATTTATTAAATAATTTTTTTTAATAAAATAAAGATAAAAAAACTTAACCTATTAATTTTTATTACTTTCTAATACACCTGTTAAAATTTAAAATGATTAGAATTTTAAAATGGAAGGAGTAATATTTTTTTTCATCACATATCACGAGTATACAATACTAGTATTTATTATATTGTCTCTTTATGGGTAGGTAGGTGTGGAAAAACTATAGTATGGATCTGTCTTCATATCAAATGAAAAACTAGTAATAATTTTTTTTTCTACTTTTGATTCTGAATCTGAAGATCTCATCTCAATTTTCATGCACGAAGATTAAAATATTAATTAATGTTGATTTATTTGAACTTTGAACTAGAGGTGTTCTTAATGAGTAGTGCTAATTACTATTAGGAGTACTATTTTCTTTGATAGATGAGCATGTTCTTGACTAACTAATATCTCAATGTATTATACTTTGACAAGTTGTCTCGCATCATAGTACTATTATTGTATCCGTCTATGGTTTTGCTTTATTTATTTATATTTTATGTATAATAACGTGGTTGATTTTTAAGTGTGGACAAAGAGTTAGATCACATGACTGTTTGAATCAATTACACACTGTCCAATAAAATACAGTAAATCACTTTTAGTATCAATATTGTCTTATATTTTATTTTATACTATATCTGTCTAAAAATATAAAACTCCGTTAATCATTGTACGTTTGTCATTATATGATTTTAATTGCGAATATCTTTAATTATTTATTAGTAAAAATTATTAAAATTTGATATTTTAAAAATATGTATTGAAATAAATCAAACAAAATCTTATATGATAGTAGTAATATTTACATATTTATATACTCTTAAAAAATACAGTTAAAACAAAACATATGAATAATAGATTTAGTCAAACTGAGTCTTATAAAATGAGACGGAGTTAGTATGTTTTACTACACAATATCAGTTAGATATCAACTTTTTTATTCTACTATTAATTGTTTAGTCAAAGAAGGGTTTTTCAAAAAGGAAGTATTTATTTTAAAAAATATATAATAATAATAATAATAATAATAATAAATCAAGTGAGTTAATCTAGACAGTTAATGAGATTTAGTTAAAGAATAAGTTGTTTCAATTTTGATGGATTAGTTTATCGAGAGTAAAATTAGACCGAACAATAATAAAGAGAGACAAAAAAGAATAAGTGTTACTCGGATATTAAATGAAATCTCTACAACCAAATAGTTAAATTAAACGCTTCAGATTAATAAATCATTTTGCTGAATACGAATTTTTTAAAAAGAACAAATTGTTTCAACATCCAATTTTAGTTATAAATAAAATAATCTTTTGTCAAACTTTGCTTATATTTATATTGAATTCCAGATTTTCAGGGTATTTTTCCGTTATGAACAATAGAATTAACAGAAAAAACATTAAAATATTAACAAAATTGACTATTATTCTTAATTTGTGAGTCGTGTACTAAAATTAATTTAGTCTAAAAATAAACATCTGATTTTCTATTAAAAGAAGCTTCTGATTGAATTTTATATTCCTTTTAACATCCAATATTAATAATATGTCTTTGTCCTATTTGAAGACTAATAAAAAGTAATCAGCTTTATTAAATGAATTTTAAGATTGAATCCAAAATGAATTAAACTTGTATATATTTAATATTTAAAGCTATCTTCTTATGAGATGAAGAAGAAGAGGTCCTAAGCATTTTAGGCCTTAAGAAAGAAAAAAACCAGAGGCCATAACAAAAACACATCATTGCACAGTTTTTTCTGGTTTAAAGACATCATAAAGTTATTGTTTCACTGAAAAAGTGCAAAGTACTAAAAGGTAAGCATTTTTTGAGCTATGCTATGTTGTGTGTATTAAAGAAAGAACATGTTTTTTTGCCAGTTGTATATTTATCATAATCATTGAAATAATTGGTCCCTTATGGTTTCACAACTTAGTACTTTTGTATTCATTCAAAAAAAATATTCATTAGCATACTCATTAATTTTTGTTACATAGTATTGTGTATTCATTATTGTTGGTGATTTTTTTTTCAGGTTATGTAGTAGAAAAACAAGGTTGAGATTCAACAAAAAACTCAAACATGTCTTCTTTAGATTCATCTTGGATCACATCTTTTTCATGTTCAACTTCTTCTGGTGATGCTGCTTCATATGCATTACCACAATGGTTGAGATTCATTTTTCTCTCACCATGTCCTCAAAGAGCTCTTCTTTCAGCTCTTGATGTTTTACTCTTGTTTACTCTATTAGTCTTTGCCATCATAAAGCTCTATGCAAGGTTTACTAGTAGTTCTAATGGAACTAACAGTGAAGAAATTAATAAACCTCTTATAAGTAACACAAGAGCTTTGAGAACAAGAACAACTCTATGGTTTAAGTTAACTCTAATTGCAACGATTTTTGTATCGATGTTATACACGGTCGCTTGCATTTTAGTATTTAGCAGTTCAAATATTGAATTTTCATGGAAAAAACTTGATGGACTATTTTGGGTTTTTCAAGCAATAACTCAATTAGTCCTTGTGATTTTAATCATCCATGTTAAAAGATTTGAAGCTGTTGTTCATCCTTTAACGCTTCGAATTTATTGGATTGCGAATTTCGTTGTTGTTTCTTTGTTCACTGCTTCTGGTGTTATACGTTTGGTGTCTTTGGAGGGAGAGAATTACTCCTTTAGCTTTGTGGTTGATGATGTTGTGTCTTTCGTTTCGCTACCTATTTCGCTTTTTTTGCTTTGTGTTGGTGTTAAAGGTTCAACTGGTGTTATTAAGGCAAGAGGAGAATCTCAATCGGTTAATGGTAATGATGAAGAAACAAAACTAAATGGTCATGATGAGCATGGTTTGAATAAACCAAATGCTACTACTGGTTTTGCTTCGGCTTCTCAATTTTCTAAGACCTTTTGGATTTGGTTAAACCCTTTGTTGAATAAAGGGTATGAGTCGCCGCTTAATATCGATGATGTTCCATCCCTTTCTCCACAGCATAGAGCTGAGAGGATGTCTGTTATCTTTGAATCAAAATGGCCTAAAGTGGATGAGAGATCGAAGCATCCGGTTAGAACCACATTGCTTCGGTGTTTCTGGAAAGATATAATCTTCACTGCTGTTCTTGCTGTTATTAGGCTATCTGTTATGTTTGTTGGACCTGTTTTAATTCAAGATTTTGTTGATTTCACTTCTGGAAAAGGTAGTTCTGTCTATGAAGGCTACTATCTAGTGCTGATTCTTCTTGTAGCGAAATTCGTTGAAGTTTTAACAACTCATCATTTCAACTTCAACTCTCAGAAACTTGGTATGCTTATAAGAAGCACTCTCATTACTTCTTTGTATAAAAAGGGTTTGAGGCTATCTGGTTCTGCAAGACAGGATCATGGTGTTGGTTCTATTGTGAATTACATGGCTGTTGATACTCAACAATTATCTGATATGATGCTTCAGTTACACGCCATTTGGATGATGCCATTTCAAGTTGGTATTAGTTTGATCTTGCTTTACAATTGTCTTGGTGTTTCAGCGGTCACCGCGCTTCTTTGCCTTCTTCTTGTTATCTTGTTTATCACCGTGACAACTCGACAGAACAAAGACTACCAGTTTCAAGCTATGATAAGCCGTGATTCGAGAATGAAAGCTGTGAATGAGATGCTCAATTACATGCGCGTGATCAAGTTTCAGGCATGGGAAGATCATTTCAACAGTAGAATCTTGAGTTTCCGTGAGTCGGAGTTTGGTTGGCTTTCGAAGTTTATGTACTCGATTTGTGGCAACATTATTGTGTTGTGGAGCTGTCCTATGTTGATATCAACTCTCACTTTCGGTACAGCGCTTTTGCTTGGAGTTCCACTTGATGCAGGAACTGTTTTCACCACAACAACTGTGTTTAAGATCCTGCAGGAACCTATTAGGACTTTTCCTCAGTCAATGATAGCTCTTTCACAAGCATTGGTATCACTTGGGAGATTAGATAGGTACATGTCTAGCAGGGAACTAAGGGATGATTCAGTTGATAGAAGTGAAGGGTGTGATGGAGTAATTGCTGTGAATGTTCAAGATGGTACCTTTACTTGGGATGATGATGGTCTAGAACAAGACTTGAAAAATATTAACTTGAAGGTTAACAAGGGAGAGCTCACAGCTATAGTTGGTACCGTTGGATCCGGAAAGTCTTCTCTTCTTGCATCAATTCTCGGCGAAATGAACAGAATTTCTGGAAAGGTATAGTCATATTTAATTTTAGAATTTAGAAATAAGGGCCACAAACATATTTAGGCCATTAATTTCTTTACTCCGAGCATACTAAGTATATAACCGAAGTTCGAATTCTGACTATAATATTCTTGGTTAGACTTTACTTACCGATGCTTCTTTCCTCTACCAAAAAATGAGCCTACTAATTTGTACCATGATTATGTATTTTGTTCACAGGTTCAAGTTTGTGGGAGTGTTGCTTATGTTGCACAAACATCTTGGATTCAAAACGGGACAATTGAAGAAAACATTCTGTTTGGTTTACCAATGAACAGACAAAAGTACAATGAAGTTATCAGGATTTGTAGCTTGGAGAAAGACATGGAGATGATGGAATATGGGGATCAGACAGAGATCGGAGAGCGCGGAATCAACCTAAGCGGAGGTCAGAAGCAGCGTATACAACTTGCTAGGGCCGTATACCAAGACTGTGATATATATCTTCTAGATGATGTCTTCAGTGCAGTCGATGCACATACCGGAACTGAGATATTTAAGGTGCTTATCCTCTCATCATGACATCATATGCTTTACTGTTTCCTCCACGTTGTTTTACTAAAAATATTTGACTTTAATCATGACTACCTTTTATATAGGAATGCGTGAGGGGCGCTCTGAAAGGCAAGACCATTGTTCTTGTAACACACCAAGTAGACTTCTTACATAATGTGGATCGTATTGTGGTAAGTCTCTTTTTTATTTATTCTATTCGTGTGTGACCCTCGGTGAATGGTGATTTATTCTAACATGTATATATATATTTGCTTTGCAAAAAGGTGATGAGGGAAGGAATGATAGTTCAATCAGGTCGGTACAATGACCTACTTGATTCTGGATTGGATTTCGGCGTTCTTGTAGCTGCACATGAGACATCTATGGAACTAGTAGAACAAGGCGCAGCTGTGCCTGGTGAAAACTCGAACAATCCAGTGATATCTAAGTCAGCATCTAATAACAACCGAGAAACCAATGGTGAAAGTAATTCTCTTGACCAGCCTAATTCTGCTAAAGGAAGTTCTAAACTTGTCAAAGAAGAGGAAAGAGAAACCGGGAAAGTTAGCTTAAAAATCTATAAACTTTACTGCACTGAGGCTTTCGGATGGTTGGGAATTTCAGCAGTACTCTTTCTTTCCGTTTTGTGGCAAGCATCTATGATGGCTAGTGATTATTGGTTGGCATATGAAACCTCGGTCGAGCGTGCTGAATTTTTCAATCCTACTTTGTTTATTTCCGTCTACGCAATTATTAGTGTACTTTCAGTTCTTCTGATAGTGCTCAGATCCTATTCTGTAACAATCTTTGGATTAAAGACAGCGCAGATTTTCTTCAAACAAATTCTTAATAGCATCCTGCATGCTCCAATGTCATTCTACGACACCACACCATCAGGAAGGATTCTAAGCAGGGTAAGATTTTAAGGCTCAATGAATTATTCTGTTATTAATTTAATGTTACATTGAATAAGTTAACTCATTTTAATATAAACTTTTACATTAGTGTCATATTGATATTTCAAATATGCATGTATAATATAATTATAACTTATTTTTTCTTCAACTTCCACAGGCATCCACTGATCAGACCAATGTTGATATCTTCATCCCTTTGTTTATCAATTTTGTGGTGGCCATGTATATTACAGTGATCAGCATCATCATAGTCACATGCCAGAATTCATGGCCAACAGCTTTCTTGCTGGTTCCTCTTATTTGGTTGAACATTTGGTATCGGGTATGAATACTCACTTATTTGACAGATTAAATCTATCATAGTACTTAATATGTCTTATGCACATTATGCTAACAAAATGTGTATTGTTTTTGCTTTTGGTTTTGCAGGGTTATTTTCTTTCTACTTCTCGTGAATTAACACGTCTGGATTCAATTACAAAAGCACCAGTGATTGTTCATTTCTCCGAAAGCATTTCTGGTGTCATGACAGTTCGTGCATTCAGAAAGCAGAAGGAATTTAGTTTAGAAAACATTAAACGAGTGAATTCTAATTTGCGAATGGATTTTCACAACTACAGTGCCAATGCATGGTTGGGTTTCCGCTTAGAATTGCTTGGAAGCTTAATTTTCTGCATTTCTGCTTTGTTCATGGTCACGTTACCCAGCAATATCATAAAGCCAGGTAAGCTTACTTAAAAGGGACTTGTGAAATATTTGCATTGTCATAAGTCATGTATTTGGTCTATATTATAGGCCAGATACATCAGTAGTCAAATGTATCAAAAAAGTTAAATTTGCTTATAATAGTGACCGAAGGGACTATCTTGGAATGGTGCGAATATTGCAATATTTTTTTTATTGAGATGATGAACTGACTAGATTGTTGTGCTTGATGTAGAAAATGTTGGTTTGTCTCTCTCTTATGGATTGTCGTTAAATTCGGTGCTGTTCTGGGCTATATACATGAGTTGTTTCATTGAAAACAAAATGGTGTCTGTTGAGAGGATAAAACAGTTCTCAAATATTCCATCAGAAGCATCATGGATCATTAAGGATCGTTCGCCTCCTCCAAATTGGCCTGGTCAAGGTCATGTTGATATCAAAGACTTGCAGGTATCTACAATAGAATTAAATTGATTATTTCCTGTGATTAAAATGTACATTCTATTGGCATTGATATATTTTCTCAATCTTGCTTTGAGAAAGACATGATTTCCTTATGATAATAAATTAATCTTCTGTTAAACAGGTCAGATATCGACCAAACACTCCTTTGGTTCTTAAAGGCATTACTCTAAGCATTAATGGAGGAGAAAAAGTTGGTGTTGTTGGTCGAACGGGGAGTGGAAAATCAACTTTGATTCAAGTTTTCTTCAGGCTGGTGGAACCTACAGGAGGGAAAATAATCATTGACGGCATTGACATATGTGCATTAGGACTTCATGATCTCAGATCTCGATTCGGTATCATCCCACAGGAGCCTGTCCTTTTTGAAGGAACCGTCAGAAGTAACATTGATCCAATTGGACAGTATACAGATGATGAGATATGGAAGGTAATTAAAAAAATTTCATCACTGTCTTTGTAAGGTCTTAGACTTTGTTTAACTTCAATGTTTATAATGAACTATCAAGCCGAGTTACTCCTAGTGTAGTTTGATCCCTCGTTATATATATCAGATGCAGTTTTTTTGCTATCATTGACAAATAGTCTTAATTATAAGCTTTGTATTTGTGTAGAGTTTGGATCGTTGTCAACTAAAAGATGCAGTGGCTTCAAAGCCTGAGAAACTCGACTCATTAGGTATTGAAGAAGACTCTTACCGTTTTCTTTGAACTGTTTGAGTATCACTTTCATTTTTGTTTATACTAATGGCATGACAATGTTATTTATAGTGGTTGACAATGGAGATAACTGGAGTGTGGGGCAGAGGCAGTTGCTTTGTTTAGGTAGAGTCATGCTTAAGCAAAGTAGGCTGTTATTTATGGACGAGGCTACAGCTTCCGTCGATTCTCAAACTGATGCTGTAATTCAGAAGATCATCAGAGAGGATTTTGCAGCCCGTACAATCATCAGCATTGCTCACAGGATACCAACAGTCATGGACTGCGATCGAGTGTTAGTTGTAGATGCAGGTAAATGTCTATTTTATTTTACGCTGTCAGTGCATTGATATTAAACTTTAATAGTACTAGTTTGATCATATATAGTAGCTTAAACTTTGTTTTCTTTTTGTTTATAGGGCGCGCAAAAGAATTTGACAAACCTTCGAACTTGCTCCAGAGGCAATCGCTGTTTGCAGCTTTGGTTCAAGAGTATGCCAACCGTTCTGCTGGACTATAACAAAACTTCAGCTCCTCTTTATATATCTGTTTGCTTCTCCACCATCCATATTTATAGCAAGACAATAACAAAAGCACAAAACACATGTTCTTCAAGTATATTGCGCGGAGTAAGATGGCTATTTGTTGTAGAAAGTAGACCAACTTTCGTAGAAAGGTTCAGTTCAGACACCATTGCAAAATCATTTATAGACGAGCTGATTCATTGCCGGTGTATTTTGACCGTGGGGGTAGTATAGGCCTCACCTTGTAATTACACTCGGTTAAAGTGATGTTGATGGTAGTAGTAGTAGTAGTAGTAGCAGGTCCTGATTTTAATAATATACTGCACCCAATTGTTATGACTAAGTTGTAAATTTTCCTTTGGATGTTATACTATTCAATAATTTGAATTATGCACAATCCACAAGCATACCACACCTACTTTTCACTATATATTGTTTTACTGATAAAGTCTTGAGTGAGTTTTTGATAAAGTCTTTTTTTAGTTAAATACAAAACGATAATTGGTGTCTGTATGCTTCATGTGCAAGCAAAGAAAATGAATTAAAAAAAAAAATTAAAACTAATTTAAGGGTAAATATAAATAACTCTTTCTACAATGAAAAAGAGTTTTGTCCTTGTATATATTGGTATTGGTATTGCACGTAAAGACAAACTATGAATTGTTGTTAAAGTGGTATAAGACATAGGGTCTAATGTGGGCCACCCCCTACAAAAAAAACTTAACTTCAATTGTGGTGCCTTCCTAACAAATACTCAACCATGAGAGTGCCACGTCATATGTCTTAGAGCATTTACAGTCTTCAACAGTGAATTTTAGTGCATTTCAAAATAGTTAGTTTAATAAGGTTTTTGATAATTAAGCGATTTAGTTTAGTTTTAAATATATTATCTGGTTGTAAATATCAAACTAGTATGATACTACAATGAGATTTTTGGGTCATCAAGTCATTGTTATTTGTTACTATCAATAATATTATTTCATATTATTTTCTCTAATTCTTTTACCTAAATACCTCAAATTCAATATGGTATCAGAGCCATGATAACCACCTTGAAGCAAAATTCCGCTGCAATTCTTTTTCGATAAAATTTAACTCTCGGTTATTAATCGCATTACCTTTTTTTTTCTTATTTTTTCTGTTTGATTTTATAGGTCATGCTTCCGTATAAAGTATAAACCCTAGCCGTCATTATGACTTCTTTTTTTGTTTTGTTCAACATTTGTGGTTCTTGTTTTACTTCCTTTACTTTCTATTTTAATCTTATACTATACTACCTTATCCTTGACACATGTAGTCCATATCCACTTTCTGTGAATCATTTACTTTAGGCTTTAACCACTGTTTTCTTTCAGATTAATCGTTAGTCTCCTCTAATCTTATTTTGGTGGTTAAATTTCATTTGTGATACTTAATTTTGCAGTTTCCGTTTGTGGTACTTTTAATTAGCATGTCATTTGTCAAATATTTCTTGTCTTTATGTTGAACTCGAGATCAACAAGATTATTTTTCTGTAATAAACTGTTGACTATTATTCTTAATTTGTGTGTCATGTTTGTCCTATACAGTTCGAGGAATTAATGTTTACAGTTGCACACGGAAGATACCCAACTTAAACCAAAAAATTCTTGTGTGTCATGTACTCCTTCTACTAATTAAAAATGTGTTAGTATTTAAGTAAGCTTCCGTTTTTCTAGTAATGATGTCCCATAAATATCTATCTTTCCTATTTTCTAGTACTCATTGAAGACTAATAAAAAGTAATCATTTTTATTAAATGAATATTAAGATCGAATCCAAAATGAAATAAACTTGTTTATTTAATTGGTAATATTTAAAGTTATCTTCTTAAGAGATGAAAAAGAGGTCCTAAGCATTTTAGGCCTTAAGAAAGAAAAGAAACTGGTGAGAGGAACTTGACCTCAAAAAACTAGAGGCCATAACAAGGACACATAGTTACACAGTTCTTTCTGGATTAAAGCCATCATAAAATTGTTTTGCTGATAATAGAGAGAGATAAAAAAGTGCATAGTTCTAGAAGGTAAGTAAGCATTTTTTGAGCTACGTGTCATAAAGAGAAACATGAATTTTACGTTGGTTGTCCTTTTTTTTTTTCCTTTTCGTTTTTACTCTGTTTTTTAGAGGAAAGACCGATAGTCCAGAGATGATAACAAATAGTTTCAGTCTCATTTACTTGTGAGAATCGACTTATGGTCCTTCCTATCAACGTCAATGATAATTAGTATCTCTAATCATATACTGTAAAAAAATATATATTTAAAAAATATTCATCAAGATAAATTAAATAATATATCATATGCTAATATTTGCTATTATATATTGATATAAACCACCAAAGTTATTTAAGAAGTACTAATGTTTAGTGCCGGTTGGGTCTAGCTACCATTCTACCTAGTTTGACTCCTTAACGTGGCCAGTTATTATCATCATTTAATCTATTGGTTCCTGATGATGGAGTTATGATTTCACAACATTGTACTATGTACTCATTAATTACTTTTTCATACTCATTATTTTTTGTTATATAGTATTCATTATTCTTGGTGATTCTTTCATGCTATGTAGTAGAAAAACAAGATTATGAAGTGAGGAGTATTGAACATTCAAAGGATTGATTCAACAAAAACACAAACATGTCTTCTTTAGATTCATGTTGGATCACATCCTTTTCATGTTCACCTTCTTCTGGTGATGCTGCTTCATATGCATTACCTCAATGGTTGAGATTCATTTTCCTCTCACCATGTCCTCAAAGAGCTCTTCTTTCAGCTCTTGATGTTTTACTCTTGTTTACTTTATTAGTCTTTGCCATCATAAAGCTCTATGCAAGGTTTACTAGTAGTTCTAATGGAACTAACACAGAAGAAATCAGTAAACCTCTTATCAGTAACACAAGAGCTTTGAGAACAAGAACAAATTTATGGTTTAAGCTAACTCTAATAGCAACGATTTTTTTATCGGTGTTATACACGGTTGCTTGCATTTTAGTATTTAGCAGTTCAAATATTGAATTTTCATGGAAAACACTTGATGGACTATTCTGGGTTGTTCAAGCAATAACTCAATTAGTCCTTGTGATTTTAATCATCCATGTTAAAAGATTTGAAGCTGTTGTTCATCCTTTATCGCTTCGAATTTATTGGATTGCGAATTTCGTTGTTGTTTCTTTGTTCACTGCTTCTGGTGTTATACGTTTGGTGTCTTTGGAGGGAGATAATTACTCCTTTAGCTTTGTGGTTGATGATGTTGTGTCTTTCGTTTCGCTACCTATTTTGCTTTTTTTGCTTTGTGTTGGTGTTAAAGGTTCAACTGGTGTTATTAAGGCAAGAGGAGAATCTCAATTGGTTAATGGTAATGATGAAGAAACAAAACTAAATGGTCATGATGAGCATGGTTTGAATAAACCAAATGCTACTACTGGTTTTGCTTCGGCTTCTCAATTTTCTAAGACCTTTTGGATTTGGTTAAACCCTTTGTTGAGTAAAGGGTATGAGTTGCCGCTTAATATCGATGAAGTTCCATACCTTTCTCCACAGCATAGAGCTGAGAGGATGTCTGTTATCTTTGAATCAAAATGGCCTAAACCGGATGAGAGATCGAAGCATCCGGTTAGAACCACGTTGCTTCGGTGTTTCTGGAAAGAGATAATCTTCACTGCTTTTCTTGCTGTTGTTAGGCTATCTGTTATGTTTGTTGGACCTGTTTTAATTCAAGATTTTGTTGATTTCACTTCTGGAAAAGGTAGTTCTGTTTATGAAGGTTACTATCTAGTGCTGATTCTTCTTGTAGCGAAATTCGTTGAAGTTTTAACAACTCATCATTTCAACTTCAACTCTCAGAAACTTGGTATGCTTATAAGAAGCACTCTCATTACTTCTTTGTATAAAAAGGGATTGAGGCTAACTGGTTCTGCAAGACAGGATCATGGTGTTGGTTCTATTGTGAATTACATGGCTGTTGATACTCAACAATTATCCGATATGATGCTTCAGTTACACGCCGTTTGGATGATGCCGCTTCAAGTTGGAATTGGTTTGTTTTTGCTTTACAATTGTCTCGGTGTCTCAGCGTTTACCGCACTTCTTTGCCTTGTTCTTCTTATCGTGTTTGTCGTGGTGACAACTCGACAGAACAAAGAATACCAGTTTAAAGCTATGATAAGCCGTGATTCGAGAATGAAAGCTGTGAATGAGATGCTTAATTACATGCGCGTGATCAA
The DNA here is from genome assembly GCA_951804385.1 of Trifolium dubium. NCBI lineage: Eukaryota > Viridiplantae > Streptophyta > Magnoliopsida > Fabales > Fabaceae > Trifolium > Trifolium dubium. The sequence continues at coordinate 50,248,953 of OX638064.1, read as the reverse complement.
GTTTCAAGCATGGGAAGATCATTTCAACAGTAGAATCATGAGTTTCCGTGAGTCGGAGTTTGGTTGGCTTTCGAAGTTTATGTACTCGATTTGTGTCAACATTATCGTGTTGTGGAGCTGTCCTATGTTGATATCAACTCTCACTTTCGGTACCGCGATTTTGCTTGGAGTTCAACTTGATGCAGGAACTGTTTTCACTACAACAACTGTGTTTAAACTCCTGCAGGAACCTATTAGGAATTTTCCTCAGTCAATGATAGCTCTTTCACAAGCATTGGTATCAATTGGGAGATTAGATAGATACATGTCTAGCAGGGAACTGAGGGATGATTCAGTTGAGAGAAATGAAGGGTGTGATGGAGTAACTGCTGTGAATATTCAAGATGGTACCTTTACTTGGGATGATGATGGTCTAGAACAAGACTTGAAAAATATTAACTTGAAGGTTAACAAGGGAGAGCTCACAGCTATTGTTGGTACTGTTGGGTCTGGAAAGTCTTCTCTTCTTGCATCAATTCTCGGTGAAATGAACAGAATTTCTGGAAAGGTATCCTCATTTTAACATTAGAATTTCGAAATAAGGGCCAAAAACATATTTAGGCCATAATTTATTTACTACGAGCATACTAATTTGTAGAACAAATGTTTTAATTTTGACTGGAATAATTTTTGGTCAGACTTTACTTATGAGTTATGAATGCTTCTTTGCTCTACCAAAAAATGAGCATACTAATTTGTACCATGATTATGTATTTTGATTACAGGTTCAAGTTTGTGGGAGTATTGCTTATGTTGCACAAACATCGTGGATTCAAAACGGGACAATTGAAGCAAACATTCTGTTTGGTTTACCAATGAACAGACAAAAGTACAATGAAGTTATCAGGATTTGTAGCTTGGAGAAAGACCTGGAGATGATGGAATTTGGGGATCAGACAGAGATCGGAGAGCGTGGCATCAATCTCAGCGGTGGTCAGAAGCAGCGTATACAACTTGCTAGGGCTGTATACCAAGACAATGATATATATCTTCTTGATGATGTCTTCAGTGCAGTCGATGCACATACCGGAACTGAGATATTTAAGGTGCTTATCCTCTCATCATGACATCATATGCTTTACTGTTTCCTCCTCTTAGCATTAATTTCATTGTCAATCAATCATAATTATTGGTTTTCTAAAAATATTTGACTTTAATCATGGCTACCTTTTATATAGGAATGCGTGAGGGGTGCTCTGAAAGGCAAGACCATTGTTCTTGTAACACACCAAGTAGACTTCTTACATAACGTGGATCGTATTGTGGTAAGTCTCTTTTTCGTTATTCTAATCGTGTGTGATCCTTGGTGAATGGTGATTTATTCTAACATGTATAAATCTTTGTTTGCAAAAAGGTGATGAGGGAAGGAATGATAGTTCAATCAGGTCGGTACAATGACCTACTTGATTCTGGATTGGATTTCGGTGTTCTTGTAGCTGCACATGAGACATCTATGGAACTAGTAGAACAAGGCGCAGCTGTGCCTGGTGAAAATTCAAACAAACCGGTGATATCTAAGTCAGCATCTAATAACAACCGAGAAACCAATGGTGAAAGTAATTCTCTTGACCAGCCTAATTCTGTTGAAGGAAGTTCTAAACTTGTCAAAGAAGAGGAAAGAGAAACCGGGAAAGTTAGCTTAAAAATCTATAAACTCTACTGTACTGAGGCTTTCGGATGGTGGGGCATTTCAACAGTACTCTTTCTTTCCGTTTTGTGGCAAGCATCTATGATGGCTAGTGATTATTGGTTGGCATATGAAACCTCGGTTGAGCGTGCTGAATTTTTCAATCCTTCTTTGTTTATTTCCGTCTATGCAATTATTAGCGTACTTTCAGTTTTTCTGATAGTGCTGAGATCCTATTCTGTAACAATATTTGGGTTAAAGACAGCACAGATTTTCTTTGATCAAATTCTTAATAGCATTTTGCATGCTCCAATGTCATTCTACGACACTACTCCATCAGGAAGGATTCTAAGCAGGGTAAGATTTTAAGGCTCAATGAATTATTCTGTTTTACATTGAATAACCTTAACTCATTCATATACACTTTTACATTAGTGTCATATTGATATTTCATATATGCATGTATAATATAATTATAACTTATTTTTTCTTCAACTTCCACAGGCATCCACTGATCAGACCAATGTTGATATCTTCATCCCTTTATTTATCAATTTGGTGGTGGCCATGTATATTACAGTGATTAGCATCATCATAGTCACATGCCAGAATTCATGGCCAACAGCTTTCTTGCTGATTCCTCTTGTTTGGTTGAACATTTGGTATCGGGTACGAATACTCACTTGTTTGACAGATTAAATCCATTAAAGTATTACTACTTAATATATCTTATGCACATTATGGTTTTGCAGGGTTATTTTCTTTCTACATCTCGTGAATTAACACGTCTGGATTCGATTACAAAAGCACCTCTGATTGTTCATTTCTCCGAAAGCATTTCCGGGGTCATGACAGTTCGTGCATTCAGAAAGCAGAAGGAATTTAGTTTAGAAAACATTAAACGAGTGAATTCTAATTTGCGAATGGATTTTCACAACTTCAGTGCCAATGCGTGGTTGGGTTTCCGTTTAGAATTGCTTGGAAGCTTAATTTTCTGCATTTCTGCCTTGTTCATGGTCACATTACCGAGCAATATCATAAATCCAGGTAAGCTTACATAAAATGGATTTGTGAAATTATTGCATTGTCATAAGCTATGCGGCTAGTACTTTTTCATAAGCCAAAGTAGTACCAAAATATGTTCGTGAATGAATAATGATTTTGCTTTTCTACCCTAAAAACTAAGATAATGACGAATATATGTATCTTGGAATGGCGCGGATATTGCAATATTTTTTTTATTGAGATTATGAAGTGACAAGTTTCTTGTGTTTGATGTAGAAAATGTTGGTTTGTCTCTCTCTTATGGATTGTCGTTAAATTCGGTGCTATACTTTGCTATATACGCGAGTTGTTTCATTGAAAACAAAATGGTATCTGTTGAGAGGATAAAACAGTTCTCAAATATTCCATCAGAAGCAGCATGGATCATTAAGGATCGTTCGCCTCCTCCAAATTGGCCTGGTCAAGGCCATGTTGATATCAAAGACTTGCAGGTATCAACAATAGAATGAATTAAATTGTTTATTTCCTGTGATAAAAATGTACAATCTAGCGGCATTGATGTATTTTCTCAATATAAATTATAAAACTTGTTATGTGAAACACATTATTTCCTGATGATAGTAAATTAATCTTCTGTCAAACAGGTTAGATATCGACCAAACACTCCTTTGGTTCTTAAAGGCATTACTCTAAGCATTAACGGAGGAGAAAAAGTTGGTGTTGTTGGTCGAACAGGGAGTGGAAAATCAACTTTGATTCAAGTTTTCTTCAGGCTGGTGGAACCTACAGGAGGGAAAATAATCATTGACGGCATTGATATATGTGCATTAGGACTTCATGATCTCAGATCTCGATTCGGTATCATCCCTCAGGAGCCTGTCCTTTTTGAAGGAACCGTGAGAAGTAACATTGATCCAACTGGACAGTATACAGACGATGAAATATGGAAGGTAATTAAAATTCTATCACTGTCTTCGTATAATCTAAGACTTTGTTTGACTTCAATGTTTATAATGAACTGTCAAGCCGAGTAACTCAGATCAGAATTACTCCTAGAGTAATTTGTTCTCTCTTTATATATATTATATATATCGAATGTAGTTTTCGCTATCATTGACAAATAGTCTTAATTATAAGCTTTGTATTTGTGTAGAGTTTGGATCGTTGTCAACTAAAAGATGCAGTGGCTTCAAAGCCTGAGAAACTTGACTCATTAGGTATTGAAGAAAATTCTTACCATTTTCTTTGAACTGTTAGAGTTTCACTTCTCTTTTCGTGTATACTAATGGCATGACAATGTTATTTATAGTGGTTGACAATGGAGATAACTGGAGTGTGGGACAGAGGCAGTTGCTTTGTTTAGGGAGAGTTATGCTTAAGCAAAGCAGGCTGTTATTTATGGACGAAGCTACTGCTTCTGTCGATTCTCAAACCGATGCGGTAATTCAGAAGATCATCAGAGAGGACTTTGCGGCCCGTACCATCATCAGCATTGCTCATAGGATACCAACAGTAATGGACTGCGATCGAGTGTTAGTTGTAGATGCAGGTATATGTCTATTTTTATTTTTTACACTGTGAGTGCACTGATATTAAACTTTAATAGTACTATTTTGATCATGTATAGTAGCTGACATTTTGTTTGCTTTTTGTTAATAGGGCGTGCGAAAGAATTTGACAAACCTTCGAACTTGCTCCAGAGGCAATCGCTATTTGCAGATTTGGTTCAAGAGTATGCCAACCGTTCAGCGGGACTATAACCAAGCTTCAGCTCCTCTTTATATATCTGTTTGCTTCTCCTCCATCCATATTTATAGCAAGACAATAACAAAAAACACAAAAAACATGTTCCTCAACTTTATTCACTCGGCAACTCTTTGCTCTTCTTCCTTGTGGGAACCCTGCGCGGACTAAGATGGCTATTTGTCATAGAAAGCTGACACAACCTTTGTAGAAAGGTTCAGTTCAGACACCATTGCAAAATCATTTACAGATGAGCTGATTCATTGCCGGTGTATTTTGACCGTGGGGGTAGTATAGGCCTCACCTTGACCTTGTAATTACACTCGGTTAAAGTGATGTTGATGGTAATAGTAGTAGTATATAAATGTAAGGATAGCAGGTCCTGATTTTAATAATATACTGCACCCAATTTTTATAACTAATTATAAGTTGTAAATTTTCCTTTGGATGATATACTATTCAGTATTCAATAATTTGAATTATGCACAATCCACAAGCATACCACATGTGTGTTCACTCATAAGTTATAAGTCACTATATAGTTCAAATTCAAGGTTCAAGGTTCAAGAATTGTTTGGATTTGATCAACTTCTTCATAATGTAATTCCAAAAATGGAGCCACGCATTGGTGATTAGTACAAATACAACCTTCTTCTCTAATTTGAAGTCAAGGTAGACAATTGATGGAAATGACTTAACTCAACTTTGGATAGCACTAGAATGCACTACAATTTGGAATGAAAGCAAGTGGTTTTTTCTGAATTGATTGATTCATGGAAGTTAGGAAAACATACGATCTCTACGAATTATTCATCGAAGCGATTCAAGCAGTTTTTGAATATTTAATAAGTTAACTTCTCTTAACAAATATTTTGAATATTATTATTGAATAATTTTGTTATAGAGACTGGTCTATTCAATCGAGTTATCTGGTTTAGTCATGCGATTCGATTAGTGACCCAGTGGTTCGGCCAATGAACCTGTGAACCAGTATCATCACCGGTTCAATGACCGATTAAGTTTTTAAAACACCGGGTCTACCTTTGATGTAGGGATGTGTAACCAGCAAAAATAATTTTAAAATTACAATTTAATATAAATGGGCCCAATAAGCCCATTTCATGCCCTAAAATTCAAAACGAAACAAAACGACAGCGTTTAGGCTTTGGAATAATGTGCGAAAATTTGATATCTTAAACCCTAATCCCATTCTCGAAAAACCCTTTACCTCATTGAACCAGTTGCAGACGCAAAGAGAGAAGAAGAAGAAGAATGGGAAGATCACGAAGAAAATACAAGCAATCTCGACCAAAGGTACGTGTTGGTCTTCCAAAGAAAAACCCTAAAGTTCATAAACCAGCTTTCACCATTCCTCCAAAACTGTTACAATCCCTTGCCGAAGATCCTCAATGGGATGCTAAAGGCACCGTCACGCAAAACTATTCCTCATTTGGCGTCGTTTCGAACCCTAACTCGCTAACCGATTCGCTTCAAGTTCCTTCTGTTACCGATAATGTTGATGATTCCGGCAGCGATCTCGAAGAAGACGGTATAAAAAATAATCACAAATTGTTAATATTTTGTTGAAATGAGTTTTAATTTTTGAAGGAATTTGACTTTGGTTTTTTTTTGGTGTAGATTTGAAATCGGCATTGGGAAAGAGGCGTAGAGATGGTAAATGTTCACTTCCTCAACCTTTGACTACGATTCAACGTCTTCATATTAGTCGGCTAGTGGAGAAATATGGAGATAATTTTCAGGTTCGATTTTTTCTGTTTCTTAGTGTTAGATTAAACTTTTAATCATAACCATTTAATTGATGTACGTGATCATTATGAAGATTACAATATTTTATAGCGTCAATCAATGTTATTGCACTGTGGTTGACAGTGGATACTCTGGTCTTGATCAAAAAATAATCTTTAAGAAAACTTGCCGAGACATATGACTGGTTGCAATTTGTTGACAATGTTGCATTATTACACTGTTTAATGTTTTGTTCTTTTCTTTTGCCAGAGAATGATGATGGATATAAAGCTAAACCCTATGCAGCATTCGGTTGCAACTTTAGAGAAATTGTGTATGAGCTATTACATATATAAAGATAAGAATCCTCTTATTGTTGGCAAATGAAATGTGTAGTGCTATGAAAGATTACAAACTAGGTGCGGTTTGAGTTGTAATGGATGATCCATGGCCAGCTTTCTCATGTTATGTGGGTTGGTATGGATAAAATCTTGTCGCGATGAGTTGTGTTGTTTTTGACACTTTAGGTGTCAATGTAATATGAATATCATTATAAATTTTGTTGTTTTTGGATTTTGTATGGATTGTTATTTTGAGAAAGAATTCAATAGATTAAGGTAATCTTGGATGGAAATCATGGAATGTGTTTGGAACTGACAGTTGATAGTTTGGTTTTTGAAGGAAACCAAACTCAACCGGACAAAATTGTCAAAATAGTTTAGTAAGATTAAACTGAATAGTTCATAATTTGACATGAAGCGAACTTTAATGATTCGGTTCACTGGAAACTGTTTTTAAAACCAAACTGCGGTGTTTCTTTGCAAACAAAAGTATTCAGCTTAACAAATCAATCTGTTCATCCCCCCAATCTATAAATCAATCATAACTGCAAAAATGATGCCTCTTCAGTTGTGTTTCACTGATAACCTAGTCCAATATCCCTGCCATGTTTGTGAAGTGCAAAGCTCACAATGGTGGCTCTTCTTCCCCCCACCACCACAACCAATTTGAAATCCTTTATCCGGCTGTCCTCTGTTCACAAAATTGTCGGGCTTGATTAGAAACCAAATGATGTTTTTGTCACAAGGTTTTGTTGTCCGAATAGAGATTGTGGTGTATGAGCAGGTAGTGGAAGTTGCAACTTGCAAAGAGAAAGATGAATTTTGAGCATTCAATGTGTGGGAAAGTTGTAAGTGAGTTCAAAATCTATGCTTGTAGTAATAAAGTTGATCATTTATAATTATCAAAAACAATAAAAGTTTATGATTTATTGTTGCTTCATCAAACTCTGTTTTTTGCTCAATTTTTCTCTGAATTTGACATTGGTGATGCATCTCATGCATGAACAGCCATGTGTTTCAGATCAACATTAATGCCTTAGAGGTATGGAAATCATCAGAAGAAAAAAAATGAACTAGAAGCTTGTTGGGTTTAGTTGACAAATGATTTTTAACACCCTTGGTTCGATTATACACAATTTAGTTTGGAATTTAAGTACAGTTTGGTGAACAATTTGTTTCTGAAATCAATAGTTCAGTTTGTATTTTTTGGTTCAGATCACAGTTCAGTTTTTCATTTTTTTTTTGTTGAACATCTCTGGTTTAGATAGTTTGTTTTTGTTTATGCATCAGTTTTGTTAGGGAAGATGAAGCATTTTGGCCGGAAAGAAAAATCAATAGTAATTTTGAATGGAACGTGTTTTAGATAATTTGTGATCATACATGTTTTGTCTTGTGCTTTTCCCTGTCATGGTTCATGTAAGGATCATCAAATTGACCCCATGAGTTTTAGTTTAGTCCTCTAAGCATCGATGAAAATGTGCCTTTAGTTTCATCAGAAAACTAAATTTGGCATTTAAAAGTTACTATTATAACATTTTATCTAACTAAACTAGGATTTCTCAAACAAATGGTAGAATAGAACAATTCTTAATCGAGGTTCCGAATAGCAGCCACGGATACAGGTTCCGAGGCAATCGGGTCAACTGACCTCACTTGCTTGTTATATTTGTAGTCAATATTATATATGCTATGTGACGCCACTTATACGATATATTGATATTATTATCTCCAAATAGTCAATTTATTACACAATATAAATTATAAATTTAACAAAAATATTAATGAGCGTCTTAAGAGTATTGATTAAGAAACCAAAAAACCTTTGTGTAAAAAAAATGTTATAATTTTTACATTGATAAGAATATCAATTTATAAAAAAATTTATGCTACGACCTTGACACCCCACTTATTAAAATTTATGGATCCGTCCCTGCCGTTAAGTTGGAGTTTGCAGTCTATCTGGATAGTGTAAACTTTATGTACAAACAAATAAATGGCTTAGTAGATACAGAATGTGAAAATATGAAAATATTTCAACCTATAAATACAGCATTTAATCCATGAGAAGTTGCTTATCTACTTAGATTCCCATGAACACTCTACACTGTGTTTCCCAGTGCTCCTTCGCTTGCTTGACCCTCTCTACCCTTTCCATCTGAAGTCTTCCCTCCCAGTGCTCCTTACAGCTGTATACATATTGAAATTATCAGGTTAAGATACTTGGAAATAAGATATTAGATAATACAATATAACACCACAGTTCACAGTACAAAGTTTAAATGGATTTTGTTACCATCTAATTTTAATTTCATTCATTTACCAATGGAAAAAACATCTAGCTAACTTTGTTACCTTTGTTTTAACAGAACATTTAATTCTTCCATGTGCACAGCATCTTGGTAAACCCCTGCCTGTAATCAACAGTTTAAAAAGTATGTAAGTTGCCAATCATTTTAATCAGAGTAGTGTTATTTGAACGTGTGACATTTATGATTTATCAATAATCATTTGCCAATTCTTAGCAGCCCCATTCTTTATAGTTAAAGAGAATAACTGATCAATCACACTTATTAAACTTTTCTTTGGCCATTGTATTTGCATCATAAGTTATTAATTATAGCCACATTTCAATTATGAGAATGTAGTCACCAGAAAAATGAGAATGTCACTCACATTTCAATTATCAGTATGTCAGTCACGACTAAATGACTGTCCATTAACTCGAATGGCCAGTAAAGAACGAAATAACTAGTTTTAACAACATAAACACAAATTAGTAGTAGACGTTATAGATGTATGACTGGAAATCCGATGAATATTCCATTAAAATAAACAAAGTTGTAGGAGAGATTGTCATATGTGGTAGCTTACCTCTCGGCATAAAGGACATTTCTCTTTAGAACGTGCTTCCTTTAGTCCATCAACAATACTGACAGAGGCAGCTGAGCAAGCACAACAGTAGCAGAATACGTGGCCACACGTCAGAGAAACCGGATCAAACACTGTGTCCTGTCATGGAAGAGCCAGATGAAAATGATCAATAGTAAGTTATAAGAGAGATGCTTTCGCATAGAAAAATATATTGATATTGTGGAAACTATGGAGATATTGCCATTGTAATACAAAGCCAAAAGTCAAGTGCTTTGGGCCAATTGGTTGGGAAAATGTAGGACAATAAAGGGACATCTGGATTCTGGAATCGATTTTACGAACCATGTCACATATATAAGAAATATTTGAAACCTTTTAAAAATTAAATAGTTTGAGAGAGTAAATATAATTTTTGGTGGAAACGAAAAACTAGACTGATTTTAAAATTTCACTGCAAGATCTGTAAGTTGATCTAGTCTTGCATATGTGCAATCCAAATGAAAACATCGAATACCGGATTGATGCTCAGAAACGAGAAATTCATCCTACAAAAGAAACCAAGAAACTTACCAAGCATATAGAGCACGTCAAATCAATCTCTATTTTGATGGGTGCATAGAACACACAAACGAGTAAGGCTTTCCCATCATTAAATACGAGATGACAGTCATCGATTAATGCAGGTAGCTTCCTTGAGTCGTCTTTAGTTTCCCTTAAGTTGATATATAACGCCATAAGCTCGATAAGCCAGGGACTCTGAAGAATTTCCTTGTGCATAGTCTGGGCTTGTGACTTGAATAATTGCCCTTGCTTGGAATAATGAATCTGCAGTCATAATAGTAATGGTCATACATATATATAAAGAACATAGCTTATAATTTCAACATGCATTGTCAATACTGAAAGTTAAATCGGCATGCCAAAGAAATAAGGAGGAATTCACGCACCTTATCATATTTCTTTAGTATTTTGCGAATTGCGACAGCATTTAGTAGTGCATATTCAACTAGTTTGCTGCCTTCCTGAAATAAAGCAGTATGATTCCCTTTTGATTTTCCTCGCAACATGCGAATGTACTTTCTGAATCCAGAAGCAAGATGTTTTTCCAGCACTACCTGAGCACGCTGATTAAAACATCCCACCATTTTTGACATATCATTGAGAAGATCAGGGAAAAAGGTTCCATCACACACTGAAAATAAAATATTACACCAAGTTATATAACTTAGAGGTTGTGTGACAAATTCATGAATATCGAATGAAGTGTTTAAGCATAGCCCCTCTCTCAACCAAATAAATAATCTCATTATATATAAAGGGTCCGTTTGATCTGCAAAATAAAAATACTAGACAGAAGGGTATAGTACAAGACAGAATATCACAAGACAAATGAAGATATTGAACAAATTTTGTCTTGTACAATGTTTGGTGGAGGAAACAGAAATGTTATTTTGTTGATTTAGACAATTTGTGTTGATGACAAAAAATTGTCCTGTGGTTTAGTGAGGGACAAAAATATATGTTTTTGTCTACTGCCTTACCCTAGTTTGTCCAATCCTAGGAACAATTTTAAGACCAAACACAATACAATTGAAGTTGTCGTGTCTTGTCTCTTATTTTGTAGTAATTCATCAACTTAGTCGTCCAAATTATAAGGTAACTAACTTGTTAGAAGTCTCACATTAACTAGAGATATGACATAGATAGCTTTTATAAATATAGTGCAAACCTCAACTCTTAAGCTAGCTTTTATGGTCGAGTATAGACCTCCTAAATTTTAATATAACTCCATAATGATCCACAATTCACAAAATCAATAATTCTTGATCATATCCGCTCCATCGAGTATGTTTGAATGGATGGATCGAAATATGATACTTAGATTTCAAAATCTAAATGTCACCTTATTCTATTCCATTCCACCTCGTCAATTTTTTAAATTAACATACCAAAGTAACTAAATTACAACACAAACTTTTATTTTGGATACATAGACAAAATGAAAAAGCTATTAAAAACTCACACAAACAAAGTGAAAGGATGAGATTCCAACACCAGTAATAAGAGTCCGACCTAACCATTTCGTCATTTTTTACCAGTTGAACTATGATCGATTTGTGACAAATTACATAAACTTTACCAATTCATAAACAAAATTAGTCATCCACTATAAATAAATACACCATTAGTCCTGCACATTAGGTGCAATGTCCTATCAACTAAATTAAACTCACGGTCACAGACATTATTAACCTATCTCTGAAATGAACCCATCAGAACTCAATGGACCAAAATCAGATCGCGAATATATAAAAAAATGAAATTAGAAGAAAAAGAGAAATGATCATAAAAAGTGAAAAAAAAATCGATGATGTACCTGGACATTTATCGGGGCAAGTTTGAGAAGATCGTCTACACTGTTTCATGATCTTTTTGTGCTTCTTGAATTTAACGACATGGAGTTTGTTCTTCTCCTGATCTTCCAAATACTTACGATAGGTCTTGTAGAACTTCATCTTTGGAGGAATCACAACGTAAAATGATCGAGATTTATTTAGTATTAATTAATTAATTAATTAATAAGAGAGAATAAATACCGTAACTTCAGTTTCAGGTTTGAACTTTGAATTTGAAATTTGACTTTTTGTGGTTGTTAAAAATATAGGTTCCCGTAGTTATCTGAAAATCCTTACTGTTCGGAAATTCTTAACTGTTTAGCGCGTGAAATTAAGGGTGTAATTGTAATATTTACTCTACCTGCTTTCTTCATGAAAAAGTCATTTATCATGATGGAGAGTAGGTTTGGATATGCTAATTGTGGTATGAGTATGACAACTCATCTCCTACTAGACATGATTAATTTGATATAATTTTTAAAAAGTAATTTTTCTTTTTTCATTTCTTCATTATCTCATTTAATCTTAAACACTTTTTTACATTAAGTAATGTCGGTGTATAAGGAGGTGTATTCAATTATGATTTCAAAAAATATGAGTTGGATGATGGACATATGAGTTGGGTAAGAAAGATTTCATAACTTAATTTTTGGAGGGAGCGGTTTATCTTTCCGATATAAAAAAATTATAATTTCCAAATATTTTGAAAGATTTTTTTTCATGATAAAAAGTTTTGAGTACTCATTCAAGAGTCGTTGTTCTACCAACAAAAAAAAAATCAAGAGTCTTTGTAATTTAAAAAAGTCATATTATATTGTTTTGTTCCAAAATTATTGTCAAGTTAATGTTAATTTACCATTTGTATCCTTAAAAAAGTTAAAATATTAATTAAATATATTTTCTCTTTCTTAAAAAAGTAAAGATAAAAGATACTTAACTTATCAATCTTTGTTGTTTCTTAATCCACGTGCATAACTCTCAAATGACAATAGTTTTGGAACAGAGGGAGTATGATATTCAATCAAGATTCTGTATAACTTAAAAAAAATTTGGTCGTATTTAATCAAGACTCATTGCAACTTATAAAAAAATCTCGTGATATTCAAAAACATTATAATTTTGAATTATTGTTTAACAAATTTGATTTTCGATGGATTGTGTAAAATTTTTTAGTGCATATAACATGAAAAAATTTGCATAAAAACATGAGATTTCTATGAAGAGTTATTTTTTTTAATTTTTTTTTCAAACTCTCTCTTCTCTTCCTCCGTGTCCTCTTTTTCTTTCTTCTCACCCTCTAGTCTCTCTCTCTCCCCCTCCCTCCCATCTCTCTCTTTGTCTCTCGTTCTCCTCTTTTTTTTCTTTCTATCATTTTATTTATTGTTATTTTAATTGTCATATCATCTTTTATCAATTATATATCGTAATCTTCAACAAATCAATTTTTATCATCTTTTATCATTTGCGTCAAAAATCATCTTTTATCGTTATTTTTCCCTCTTTCTTTGCTCTCCCTCTCCCTCACCCCTCTCTCTTCTCTCTCTCTCTCTCTCTCTCACTATATCTCTGTGTTTTCTATTTTTTTTCAACTAGCTAGACATTTTCTATTTCTCTCACGTTGCTCAGATTAATATTTGTTTTATCTTTTATCTATTTCTCTTTGATTCATTTTTTTTTGCAACATTTATATATTATTATTATTATTATTATTATTATTATTATTAGGCTACGCTTCTTGAAATATTAAAAAATATCCATATAGTAAATTGAAATCATGAAAGTCTGTATTATAAATTTATTGAAATCCCATGCTAAAATCTTGATTGTAATTTTTTTTTAAAAAAAGTCTTTTAAGATCTCACAAAGTCAATAAAATCTCACTAAATCTTTTAGAATCTCTAAGATTTTTTTTGTCAAAATAATGTCTTAAAATTCTAATCCAATACACCTCCTAAATATCAATGTTCAAGAATAAATTTGATATATATTTTTAAAAAATATATTATTTTATAATTTACGGTTTTTGTTACTATAATAATTAAATTGATGAGTCAAAAAAATAATAAATTGATAGAAATAGCATTAAAATAAGGACTAATTTAATATATTTAAAAGATAATTTAGAGATTGTGATCTTATTTGATTCGAAGGATTAGTCTTTGTAATTGTGTGCAGAAGATACTCTATTCAAAAAAATAATAATAATTAAGAGACATAATTGATTGAATGATTAATTCAACTTCATCATCTACCTCTTGATAAATAATTTATAACAACCAAAAAAATGAATTGAGCCTAGAAAATGAATGAGTTTGTTCCTCTTCTCTTCCCTAATATGAAGATAAGGTCACTGTAACTCCAACTATAGTGGAAGAAGAATAGTAAAATTACAAAGAACAGTAAAAAAGAGATGAGATGAAGAAGAGAAAAAAGAATTGCAGCAAGTAATATTTGTGGTTATTTATTTTGAAGGATAATACAGGAATAAAGAAAAGATGTGTAAACGTTACTATCAAACATTGAAGTTTGAACTGATGACGTTGATCTGCCGCATAAATTTGATCTGTCACATAAATTTAAATTTGTGGTTTTAATTAAATTCGCCCGTTGACCTTTGACAAAGATATTCATAATCACGTTTGAGTTAGTCCAAATATTTTGGGACCAAACGGAGGTTAAATATGACACAATAATGCACAGTCATTTTTAGTCTAAATATTAGACAAAATGCAATCATTTTTTATACTATCATTTTAATATTAAATAAACAACATATAATTCACTGTCATTTTTAGTCTCATTAAAAAGCATACGAATTACTATTCAAATTTATTTCATAACTACAAATTGTTAAATTAACAACTAAAAAAAACAAATAAATATTTAATTAATCATTTAAGTAAAGAAATTACCACGTAATCATGTAACAACATCAAACTCTATACAAATTGAGTATAATGAAATGAGGGATTAAGTTCACCACTCTTTATACATGGGGACCCGTCACGGATTTCAAAGACATTCCACCGCTATGTTAACTTACACCCGCCCTAAACGGATCTAACGCGAGGCATGCTATTAATTGTTGGATAAACCGGCCCGCTTTCCAATGGTCACGATTCCTACACGGAGTCATTCCTCATCCGTACATCAATATGCTTATAAATAAGTTGTTTCACACCACTTCAAAGTATGATCTTTTCAACCCTAATTATCTCATCTTGCACACTTACTGACTTGAGCGTCAGAATCTCTTTTTTGTGCAGGAACCCCCCTCTCCAAGGGAACTGAACTGCCATCATCTCCACCGTACGCCACCGTAAACCAACAACCTTAAGACATTTAGACTGTTCTCAACAAAAACATACATAGAACACCTATATATAAAAAATTATTATGTAACATTCTAAACACCATAACAAAAGACAAAAAACTTTTGGTATCTAAAAATCTATATTCATTTAAAACATTCAAAAGCTCTCTATTGTTAAACATAGTATGTTGGAATAACCATCTAACCATCTAGTAAATATTGTTTAGAATGACCAACGCTCAATCCGAACATTTTTTTTTGGTCGAGACTGAAGTATCCACCGCCGAATATAGTGACTAATCACTCGTTAGATTTGAGGTACCGATGGGATAGCTGACCCAAAGATCAATCCGAACAATAAAATCAAACAAATTAAAAGGAAAAAAAACTATTACTACTAAAAAAAAATAATCTATGTTTTGTAACCAAAAAAAGAAAAATAATCTACGTTCTTTTTTTGACAAATAATATATGTTGGCTTTTTTAAAAAAATAATCCATGTTGGGCGAAAAGACAAATGGTTTCGTATTCAACGATGACTCATCATCCAATTTCCAATCCAATCCAACTAAAAAAAGAGATTGCCAGTTTGCATCTTTATCTCACCTTTTCTACCAAAGTCCAGAAACTCGCAACGTCCTTTTCAGCAACAACAATACAATCGTTACTATCTGTTTTATAGTTCACAGAATCAGCACCTTGTTTTCATTTCCTACGTAACATAATACTACTAATACTAATATAAATAAATAATAAAAAAAAATACTAGCACGTGTATATATATATATATGGCCTTGTTGTGTTGCGTGTATAGCAAGTGAACTAAATAGAGAGAAGAGAGAAAATGGCTACGAGTTCAGATGATCAATCTGAGAAACCACAACCAGTGATGGTGGTTGCAATCGACGAGAGCGACCACAGTGCTTACGCTCTCAAATGGACGCTTGATCATTTCTTCAACGCTAACAATTCTGTTTTCAAGCTTGTTCTTGTTCATGCTAGACCTTCTGCTACTTCTTCTGTTGGTCTTGCTGGTCCTGGTATATTATATATTTTTCAATTTTTATTCTTATAATCTTCTTGTTGTTGTTGTTGTTAATTGAATGAATGATTTGTGGTTAGTGTATGCAGGAGCTGCTGAGATTTTACCAATTGTCGATTCTGATTTGAAAAAAATTGCTGCTAGAGTTGCTGATAGTGCTAAACAACTTTGCATTAAGAAATCGGTAAATTTCTATTTTATTTTATTTTATTTTTTCAATTTTTGATTTGTAGCATCTTGTTGTCTATTTACCTTATAAATTCTGAATTTTCCGATTACATGCTTTTCAATTTGTTTATTTGGTTATGAATTGTGAAAAAAAACCAAAAATAGGTTGAATTTGTGTTGAAAATGAAATTCTTTATAGGAAAATAAAGATATCATAAATTGTTATTTTATTTATTACTTTTTTTTGGTTAATGGGATGGTTTTTGGTGGAAATTTATCTCTTTTGACTTTTCTCTGCAATTTATCTAGTCCTGAGCATGATGCGTTCGAGTATAACTTTGTGATACTATTATTGATAATAGGATGAACAAAGTTCGTTCATACTTGAACACATCGTACTCAAGACTAGATAGTACAATCTAAAATTCCAAATAGGCAATTCTATAACCCATGTTAGTTCTGCTTCTGCCTTTTCATTTGTTTGACAATAGGAGAGAAATTAAAGATATAATTTTTAAGATTTATCACTTCCAGTTTCCTAAGCCTGGATCAAGTTTTATTTCATGTAGTATTTCACTTGAATTGCTTCTCAATTGATTTTTTACAAACTAATTATCTCCTAGGTGAAACATAGATTTTTATGATTGTATGTTTGTTCTGTTATTTGGAGTGAAATTATTGAGTTTTCATATTCATGTGTGTGTACTGATATATCAGCACGGATTTATTTTTTCTTGTGATGTTTGATTACTTTATGGACCTGCGCAATCATTATCTGATAACTTCATTTTCTCAGATAAATAATGTTATAGTGGAGGTGGTGGAAGGTGATCCTAGAAATGTTCTATGTGATACAGTCGACAAGTACCATGCTTCGATCTTGGTTGTGGGCAGTCACGGTTATGGGGCTATAAAAAGGTACGGTTTCGTTCTGGTGACAGTTATCGTATTTTGTTTGCAATGATAGGTGATTTTGATTGAAGTATAATAAACACTTCTCTGAAACTTGTGAGTGGGTTATATAATCTGAATCTGATTATGCTGAATTTAGTTCTACCATTTGTAATTAATTAAGCCTATATCATCACAATATTGTCAGAAACACAAAATTATGTTGCGAAAAAACATGAGTAAATGTAATTTGCCACACTTCATATAACCTGCAGAAGATAGACAGCAGCAGTTTTTGTGTGTCACTTGTATGTATAAACTTTTCACATACAGTTTACTATGGATTTTTATCGATTATAAACTGTCTATATGATCATTGATATTTTAACCAACAATTACACCTTTTGTTTTGTAAGTTCATTTGACGTTTTCATTTTATTTATAATACTTCTCCGTCCCAAAATGTAAGCAAAAGTGAGTCAAAGAAACTTGATGTATTTGGCTCAAAATTTGGACCAAATACATTCACTTTTGTTGACCAACTTTTGCTTATATTTTGGGACGGAGGGAGTAGATGAGAAGTGAGAACATGTGCATGCATCGCTGCTTAAAGCAAACACTTCACTTCATAATCTCCTAATTCATATGCAGGGCGGTTTTAGGTAGTGTGAGTGACTATTGTGCTCATCATGCTCATTGCAGTGTGATGATTGTGAAGAAGCCAAAAACCAAGCACTGATCTATATTGGCATATCTTACTACAATAAATATATTGTTCTCAGAAAGTTTGTGACTTATCCTATGGCATCTGGCTTTGTAAATTATGATAGAAAGTATGCAATGTGTTGGATTGTTGTTTCCCCCTTACTTACAAGAGCCTTATTTTGTATATGAAAATTCTTAGATTAATGTGTATCTAAAAACTGCTTCTGTTGATTGTCCTACATTTTTTGATTGTCGCATTTTACAGTTTCAAACACATCCTGGAAACCAAAGATGACTTGCATCTGGCTTCACCACTTCTCTATGCTTTTGCCATTAAGAACAGACAAGTTAGCCGAAAAAGAACCATTGGAGTTAGTAATGAGTCATGACTAACTCCCTCAGATTCGTCATTGAACCGCACATAATCACATTCACATATGTACATGTTCAAAATCGAAGAACTAGATACCATTGTTAATGGAAAGATCACTGATTCTGACGATTGCATAGACCACTCTAACAGTGAGGTTTTAGATACACAAATGAAATAATGATCATTCACTTCATAATTATTTAATCACAATAACTAACTGACCAAACTGAATGTCTCTCAACAGAAACACCTTATGTAACAACATTGTAGAAAGAAATAGGGTGAATGTTGTTATGCTTTATTTCTCAGCCAAATGCTGGCTTAAATAGTGAGGGTGAAATAAATTCTCCAATAAACACTTTAATGAATACAAATTATAAAAGCTACTACTCAAATGAGTGTCCAGAAGCAGAAACAAGCGATGAACCATTTTTGAGTTCAATAGCATCAACTAGAGACGATCTTGTACCCTTCAAAAATTGTTTGTACCATTTTGCGGAGAGCTTTGGGTATCTTGTCAACTCTGGATCATTCCTATCAACATAGTATAGACCAAAGCTTGATTTATATCCATCCAGCAACTCCAATGCATCAATGAAAGACCACGCGAAATACCCCTTTATATTTGATCCATTTCTGAAGGGGCAAAAAATGAATCAAATGATCAGATAACATATCAAGGCATAGGTGTTTATGTCAGTGGTGTTTGTTTTCATATCTGTGTTTTTTGACATTATTTTCATATCTAATTTTTCAGAAGATAATACAGAAGATAATAAAACAATGTAGTAACAACATACCTCAAGGAATCAAGCACGGTACCAATGTATGCATGCAAGTATTCCACCCTTGATACGTCATGGAGTGATGCATTGCTTGCTGTCCGTTGGCCTAACAAGACGATCCCAATTTTCATCAATAATTCAATCCATTGGAACTCACCTTATGCGACATTAATTTAACAACAATAACAGGCGTTACGAATGGTTCAGCGAAAACCTAGTGATAATGTTAGTTGGCTGTTTATGACAAGGAAAAACTTTTTGCGCCGCAATATATTAAACCTCAATCAACATCCAGACACAATTTCTTAAAAGAGACTCATTACAATCAAGTGTAATCTTGAATATAGGTAAACATACCATTTTCATAAATGAATATAGGTGGATTGCCATAAAGTATCTTGAATGTTTCCAGAACTTCTTGTAAAGCCCGTGGTACCATAGGGTACTGAGTCAAGTCAAGTCAAGTCAAGCCAGATAGTTATATAGCAGAGTAATCTAGTGATTGAATAAATTAATTAAGATATTATAATTAGTTTTTCAACTATTACCTCTTCCTCACTAAGTATATCCTGTATAGCTGCAAAGCCACGGAAAAATAGGGAATAATTCATTTTGTTCTACCGATTACTCAAAAAGTGATAAACATGGGTGATAGTTGAAAATATCAGAATCATAATGAAAAATAAGTGAATGCAATTAGTACAACAAGTATATATCACTTTAATCTTTGGAATTCACTACACTTAAACATAATACAACACTTACCGAGTAGCAATGCAGCCGAGTCTAAACTGAAATCTTTCAGTTCTGTCTTCAGCGCATCAGGATTGTCTGTTGCGTTAAATTTGGTGTAGTGAATTATGCCAATAAAGTCGTAGGAACCCTTAACTTGTTTTGATTCACGACTTGTGAAGGCCGGAATTCTTGCGCCTGCACTTGCCTTCATAACTTTGGGATAGTCTCCATGCAACAACGGTTCCATAACCCTGAAATAAAATAGGCACATATTACTTGAACGTTTAAAGTAAAAAGAAGATAAAATATTACAACCAATGTTTAGAGTCGCGGTAACTCACCAACCAAAATAAAAATCACGGAGTCGTTGACATGCTGCCCTATCTTTCTCTGTATTTTTCAGAGGAGCTATCCCAAATGTATAGAGAGAGATACCAACAAATCCATGTTGTTCCTCCTGCAATGTATTTATCTTAGTCTCTATGGAATCATGAACATTGCTTTCCTACAAAGTTTCTATATGTCGGTAAATAGTAAAAATCTAGTACATATAATTTGAAGCCATTGCGAATCTAAACAGCTAGAGAGTAGAGTAACAATAACCAAAAAAAATCCTCATAGAAAAGTACACAGTTTGAAAAACGATTAAGCGATATACCCTGTACTTTCTTCTATACAATCTCACAGCAGAAGAATGTGCTAACAAAACATGATGAACTACCAAGTACGGTTCAAATGTTGAGTTGCCCTTAGTGCTCTCTATAATGCAAAATGGAGGAGAACATCGCTGAGGTGGGCTGATTCCTTGATCATAACTACCTACAGCGAAGATATTGGGCTCGTTCACAGTAGTCCAATACTTGACTCTATCGCCGAACTCTCTAAAACAAACATCTGCATAGTTTGTGAAGTCTTTTCTGCATCAACATTCAAGTTATAATTCTCAATTCTGTCAAAAGTTGCAATATAAGGATATTTCTTCCTAATAAGTAACTTTCTTAGAATAAGAAATCTTCAACGCATTGAAGTGTGTTTGAATTAGGATAATTAATCACATAGTGCCTGACTTTGAAAATGGTAACTAAATTTGAACAAAATGTTTCTACAAAAATGACAAGTAAAAAGGAACTTATGGAGTACATTATGATTCGTACATTAAATGTTTCAAGAATTAATTGTAACAACAAATTGGTGCAGCTCTAGGAGAACGGAACATACATAATATCAAGACTAAGCCATCCGCCATATTCATCCTCAAGTGCCTGTGGGAGATCATAGTTGTATAGTGTTACATGTGGTTGGATTCCTGCGTAAGGTTAAAGAACAAAGTTGATTTCACTCTTTTCATGTTTTATCTTGTAACAAATTAAGAAACTGGTAAATATTAACAAACCATTGCTAATTAGTTCATTGATGAGATTGTTGTAGTACTGCAATCCCTTCGGGTTGACAGGTCCTCTACCATCTGAAGAGATATAAAATAATTTTCAAAGACATTCAGTCTTTACAGCAAAAATCAATAACGAGCATTAAATTTCACTGTTTATCAACATACACTAAACTTCTAAGTTCAGTAGAATACTTGGTATCAATCTTGACCAAGAAATGGAAAATCTATACGCCTCAAGGCCTGTTTCAACCATGAGTTGCACATCTTCCTGCATTAACAGATCAATCATAAAGAATGTATCACTATGCAAAATTAGAAAGATAGAAGCTATCTGTATTCTTTACCTTGTATTTGTGGTACGTGTCACAGGCTACATCTCCATTTCCTCCGTGCGCAAACCCTTTTTGTAAGAAATGATAGTATGAGAATTGGTTTATAATGCTCAATTATATAGTGAATGACCAAGTAAAAATTGTATAGTTAAATTTTACATACTATACTATATAATATTCCAAGTTTCTCATCATTGATTCTTTCCAATAATTTATATAATAAACTTTAGAATGTGTTAACACTAAAAGAAGGAATGAGTGAACTAACCAGCATGGGCAAAGGTATCCCATATACTAGGAGTTCTTCCATCTTCATTAGCAGCTCCTTCCACCTATTCATAATCACATTCACATGTACAAGAATAAAACATATAATCACAATTTTATTGTTATTATTACTCTAAAAACCAAAATTGGTTACTATTTTGTTTTTGGAGTAAAGTAAAAGAGAAGGAACGTTAGTTATTGATGAACCTGATAAGAAGAAGTGCCTGATCCAAAAACAAAGTCATGTGGAAAATCATTTCTGCTATAGTTATCAACATCATTACTCAGCAACACCCCGACAGCTACAGACAAGTGTAGAAGCAAGAAGATAACAAGGATCAAATATTTTTGTTGTTCCATCTTCTTCTTCTATATCTTCTGTTTCAAGGTATTCCTCAAACATTTGTGTCATAATGCCCCAAGAGAGAGGATAAGAAATAAACAATGGAGAAAGACAATAGACTTATTCACCACCATTTCTTTTTTGCCATAAATGTGCGTGCATATAATCCTTCCAAGTTGCAATTTTATCACTTTGGTTTGGTATTGATAGACACACTTTAGTGTATTCAAGGAAGAGGGGTAGGAATGGAATTACCACTAGTTAATACTTAGTACTACCTTCGTTTCTTATTATAAGAGAGAAATCATTTTTAGATTCATTGAATAATTAATATACTTCGTCTATATATTGACCAAATATATTATTTATTCAATGTATCTAAAAAGTGATTTGTCTTTTATAATAAAGAACAGAGGTAATAACTAACTAGTGGGAATGCATGATGGGGACAGGTGGCAGCAGAGTGGTGAGAGGGGAATTGATCCCTATTTATGTGGGAGAATAATCACATTATATATTCTCTATGCATGTAATAATCACATTATTTTCCTGCACTTTTCCTATTTCTTCCCTGTATTGAGCTAAATTCCACATAACCTTTAGCTCTCATTCTTAATAATACAAACACTATTCCATTGAAATTACTGTTCTAATAATTCTGTATTATTTGGATCATATCAATTGAATTATACTCATGAAGATTGACATATTAATTTAATAATATAAAATATACTTGCATATAGTGTCAAAGTATTTTATTTGTGGACAGTATACAAAGTCTTATGTGGGGCGTTCTTATGAAAATAAGACTTCTCATATGTCAAGGAAATTAAATTTTAAGACCTTTGGGATGCTGCGTGTGTTTTTATTTTTTATTTTATTTTATTTCAAAACCAAAACATGTACGAATAAAATGAAATTGAATACATAGATACTTGAGCTCCTTAACTATTTGGTCATAATTTCAATTCCTAGTCGGTGCATATTTGTTGAAAAAAGTCAACTCCTTAAATGAATTTCAATACCTCGAGAGATTAGTCTCCATGTGGATGATACCTTAGATTTACCAAAAAAAATGGAATTTAGTTGATTTTTTACTTAATTTCAAAACAAATTTCACTACAATTTAACAAAAAATATATTAGGCTTTATAATTTGCTTTTGTTTTAACTAGCATCATCACTAATGGTCATTGACTAATACTAAAACCATCATGACCACCACCAGTCACCACTATGAGTCTACAACCACCGCCAAGGCGCCAACTAACTGACCAAACTGAATATCTCTCAACAGAAACACCTTATGTAACAACATTGTAGAAAGAAATAAGGTGAATGCTGTTATGCTTTATTTCCCAGCCAAATGCTAGCTTAAATAGTAAGGGTGAAATAAATTCTCCAATAAACACATTAATTAAAACAAATTATAAAAGCTACTACTGAAATAAGTGTCCAGCAGCAGAAACAAGTGATGAATCATTTTTGAGTTCAATAGCATCAACAAGAGAGGATCTTGTTGTACCCTTCAAAAATTGTTTGTACCATTTTGCTGAGAGCTTTGGGTATCTTGTCAACTCTGGATCATTCCTATCAACATAGTATAGACCAAAGCTTGATTTATATCCATCCAGCAACTCCAATGCATCGATGAAAGACCACGCGAAATACCCTTTTATATTTGATCCATTTCTGAATGAAAAAAAGAAAATGACACGAATTATCAGGATAACGTATAAAGGCATAGGTGTTTATGTCAGTTGTGTTTGTTTTCATATCTGTGTGTTTTTGGACATTGTTTTCATTTGTTAGATAAGTAACTTGCTTCAAAGACATTTTTGAGATCTAATTTTTCAGCAGATAATAAAACAATGTAGTAGCAGCATACCTCAAGGAATCAAGCACGGTACCGATGTATGCATGCAAGTATTCCACCCTTGATACGTCATGGAGTGACGCATTGCTTGCTGTCCGTTGGCCTAACAAGACAATCCAAATTTTCATCAATAATTCAATCCATTTGAACTCGCCTTATGCGACATTAGTTTAACAAGGATAACAGGCGTTACGAATAGTTCAGCAAAAACCTAGTGATAATGTTAGTTGGCTTATGACAAGGAAAACCTTTTTGCGCCGCAATTTATTAAACCTCAATCAACATCAAGAGACAATTTCTAAAGAGACATAACGGAATCGAATATAATCTTGAATGAGAGGTAAACAAACCATTTTCATGAATGAATATAGGTGGATTGCCATAAATATTCTTGAATGTATCCAGCACTTCTCGTAAAGCCCGTGGTACGATAGGGAACTGAGTGAAGTCAAGCCAGATAGTTATATAGCAGAGTAATCGAGTGATTGAACAAATTAATTAAGATAAAAATTATAATTAGTTTTTCAACTGTTACCTCATCATCTGTAAGTAGATCCTGTATAGCTGCAAAGCCACGGAAAAAAAAAGGGAATAACTCATTTGTTTTACCAATTATTCAAAAAGCGACATGGGTGTATTGTATTTGTATGCACTAATGAAAAGGTGAATCAGATGATAAATGATGTTAGAGTTCAACTAGTAGAAAACATCAGAATCATAAATGAAAAAGATGAGGTGAATGCAATTAGTACAGCAAGTTTATATTGCTTTAATTTTTGAAATTCACTATGCAAACATAATGCAACACATACCGAATAGCAGTGCAGCCGAATCTAAACTGAAATCTCTCAGTTCTGTCTTCAGCGCATCAGGATTGTCTGTTACATTAAATTTGCTGTAGTGAATTATGCCAATAAAGTCGAAGGAACCCTTAACTTGTTTGGATTCACGATTTGTGAAGGTCGGAATTCTTGCACCTGCATTTGCCTTCATAACTTTGGGATAGTCTCCGTACAACAAGGGTTCCATAATCCTGCAATAAAATAGGCACATAATACTAGAACGTTAGGAAGAAGAGAAAATATTACAACCGATTTTAGAGTCAGTAACTCACCAACCATAATAAAAATCACGGATTCGTTGACATGCTGCCCTGTCTTTCTCTGTATTTTTCAGAGGAGCTATCCCAAATGTATAGAGAGAGATACCAACAAATCCATGTTGTTCCTCCTGCAATGTATTCAGTCTCTATGGAATCATTAACATAATTTTCGTACAAAGTTTGTATATGTCGGTAAATATTAAAAATCTAGTACATAACTACATATAATTTGAAGTCATTGCGAATCTAAACATCTAGAGAGTAAAGTACACAGTATGAAAAAAGATTAGGCGATATACCCTGTACTTTCTTCTATACAATCTCACAGCTGAAGAATGCGCTAACAAAACGTGATGAAGTACCAAGTATGGTTCAAATGTTGAGTTGCCCTTAGTGCTCTCTATAACGCAAAATGGTGGAGAACATCGCTGAGGTGGGGCGAGTCCTTGATCATAACTACCTACAGCAAAGATATTGGGCTCGTTCACAGTAGTCCAATACTTGACTCTATCGCCGAACTCTCTAAAACAAACATCTGCATAGTTTGTGAAGTCTTTTCTGCATCAACATTCAAGTTAAAATTCTCAATTCTGTCAAAATTTGCAATATAAGGATATTCTTCCTAAAAACTAATTTTTTTTAGAATAAGAAATCTTCAAAGAAATGAAGTGTCTTTGACCAAAGGTCATATGGGCAAGTGAGGCAAGAACAGTAAAAGAGAATCATAATATTACTAACCATAAACTTGAATTAGGATAATTAATCACATAGTACCAAACTTTGAAAACGCTAACAAAATATGAACAAAATGTTTCTACAAAAAGGATAAGTAAAAAGGAACATTATATGGAGTACATTATGATTCGTACACTAAAAGTTCAAGAATTAATTGGAACAACAAATAGGTGTAGCTCTACGAGAATGGAACATACATAATATCGCGACTAAGCCATCCGTCATATTCATCCTCAAGTGCCTGTGGGAGATCATAGTTGTATAGTGTTACATGTGGTTGGATTCCTGCATAAGATAAAAGAACAAAGTTGATTTCACTCTTTTCATGTTTATAAATTTTGAATGAAATCTTAGTTAAGGTATGTTTTATCTTGCAACAAATTAAGAAACTCGTAAATCTTAACAAACCATTGCTAATGAGTTCATTGATGAGATTGTTGTAGTATTGCAATCCCTTAGGGTTGACATGTCCTCTACCATCTGAGGAGAAATAAAAGCATTTTCAATGACATTCAGTCTTTACTGTAAAAATCAACACAGCATTAAATTTCGCTGTTTATCAATATATGCTAAAGTTTTAAGTTCAGTAGAATACTTGGTATCAATCTCGACCATGAAATTGAAAATCTATACGCATCAAGGCCTGTTTCAACCATGAGTTGCACATCTTCCTGCATTAACAGATGAATCATAAAGAATGTATTACTACGCAAAATTAGACCGATAGAAGCTCTGTGTATTGTTTACCTTGTATTTGTGGTATGTGTCACAGGCTACATCTCCATTTCCTCCGCGCGGAGACCCTTTTATGTAAGAAATTGATAGTATGAGAATTGGTTTATAATGCTCAATTAAATTGAATAAAGAAGTACAAAATGTATAGTTAAACTTTTGGATGTGTTTCTCTAATTACTAGAAGATAATCATATATGTTAATGTGTTTAATATTTTAGATTTATGTTGGGATACAAATGATAGAGCTTTGTTAACTCTTCTATTTGTGTTGAGATTCAACTTTTATTTATAAAAATTGAAACAATAGAAATCAAATTCTTCGTCGCATGATGAAAGTAGATACTATATTTGGTTAGTTTTTTTTATTTTCTTTTTCTATAGACGAAGTAACAAACAACGCTTGAACTCACATACAACTCCGAGGTTCTGAGTTTGAACCGAATAAAAAGAAACAAGAACAAAAGAAGGAATGAATGAAACTAACCATGGGCACAGGTATCCCAGATGCTAGGAGTTCTTCCATCTTCATTAGCAGCTCCTTCCACCTTTTCATAATAATCAAATGTACCACAATAAAACATAATCACAATTTTATTTTTATGGTATCTAGTTATAGAAAATTTACATTTAATAATACAAAATATTTAATGTTAGTTATTGAGGAACCTGATAAGCAGAAGTGCCTGACCCAAAAACAAAGTCATGTGGAAAATCATATCTGCTATAGTTATCAACATCATTACTCAACAATACTACCCCTACAGCTACAGTCAAGTTTAGAAGCAAAATGAAAACAAGAATCAAACATTTTTGTTGTTCCATCTTCTTCTATGTTTTCTGTTACAAGGTATTCCTCAAACATTTGTGTCATAATGCCCCTAGAGAGAGGATAAGAAATAAACAGTGGAGTAAGACAATAGACTTATTCACCACCGTTTCTTTTTGTGGTAATAGTCGTTACAAGTTTGTTTTACTCAAAAAAAAAAGTATAGATTTTATAATTTTTTATTTTGTTTTTAATGCTAACAAGTTGCCATCAATGGTTTTGACTAATACTCAAACTAGGGGTGTACATGGGTGCGGGTTGATCCGCGAACCCGCACACCCAATCCAACCCAATCCAAAAGTTACCCGAACCCATTCATTCGTGGGTAGAACCCAACCCAATCCAATGAACCCACAAGTTATTGGTTCGGATATCGGATTTTGTGTTTTGAACTTGCGGACCCGTGAACCCGACCCGTTAACGTGGAATTATTAATATTTATTATTATTTTATTTTTTAATAAAAAAATTCATTGTAATTTCAAAATGTTCGTCTTATTTTTTTCATTCTAAAAAATTCCTCATCCAAACTTTCCAATTTTATTCTTTAATTTCTTCAATCTTCATTAATTTTTCTTACCAGTTTACTATGGTGTTATTCTCGAATTGAGTACGACTAAATTGAAGTATTACCTTGCAACCAAGTGACCTCTCAAGAATCTCGCTCATTGATTTTTATTAAAATCACTTTTAAATGTTAGTGTTTATAGATGAATTTTTATTTGATGGTAAAATAGTACTACATGTTTTATCTAAATTAAAGGTTAGTAATGTGTCACAATTGTGTTGAATTGAATTATAGATTTTTTAGAGTTTTTTAAATTTTAAAAAAGTGCATTTTTTTTATTAAAAAATATTTCACAATGTATGTACAACTCGCGAACCCAACCCAATCCAACCCATAAATAATCAGGTTGGTTTGGTTTGGGTCTAACCATAAAAATTCGGATTTGATGATGTACCCAACCCAAAATATATTGATTGGATTGGGTAACGGATTAGGCCAAATCTTACCCAACCCAACCCGCGTACACCCCTAAATGGTGGGCATGGTTTGGTTATGGAAGAAAACCGAATCGAACTGTACTAAACTATTTTCAAAATTAATAGAAACCGAACCGAACTGAACCGTTTATCTTTCGAACCAAACCAAATTGTTAAAGTGGTTCAATTTTACGGTTATGAATCAAACCATAACTAACTTTTCATTAAAGAAAACTGAACCATTAGGTGAACCGAACCAAACTGATAATCATGAACCAAACCGAACTGTCTCAATTTAGTTTCAAAACCGTTAGCTATGGTTCAGTTTTTTTAGGTTCGGTTTAGTTCGACGGTTCGGTTTTTCGGTTTTTTTTTTGCCCACCCTATGACCATCACAAGTCACCACTACAGTCTACAACCACTGCCGACCACCAATGATCACCACTCTATCGACCTTTAATCACAAACCAACACGAATCTTTTCAATGTGTTTTGTCCTTACTAACACATTTTAAGGGAACTTCCCATAATATCGCTCATCCAAAGAGTGCTCCAAGTCAAGTATGCTTAACTGTAGAGTTCGTATGACATAAGCTACTAAAAAGAAGACGCAACTTGTTTAATTAGTGCAAATTAAATTTTATAAGTCTTCTTTCAACCATGCAGTGTCATACGTGGAATCCCTCTCATTCCAATGTGAATTTGGTTCATTCTCGTTTGTCTAAAAGCTACCATGAGCCACTTAGTGTCCAATGTCCATGTCTGTGCACCGGTAATCACTCTTAGTCCTCATCTGTCCTAGGTTTCAGAGAGTAAAATATTCAACTCCGGTTTCGTGCGGTCATCAAAATAGTTCATATTTCTTGCCCATCTGAGCTCTCCTTTGTAACTATCTTCTCAAAATTCATTATGCTCATACCCAGATGGCTCTATATGAGAGCCTTGCAATTCTTCCTCTTCACCTCCTTGTAAGATGACATTTGTGCTTTTTGTTGAGTTGTCCTGCAACTCTTGATTTCCATATTTCACAGTTTCTAACACATTCTACTAACTCTCTCAGATTCATCAAAGAATCTTATTCCCATCATATGTATATGTCCGAATCGAGAACTAGATATCATTGTTAATGTAAAGATCGCTCACTGTGACGATTGCATACACCAATCAAACAGTGAGGTTTTAGATAGACCAAAAATATAATGATGATGATACAGCATAATTAATCTCAATAATGAGTATTTATACACTTCGATAAGTACTAAATCAACCAAATAAACGCGCTGAGTTTCTAATATCGTGCTTTTAAACAACCTTGCCATGCATCAACCAACTAACTGACAAAACTGAACGACTCTAGACAGAAACACCATTATGTAACAACACTTTAATGAGTACAAATTATAAAACCTACTAGTGAAATGAGTGTCCAACAGAACCAAGTGATAGATCACTCTCAAGTTCAATCGCACCAACTAGAGAGGTTCTTGTACCCTTCAAAAATTGGTTGTACCATTTTGCAGAGAGCTTTGGATATCTTCTCAACTCTGGATCATTCCTATCAACATAGTACAGCCCATAGATCGATTTATACCCATCCAGCAACTCGAATGTATCGATGAAAGACCACACAAAATATCCCTTTACATTTGATCCATTTCTGAAGAAAAAAAGACATGACATGAAATATCATGTGCGTATCAAACAAAGCATAGGTGCTTATTTCAGTAGTAATTGTTTTGTATCTGTGTGATTTGGGCATTGTTTTCATTTATTGGATGATAACTTGCTTCAAAGACACTTTTGAGATCTATTTGTTGAGCAGATAATATGATGGAGTAATAATTACATACCTCAAGGAATCAAGCACGCTACCGATGTATGCATGCAAGTATTTCACCCTTGATACGTCATGGAGTGATGCATTGCTTGCTGTCCGTTGGCCTAACAAGACAAACCCAGCTTTCATCAATAATTCAATCCATTGGAATTCATACTATGCAACATTAGTTTGACGATGATAACAAGCGTTACCAACGGTTTGCAAAATCATTATTAAATACCTTGAGGCTTAAGTTTACAATTCCATACAATTGAAGATGGAAAATACTTTCTTTTTTTTATAGGCAAATGTTAATCGTTAGCAATTTTCCTAACACAAATGTTCTTCTTCCCCGCCACACTAAATCTAATTGGGAGATATCTTCCAGTAGTGCAACTTTTACCGGGAGATACAGTGCAAATCTTATTGGGAGATATCTCCCATAAGTGTTTTTTTTTCAGAATGAGCAATGTGGGAGGGGTGAAGAGCAGCCGTCTTTTCCTAAAAGGGTGTTGCAATCAATGAAATCTTGAATGAGAGGTAAACATACCATTTTCATGAATGAATATAGTTGGATTGCCATAAAAATTCTTGAATATATCCAGCACTTCTCGTAAAGCCCATGGTGCGACAGGGTACTGAGTCAAGTCAAGCCAAGCAAGATAGTTGTATAGCGAAGTAATTAGTGATTGAATCAATTAATTACAATGATAATTTTATAAACGTTACCCCGTCCTCCGTAAGTATACTCCCTAAACCTGCAAAAGCAGAGTAAACAAAGGAATGGTTCATTTTGCTCCACCAATTATTCAACAAGTGATATGTGTGCACTATGGAAAGGGGAATCATATGTAAATGATGTTAGAGTTCAACTAGTTTAAAACAATAGAATCATAATGAAAATATGTAATTAGTACACATGGTTATATAGCTTTAATCTTTAAAAACCATCAGGCTTAACCATAAAACACATACCGATTAGCATTGCAGCCGTGTCTGCGTTGAAATCTCTCAGTTTTGTCTTCAGCGCGTTAGAATTGTCTGTGATATTAAACTTGGTGTAGTGAATTATGCCAATAAAATCGTAGGAACCCTTAACTTGTTTGGATTCACTACTTGTGAATGCTGGAATTTTTGCACCTGCATTTGCCTTCATGGAATTGGGATAATCTCCATGATTCAAGGGTTCCATAATCCTGCAATGAAATAGGCACAAGAGACTGTCATATCCTTATACGATATAGTCATAACCAGCAACAAAAAATATTAGAAGCCTTAAAATTTAGGTCTTTAATGATGTAAGGAACCAAGAGTACTTAAATATTTAAAGTAAGAAAAAGAGAAAATAATACAATCAATTTTTGAATCAGAAACTCACCAACCGAAATAAAAATCGCGGATACGTTGACATGCTGCCCTGTCTTTCTCTGTATCTGTGTGAGGAACAAATCCAAATGTATAGAGAGAGATACCAACAAATCCGTGCTGTTCCTCCTGCAATGTAATTAGTCTCTAAGGTATCATGAACATTTCGGGAAATATTAAAAATCCAGTATAAAGGATTCAGACCCAATAAGGATTAAGTATATAATTTTTGAAGCTTTTACCAATCTAAAGAGAGTAACAACAATAACGACAAAAATCCACAAAGAAAAGTACTCGGTGTGAAAAAAGATTAGGCGATATACCCTGTACTTTCTTCTATACAATCTCACAGCTGAAGAATGTGCTAACAAAATATGATGAACTACCAAGTACGGTTCAAATGTCGAGTTGCCCTTACTGCTCTCTATAACGCAAAATGGGGGAGAACATCGCTGAGGTGGGGTGATTCCTTGATCATAACTACCTACAGCAAAGATATTGGGCTCGTTCACAGTAGTCCAATACTTGACTCTATCGCCGAACTCTCTAAAACACACATCTGCATAGTTTGTGAAATCTTTTCTGCATCAACATTCAAGTCATAATTCTCATTCTGTCAAAAGTTGCAATATAAGGATATTTCTTTCTAATAAATACATTTTTCAGAATAAGAAATCTTCAAAGCGTTGAAGTTTTTTGACACAAGATCGTATGAGCAAGTGAGGCAAGAACTATAAAAGCTAAAGGAGAACCATAATATTGACTATAAATTCGAATTAGGATCATATTGTGACCGACTTTGGGGAACTAATGATTAACTAGTCTTTTTTCATGCATCAATTTCTTGGCGCCTTCTTAATATCGATGTTTTTCCAATATTTAAGGGTAACACGCCTTGTTTTATACATTATAATGCATACACAATAGGAGCACGGAACATACATGACATCACGACTAAGCCATCCTTCATATTCGTCCTCAAGTGCCTGTGGGAGATCAAAGTTGTGTAGCATGACATGTGGTGTGATTCCTGCATAAGGGAAAGACTTGTATTACTTGAACAAACATAATTCTTTTCATATTTTTACATTTTGAACGAAATCTTAATTAAGGCATGCTTTATTAAATTAAGAAAGTTGTATTGTATCTAACCATTGCTAATGAGTTCATTGATGAGATTGTTGTAGTACTGCAATCCCTTGGGGTTGACAGGTCCTCTACCATCTGAGGAGAAATTAAAGCATTTTCAAATACATTTGGTCTTTACTGCATTAAATTTCACTGTTAATCGATATATACTAAAGTTTA
This sequence comes from Trifolium dubium, assembly GCA_951804385.1. Classification (NCBI taxonomy): domain Eukaryota; kingdom Viridiplantae; phylum Streptophyta; class Magnoliopsida; order Fabales; family Fabaceae; genus Trifolium; species Trifolium dubium. The sequence continues at coordinate 50,216,093 of OX638064.1, read as the reverse complement.
AGTTCAGTAGAATACTTGGTATCAATCTCGACCAAGAAATGGAAAATCTATAGGCATCAAGGCCTGTTTCAACCATGAGTTGCACATCTTCCTGCATTAACAGATCAATCATAAAGAATGTATCACTATGCAAAATTAGAAAGATAGAAGCTTTGTGTATTGTTTACCTTGTATTTGTGGTATGTATCACAGGCTACATCTCCATTTCCACCATGTGCAAACCCTTTTTGCAAAAAAATGCTAGCATGAGAAATGGTTTATATTGTTCAGTTAAAGTGAATGAAAAAGTAAAATTGTTCATGCTATATCATATTCCCAGTTTCTCATCTTTGGTTAGTAGTGCCAATAATTGATAAGAAGAAACAAGAACCAACCAGCATGAGCAAAGGTATCCCAGATGCTAGGAGTTCTTCCATCTTCATTAGCAGCTCCTTCCACCTTTTCATAATCATCAAATGTACAACAATAAAACATAATCACAATTTTATTATTATCATTATTATTCTAAAAACATAAATTGGTTAGTAATATTTTATTTTCGGGGATAAAATAATCCTCGTGACCCTAGTTCTGTTGGTAGGAATATACATGGATTGAAGTTTGAATTCTGATACATCCATTTATTCACTTTACACGATAAAATTTAATCACTAGATTATCAGAAAAATAAAATAAAAGAAAGATTGTTAGTTATTGAGGAACCTGATAAGCAGAGGTGCCTGCTCCAAAAACAAAGTCAGGAGGGAAATCATATCTACTATAGTTATCATCATGATTACTCAACAATACCCCTCCTACAGCTACAGCCAAATTTAGAAGAAAAAGTAAAACATGGATGAAACATTTTTCTTGTTCCATCTTTTTCTACTGTGTTTTATGTTTGTGAAGGATATTCCTGTCAAATAGTAATAATAATGGCAGCATAGAAGGTGTGATTCCATTTGTACTCTTTGGAAGTAAAAGACAAGAGTGACTAAGTTTGAGGTGACAAAATCCACGCCCCAAGAGGATAATAATAATAAACTATGGTTCAGACATTTATTGCATATATTATACCTTTGCTTTTCAAAAGAAGTTAAAAAAAATAGATGGATGGAGAAAGTATAGAAACTAAACACCATTTATTTAATTTGACTCGGTCACTAGTCACTGTTTTTCTCCTTATTTTTTTTTAAAGAAAGTTAACATATACATGTCTTAAGGAGACATTAAATAACTTTTCTTCTACAGGTTTATCTCATAACAATATCATAAATATTCCCTCTGACCTTTATTATAAGTAAAAATCACTTTTTAGATACATTGAATAACTAATGTATCTAAACTACATTATTGTCTAGATACATTAGTTATTCAATGTATCTTAAAAGTCAATTTTGCTTATAATAAAGGTCGTAGGGAGTATATGTTAAACGGAGAAAGTGTCTATAGACAACATCATTTGTTTGTCTTTTAATAAGCTTAACATGAGAGTTCACTAATTAAATTAGTAGCTAATATAGTTCTACAATCGCTTAACATCAAAGTCTGAAGTGTAAGTTTTGTAGCTATAAAGACTATTTACCATCCTTTTACAATTCATCTCAAAATCCATGTCACGTAGCTGCAACTCATCTAAGTGCACTCAACATATATACCAATGGCTTCTCCGGCCTCCACATCAAGAATAGGCCATATCCACTCCGTTCTTGCATTCACAAATCTTCCTTGATCGTCCCTTATACACATATCGGTACCCATCTTATTGCAAGCACGGGAAAAGGAAGCGTCAATGTTGCAATTGGTTTAATCCAATTTGTTTCTTGGGAAACCAGTTGCACATAGGTAGTTAATGATCAAACTTGTTGAGCATTTCGCCAACTAGTAATTAATGTCTGGCTCGTTCACACACTTTTTGGCTTGAACCAGTGATTTTATCCCATGCTTATGATTTCTGCTTTTCCATACGCTCCATACCATTACACTAAAAAAATTTGGTTGCTCGCCAACTTATGATTTCAGTTGTGCATTCTCTGTATAAATAGTGGTTAACCTAATAGTGAGGTTTTAGATAAACATCTAAATAATGATCATACACCATAATTAATCCCAATAACGCGTAGTTATACACTTCTTTTTTTGGTTTACAACGGAGCTGATGATCAAACCTACGACCTCTAGCATATTACCCAAATCTCTCACCGGTAGACCAAACCTAGAGGCTTTTATACACTTCCATAAGTACTAAATAGACCAAATAGAAACACTATTATGTAACAACACTTTAATGAGTACAAATTATAAAACCTACTAGTGAAATGAGTGTCCAACAGAAACAAGTGATGGATCGTTCTCGAGTTCAATCGCACCAACTACAGAGGTTCTTGTACCCTTCAAAAATTGGTTGTACCATTTTGCAGAGAGCTTTGGATATCTTCTCAACTCTGGATCATTCCTATCAACGTAGTACAGCCCAAAGATCGATTTATATCCACCCAGCAACTCGAATGAATCGATGAAAGACCACACAAAATATCCCTTTATATTTGATCCATTTCTGAAGAAGAAAAAAAGACATGGCATAAAATGTCAGATGGCGTATCAAAGCATAGGTGTTTGTTTCAGTTGTGTTTGTTTCGTATTGGTGTCTATTTGTTCAACAGATAATAAGATGGAGTAGTAATTACATACCTCAAGGAATCAAGCACGCTACCGATGTATGCATGCAAGTATTTCACCCTTGATACGTCATTCAGTGATACATTGCTTGCTGTCCGTTGGCCTAACAAGACAAGACCAATTTTCATCAATAATTCAGTCCATTGGAATTCATACTATACAACATTAGTTTGACAATGATAACAAGCGTGACCAATGTTTTGCAAAATCATTGTTAAATACCTTGAGGCTTAAGTTTACAATTCCATATAATTGAAGATGGAAAATACTTTTTTTTTATAGGCAAATGTTAATTGTTAGCAATTTTCCTACCACAGTTGTTCTTCGCCCCTGCCACACTCTAAATTGATCAGAATTTCCCCATCCCCACCTACCGGGAGATATCTTCCTGTAGTGCAACTTTTACTGGGAGATATCTCCTGGTAGTGCAAATCTTACTGGGAGATATCTCCCGAAAGTGCTTTAATTTTTTTCAGTGTGAGCAATGCGGGAGGGGTGAAGAGCTGTCTTTTTCTAAAAGGGTGTTGCAATCAATTAAATCTTGAATGAGAGGTAAACATACCATTTTCATGAATGAATATAGTTGGATTGCCATAAAAATTCTTGAATATATCCAGCACTTCTCGTAAAGCCCATGGTTCGACAGTGTACTGAGTCAAGTCAAGCAAGATAGTTGTATAGCAAAGTAATCAGTGATTGAATCAATTAATTACAATGATAATTATAATTAGTTTTTAACCGTTACCTCATCCCCCGTAAGTATATCCCCTAAACCTGCAAAAGCACGGTAAACAAAGGAATGATTCATTTTGCTCCATCAATTATTCAACAAGTGATATGTGTGCACTATGGAAAGGGGAATCAGATGCTAAATGATGTTAGAGTTCAACTAGTTGAAAACAATAGAATCATAATGAAAAAATGCAATTAGTAATCATGGTTATATAGCTTTAATCTTTAAAAACCATCACGCTTAAACATAAAACACATACCGATTAGCTTTGCAGCCGTGTCTGCATTGAAATTTCTCAGTTTTGTCTTCAGCACATCAGAATTGTCTGTGATATTAAGTTTGGTATAGTGAATTATGCCAATAAAATCGTAGGAACCCTTAACTTGTTCGGATTCACGACTTGTGAATGCCGGAATTTTTGCACCTGCATTTGCCTTCATGGAATTGGGATAATCTCCATGACTCAAGGGTTCCATAATCCTGCAATTAAATAGGCACAAGAGACTGTCATATCCTTATACGATATAGTCATAAACAGTAACAAAAAATATTAGAAGCCTTAGGAACCGAGAGTACGTAAATATTTAAAGTAAGAAAAAGAGAAAATAATACAATCAATTTTAGAATCAGAAACTCACCAACCGAAATAAAAATCGCGGATACGTTGACATGCTGCCCTGTCTTTCTCTGTATTTGTGTGAGGAACAAATCCAAATGTATAGAGAGAGATACCAACAAACCCGTGTTGTTCCTCCTGCAATGTAATGAGTCTCTAAGAAATCATGAACATTTCGGGAAATATTAAAATTCCAGTATAAAAGATTCAGATCCCAATAAGGATTAAGTATATAATTTTTGAAGCTTTTGCCAATCTAAATGAGAGTAACAACAACAATAACGACAAAAATCCACAAAGAAAAGTACTCGGTGTGAAACAAGATTAGGCGATATACCCTGTACTTTCTTCTATACAATCTCACAGCTGAAGAATGTGCTAACAAAATATGATGAACTACCAAGTACGGTTCAAATGTAGAGTTGCCCTTACTGCTCTCTATAACGCAAAATGGGGGAGAACATCGCTGAGGTGGGGATATTCCTTGATCATAACTACCTACGGCAAAGATATTGGGCTCATTCACAGTAGTCCAATACTTGACTCTATCGCCGAACTCTCTAAAACACACATCTGCATAGTTTGTGAAATCTTTTCTGCATCAACATTCAAGTCATAATTCTCATTCTGTCAAAAGTTGCAATATAAGGATATTTCTTTCTAATAAATACATTTTTCAGAATAAGAAATCTTCAAAGCTTTGAAGTTTTTTGACACAAGATCGTATGAGCATAATTCACTACACCAATGAGCAAAGATATTGGGCTCAGAGCAAGTGAGGCAAGAACAATATAAGCTAAAGGAGAATCATAATATTGACTATAAAGTCGAATTAGGATAATTAATTGCATTGTGACCGACTTTGGGGAACTAATGATTAACTATGGTCTTATTTCACGCGTCAATTTCTTGGCGCAAACTTTCTTAATATCAATGTTTTTCCTAGATTTAAGGGTAATGTGCCTTGTTTTATACATTATAATGCATACACAATAGGAGCATGGAACATACATGACATCACGGCTAAGCCATCCTTCATATTCGTTCTCAAGTGTCTGTGGGAGATCAAAGTTGTGTAGCATGACATGTGGTGTGATTCCTGCATAAGGGAAAGACTTGTATTACTTGAACAAACATAATTCTTTTCATGTTTTTAAATTTTGAACGAAATCTTAATTTAGGCATGCTTTATTAAATAAAGAAACTTCTATTGTATCTAACCGTTGCTAATGAGTTCATTGATGAGATTGTTGTAGTACTGCAATCCCTTGGGGTTGACAGGTCCTCTACCATCTGAGGAGAAATTAAAGCATTTTCAAATGCATTAAGTCTTTACTGCATTAAATTTCACTGTTTATCGATATATACTAAAGTTTAAGTTCAGTAGAATACTTGGTATCAATCTCGACCAAGAAATGGAAAATCTATAGGCATCAAGGCCTGTTTCAACCATGAGCTGCACATCTTCCTGCATTAACAGATGAATCATATTAAAAAATGTATCACTAGGCAAAATTAAACAGATAGAAGCTTTGTGTATTGTTAACCTTGTATTTGTGGTACGTATCGCAGGCTACATCTCCATTTCCTCCATGTGCAAACCCTTGTGGTAAAAAAATGCTAGCATGAGAAGTGGTTTATAATGCTCAGTTAAAGTGAATGAAAAGTAAAAATTGTTCATGCTATATCATATTCCCAGTTTCTCATCTTTGATTATTGCTTCAAAAAAATCTGGTTAGTAGTGCCAATAATTGATAATAAACTTTTAGCTTTGTGTTACTCAAATTACAATTAGAAGATAATCATATATGTGATTTAACTTTGTCATAATCCAAAAACTCAATTTGAGTGAAGACTTATCAAAGGATGACTTTATTTAAGTTTATTATCATTGAATGATAATCTTTTTTTGGTCGAGGCCAGGGTATCCACTGCCGAACGCAGTGACTATTCCCCTCACTAGATTGAAGACATCTCAAAGCGTGGGATAGCTGGCCCAGAGAGAATGATAATCTGATATCACACATTTATTTATTTATTTTTCAATATACAAAATACCAAATTTGCGAGATTTCAGGTTCAAACCAAATAAGAAGAAACAAGAACTAACCAGCATGAGCAAAGGTATCCCAGATGCTAGGAGTTCTTCCATCTTCATTAGCAGCTCCTTCAACCTTTTCATAATAATCACATGCACAACAATAAAACATAATCACAATTTTATTATTATCATTATTATTCTAAAAACACAAATTGGTTAGTAATATTTTATTTTCGGAGATAAAGTAGTCCTTGTGAGCCTAGTTCTGTTGGTAGGAATATACATGGATTGAAATTTGAATTCTGGTACGTTTATTTATTCACTTTACGATAAAAATTTAATCACTAGATTACCAGACAAATAAAATAAAAGAGAGATTGTTAGTTATTGAGGAACCTGATAAGCAGAGGTGCCTGCTCCAAAAACAAAGTCAGGAGGGAAATCATATCTACTATAGTTATGATCATCATTACTCAACAATACTACCCCTACAGCTACAGACAAGTTTAGAAGAAAAAGGAAAACATGGATGAAACAATTTTTTTGTTCCATCTTTTTCTACTAGTAATATACTGTGTTTTATGTCTGTGAAGGATACTCCTCTCAAATAGTACTAATAATTATGGCAGCATAGAAGGTGTGATTCCATTTGTATTCTTTCGGAGTAGAAGACAAGTGACTAAATTCGCGGTGCCAAAATGGTTCCGAAATGTTTTGGCACATAGCCACATACTACCTTTGCTTTTCAAAACTACTAGTACAAAGTTAACACAAATTCTTTACTGTATTTTTTTTTTCAATTTTAAAGGAATTAGGATAGAATTGAATTGATTATGAGATATTTGATTTTTTTTAAAGTAGAACTGTTTTTTCATGAAAAAATGTATTCGGACAATCAATATATTGTTTACTGTATTTTTATACAATTTATCTTTTATGATAAAAAAATACCATTTATTTTTTGGTATTTTTGACTTTCTGACATCATATATTGTTTTGATGAGCATTTTTAAAATATCAAATTTTAATAATTTTTACTACTAGACAATTAAAGATATTAATGATCAAAATTGTACATTGACGTACGTGCAATGGTCAAATAGAGTCTTATATTTAGAGACGGAGGTAGTATAAATTTTTTTTATTTAATTATTTATTTTTGTTTTCAACCTATGGTAGGAGTGGGAATAAACTAGGCTGAACTAGACTTTGTCAAGTCTGAGTTTGACTTGTCAAAAAACTAAAAATTTAAACTAGGCATGTAGCATATTATAGGCTTGATTTTTAGGCCTGAAGCATGACCGTTGGAGAACTTGGCCTAGTCTTTTTAGTTAAATAGGCTTATAAATTTTTTTTGACCTGCTATATTTAAAAAAATGGTCTGGTCCGAGTCTATATAGGCTAGGCCGTAAGCCCCTGTATTACTGGCCTGACTTATTCCCACTCTACTCTCTGGTTTCTAGGAGAAGGGACCCTAGTAGTACAGATTTCAAGGAGAGTTATGGTACCAAGTAGTTTCAGTTCTCTGTCAAACGTTTGCGGGAATTGAACCGTAGTCTTCTCAATCAAATCTAGCGTCAATCACCATTGGACCAACTAATATTTAACATATATAAATTTAATTTAACTCCTTAATAATGTGGTATATATTTAATAAGTTTAACTAACCATTGTTGATGAGCTCATTGATGAGATTGTTGTACTACAATTTATAGGGGTCGTTATGAAAGTAAAATAAAAGTATAGAGTTAATTTAAAAGTTTTTTAAAGTATAAGAACTAAAACTTTAAGTGACTCTAAAGTACAAGAAGATTTTATATATTTAAATCTTTAACTTTTTAATTAGGATTCATGAGCCACTTTTTTGTTTACTTTTTTTAGTCGATGTCTCTATACCTTGTAATATTTTTTAAAAAAGTTTTTTTTATTTTTTTGTTTTAATTTTAGATCTTCGGCTCTTTTTTTATACCACTAGTTTAATCTGGTTCGGAGGTCAATTCTAGTATTGAGTGGTTTCAGTCCTCTTCCGATCGCAGTTGCAGGAGATCGAATTATAATTTTCTCTACTAAATTTAGTGTCAATCACCATTGATATCTTTGACACTCTTTTGTTAACAAAAGAAACAATAATAGTGTATATATGTATCGTTAAAACTTTTTTTTTTGACAAATGTATCGTTAAAACTTGATTTGAGTAATGCTTTCAAATTCAATATGGTCAAGTGGGAGACTATCTTCACTCTTGACTTTGTGATGAAAAAAATGGGATTAATTCTTTGATATTTTGCGGTTGGATTATACAGTGTCATCAATATAAGCTACCATGTGTTGATCAATATCAATCGTGTTCGTCCTATAACTCCTCTTTAACTGTCTTATGGATTTGAAAATTGTTTTATATTATTTCAATAAATCTTGAAAATATATATACTTCTATGAATAATATATTAACATGCATGTGCCCCGGGTTGCATGATCCAAATTGATTATTCAGTCGGCATTGTGGAACATAAAATATTAATTATAATCACGTTCACCAAAAAATAAAGACATTAAACTAAGAAACTCATTCCACAAACCCTTTTGAATAATTAGTTGGTATATAGATGTTGACTTCATGGTATAGTTAAGCTACCACAAATTAAGATGATGGAAAAACAAACATCTTTTATCTTAGTGCCTTTCTTTCTTCTCATTCTCAACTTGGTTGTTGGAGTTTTGAGTAGTGCTTATCAGTATAGTAGAAGTGATTTTCCAGCTGATTTTGTGTTTGGTTCAGCCACATCTGCTTATCAGGTTCCTAAACTCATTCATGTTTAGCTAATCAATTAATTAGCGAACTTGATTAGTTTGGATCATATTAATTATTTATTATAATTTAAGTAATTATGATATGATGATTATGAAAAGGTGGAAGGAGCTGCTAATGAAGATGGAAGAACTCCTAGCATTTGGGATACCTTTGCCTATGCTGGTATGTAATTCTATTCCTTACTTCTTCTTATCATCTCTTTAACTAATTATCATATTTATAGTTATAGATGATTATAGAACTTATTAAAAAGTTGATAGTTATTAATTTATTATTCTCAATTAGTACTCCTCCGTTACTTTTTAACTGTCACAACTGACTGTATATATGTCAATGTATATTTTTGACGATTAATATATTTATTTATGTATTATGAATAAATATAAAAAAGATATATTTGGAAAATATTCATTGAAACAAATTGAATAACATCTTATATGTTAATATTTGCTATTATATATTAATAGCAATATATGATCAAAATAAATTAAATAGTATACATTGCATTGTCTCAAACGACAATTATTTATGAATGGTAATATAGTATAATGAGACTCTTATTACATAGTAGTTTTTAATGAAACAGGCTATGCGCTTGGAGAAAATGGAGACGTAGCTTGTGATGGGTACCACAAGTATAAGGTTAATAAATCAATACTTTATTTGGCTATGTTGGATAAAAATTAGTGGAAACTGATAAATTAGTTTATAGTGGATAGATTTGTTTATTGAATTTATATTTGTTTGATAAAATTATCGATTAAGCTAATTTATATATATGAAAGTATATTAAAATGTATATTTAGTTAATATTATTTTAAACATTAGAAGACAAAAACAAATTTTGAAGAAAAAAATAATAAGCTCATAATAAATTGAATTATTTTGTTAAAATAAGTTATAAGTTACTCCCTCCGTCCCAAAACTATTGTCCTTTTAGAGTTATGCACGTGGATTAAGAAACAATAAAGATTAATAAGTCAAGTCTATTTTACCCTTACTTTATTAAGAAAGAGAAAATATATTTAATTAATACTTTAACTTTTGTAAGAGTACAATTGATAAATAAACATTAACTTTACATTGGTTTGCGAAAAGGACAATAGTTTTGGGACAAAACTAAAATGCTAAAAGGACAATAGTTTTGGGACAGAGGAAGTAGTAAAATTAAGTTACAAACCCGTGAGAAAAATGTTATCAAACATGTCTTTTTTTCAGTATGAACTTATATAGTATAAGCTCAAAATTTGTAGGACTCTTTTTTGAGTCTCTGTTGGTTACCAAATCTCCTCTTGAGATTTGCAGATTTCTGGTATCTGACTAATCTCTAACTCGTCGGTCTTGACTGCTCTGTTTGGTTGATGACTTCGATCTGAAACTTATTTCCGAGGCTTTCTTATTACCTTTCTCCATCAACTTTGGACTTACGGAGCTACATTTTGGATGCTGGTGGGCCGATCACTTTTGATTCGAGATCGGGAATCAGTATCTAGTTGTATCTTTTTAAGTTGGGTTTGTGTTTGGTGGTCTGTAAATTGTGGAGTGTTTTTTTCTAAGTTTGTGATTAGAAATAGACTTCCTCTAGGTGGATTTTGTTTTGGTGTTCCGCCTATATACGGCACCTTTGTTTTGTAGTTCTCTTTTTACCGGTCTTTATTCTCTTGTACGAGACTTGGTTTTTATCAATAATATTTGCCGTTTAAAAAAAAAAGCTCATTAGTTTTTTTAAAATAAATTGAGGCATAAGTTGTTCAAAACATTGTATGCCGAGTTTAATTGGTTTTCCTAAAAATATATATATGGTAAAAATTCTATAAATTAATAGAGTCGGGATCAGAGAAATTTATTAATTTAGAGAGTTATTAATTTATCGATAAATTAATAATTATTAATTTAAAGAGTTTTTAATAACTTGTAAATCAATAATGACTTTAGTAATATGCATTGGAAATCAATAATAACTTTAGTAATATGCATTGGAAATCAATAATGACTTTTGATGTAAACAAGAGCAACAAATGGGTTCAATGTATTCTTAAGCAAGTTTGCCATATATAAATTACATGAATGTGATAGAATATTAACACCATATCTCACAAGATGGTTTCTCATCTAAAAGGTGTTGCAAAATCAACTATGTCATATCAAATACGTAAGGAGTTCTATGAATTATTAATTTATGATTTTTTTGGGACCAAAAATTACAAAGGGATCTCTCGAAAAATTATTATCTTATTATTTTATCGAATTTTTCAATTTTTTACACTGGCCCAAGTCGGGACCGGACAATTTTATTATTTTAGAGAGTTTATTAATTTACCGAGTATTAATTTAAAGAGATTCTACTGTAATGCAGGAAGATGTGCAACTCATGGTTGAAACAGGACTTGATGCATACAGATTTTCCATTTCTTGGTCGAGATTGATACCAAGTAAGTACAATATTAATTACTATAACTACTTAACTCTATTTTTTTTTTTTATATTCTACTCAACTCTATTTTGGCCGTTATGCAAATGATGAGAAACATTGAATGTTAATAACAATCTATTCTATATCTATATTTTTTTCTAGATGGCAGAGGACCCATCAATCCCAAAGGATTAGATTACTACAACAATCTCATCAACGAGCTCATCAACAATGGTTAGTTAAATTTATTATTTCCCACATTATATTATGAACGAGTTAAATTAAATTTATATATATTGTCGATGTAAAAAAAAACCTACACACGCATTGTTTGAACACACAGGAATCCAACCACATATTACATTGCATAACTTTGATCTTCCACAAGCACTTGAAGAAGAATACGGAGGATGGGTTAGTCGCGATGTTATGTACGTAAAGCAATCCTTCATCTCTTGCACATTGCATTAATAAATATATATTATGATCAATTAGTTTAGAAGTTCAGACAAAAATATAAGTCGTTAAAATTAATGACAGGTGGTTTAGCGACTTTTTTACAAATTGGTTTCAATATCGATCAATCACAAAATTATTTAGCAACCAATTTAGATATGAAAGAAATTAAATAAGTTGGATATGTAAATGCAGAAGAGACTTCACATATTATGCGGATGTGTGTTTTAGAGAGTTCGGCGATAGAGTGTTGTATTGGATAACTGTGAATGAGCCCAATGTATTTGCAATAGGTGGTTATGACCAAGGAATTGTCCCACCTCAAAGGTGTTCTCCTCCATTTTGTGTTACAAACAGCACTAGAGGCAATTCTACATTTGAGCCTTACTTGATTGTGCATCATATTTTATTAGCTCATTCTTCTGCTATTAGATTATACAGGACAAAGTATAAGGTATGGTACATCATCCTTAGTTAATTTTAATGTCATATACGTTGTTTACTTCTTAATTTATTTATTTTGCATATGTATGTTCTTCAATTGTTTTGATTCGATTTGTATTTGTAGGACCAACAACGCGGATTTGTCGGTCTATCTATCTATGCATATGGGATCGTACCTCAAACAAATAAAGAAGAAGACGTGGTAGCAAGTCAAAGAGCCCGTGATTTTTTTGTTGGTTGGTAAGTTAGTAACCCTACCATTTCTTGTGTCGCCTTGGACGACTAAATGGAGTGTCAGACATTTGTTCCACGAGTGTTAGACTTAGACAGAAGAAACATCGAGGTGTTGTTGCCTCATAGCTACGTACAAGTCATTTTAATTTGTGTGCATGCTAAATTTCAGGATCATGGAACCATTGATCCATGGAGACTATCCAATCTCCATGAAGAAAAATGCAGGTGCAAGAATTCCAACCTTCACAAGTTCTGAATCTGAGCAAGTGAAAGGTTCATATGATTTTATTGGCATAATTCACTACTCGAATATTAATGTCACAGACAATTCTGACGCCCTCAACATTAATCTCAGAGACTACGTTACAGACATGGCTGCACATTTGATTTGTAAGCAATTAGTCAAATATTCAAAATGATCATATCATATCATATCATATTATAATCATACTCAATTAATTAACATCACATATGTTATTCTCATTAATTAGCTCAACCATATGCAATGTCAATGCATCTCTATTTCTCAACAATTGGTCAAGCAAGATCAATGACTTATCATTTCCTTGTTTTTGCAGATGATCAGGCTCAATATTCAAATGCAGAGGTAAATAATATATACAAAAATTATCTTTAACACTTATAAAATTATCAATTTTTGCTTTTAGTTCATATAAAAAATTTGTCGACTTTTAATCTAAAAATATTTTAATGTATATAACTAACAAAAATATATATTATATTACCACTAAAAAAAAATAACTAACAAACTTTTTACTTGATTCAGTTCTTTGTCAAACCATGGGGTTTAAAACAAGAACTTGATAAATTCAAGCTCCTTTATGGCAATCCTCCTATATTCATTCTTGAAAATGGTCAAAGAACAGCAAGCAATTCGTCATTGCTAGATGTATCAAGGGTGAAATACCTTCATGAATATATTGGTGCAGTGCTTCATGCCTTGAGGTATTTTTTTTTTTTAAATTTGCTAGACGCAAACTCCCTCAGTCTCAAAATATAAGAAAAAATTGGTCAAAGAAAGTTGATGTATTTGGTTAAAATTTTGGTTCAGATACATCAACTTTATTTGGGACAGAGGGAGTATATAATATAAACACTTCAAATTTAAATGTGGTCTAGCTAATGCTAATTAATCTTATGCTAAATTTTGTCAGAAATGGATCAAATGTGAAAGGGTATTTTGCATGGTCTTTTATGGATTTGTTTGAGTTGTTGGATGGATATAGATTGAGCTATGGTCTATATTATGTGGATCGTAATGATCCAGGGCTAAAGAGATACCCAAAACTTTCTGCAAAATGGTACAAACAGTTTTTGATGGGAAGAACAAGTACTATTGAACTCGTCGAGAATGAGAAGGATTCACCACTTGTTTCTGATGTTGATCACTTTTTTGTGTAATTTTGTTAATTTGCATTTGAGACAGTATTGAATACTACCTCTGATCCTTATTATAAGGGACAAGTCACTTTTTAGATACATTGAATAATTAATGTATCTGGTCAATATATAGACTAGATACATTAATTATTCAATGTATCTAAAAAGTGATTTGTCTCTTATAATAAGGAACGGAGGTAGTATTAGTGATGTTCTTTTATTTATTTTTTGAAAAAATCACTTTTTATGAAGGATCTATTTTTAATATTCGAACAAGACCTTCAAAATGTCGGGACCGGCTCAATACACACAAAGAAACGGATTTACGATCTTCTTTTTGGGGAAACACTTAAAAGTTAAATCTATCCTTTTTTTAGAAGACTAAGGATCAATTAAAATAACATTAACTTCTTACCAAAAAAAAAATAACATTAACTATATTTTATGTAGTTTTTGAAATCACTTTTATTTTATTTTTGGATTAATTACGAATATTGTAGTCAAGTTTATAATTTATATGTATTTAGCTATTAAGTTTATAAAAAAAGTATTTAAAAAAGATTTCATGAGACCACATAAAATATTTTACCAAAAAAAAACCACATAAAATATAGCTAGTTAATGTTATTTTAGTCCATTCTTAATTTTTCGAAAAATATTTGAAAATCAATGGTTAAATTTTATAATCTTTCAAGTATTTTGTTTAAAATAAGTAGGATCAATAGTTGCATTAGTTTAGTTGATTTAACTTGCATTTTTATGAATTGATACCTATTACCTACAAAGCATCAAGCACTAACTGCTACTCCATCCGTCCCAAAATATAAGGAAAAAAAAATAAACATTTATGTTTTATAAGCATTAATTTTATTTATTCTCATAAAATTAAATACAAATTGCATTTATTTTTCATTCTCTCTCATTTTATCAATAAGCAACAACTAATAAAAAATGTTTTTACACCTTCCTATGCAACTTATTTCAAGAAAAATCTCACAAAATCATGTTTTAAATTTTCATGTTTTAATTTTTCTTAATAAGTGTGATTTTTTTATTTTTCTCTTATATTTTGGGACAGAGGAAGTATTAGTTTAGTTAATTTCACCAGCACAGCAATCGATGAATGCGCCACTAATACTCTTAGCTTTGTTTATTTAATTTATTTTATATTTCTAATTATTATTGGTTAAATTAGTATTTCTTATTCCTGTAAATGCATAAACATATAGCAAAGAACATCACTAATAAAATGTTTTATCCAATGCAAATTAACAAAACTATATTACTCAAAAGTGATCAAGATCATAAACAAGTGATGGATCCTTCTCATCATTCTTAACTAGTTCAATAGTACTTGTTCTTCCCATCAAAAACTGTTTGTACCATTTTGCAGAGAGCTTCGGGTATCTCTTTAGCTCTGGATCATTACGATCCACATAATATAGACCATAGCTCGATCTATATCCATCCAAAACCTCAAACACATCCATAAATGACCATGCAATATACCCTTTCACATTTGATCCATTTCTGACAAGATTTAGCATAACATTAGCATTAGCTAGATAACACATTATGATTTGAAGTGTTTATGATATATGAACATATATATAATTCTTGCTAAATATAGAAGTTATAATATATGAGTAGTAACTAGCTAGTAGTATTAACTTAGTTTGTGTATGCATGCATGTGTGCGTCTTACTTATGAAAACCATTGGGCACAAGGCACCGAAAATCCTCAAATATCAAAACAAATTAACAAAAAATACCTCAAGGCATCAAGTACTGCACCAATATATTCATGAAGGTATTTCACCCTTGATACGTCTAGCAATGACGAATTACTTGATGTTCGTTGACCATTTTCAAGAATGAATATAAGAGGATTTCCATAAAGGAGCTTGAAGTTATCAAGTTCTTGTTTTAAACCCCATGGTGTGATAGATAACTGAATATAATCAAGTAAAAAGCTTGTTAGTTATGATTGAAATAATAATAGTATTAATAATAATGATATATATTGGAAATAGATCGAGCTATGGCCTACGCAATGGGTTAGTTATTGGGGACCAAAATGTCGACAAAAAATATTTTGAGAGTAAATGTCGACAAATTTTTTATATGAACTAAAAATTAAAATTGATAATTTTATAAGTGTTAAAAATATATTTCACTCTGATATATATTATTGTTACCTCTGTATTTGAATACAAATCCTTATCATCTGCAAAAACAAAGGAAATGATAAGTTATTTATCTTGCTTAACCAATTGTTGAGAAATAGTGATGATGCATTGACATTGCATATGCGGTTGAGCTCATTTACTCTGTGTGTGATGTTAATAAAATTGAGTATGAATATAATCTGATCATTTTTAATATTTAATCAATTGCTTACAAATCAAATTTGCAGCCATGTCTGCACGGTAGTCTCTGAGAGTAATGTTGAGAGCGTCAGAATAGTCTGTGACATTAATATTCATGTAGTGAATTATGCCAATATAATCATATGAACCTTTCACTTGCTCAGATTCAGAACTTGTGAAGGCAGGAATTCGTGCACCTGCATTTTTCTTCATGGAGATTGGATAGTCTCCATGGATCAATGGTTCCATGATCCTGAAATAATTAAGCATGCACAATTACATTAAAATGACTTGTTCGTTGTTATGAAGTAAGAACACCTCAACATTTGTTTTGTTTAACACTCGTAGAAAAAATGTCTGGCATTCCATTTAGGCGTCCAAGGCGACACAAAAATTGGTAGGGTTACTAACTTACCAACCAACAATAAAATCACGGATTCTTTGACATGCTACCACGTCTTCTTCTTTATTTGTTTGAGGAATAACCCCATATACATAGATAGACATACCAACAAATCCGCGTTGTTGGTCCTGCAAATACAAATAGAATCAAAACAATTGAAGAACATATATATGTAAAATAAATAAATTAAGAAGTAAACAAAGTAATAGACTGTGTAACCTACCCTATACTTTGTCCGGTATAATTTGACAGCAGAAGAATGGGCCAACAAAATATGATGCACAGCCAAGTAGGGTTCAAATGTAGAATTGCCTCTAGTACTGATTGTATCACAAAATGGAGGAGAACACCGTTGAGGTGGGACACTTCCCTGATCATAACCAGCTAATGCAAATACATTGGGCTCATTCACAGTTGTCCAATACAACACTCTATCACCAAACTCTCTAAAGCAAACATCCGCATAATATGTGAAGTCTCTTCTGCATTTACATATCCAACTTATTCAATTACTTTCATATCTAAATTGGTTGCTAAATAATTTTGTGATCGATCAATATTGAAACCAATTTGTAAAAAAGTTGCTAAATTTAACCACTTGTCATTAATTTTAACGACTTATATTTTTGTCTGAACTTCTAAATTAATTGATCATAATATATTTATTAATGCAATGTGCAAGAGATGATGAGGATTGCTACACATACACGACATCACGACCAAGCCATCCTTCGTATTCTTCTTCAAGTACTTGTGGAAGATCAAAGTTATGCAATGTAACATGTGGTTGGATTCCTGTTTGTTTAAACAACGCATGTGTAAAAAAAATTACATCGACAGTATATATAAATTTAATTTAACTCATATATAATGTGGGAAATACTTGATAAGTTTAACTAACCATTGTCGATGAGCTCATTGATGAGATTGTTGTAGTAATCTAATCCTTTGGGATTGACGGATCCTCTGCCATCTGGAAAAAATATATAGATATAGATTGTTATTAACATTCAATGTTTCTCATAATTTGCATGATGGCAAAAAATAAAATAGAGTTGAGTAATTATTATAGTAATTAATATTGTACGTTACTTGGTATCAATCTCGACCAAGAAATGGAAAATCTGTATGCATCAAGTCCTGTTTCCACCATCAGCTGCACATCTTCCTGCATTATATATTTTTCCATGAGCTTCTATTTGATTTAAGAAGAAAAAAAATTCCTCAAATGGGTGAGCCATACAAATTTTAAATGAGTTTCTATTTGAACTTATACCTTGTAACATTTTTTTTCTCGAGTTTGTAACTTAATTTTACTATAAGCTAATTTATCAGTTATCCGCTAACTTTTATCCAACATAGCGAGAGAAAATATGATTGATTTATTAACCTTATACTTGTGGTACCCATCACAAGCTATGTCTCCATTTTCTCCATGCGCATGCCCTGTTTTATTAAAAACTATTATTTAATAAGAGTCACATACTACTAAATTAGGAAAATTTCTCAATTGCCCCCCAATATACTTTTTCCCCCCTAACTACCTTTTTTGTCCTTAGGGGGTATTTAAGCAAAGTTCGGGATGTAGAACCTGAAGTTTGTGCAGAGTTTTGGGGGGTGCAAACACCATTTCGGGTTCTCCCCCCAAACTCTGCACAAATTTCAGGTGGGTAAAGGCACCATTTCGAGATCTAGATCCCGAAATGGTGCATGTACCCCCCAAAACTCCGCACATACTTTGGGTTCTACATCCCGAACCTTATTTCGGGATCTACGTCCCAAATTGAAGGGCAATTTGGGGTTTTAGGGGGTTATAGAGAAACATGGGGGCAATTGAGAAATTTTCCTAAACTAGGAAAAGAAACAAATAATTATCAACTTTTAATTAATAAGTTCTAAAATCATCTATATATATATATATATGATAATTAGTTGAAGAAATGATAAGAAGAAACAATAAGGAAAAGGAAGGAATAGAATTACCAGCATAGGCAAAGGTATCCCAAATGCTAGGAGTTCTTCCATCTTCATTAGCAGCTCCTTCCACCTGTTCATAATCATCTTCATCATATCATAATTATAATAAATATATGATTCAAATTCAAATTAATAATAACAATCTCTCTAATTAATCGATCGATAAGCTAAACTTGAATGAGTTAATTAAGAACCTGATAAGCAGATGTGCCTGAACCAAACACAAAATCAGCTGGAAAATCACTTCTGCTATACTGATAAGAACCACTCAGAACTCCAACAGCCAAATGGAGAATGAGAAGTAACAAAGGCACTAAGGTAAAAGATACTTGTTGCTCCATCATCTTAATTTTGTGGCTGCCTCAATCAACTATACTAGGAAGTCAACATCAACATGTACTATATATCGATTTACTCTAAAGGGTTCGGAAGTGAATTTCTTAGTTTAATGTCTTTATTTTTTGGAAAACGTGATTATAATATACAATGCGGGGCACATGTTAATATAATATAATATAATATGCATATAAATTAAATCGAAAATATAACCGATGTCCTTAGAGCAATGATTAATTAAGAAATATAAATATAGTAAAAGTATATTAAAATTTGTGTCGTCAAGTCATACAAATTTATAAAATGTTATTTTCAAAGTGAATTTATCCTTTTTGTTATCTTAACCAGTGTTTAAGGTATTAGTTATCAAAACCCTTATTTAAAACACAGACAATATAAACAAGTTATAGGACCAACACGATTGATAATAATTTTTAATGTTAAATATATTTAAATTTTAAACCCAAAAATTAGCTCGTAAAGTGAGGTTAATTACCCTCACATATTTATACTCTCACATATTATATCTTACCATCTCGAAATCATAATCCCTGCGTCTCAGGCTCGGCCCTGTGGGGTGTGCTTGGTGAGCCACCGTACAGGGCTCAAAAAATTAAGGTCTCTAAATATTTGTATGTGTCTATTAAAATTTAAATATATGTATAAAAAAAATAATGATTTTGTTATTGCTTAAAAATATTTTGATTTTGCTAAAGAAATAGATTTAGTAGACATATTTTTAATTTGATAAATAATTTTACGATCTATTGTAAAAAAAAGACGTATGTAATATCACTTAAAAAAATGTAAGCTAACAATATTTTGTAGTTAAATACAATCACATATTCATTTTTAGGATTTTTCACCCAAATATCCCTCTTTTAAAGTAGGGCAATTCGGTATATATTTTTCAAAGAGGGGTAGATGAGTGTTATTTGTTTGAAAGAGGGATATTTGGGTGAAAAATCCTCATTTTTAAGCATAAAAATTTCTCAAAGGAAATTGCTATATTTAGTTAAAAAATTGGACTATATACATTAACTTTAGTTGACGAATTTTGCATTATATTTTGAGACGGAGAGAGTATTAATTAAGGTTACTATAAAATATATTTAACTTAGTTGGCATGGGGACATTGCATTTTAATATTTTATTGGTGAATTTTTAACTACTAGACAATTTGATCAAAATAAAAACAATATGTTACGTGAAATAAATATGAGACTCTATTGATATATTATTAAACTTTTTGAGAGGTGTGATTTAATTTGTTTCTCAAACATAGTTATTGCATATAAAAATTTATTGACTATTTTGTCATAGTTGTCTTGGTAAAATGACTTGTTTTATGTAAGTTAGAAGATATTATGGGCCTGTTTGTTACGTATTAAAAAATAAGTGATTTTGACATTAAATAATTTAGAGATTATTTATTAGAGATTATACAAAAAATCAGAAGTTATTTTGTGTTTGTTTACCATTAAAAAAATAATTTTTAACTTGTTTGGATGCAACTATATAAAAGTGATTTTGCATCATAAAATTACCATAAAGTACAATTATTCAAATATAATATATCATATAAAATAAATATATGAAAAATACTCAAGTTATTGTTTTTCATTATGGTCATATGACTTTATATATATATATATATATATATATATAGCTACGAATAAAACAAATTTTTAAATCTTATCTTGTAAAAATAACAAACTAATTATATATATTGAGTTAATTTTCATTGTCGTGTTTTATATAAAATATTTCTTGTAAAATTTGAATTTTTTTCTAACAAGGAATGAATTGAATATCAATTTTTATGTTTTAAAAATTCATAATTAATTCATCTTTTGTTTATAAAATATTAATTTTTGTGGAAAATGTTCTTACAATATTATAAACATGAATACCAAAATTGATTCTAAAATATTTTCAACTAATTTTATGGTTCAGGTCTTAAGTAGGATTCCTGGCCTATTTGAGTTTGAGTAGGGTTTAGTGTTAATTTTAAGGCTTTGGGTCAACTTTAGGTTTACCGGTTGATTGTAGGATTCGAGTCGAGGTTAGTATTAATTTTAGCCTTTATGTCTGATTTTAGGGTTCATATATCGGGTTTAGTGTCAATTTTAAGATTTTGCGTCGAATTTAGTTATAATCAGTCCAAATAGTTGAGACATAACCGTTTTTTCATAGAAACTACAATTAGGTTTAATGACGGTCCAAATAATTTTATCAACTACGGCATAAAATACCTAATTATATTTTTTTTATTAGTTATTACCAACTAAAAAACATTTTTTCTTTTAAATAATAATAAAAAATTACAATTCCAAAAGTAGTAATGACATAAATATTTAATTTATCTACTGAAATATTGTCATGTTAGTAAAATTATCTTTTAAATAAGATAGAGATCAAAACTCGTTGAAAATAGAAAAATTAAAAAGCTGAATTTTAAAATAAAGCAACAAAAACTTAATGTTTGAACAAGTAAAACATATATAACATGAGACGTGTTACAATATAGACTTAGCATGTATGATTAAAAAAAGGTCATGCTAACTAGTGTACCCTATGCACTACTTAAGCATACAAAATAAGTAAGTTTTGTATTGAAAATAACACTTTTAATATTTTATAAGTGTTGACTGCACAAGTTCCAATATATTTTTTGCTATATTAAGTATTATAACTAGTGCATGGGGTGCACTATTTAGCATTTTCCTTAAAAAAAATTAAAAAATATTGTTACAGGGAACCCGCCCCATGCTTATATATCCATAAGATTCACTAAGATTAGTTTAAGCCTTAAGGGATGCAATGCGGGGCACATGTTAATATAATAGTATATAGTATGCATAGAAATTAAATAGAAGACAATTATATAGACAATATAAACAAGTTATATGACCAACACGATTGGTATTGATCAACACATGGTAGCTTATTGATGACACATTGTATGATTAAAATTTCAGAGGAGTCCATTTTTTTCATCACATACAATTTGAAGATATAGTTCCACTTCACCATATCGAAAACTTTACTAACATCAAGTTTTAACGATATTATTAGAAAACTAGAGAATATGAGGAAGTTTTGCATTCACTTCATTTTGATTATACAAGCTTATTATGAGATACAATGGTGTGTGTTGCTATTTATAGAGCAAGCACACTTCTAACTAACTCTCTCGATCTCATGAGTTGATACACATTATAAGAGCCGGTCCGGTGTTTTTAGTGGCCTTGATCAAAAATTAAAAACCGACCTTTAATAAAAAATGTGATTTTTTTAAAAAAAGAACCAATTTTTAATTTAAATTATAAATAACATAAAAAAATTGTAACTAGCATAAAAATATTTATAATATAATCAATAACAACATAATATATTCTAACTTACATATAACAAATCATTTTATCGAGACAACTATGACAAAATAGTCAAAAACTACGTTAGAAAGTTTAATAGTATATCAATAGAGTCTCATCTTTATTTCACGCAACATATTGTTTTTCTTTTGGTCAAATTGTCTAGCGGCTAAAAATTTCACATATAAAATGCAATGTCCTCATGCCAACTAAGTTTAACATATTTTACAGTAACCTTAATTAATACTTTCTTCATCTCAAAATATTAATACAAAATTGGTCAACCAAAGTTAATGTATATAGTCCAATTTTTTAATCAAATACACCAATTTCCTTTGAGAAAATTTTATGCTTAAAACTGAACATGTAATTGTATTTAACTACAAAATATTGTTCGTTTACATTAAGTTTTTTTTTTACAATAGATCACAAAGTTACTTATCAAATTAAAAATATGTCTACTAAATCTATTTGTTTAACAAAAACAAAATCATTATTTTTTTATAAATATATTTAAATTTTAATAAACACATACATATATTCAAGGAGGTTCTCGACAAGGAAACATTTGAGTTTAGTTGCAAATAACTCCATAATTTGAGGGGGGAGAAATTTGGTGAGGGGATCTGCAAGCTGTTCAGATGCTGGTGCACGAAGCACATGAAGTTGTTTAGCCAACACCTCTCTCTAACAAAATGTATATCCAACTCTTTGTGTTTAGTATGTGAATAAAGTATTTGATTGTGCAACAAGGCAACTGCACTCAAGTTGTCACATAGCATAGTTGGGGGATGAAAGGACACGTGCAATTCATTGAATAATGACTGAATTCATAGTAACTCAGTTGTAGTTTGTGTCATACTTCAATACTCTGCCTCAGTACTCGTGCGAGCCACCACATGTTGTTTGCGTGAGCTCCCAGCTATCAAATTTGGACCAAAATATATACACATGCCAGATACTAAACGACGATCATCCTGATCAGTGGCTCAGTCAGCATCACTATAAACTCGAAGAGAGAAAGGAGGTCCATTTAAAGCAAGAAGAAGACACAAGCCATAGCTAATTGTGCCTTTAAAATATCGTATAATGTTTTTACTACACGCCTGTGTGACTCCAAATTATTCTAATTTATTGTAAAAGAATATTTTATAATATTTTAAACATTACTATGAAAATAATTAAAAATAACTAAGTAAATTTAACAAAATTGAAAACTAAGATATTGTAAAATTTCTCAAGTCACGAGCTTTCGCTTTGTTTCATAAAAACTACAATAAGAAAAAAACACAAAACTTATAAGACAAATATATTTTTCTAACTAATATAATTAAAAAATTTATTTAACTCTAAGACTCTAGAAAAAAGAAAAAGAAAAAAGAACGGTATAAAACTCCAAAAGGAGATTGTACAAAAAACTTTAAGTTAAAATAAATGTTCTCTACTAGTTCGGTCCCCACTTTTCTTCCTTAAATAAACATCGTACATCAGTAAAAAAAAAAGAAGGATCATATTTTTTTATTGAGACTGGAGTATTTACTGCCGAACATAATTACTAATTCTCACTAGATTTAAAGCATTTCAAAAAATGTGATAGCGGGGTCAAATGCACTTCAAATGATCGTACTAAACATTAAACATTGTACTCTAGTATGTAATAGTTAAAAAATTAGAAAGAGTTTAATTTTGGTGCACAGTCTGTGTAACCCACTTTACACAATCTTCCAATAGGATCTTGCCATGTCATCAACCCTAAATCAACCCCAAAATATGTGTTTTGATTTAATTAATAATTAATAAATTCAGTTTTGGCAATTCTGTTTTGGCATATCGTGTATAGATTTCTTTCTCACGTTCTCTCATCTCTCTCCCTCTTCATCGCCGCACGCGCACCCCACCTTGCCACCATCATCCGTCACCGCCGCCGCTCCATCGTCCGTCGCTCAACGTTGTCTACTCTTAATCATGTAACAGGTACTTTTGCTTCTAATTTCAATTCAAAACCCTAAACCTCTTCAATGTCACTGCTTGCTTCTGTTGATGTTGATGTTTCTGAAATTGTTCTGAAATAGATGTTGATGTTGTTGTTTTGAAAGTTTTCAAGCAATGTCATGGGATTCATAAAAATTGATCTTCTTAATCACTATTATGTAGATTAATGTTGTTATTGTTGTTTAAATTGATTCTGAAATTGCATTTCAGGTTCAAAAATTCGTTCAACTTGCTTCCTGTAAAACTGAAAAAGAAGAGAGAAAGAAAACGCACGATGCAAAAAAATAGGATTGCCAAAACTGAATTTATTAATTATTAATTAAATTAAATCACATATTTTATGGTTGATGACATGGCAAAATCCTATTGAAAGATTGTGTAAAGAGTTTAATTTTGGTGCACAGTCTGTGTAACCCACTTTACACAATCTTCCAATAGGATCTTGCCATGTCATCAACCCTAAATCAACCCCAAAATATGTGTTTTGATTTAATTAATAATTAATAAATTCAGTTTTGGCAATTCTGTTTTGGCATATCGTGTATAGATTTCTTTCTCACGTTCTCTCATCTCTCTCCCTCTTCATCGCCGCACGCGCACCCCACCTTGCCACCATCATCCGTCACCGCCGCCGCTCAACGTTGTCTACTCTTAATCATGTAACAGGTACTTTTGCTTCTAATTTCAATTCAAAACCCTAAACCTCTTCAATGTCACTGCTTGCTTCTGTTGATGTTGATGTTTCTGAAATTGTTCTGAAATAGATGTTGATGTTGTTGTTTTGAAAGTTCAAGCAATGTCATGGGATTCATAAAAATTGATCTTCTTAATCACTATTATGTAGATTAATGTTGTTATTGTTGTTTAAATTGATTCTGAAATTGCATTTCAGGTTCAAAAATTCGTTCAACTTGCTTCCTGTAAAACTGAAAAAGAAGAGAGAAAGAAAACGCACGATGCAAAAAAATAGGATTGCCAAAACTGAATTTATTAATTATTAATTAAATTAAATCACATATTTTATGGTTGATGACATGGCAAAATCCTATTGAAAGATTGTGTAAAGAGTTTAATTTTGGTGCACAGTCTGTGTAACCCACTTTACACAATCTTCCAATAGGATCTTGCCATGTCATCAACTCTAAATCAACCCCAAAATATGTGTTTTGATTTAATTAATAATTAATAAATTCAGTTTTGGCAATTCTGTTTTGGCATATCGTGTATAGATTTCTTTCTCACGTTCTCTCATCTCTCTCCCTCTTCATCGCCGCACGCGCACCCCACCTTGCCACCATCATCCGTCACCGCCGCCGCTCCATCGTCCGTCGCTCAACGTTGTCAAGATCTTTTTCAAATTTTAAAAGTAGTGTATTCAATGTTTTCAAATTTTAAAATAGAATCTTTTTCTATTTAGAATTTTTAATTTAATTTCCATTTTAATTTCCTCAAACCATTGCATCTAGTGCATTAAGAAAAGTAGTAGGAATGTAGATAGTTTCCGCATACTTCGCGCATAGTGTATTCACTCTCAAACAATCACCGTGATTGGTCAGAAACACATAATTCAAAATAAAAAAGACAAATCAACGCCTTACAGTCAACCTCCCCACCGAGCTCACATGAACCCGCCCTTACCATATCCCTCTCTCCTCAAACCAAAAACAAAATGACTCAACCGTGACGTTGAAAAATTCTGTACTTAACTTCCCACACCGTCCTTTTCCCTAGTCATTCATTTTCTTCACCTGGAGAAAAAGTACTCAGAAACTGTAACGGTAACGGTAACGGTTACGGTTTCGTAGAATGGCGTCGCCACCGTCATCTCCTCCTTCGCCTACTCCCTCGTTGTTGCAGTCAAGTTTCTCTCATCTTCCTATCATGTCTATGAGGAAGAAAATCGTTGATAAAATTCAACAAAATCGCGTCACTCTCATCATCGGCGAAACCGGTTGCGGTAAAATTTCTTAGTTCTTTCTCAACTTTTTTTGCTTGATTTTCGGTTTTAATGTCTGAATGAACTCTTGCATTTGCGATACTTGCAGTGACTGTATTGAATATTTGAATTTTGAACTGTACATCGCCGGAAAATACTGCCGGAAAATTTTTTCGTTTAGTTGTGCTGTCTCTGTTTTGATTTTACATTAATTTTTCATGTTCTTACTTGTGAAGTTGTGATCGTTGATTTTTTAATTTTTTGATAATTGTGATCGTTGATTTTTCACTGTAAATAACCGGAGCGATCAAATTTGTAGTTACAAATTAGTTCGCAATTGTCGTTAGATTAACTGGTAATGCCGATATTGTTAGGTTGGATGTCTTGAGTTTGAATCCGGAGGACCTCACAGTTAGTGAAATTAAGAATTAAGTTGAGTAGAATATGAGTTTTACTGAAAGTGATAATCTCACACATTATGAAATGGAAATTCATCTTAAGTCTCAAAACTACTTTGCAATTTTTGGTGCTTTTGTTAGTGTGTTTGTGTATATATATTTTCATGTTTGCATGAGAAGTCAAATTACAACTTCATGCCTAGATAGTGTTGAATTTATTTTGTTGTAAATTTTGCTATAGCTATTTTTTAATATTGCATTAAAAAGTGGCATTCATTGGAGTTTCATCATGTTCATTTTGATTTTTGACTTTATATATGTGAAAATCTTTATGTTAAATTTTGGTACTGCTGTATTAACATACTCTAATTTAGTTATTGGATATGACTGGGGTTTACTAAAAAGATCAACGTCCGCAATTTGTGTTGCAACATCGAGTTTTTTATTGCTCCGTAAATGCGATTGAGGTTGCATCAACCATATTTGTCGCAATTATCCGCGGTTTTGGAAATATCTTTGTTTGACATGAGATCATATCCAAGATTTTAAAATCGCAGTCACATCATGATTCTACATCATATCCAAGGTTTTATATTTCCTAAAATCTTTGCAGAGAAATGAAATTAATGAAATTTACAATAAATCCAAGGTTTTAGGTTTTATATTTTGGATCTAGGTTTTATACTTCATAAAATCGCAGTCACATCATGACTCTACATCATATCCAAGGTTTAAGACATAGACAATAAATGAAATTAATAATTAGAAGGAAAAAAACCCTACATGCATATATTAGGGAAATATAAAATGTCAGGAAGTTTATGGACCTTTTATAATATGCTGTTTTGCTTTCATACATTCATTTTGTAAAATGAGTGTACAGAACTTAAAGGGTCGTTACTAGTTCCTTCTGTGCACTTTCGTTTGTTTACTGATATGATTTGAAAATACCTGGACTTTTTTGACGAATGCCAGTTATTCATCATTTTTCAATGTTGCTGATGCTTTTGCTTCCTTTTGTTTGCAGGGAAAAGTTCACAAATTCCTCAGTTTCTTCTAGAAGAAAACATGACACCCATTTTGTGCACACTGCCTAGGAGATTTGCTGTTGTTTCTGTTGCCAAAATGGTTGCAAAAGCTCGAAATTGTCAATTGGGAGAAGAAGTTGGGTATCATATCGGACATTCACGGCACTTATCAGCTAGGTATTTTAAACACATGCACTTAAACTGGTTCATTTTTATTTTCGTCCAAAATATGTGATAGTAATTCGATGACTTCCTTCTGCTTATCTTTGGTCACGTTTCCTCGTTGCTTTGGTAAATGCGAAGTCTTGACATATTTATAAAGAGTAAATTTTGACCTCCTGAATCTGTTGGAGAGGCCCTTGCCTTGATATATTTTATTAAGAGTAAATTTAATTGAATATTTATTATTTTATTTTAAAATGGTAGAATTTTATGTTTGACCAGGATGCAAAGATATTATTACCCATATATCATTACTACATGCATGCTTCACCTAATGAGAATTGTACTCCAGTTATTATTAAATGCAAAATATGTCACTCATTTTTATTTTACTTTAAAATCCCATTTCAAGTAAGAAATTTGGCATTCATTTTTCTTGAGGATATATTTCTTTCAAGTAAAAGAGATATTCATATGAGAAAGGATTTATCCTTTTATTACACTAACATACAATAATACAAGTGTCATGTTATAGCACATTATCTACGGACACCTTACATGATATATTACAGTTTGACTACATTGTCCTGTGTCATAGGGAAGCCGTTTTAAGGAAGATATATGTCACCTATCTTCTTCCTTATTGAGTTCTTATCATCATTTTTTTTTCTTACCTGATATACATATCGCTGTACTGCAGTTCAGAGATTGTTTTTAAAACTGCTGGAGTGTTGTTGGATGAAATGCAAGAGAAGGGCATGACTGCATTGAAGTACAAGGTTATTATTCTTGATGAAGTGCATGAAAGATCAGTGGAGTCTGATCTTGTACTAGTTTATGTAAAGCAGTTTTTGTTAAAGAACAATGACTTAAGGTTAGTAGTGTTGAGAGGATACTTGGAAGAGTGAATTAAAGAAAGTTCTATGTGCATAGTTGTAAAACTAATTTATTTATATATTTAAAGCTCTAGAGTGACATATGCAATTGTTTGTATAATTACGGTGATAGCATCTGTTCCTTTAGTCACTAGTATGTCTTTCTAATTATTCATTTATTTCTGTTTTCTGGACTGCTAAGTGGAACTTCAATGAGATCACAACCTCTCATTTAAATTTAAGAGGCAAGTAGATGTTATGTGATAAAATAGTATGCTTTTGCAGGGTAGTTTTGATGTCTGCTACTGCTGATATTTCAAGATATAGGGACTACTTTAGGGATCTTGGTAGAGGCGAACGAGTTGAAGTGCTTGCAATTCCTAGCTCGAATCAGAATATGCTTTTTCAGCGAAGTGTTTCATATGTTGACCAGGCATGCATATGTACTCTGAGAATTTTCTTCTTTTTAGTTGAATAATGGCACAATCCCAGTTGCGTATATCTTGTCTATGTTATACATTTTGAATTCAATTGGTCTTAAATTTATATTTCACCTTCATATTTTTTTCGGCTCTGAAACATATGGACATTGGAAATATTCCTGATCCATATGCTCATTGCTAACTTATGTACTGCGCAAAAAAGTTAGCTGTGCTCTGCAAACACTACCCACTAACTTGGAGGATTGAGTTTTTGTGTGAGATATGACACCGTTGATGATCATGTGATAAAAGTGATTATGGTGCTAATCTTCTTTTCACAGGTAGCTGAGGCGCTTGGGATAAGTTCAGAAATAATGCATTCAAAATATTCTTCGTGTATTAACCCTTCCATATCGAATGCTTACATTAAGTCTGAATTGCACATGCTTATTCATAAGCTGGTGTTGCATATACATGATGATGAGCCAGATATTGAGAAAAGCATTTTGGTATTTCTTCCAACCTACTATTCACTGGAGCAGCAATGGCGTCTTCTGAAACCACTTGAATCAACTTTTAGAGTTCACATCTTACATGGTAGCATTGATACTGAACAAGCCCTCGAGACTATGAAGATTTCAAAGTCACATCGAAAGGTTTGTGTCGGTTATTTCAGCCAAAAGTTCAGTAAATAATATAAAGTTTTTACAAAACGGGAGGACATGTTTGTAGTGCAGTGTCGCTAACTTCATGTATTGCAAAAGATTATACAAAATTAATTTACGAATTATAACTGGAAAAAATGCTCTGTTAATGGCAAACTATAGTTTTGCAAATTGAGTGTTGCTGTGTTGAATTATAATATTTACTGTTTTGCAATCTAAGTGTTCAATAGTGTTATGTAAAAGATATTTTTCTTTCATATTTGTTATTTAATGTTTGTTTTAGTTACATTTGGCATGGTGGAATTTTTGTTCAGAAGATTTTTTCATCTAAAATTATTTCGAAGAGATAATTTCTTCAACAGTCATTCACAATATATGATTATGGTTGCTGTCTGTCAGGTAATATTGGCTACCAATATTGCTGAATCTTCTGTGACAATACCTAAAGTGGCTTATGTGATTGATTCGTGCCGATCATTACAAGTCTATTGGGATAAGTCCCGGAAAAAGGACACTGCAACACTTGTATGGGTTTCCAAGTCTCAGGTACAAATGGTCTTATTTCCATATTTTCTTTTATTTTTACATTTTCCTTAGTTTCATTTGACGCTATCTTGTAGGCAAAACAACGTAGTGGAAGAACTGGTCGAACTTGTGATGGCCAAGTTTATAGGTTGATTCCTGGATCGTTTTACAATGAACTTGAGGATTACGAGAGTCCAGTTATTCTTAAATTATCATTGAGGATGCAAATTCTTTCTTTATGTTGTGCTGAATCTAAGGCCATCAATGATCCCAATGGTAAGTTGGTTCATCTTGATTTCTCTGCCGAAAATAGTGTTCATTAACTCATTACATATTCCAAGAAATGGTGTTTTAATTTTAACCCATTAATATTGTGAATATTTGTGTTGCTACTAAAGGTAACTGCAATGTCTCTTAATAATAATAAAGGAGGCTATAAATTTGACTTGAAATTTATTTCCCTATTTAAACTTTTCTGTTTCTGTAATTTAAGAACCCAACTACAAAGTGCCATCTCCATGATTTTTGTCCCTGTTTAGAAGCTGGTGGAATTGTGCAGACTTTACAACTCTGCACAAGTGTATTTACAATCTGTACGACATTTAATACAAATGCATTCAATTCTGATGATGTTATCCTGACTGATCGATTTGATGGCAGTTCTGTTGCAAAAAGCTCTGGATCCACCTGATCCTCAAGTTGTTCAAGATGCATTGGATTTACTTGTTCAGATGCGTGCTCTAGAAAAGACACCTAGGGGACGATATGAACCTACATTTTATGGTCGGTTACTTGCCAGCTTTTCTTTGTCTTTTGATGCATCTGTTCTAGTCCTCAAGTTTGGAGACATTGGTATGATACGGGAGGGCATCCTGCTGGGTATAATGATGGATACACAGCCTTTACCCATTATCCATCCATTTGGAGAGGATGAATTGGTAATGTCTATGATTTGAATAAGATGTAATATTTCCAAATACTCTGATTCTTTGGTAAAGTTGCGAGCCTCAACTCATCTAATTAAATCTTTTTATTTGCATCAGTTTGTGAAGTACATTAAATGCTATTATGGTGACCGGACAATCTTACCTGGTCGAAAGGAGATGGAATTCATGGCTAACTTTTGTGCATTTCAGTTTTGGCAGCACATTTTCAAGGTAAAGCTGTATGGCTTTGCGGTTTGTAGTTTGTACTATCAAATACATTTCCATTATTTGGTATTTGCATTAGAGTGTCTTAGTGAATGGTGGAAGACTATTATAAATTTGTAAAATTGTGCTTATACTTGAAATTATTTTATGTATTGCTAACCAATCAATATTATTCTCATCGTGGAGAATAATGCACATAATTAGAGAGCTGCTTTCACATGGGTTTCTGTGAGGCCTACATGCAAGAAACACCAAAAATAGACTAGGTACTAGAAGCTGCATCGTTCCTAGGAATAAGATTTTCCTCTTTGGTCTGTACTGTAGCGTTCAGCTGTAGAGGTCTTATGAATTTATGGTGAAAATATTCTTTAATGTGCAGGATGATTATCGGCTTGAACATTTAAAGCAGGTTTTAAAGTCTGATAATGAATATCCTGATGCACAGCTGATGACTAATCTTGAGGAAGATTGGTGTTCTTTCCATAAACTCTACCGATCATCTCTGCATCAGGTGTCAGTAATTTGTACGTATCTATATTATTTGTCAGAATATATTTAGACCTCGTAAATGCAATTTTTTAGCGTACAGTTCTTAAAATGTTGATCTTCTAACCATCCTTATTTTGGATCTTTACAGATGATGATATACTCAATACAATCCATCGGTTCCGGCCAAAATTTTTGAGCTCCTTTCATGGTCTAATGCCCTATTATGATCCTTATGAATTCAGACATACATGTCTGCTCAAAAGTCTGCCAGATGGATATTCAGACGAGGTTTCGGTAGATGAAGAAGACTTTGAACTATCCGGTGAAACAAAGCAATGTGTTGATGTACCATATGTTACTTTGAATGACTTTAACAGTTATGAAGTGGCAAAAATGTTTGCTGTAATTGTAAAAGAGGTAGTATGCTTTTGAATCTTGCACGTAAAGTATTCATTACGAAATTATATTTTTCTTTCTAAACATAGGTTTTCTTTTCTTGCATGAAATAGACAAGAGCTCAGTACCCAGATGATTCTCGCCATCCACCAGAAGATGCCGACGATGGTAATTTCCACGTCAATGGGGATGTTTCTCCTTGTGTATACTTCATGCGTGGATCCTGCGTCAGAGGAAGTTCATGTTCATTTTCACACACATTTCAGGCTAAGAGACCACAGTGCAAGTTCTTCTTTTCCTTGCAGGTGACTTTATCATGATGCTACCATCATTAAGATTTTGGCTATTATTCAAAATTCATGGTTTGAGTTTGACTACATTATGACACTACCATTATTATGATTTTGGTTATTATTCAATTTTTATTGTAATAGGGTTGCCGAAATGGAGAATCTTGTTTATTTTCACATGGTATGAATCAATCAGCAGTGTCGGCCCCTCGAAACATCTGCCTGCCAGAAGATAATGCTATGCGTTCTGCATCCCTTCTGAATTTGTTTCCCAAATCTGGAGACAGATCAATTCTGATATTGGACGACACTTCTTTGCGTTTCTCATCATCCTTTGCTTGCCACTATGATCCATCCAAAATAATTTCAACTACAAGTTTGTCAGAAACAACCTTTACAGAACCATCCCTTACAGGAGTCAGAATTTTATGGGGTCTAAATCATCCGTACCAAACAATCATAGTCAAAGCAGGGACGACTCTTATTCCTTGGAATGAAGTCCAATGTGTACTGTGGTTTCCTTGCTTTGATAGTTATGGCGAGGATTTGGCTGGGAAAAAGAAGGCTGTGCAGAACGTCTTCGAATATCTAGCCATTCGAATTTTGGCTGATGATTTGCAGGAGGTGCAAGTTATCATAACCATGAATAATATCAGATTTTCCCAACTTCAGGTGATTGCTTGTGATCTCTTACCATTTAATGGTGTTATAAAATAATGTTATTTATCACTTCTTTGACCATGACAGACGCATGATAAATTCCCTAATTTGCCTGTCTGGGGCTATGCTCATATTCAGAAGAGAAAGTTTTCCAATAGATAGCATTGAAAACTAATGTTAACATATATGTTCTGAGAATTTAGATGTCAACAAATATGAGTGTAAATCTTAGCCTCGCCATTCATTAAATGGTAGCAATAGTTATTGAACCTCTCAATCTACAAGTTCCATAGAGGAAAAGTCAAAGAAAATAGAGAAAGTTTGGTGAAGAGAGCAATGTGCTCTGATAGTTTTATGCATCAATACTCAAAGAGTGAATTACAAAGAGGGGAAATAGGCCTTATGTACACTGAAAGAAATAACTAAAGGGCGTTTAACTAACTTAGTTAGATACCTATGCAGCTGGCGTAACTCACTGACTAACTAACTAAATGCAATGCTGTGTTTCAGGTAGAGAAGATGGGAAGAGACTGTTTCTTTATTCTTACAGACTCATTTGCTTTTGACGAAATAAGCTTTGGAATATTACAAGACGGTGTTACCAATCGGCGGCCAATGGTGGTGTCAAGGTCCTTTTCATATGTTTTTCGGCTGCAGCGTCCGACTGACGAGCTTTCCGATGACTATGCTGCTACTATGAAAAAACATCTGCATGAAATTCAAAATTAACAATAATGGGCTTATGGTATTTATGAGCTTTTCTGGAGGCACTGCAATTCTAGGTGGATATTGTCTATAATAGTTCTTTCCTGACAATTACTTTTGAGAGATAAATATAGAGGTGTGAGATGCTTTGCATTGCATCATACAAGTATTTTCTCCTAGCTGCTAGCACCAAACCACCTTCCACTACACAACAAAATTTTCAATTTCATTTCTGTCATCCATGCAAGGCCACTTTTGTAATTTTGATCACTACGTGTAATAAATTTTATCCCATACTAATGTAATGAGTAATGACTCTGACTATATAATAAATACCACATTCCCCTTTTCTTCTATTTACTACTACCAAAACAAAACCATTCATTCATTCCAATGGGTTCACAATATTCACTATTGTTGCTCCTCCTCCTCCTCTTATTCTTCTACTTCTTCTTATACCCCATTATCTCTGAAAATAACACACCACCTCCCATTAACCCACTCCCACTCGAACAGAAAGCTCTTCACCAAATTCTCAACTCACTTAACCCAACCATTCCATGCTCAACAAACAACCTCTCTCACTCACCGCCTCCCCTTGCCGCCGCCGTCATTCTCGACTACTTTCCTTCTCGTCAACAATCATACATTGTTGAACTCAACTTTACCGATATTTCTTGCTCCTCTAATGCCACTCTCAACCCACTTCTCTTCACCTCTTTCACCTACCTTCGTAAACTCTCTTTCCACAAATGCTTCAACAACACTCAAAAACCCATTAACCTCATTTCTCTTCCCTCTTTCCCATCAACTCTCAAAGAACTTGTTTTCATCGACAACCCATCTATTGTTTCCCCTCTGTACCCATTTCTCCAAAACCTCACCTCTCTCAGAAGACTCATCTTAATAGGAAATGGATTCAACGGCGAAATTCCATCACAGATTTCCCATCTTCATAACCTGGAAGAACTTACTATTTCTGGAAATAATCTCTCCGGCGAAGTTCCGACGAGTTTGGGAATGCTGAAGAAACTGAAAATTCTTGATCTAAGTCACAACATGTTTAAAGGGTGTGTCCCTGAACAGATTGGGAATCTAACTTCTGTAGTTAAGCTTGATTTAAGCTTTAATGGGTTTAGTTGTAAGATCCCAGAAAGTTTTGTGCATTTGAAAAATTTGGAGGTTTTGGATTTAAGCTTCAATCTTTTTGGTAATTTTGGTATCCCTATGTTCTTGGGTGAAATTTCAAAATTGAAAGAAATTTATTTAAGTGGAAACTCACTTTATGGGGAGATTCCAGAAATATGGGAAAAACTTGGTGGTGTTGAAAAAATTGGATTTTCTAAAATGGGGTTGATTGGTGAAATCCCAGTTTCAATGGGGGTTTATTTGAAGAATTTGTCTTATCTTGGGCTTGATAATAACAACCTTTATGGACCTGTTCCTGAGGTGTTTGGACTTTTGAAGTTTGTTGATGAGATCAATTTGGAGAATAACAATTTTAGTGGTACAATCACTTTTTCATATGAAGTTGGAGAGAAGTTTGATTTGGCAGGAAATGTAGGACTGTGTTTGGTGGAAAAATATTATAAGTGTTCTGGAAATGAAAGTAGCAGCTTTTGTCAACTCAATTCCTGCCAAACACCAACAAATTCCTACGAAACACCAACAACAGATGATCGGAATCATCGGAATTATATGATGATGATGAAGATGATATTATTGTTGCTTTTGTACGGTTGGTTCTGTTATTATCTTTTTACCATATTACAGGAAGAGGAATTAGAATTGGGAAAAGTAGAAGATGTTTAATTTGTCTTTTTAATATTAAATGAGTAACTGATTATTATATCTGTTTTACTATAATTAGGAAAAGGATTTTGAAATGATCAAGTTTAAATGGATATGATGATATGATGGTAGTAGTGAAGAAATACAGTGGGGGGAACAAAACATTAGTTGTTCTTCTACTTAGAATTTGAATCAATTTTCTTTTTTTTTTGGTCAATAATTTTATTTCTTGCCGAATCAATTTTACCTAATTAAATTGTTGCAGGTTTACTTTTAGTATATGGTATAGTATAGTTTATATGCATACATTTTATTTCTTGACGAATTAATTTTATTCAATGGTCAAACTAAGGTCAAATCTGAAAATTGTATGGATGAGATGGTGATGGATTTGGATTTAACTCGGTTACTGCATGTTGACAGCTATCTATTTAAAAATAAAAGGTGGAGATTCAAACTGTATTAGAATTAGATTAGATTATTAAATTTATATTGTATAAATCTAAACCGTTCAATCATAATCGACGACCGAGATCGACTCCTGTGTGTTATTGCTACAGCAGCCAATCTGGGATGGTGATGATTGATGAAATACCTATAGAGGTGTGAGATGCTTTGCATTGCATTATACAATAAAATCTCTTTAAATTAATACTCGGTAAATTAATAACTCTCTAAAATAATAAAGTTGTCCGGTCCCGACTTGGGCCAGTGTAAAAAATTGATGAAAAATTCGATAAAATAATAAGATAATAATTTTTCTGGAGATTCATTTGTAATTTTCGGTCCTAAGAAAATCATAAATTAATAATTCATAGAATCTGAAAAAAAAATATATTACATAGAACGGATATAAGAATACATTGAACTCATTTGTTCCTCTTGTTTACATCAAAAGTCATTATTGATTTTCAATGCATATTACTAAAGTCATTATTGATTTCTAATGCATATTACTAAAGTTATTATTGATTTACAAGTCATTAAAAACTCTTTAAATTAATAATTATTAATTTATCGATAAATTAATAACTCTTTAAATTATAAATATCTTCGGTCATAACTCTATTAATTTATAGAGATTTTACTGTACAAGTATTTTCTCCTAGCTAGCACCAAACCACCTTCCACTGCACCACAAAATTTTCAATTTCATTTTTGTTATCCATACAAGGCCACTTTTGTAATTTCCACTACTAACAACGTCAAATGTTACTTATTCGTTGGTCATCTCATGTTTTGGTTGTTTCGTCATTTTCTATTATTTTAATGGGTTGTGATGTGATGTTTTTTTTTTTTGGTTACTTCTGCCGGAAGATTTCTTAAAGTTGTCAGTGAATGGTTTAATTCAAAAATTGCAAGTACCATACCAACTCTATCAGCTATTATTAATATTAATAATAGAAAAATGTCATTGTATTTATAGTTGGTTTTGTGGTTCCAATATGTCATTCTTCGATGGTTCTCTTTGCCGTTTCATGGATTGCCCATCTATTTTGTTGCGTCAGGTCGTCTGCGGAACTGAAATTCATTTAATCAAGGTTCGAATTGTGCGGATCTCAAATGTTTTCTCCAAGTTAATCCCTGGTCAGATCAATTCTACGGAAATTGTTTTCGTGGACGCGGAGGTATTTTTGTTGTTGTTTGTGGTTTTTTTAATTTCATAGGTTAATGTAGGTATGTTGATACTGATTTATTTGTCTCATATATTTTGTTGTATTGCTTTTTGTAAGGGATGCAAGATTCGTTGTACTGTTCCACGACATTTATTGGATTTATTTAAAGATGTGTTGAAATTTGGGGCGGTTTTTAAGATTTCGAATTTCTATGTTGTTAGAAGTATTGGGTCGCGTGTATTCCTGCTAATCACCCATATCGTCTGTTTTTTCAAACTGCAACTGTGATTGAGTGTTTTGAAGATGCTTCAATTCCTCTACATGGACTTTGTTTTACTCTTATTACTGATATAAATGGACACATTGCTGACTACGATTATTTGATTGGTTAGTGTTGGAATTTGAAATGAAATTTGTGTAATTTGATGTTTATTTTGGTAGTTTTATTTATGATTGTGTTAATTAATTGGTCGTGTGTAGGTATTGCTAAAATGAAAGTATATAGTCAATCTGACAATGTGAACTAACAATTTCTGCATAATATTCATTTTAATCTTTACATAAACAAATTATTTTCTGAAATGTATCAAATTATAAACTAGTTCCCATTGAAGAGTAGAATCAATTATTTGTAAATCGGAAGTGATTTATTTACCTTAGTGAAACTAGGTTAGGGGAAGTGAAGAGGGTTTGAGGGAGTTTAAAATCAGACGATCATTCATCTTCATCTCCATATTTGTTGCCATTGTGATTAGTGAGTAAGAGATTGAGTTCTTGGAGTTTGAGGTGTGGCCATTACGAACCCATTTGTTAACTGAATATTCACGAAACCTATCTCGTGAAAAGGTGAGGAAACATTATAGAGTCATCTTCCGAA
Source organism: Trifolium dubium (assembly GCA_951804385.1). Taxonomy (NCBI): domain Eukaryota; kingdom Viridiplantae; phylum Streptophyta; class Magnoliopsida; order Fabales; family Fabaceae; genus Trifolium; species Trifolium dubium. The sequence continues at coordinate 50,177,845 of OX638064.1, read as the reverse complement.
TGCCGCGGGGATTATGGAGGAGGTTGATGACACCGTTAACCAAAAGTGGGAATTCTTCAACGTTGGAGTGGTCGTTGAAGTCAAGAACCAATAGATGTGGCCAAATATAGGATGCTAGTTGTAATGGAGATTATGCTCAACAAAATGCTAGTTGTAATGGAGATTATGGTCGGAAGGAAAGATAGGATATGGATTAGCAAATTGTCTGTTAGAGTACTGAATTTGGCTTACAATTCTTCTTCTTCAATTGCTTCTGCTTTTCGCCGTTTTGAGGAATTTGCCATTGCTTTCCCAAGCAACTTTTTTTTTGTGTGTGTGTGTTTTAACTCTTTAGTGGGTAGTAATTCAGAAAATAGGTGGCTATAAATAACTATGTAAAATCTCAACTAAACATTATTATTCGCTAGGTTTAGGTTTGGTAGGGCGAAAAATAGTTCAATTTTTGGTTGGAATTGGGTGCGATTAAACCGATTTGATGTTTATCCTTGTGTACTTTTTGTAAAGCATAACATTTGGTCGATTGAGAGACGGAAGTAATAAGTTTTTAATTGTTTGTCAAAATTTCATAGACGGAAGTAAACATTTGGTCATGTAATTTGATGTTTATCCTTGTGTAATTTGATCAAGTTAACTCAATTGTACTTTTTGTAAGGCAAAACCAAAAGCAAAACATTTGGTCGATTCAGATACGGAAGTAATCAGTTTCTAATTGTTTGTCCAAATTTCATAGACGGAAGTAAACATTTGGTCATGTAATTTGATGTTTATCCTTGTGTAATCTGATTAAGTTAACTCAGTTGTACTTTTTGTAAGGCAAAACCAAAAGCAAAACATTTGGTCGATTCAAAGATGGAAATAATCAGTTGCTAATTGTTTGTCCAAATTTCAGAGACGGAAGTAAAGATTTGGTAGTGTAATTTGATGTTTATCCTTGTTTAATTTGATCAAGTTAACTCAATTGTACTTTTTGTAAGGCAAAACCAAAAGCAAAACATTTAGTCGTTTCAGAGACGTAAGTAATATGTTTCTAATTGTTTGTCCAAATTTTATCGACTAGTTTACTTCAATTATAGGAGTATCAATATTTTGCTCAATATTTCACCATAGGTTATTTACTTCAATTACTACATCTATATTAAATGATGATATATATCACAACATACACACAATATAAATATAAATATACATACCACAAAATATAACAACATACACACAATATAAATATAAATATAAATACTACAAAATATAACAAAGTATCAGAATAATTTTAAAAAAATATTACAACACATTGTCTATTAAATTTCAAACTGACGAGTGATGAATATCTTGTTGATCTTTTCGATAATTTCCACCATTCTTTGGTACCTCCATATCTAAAATAACAAAAATAACATTAGCAAAAAAATAGAGAAAAAAAACAGAAACTCAATAAACAGCTTATGACAAATAACAATAACATTTGTAAAAATAAAAATTAACAATAGAAAGTGATTCTTACATTACCACGGCAAGTTTTACTGCTCGACTTTTCTTCTTTGAATCATTTCAATATTTGTTGGTTGGTCAATTTTTATTTCCATTGAATTTGAAGTTATTTCCTCATTGTTATATGATGCCCTTATAATTTGACCATGCACCGAGTCTTGAGGATCATATTCTGCTACACTTTCTTGAGAGCTTGGGGATCGTATTCCAAAAACCGTCGCAATGATGCACTTCTTATTAGCTGATCATAATAATGTGTTGTGCTGCTTCTAAACATATCAAAATTGCTTCTAAACTTTTGAGCAGTTTTCGAAACCCTCAGTAGAATGTATCCAGCAAAAATTATCATTATTATGGATCTTAACCCCACCAAAATTGGAAATAAATATGTGTGAACTATTTTGAATCTCACTTTTGTCTTTCCTTTTTCTTTTGTGATATTAACACTTAATCTCCAATTAAGCAAATAATGATTTTCATTACATGTAAATGGAGAGTTTCCAAGAAAACCGAAATATAGTGGTTCATTTTTCAAAACATCAACAACCACAATTATCACTGGTTCTAATGGTTTAATGAGCATATTTTGACTAATATACACGGAAAGAGTATTTTTAAAATCCTCTATATCTGTTCCATACTCAATCCAAACTCTACAAGGAAAATCATTGTTGAGTTTCAAATTAACATTGCCGTTTGAAATTGGATCAGAAGTATTATTTAAAATTTTAACATTATTATTAAAACTTCCAGAAGATGTTAGGGACGCACTTGTGTCAAAAACGATTGCTAAAAAAGAATTTGGCATACCGAATGGAAGATGATTTCCATTATTTAAATCAGTAAGAGCATTGAGAGCCAAATGAAAAGCAAAATCTTCTCCTTGATTGGAAGAATTTGACACGTAGAAGATAAAATCAATTTCAAAAGCAAAATAGGAATATGGTTTTACAAATACCGATTTAGTGAAAATCATACTGCCACTACTCTGTTTGTTGTTAACAAGATGAGCTTTCGTAAGAACGGCACCACCTTTCAAAATAAAGTAATCCGTATACTTTCTATTGAAAGAAGAAAAATGATAAACATTGCCTTTAGGGTAATGTTTAAGAAAACAAAAATAATAATAAAATGATAGAGTTCGTATCGTACTTGCAATTTTTGAATTAAACCATTCACTGACAATTTTAAAAAATCTTCCAGCGGAAGCAACCAATAAAAAATAAACATCACATCACTAATAAGATTAATCATCATTCAATGAAAAATAGAAAGATTGTTGCGTGAAACCAAACAAATGAAAAAATGTCATTCAAACGCAAATATATTCAATGTCTTAACAAAATGGAATTGAAACGCAAATATATTCAATGTCTTAAAATAGAATGCAATTGGTACACAAATATATGACAAAATGGGAATTCAATGTCTTAACATCATGATTAATCAATCTTAGAAATGAAATATCATCATCATAGGTCACCTTTCTGCAATTGCATAAATAATTCAATTAAGGTTGTGAAAGCCACTAAATATTCAAAGAGTAAAAGAATGTAAAAATTAGTACTAACCTTTACATCATTACGAGAATCAATTAAGAATTAAGAATCAATCACCAGCATCATTTACCTCCACCCTCACCTCTACAATCAAAAAAATAATTCAACAATAAAAGATTTTGACACCAAAAATTATGAACCAACTATATTTGAGGATTAAATAAAATAAAAAACTCACCACCGTTGTTAGCCTCACCACTGTTGTTAGCAGCTTGTTTCCGGTCATTGGAGAGTTGCCTGTTGTCGTTGGAGAGTTGCTTGTTGTCGTTGGAGAGTTGTTGAACGGCGGTTTGTTGAGCGGCTTGGACGGCATTGTTGGCGGTTATGTGGGTGTTATTGACGGCTTCCTAGGCGGCATTGGCGGTTTGCTGGGCGGCATTGGCGGCTTGTTGGGCGGCATTGGCGGCTTGCTGGGCGTCGGAGGCGGCTTTCTGGGCGGTTACGGCGGTTTGTTGGGTGGTTTCGGCGGTTGTTGGCCGTTAGATCAGCGGCCGTCATCCCCAATGATTAATCTCGTGTAAATGAAAGAGTGATTGAGAGAATGATTTTTAAAGGAATGAAGGAGTGAATAACAAATTTTCAATGTGTAAATTTATTCAATAAAAAGCAGTGGTATATTGGTACATAGTAAAAAAAAAGTGGTAATTTAGTAATTAAATTTTGGAAGGGAACTAAAGTAGTTAAAAAGTTGATTTATTGTTGTTTTAGCTGATCAAAGATGAATGATTTGACTACCTTTTGGATTACTTGTAAGAAAGGTGAAGATTGAAGCTTAATTTATGAAAAAAGTTGATATTTGAAAAAATGAAAATGGGGATTGCTCTGTGTTGCCGTGTTAAGAAAATACTGCAGTGTCCTTTTGCATTATCTATTAATCTTAACTATGCCAAATGTTACTTATTCGTTGGTCATCCCATGTTTTGGTTGTTTCGTCGTTTTCTATTATTTTAATGGGTTGTGATGTAATGTTTATTTTTTATTGGTTGCTTCGGTAGGAAGATTTCTTAACATTGTCAATGAAGGGTTTAAATCAAAAATTGCATATACGATACCAACTATGTCAGTTTATTATCAAAAAAGATAATATTTGTATTGAAAATTATGTTTTATTGTTTTAAAAAAGGTAATACTTACATTAAAGAGTTTCTTTACTAGTATTTTTGTTTTCTTAAACATTGTCATTTGCCCTAGGGACAATATTTATCATTTTCTTTTATTTTAACCATCAAGTGGTTGGCTATTAGTCCGACACATAATTTGGCTAGCAAGAACTTGGTGCATTTAGTGAACTCACAATAATATATTGTTTAGATGTGATTGCATTATTGTATCTTCCTTAGTAGACCAAATTATTTATATAACATGGTTGTGGTTATTTGGTAGAAATAAGACTTTTGGTGATATTTCTTACAATGATCGGTGTATAAGACCTCTAAATTGATTTCATAGGTCTTAATTTGTATTTTTAAATTGTAAGAGTTTAGTATCCCTTATACTCCTTATAATTAAATTTGTGATTATAAAAAAAAAATTATCATTAAATATACATGCCACATTATATGTCATTTAATTCAATAATAAAATTTCTTAATTCAATGGTTTAACCATCTGATCTTAATTCAATATATAATCAGACGGTTAAATTTAAAATTCAATGTAACCATTCGATTAAAATTAGACGGTCCATATTGACCGACTATATCAGCACTAAATCCATTTCCATTTCCACATTGAGAATATCATTATCAGCATCTTGGAGCAGTGAATGAATGACTATAGTATAGTGATCTGCCTTATGGCGGGACCAACTAACTATCAAGAATCAAGATTCTCGTGAAACACAATATATCATCAATTCCGTGAACCATTTCTCTCTCTCTCTCTCTCTCTCTCTCTCAAATCGATCATTCTAGAATCTTCTCTCTTCTTCTTCTTCTTTCTTGTGATGACTCAATCCATGTCTCAAAAACCCACCATAGACACATGCGTATTACACCTTCGTACATGGAAACCCTTTCATGATGGGTCCCACTCTCATTCCCACTCCAACAACCTCAACAAACGCCCATGTCTCTCCGACCGAACCACCACTTCTTTCTCCCTCGACCTATCCAAACTAACAATCGCCGACGACGATAAGCCCCTTAACAGAACCGCCAATTACCGTCTCATAGCTCGCAAACGCCGCCGCCGCGGTTCCAGATCTGTTTCCGGCCGGAGTAGCGACCGGAGCGCGAATCGACGGTGCTGTTCCGTTGGAGCTTCTGCTGCTTATGGAACTTGCTCTGATTTTCCTGTGGCAATGGGAACTGATTCAAGTGGGGAACTTTTTGGAAACGGGGATGCTAATTGGAGTTCTGATGTTGGTGAAGCTAAGAATTCGAGAGATGGTGGAAGTGGTGAGAAGGAGAAAGAGAAGGAGAATGTGGGTATTGGGTTTGGGGTTAATGGGTGTTCTGATGCGAATGGGAATGAATCTGGGTATGGGAGCGAACCGGGTTATCGTGGTGATGCGGAATTTGGATATGGGGATGAGTTTGATGAGGAAGAGGATGATCACAGAGTATTGTTTTGGGGTAAATTTTCTATTTTTGTTATTAAATTTTGTTTTTGAAGATTTTGTTTGCTGTTGATTGCGTAAAAGATTTGATCTTTTCTGCGTACTGGGGTTTATTGTTATGGGTGATTTAACGTCTCTGGTTGGTTAAACAACTTAATTAAGTGCTTATTGTAGACATATGTTTCATAATTTACTTCCAAAGCAAACTTATGTTTAATAGTTCTGCTGTTGTGGTAATGCTTGCATTTTGTCGTTCCATTTGCTTAGGAGTTTTGTGAAGCTTTTGACTTGTGGATAAAAGGATCATTAATCTATGTACCAACTTGTTGAATTACCTTTCTGTTTGAACTTTAAAGTTGCAACTTGTTGGCAAACACAACTCTTCCTCCCTTCTTCAACTGTATAGTGTCTGAGGGTGGCAATCTAGAACATATTTTAGTTGATCAGTCCCCTTTAGTCAGGCTTCTGATTTTTCCTTGTCTTTGATTGACACTGATTCTCACTTCCTACATACTCAGGAAGATGATTGGAGAGGGTGTCGAGAAGAACTCCTTGCAGATTTCTCAAGTCTTCTTTGTATTTTTTTTTTTAAATAACACATTGCTTATAAATAGGTAGAAACCTGGCATACATAGTTAGCAAAATCATGTTTTGAGGTTCGGGGTTTGATGTTTCAGTGAGCACGAGTGATGCATGAAACAACACAATCACTTTGGTAGTGTTATAATTTTGTACTTTTGGCTGGAGTTAGGAATTAGCCATAATGCGGTGAGTATTATTGAGAGAGACCTTTATATAGAAGTCCTAATATGAAGTTAGATGTTATTTTTAATGCCAAATATTTAATTATGATTTTTGAAAAAAGAGGTTGTTTGCAAATGGCAACGCATTATTGTTTTTTAAAGAACTTGAGGTAAGGAAATTGAGTGTTATGAATATATAACAAGTTAATCACCAGAGACCCTTTGCTCCCTTGTTTGTAAACTAGTATTCTTAAAAGATTTTGAATGTCACTGTTCTATAGCATGTAAACTCAGCTTTGTGAAAATGGGAATGTTAAGAAGGATGAATCATGAATGGTCACACAAGGTAAGCTAAGATTAGGATTACAATAATTAGGACGAGAAATAAAAAAAGGCAGCTTACATTATAGGAAATAAAAACAGTAAAATCTCATCTTAGGTAGTCTTGGCGTCTATGGGGATGCTCCTTCTAAAACTCTATATCAAACTATTGAGATTTAGAGGTGAATGTGTAATATTTGAACTTATACATGATAGGGATTATCATGGGCCCCTATGTGATCTATTTAATCTGACTCCATCTAGTAGGGTGAGATTTTATTCTTCTTGTATTGATCTATAGCATGCCATGTGAATTTAAATGGAATTTCACTTAATATGATTTGCTGTCATTAGTACTAGAAGCTTTATGTTTTCCTGATAAAACGTCTATGATCCTCTGCTGTAAACTTGTAAGTGCATGTTGAAACAAACCATGATATATATGTTTAAGTGGCTAGGTTGAAAGTTTCTATATTTTTACTGTCTTGTCTGATTATAGTTTTGAGATTTTGTACAATATCTTCGAGTTATTATCTACTTAGGCATTTGTTGCATATAAAATTTAGTACTGTGATTGGCATTTTTCAGAGACTAACTTGAACTTTCATTGTACTGCCAGCTGTAGATTCTAAAATGGAGATGGTTGGGGAGAACACCTTGCTAGATCAAAAATCTCATCATAGATGCCGCCGTAGAAAGAATGATTGTAGAATGATTGATGCTTTGAGGTGATGATTGCACAAAATTCTATCTTTCCTTCAAAAGGAGACTGGGACTGGCTTCTTTTGTGCATGAACCTCTGACTATGTGGCTGTTAGAGTATCGACTCGTCACAAGTCACAACCCATTTGCCAAATCAATATCCGGAGTATTTTAGATAGCATATGATATAGTTTTGGGATCATTCAGGTTCTTAAATATCTGATCCAACTATTGAATTGATGTAATGTACTTACGATAAAGACGTGAGGAACAAGGAATGACGGCTACAAATGTTGAGTTTTGTTTAGTTGTATTGTATGGGATGTGTTGCATTGTATTGTATGTGTACCATTGTTAATCTCAGTCATACAAATTATTCTCAGGAAAAATTTGAAAACATAAAATCTATTAGCTTAAAATGTTGTTTGTGAGTGAACAACAAATATAGTACATAGGTAATTTGTTTTCAGCTATTTCCAGCTTGATAATTGATTGAACATAAAAAATAGCAATTTCACATGGACTCCAAATATCAGCTTTTGACCAGGATATTTGGTAAAGTATACTTGGAATCAACTAGAGAAAACAGACCTTGCTATTTTGCTCAAATACAAACACGAGATTAAATATAAATTGATTTTCATACTCATACCAGAACCAATCAAGACCATATTTAACACTATATATTTTTTTTTTTTATGTACGTAGATTAAATGACAAATTATTGAAAACTTACATATAAAGTTTGAATTTCAACCATGGACATCTAACTTAACAATTTTGTCATTTTCTGTCAGTTGAGCTAGAACTTCTAGACTTACGCAATATTTATATTTAATTATGTATACACTTTATGAATTAAATTGATGGTCTCATGAGCTTAGCTCAATTAGTAAAAAATCCGAAGTTCGAATTCGGTATGCCTACTTATTCATCAAGCTTCCTTGTGCCGACATGAGTCCATTTAGAAATATATCTGAATGCAATATGGATTCATCCAAGGACAATATTGAAGTTCTTCTAATCAATGATTCAAACAAAAAGTCATTCCAGGGATGTGGTAACAATGGTATCTCTGCTTCATTATCAATGTTCAATGAATCAGATGAAAAATCCGGTCATACAGATGCCTTGGTGTCCAAAGAAAAGGTTTGTTAGTTGCCTTTTCAGCCTGAGTTTTGAATTCTTTAACTTCAAAGGCACATGAAATTTTTTTATACATGCCTCTGACCTCGTCATTGGCGGAGCCAGTGACGGATCCAGGAATTTTAAATAGTGGGGGCACCATATATGTAAATTTACAACATTGTATATACTCTATCCGTCTAAAAACATAAGATAAATAAATTCATTTTTTTTGTCTTAAAATATAAGAGAAAAAACACAAATTTATTTTTTCAATAAAAATTTATTTTTCTCTTATCTTTTCTCTAAACAATAAAAATTGTTTTTACATATTTTCGTTCAATTTTTAACAAAAAAAATACTATAAAACATATTTCCAATCATTATGTTTTACTTTTTTCCCATAATAAGTGTGATTTCTCTCTCTCTCTCTCTCTCTCTCTCTCTCTCTCTCTCTCTCTCTTTCTCTCTCTTATAATATGGAACGGAGGGAGTATATGTTACATTTCATTTTAAAAGTATAAATATATATTTTTTACGGGGATTCATATTTTGGAAATATTGAATGATTTTCTCATTTTTAATGTCAATAAAAGTTCTTTATGTTTGAAAGCAAAAATATTATAAGCCTTAAAATAAAAATTGTGGAATTTGTGTGGGCCTTGAGATAAAAGTTATGAAATTTGTGTAGGCCAAATGATTAATTATCAATTCATATTATATACTACCTCCGTATCAAAATATATGTCGTTTTGATCAAATCACACAAATTAAAAAATGTAATCATTGTTGTATGGAAAAGGTAAATTATGGGTTAGTTTACAAGATTATCCCTCATTAATGGTATGTGAGAGATAAATTATAGAATTGAAAGAAAAAAGAGAAATAATTAATTAAGGGTATAAAAGGAAAAACAGCATTAAATATTTCATTGGTAATGTAAAACGACATATATTGTGGTAAATTTTTTTTTCTCAAAACGACATATATTTTGGTACGGAGGGAGTAATATATATATATATATATATACTAAAAAAAAATAGTGCAGGCAATTGCCTACATAAATGTATATGTGGATCCGTCCCTGGACGGAGCTCCCTACGGGCCGGGGAGGGTCGCGGAGCGTCCCAAAATTTTCATTTTTGATTGTTTCAATTATATACAATAATGTTGTCGTTGTTCAGTGATAATTCAATACTTGTAATATTAGCTTTTTTCCATTTTTTTTTTAATAGTTTCAATATTTTATTATTGTGGTAAACACAAACTCATATAATTATTATAATGAATGAGTTTGGCACTGAATTTTGTTTATAAATTATCATTTTTTTAATGTTTTTTTAATGCGGTATAAATTACTCAAATATTATATTAGTTTAATTTGATATTTCCTTTTACTCACACGCACGAGTGCACGCATGCACATTTAACGATTTATAAAAAATATTAAACTCTACTACTGCTCTCCCAAAAATATAAGTCTAGCCTCACCACTTCGCATATTTTAGAATGGGAAATAGTATCAATGTCGGCGGTGACACTATTGAATTGGTAGAAGTGGACGGTTATGGTAGCGGGGAGGGTGACCAAGTTGATGTACATTGAATGTGTAGCACGTTAATTAACTACAGTATTTATCACTGCTTCATTATACTATATTTTGAATTTATCAACACAATATATAATATTATAAATAACTTGTTTTTGTGTGGATATATTGCAGGCCAATTTTTTTACATAATATGCAAAAGAAGGAGCATATGAAGCTGCCAAGTTTGTCCCCGCTTGGTAGCATTACTCATCTGTTTCTTTTGGCTGTCGTATGGTTTCATGGAAACAGATGATGTGTTGATTATTTCAATCAACGTCGCTGGATGTGTCATTGAGACCATCTACATTGTATATATGGTCTATGCAACCGTAGATGATAGGGTATTATAACTTAAAACTATATAAAATTTAATTTATTTTTAAAATTGTTTAAACATTCTATGTTTGTTAAAAATAACTAAGGTATTTAATTTATTTTACTAATTACACTGCAAAACTCTGAAGTTGCTTGTGCCAATTAACATTGGTCCATCTTTACTAGCAGTCTTAGTTATACGATTTGCTATAACTAAGAAGTAGTATGTCTTAATATTTGGAGGGGTCTGTACCTCCGTAGCTTTCTTTGATAGTCTCATTATTGTGGTAAGTTAATTATACAATGTTATTTATACTTTATTATTTTTTTCTATTATTTTGTTTTGTTTTATTGCATACATATTTTATCAATAACATTTATAATTTACGATCAAGGTAAAACATCATAACAAGCGGTGAAGATTAAGAGTTTGAGCGACAGTCTATGCCTCTTGCACATACGGTTGGTCTGATATTGACTTCTTTCATCTGGCTTTTGTATGGCCTTTTTGTGATCAACATTCACATATGGGTATGTTGTTTTAAGTAAATTAGTTAATTAAAATACTTTAGTGACATATATCATTATTCAATTCAATTTTTTTGTTTCTTTTTAATTTTTACTACAATATATATAGTATTTTTTTTTTGACACTTGATTAATTAGAATTATTTTGCAACTCCCCAATTCCATTTCACTCGTGTTGGAATTCTGTCAGCTTAGTATATACTGCTACTGTCCTCGTCGTGGCAGTAACCAAGCAGATATTGAGGCCAGTGGTTTTGATTTGGGTGGCAGTGGCGGAGAAAATATGGGAGATAGTGTTAGCGTCATCGTTGACACTATTGAATTGGTTGAAGTCGATGGCCGGCTTATAGAGCTAGGTGGTGTAGCAGGGAGGGTGGCCAGGACGATGGAGGAGAGATAGGAGAGGGTAGAGAGGTAGAGGGAGGTGATGGAGAGGAGCAGATTGAGGCAATGGAGGTGAGAGTGGATACGGTGGATGAGAGGGAATTAGAAGTAATCACAACCCAAATATTATTGTTTTTAATATGAGAGGGAATTAGAAATAACCACAACCCAAATTATTATTATTTTTAATATTAATAATGATTTGAGTTAGGTGGCGATCAAGGAATGATAGGGGAGAGGGAGAAGACCTCTTCTAGTGGAGTTACATCTAAGCAAAACATAGATTATGATTCTTTAAGCTGCATACTCATACCAATTCCTTCAATGCACCTAGTTTTTATCATAGCAGTTTTGCATCAACAAGGGCTCATGCAAATCAACTCACTTTGCAACGGTGCATGTTGTGATTCCAGCGGTGTAGTTCTACCCACATTTGCGAGGTTGAAGGCACTTCACTGGAGAATACTATATTGAAATCTATATTGATTTTATGTCAGACTCATGCAAACCAACTCACTTTGGCACTATAAAAGGTGAAAGACGATGTAGATAGAGTGTTTATACAAACACCGTGGATGAAAGGCATAGTGAAAAAGAAAACGAAGAGCGAAGTGGTGTGACATATACTACATGCGTTGATTATGATAATCTTCTTAATACGTCCATATTATTTTGTATAGTATTGTCTATGTTAATTTCACTGCTAATTAAGTGTTGATAATGGTTGTTGTACATTGATTGTGTACCACACTAACTACATTATTTACTTTATTGTATTCTTCCATAATTAAATAAATTAAATGTCACATTATCATACATTTTAGAATAAAATAACAAGTTTATTATTATTTTTTATTTTTTTGACAGATATTTTTTTTTAAATGATAGTCTTTAGAATATAAGATAAGAAATGTGTGCGCGTGTGCGTGCGTGTGTGCGTGACCTAAAAGAAAAGGAAAAAATAATATTTGCTTGTTTGTTAATTTGTTTATTTTATAAAAGTTAATTCATGTAAAGGAAAAGATGTTGTTTGAGTTAATAAAAATGTAGGGCCGGCTCAAAGCTGTGCCAACAGTGCTACAATTTTGGGGTCCTATATTTTTTTTTTCTTCAAATCTATCATACTAAAATTATATTAAATACTTAGGGTCTGTTTATATCAAGAACTTTTAGGGTCTGTTTGGTTTGGCGTTTGGGCAGTCTAATCGCGAGTTTCACACATCAAACGCGAGTTTCTCATTTCATGTTGTTGTTTGGACGAAATCAAAAGCAAATCTGGGAGACACCAAACGCGAGTTCACTAGAAGCTACAAATTCAAGCTTTTGCGGCAAACTAAACGTGCATCCAAGCAATAATTTTTCAAGACACGTACACTTACCTAAATGCCCGTAAATCTTCTAATTTCCTACACAAATCTTCTTTCAACTTCACCAAATTCCTCTATTTCACACAGATTCTTCTTCACAAAACTCAATTCTTCTTCACATCACCCAGATTCACCACTTCATTTAGATGCATGCTGCCCTTTTTCTCTTAAATCCACCACCAAACAGATCTACCTTTCCTCTTCGTAAGTTTAACTTTCAGGTCATCACACGGGTATTAAGTGATGGAGAGATGGTAGAATAGGAGAGAAAAATGAATATTGAGATATGAGGAAGGAGAAATGATAGAAATGGTAGGAGGAGGAAACCTTTGAACGTTCTAACATATTTTATTGAAATTGTTTTACTATTAGGTTGGGTTTGGATGTTTTTTTTGTAGATAACATTTTAAATGGGTTTTTTTTCTTTTTTTTGGACTAGTATTACTGCATTAGACTATTAGTGAAGATTTTTTTTATAAAAGTATTATTGAAGATTTATATGTTATAAATACCATTAAACCAATTTTTGTAATTACACATCACAAATCACAAAGCAATTTTGATCTAAACTATCCAAACAAAAATAATTGGTGAGAATCACTTTTAATATATGTATCCAAACATAAATTAATAGTGTCAAACTCACTTTTAACTAAAATCAATTCTGTCAAAATCAATTCTATCAAACTCAATTCTGGCCACCGCAGAACCAAACACATACTTAGCCTATGTTTGGTATCACGGTGGGAGTATCAAAATCACGATAACTCACCATGATTTTGCATAAGCTACAACTTGTAGCTTCTGCAAAATCACGGTGGATCGTCGTGATTCTGACACCTCCACCGTGATACCAAACACACACTTAGTTGGTTTGTAGTGTGGCTTGTGGGTTTTTCGCTTGGAGAGTAGCAACACATGTTCGTGCCTCAGTGATTCAAACTTAATGTGTGAATCTCTGAAACTCCTTCTATCCAACTTATGTCCCAAAGCTCTTACCGCACTACCTATCTTATAGGGATATATTGTTTGTGATTTCCTTTATTAACTTTCATATAATAATTAATCATCATTAACAGTGGTGAAAATTTCGTATCAATATTATATCATGATAACAAAATAAAACACCGTTAAAACTTGCTTAATAAAATACCACTTGAATTATCTTATAAGGATATAATGTTTGTGATTCCATTTGTTAACTTTCATATAATAATTTTAGTCAAAAAAACTGAGACTCGACGACGTCGTATAGGAAACAGTACTAGGCAACTATCGGAAAATTGAAACGAAGAAGAAAAAGTGATCAGCGAGCGAGCGAGCGTAAGAGATGACGAAAGGGCAAGTGCTTAGCGCATACCGTGCGCTGTTGAAAGCCACTCGGAAATCATTCGCCGGCGACACTCCGATGCTTATCGGATCTGCGAAGGAAGTGCGTAAGAAGTTCGAAGAAAACAGGAATGTCACCTCCGACGAAGAGATCCAGAAGCTTCTCGCAGAGGCCGACGAGGCCTCCGTTTTCATCACAACCATGATCGTCCAGGCACCACTCAATACCGATGGCAGTTACTGTACGCATTTCTTTTCAATTCTCTTGTTATGCACTCCACCTGTTTGATAATTTGTTTCTGTTGGATTTTTATTTCTTGTTGAGCTCTTCGCAGTTGCATGAAGTGTAACACATTGTTACATTGGTCCGTGAAGTATCGAAATGTATTTGCAGTTTTAGTCCATAAATGTTTTAACAAAATGTGTTTAAGGACTATAGTGACAGTGCCTCACACAATTTTGATTATGAAGAACTTAAATGAAGAGATTGTGAAGATTAGTTTCAACTTATACTAGAAGTTGTAGTTTAAAAAGTTTATATTTTTCTTTCTGTAAGTACTTGCTGAAGAGTTTATCCAAACTGGCTCTTAGGCCCAATTTGGATTAGCTTCAAACTTATTAGAGGTTCTTATTTGAATGAGTTTATAGTTATTCACTTACAAAAGAAAATTCTTATAGGATTGTAAGTGTTTATAAAGAAGTTAGAGAGAGTTTCTGAAAAACAAAAGATACTGAAGCTGATTTTAACATATACAATACAATAGATTGTTGTTTACAAACCTCATTATTTTTACTTGATTCTTTTATAAAAAATCTTCATAACTGCTTGTTGAGAAGTTTATCAAAACTACCTCTTACTTGTAAGTCATAAAAAGCTCTTACAAGTTTGCAACTGGTTTTGGAGAAGCTAAATGGAAGATTTTATGATAAATTGATATGCAAAGTTTTATTTCAATTTATAGAGAAACTATTAATTAGAATATAACTACTATAAAATCACTTTAATTTTTCTGTTTTACGAGTGTTTGTTAAAAATTCATCAAACTAGTTCTAAATTTTTTTGGTTAATTTTGCAAACTTATTGTTGCAGTAGTGAAGCCTGGTAAAGAGCATGCGGGAGCAACCCTTGAAATTCCTTCGGAAGAAATTATTCAGAAGTCAGGATAAGGATTGAAGTGAGGAGGTTAGAACGAAGTGTTTTCTCTTCCTGATTGTTTATTTTTTATTAGGAGCAATAAGTAATGTTTCTCGTGTTTGATGGGAGTACTTGAAATTTACGCTTAGATTTCTTCTTGTGGTAGTTTTAGTCTACCTTTTAATGTGTTGTATGATTGTGAGATGCAGCTCACCTCTTTTAGTGTGTTTTATACTCATTTGGGTTTTGGTCCCACTCATAGTTTGTCAGCATTATAGTTTTGTCGTGAGGACAATATGTCGTGAAAAAATGGTGAGTTACAAGGATTGAACCCTAATGCATGAAAAAAATGAGGATTGATATACCTTGATTATGAGGAACCACAAAACTGAATTGGGAGCAGATATAGGTACTCATAGTCTCGTACATTTAGCAAAACAAGAACAGAAAAAACACTAAAGTGTCAGTATTCAATTTTGGGAGTTATATATGTGCTAGATTGTACTTTTGCGATATAATTATAGATGTTGCTTAGGTCATAATATGATAATAAGATATAGGAGGAATGAAGTAGGGCTCCATTTGTTCATTAGTGTAAGAAGTTACTGGTGTAAGAAGATATAGAGCGGAGTTTATTCGGTGACAAGCAAATGTGGCTGATCAAACTATAATTTGAAAATCCATTTCTTTAGTTAATACCCATTTATTCGTAAGTATTCCTAGCTGTGTTGAATTTTTATTATTAATGAAATGGAGTTTGCTGTTGTTTAAATAAAATAGCTTAGCTCATAGAGTTCCCAGTTTTGTTGTGAACCAACAACAACCTTCATTCTCATGAGGAACAATCACATGCCGATAATTTGGTCCTTGTTTACAAGGTAATTGATAGTTTGCCTAAAAGTTAGAAAATGTTGCTATCACAGTTAGTTAAGAGTGTGTAATTCATGGTTTTTCTGCTGTAAGTTTTGTATTACAGCTCTATTTTTCTGGGGTACAATACAGCTCTCTATTACTGTGAAGAATAAACATAGGAAGCACTGCTCACTCGAGCCTGTAGAATTTCATAGATTATCAGTTGTTCAACATACTGTGAAGTGCGAAACAATGGGTAGGTTGGACATGCAGATTTGAAATTTCTGTCAGAAAAAGATCATGCCGAATGGAGTTGATATATAGAATATGAAACAGTTGGAAGGAAGTCATGCTGCACACTATTTATGAACTGAATATCCTCTCTATTTTAATGACATTAATTGAACCCCGTCACCACTTGCCTATATATTATACATGGCTTTGGCTTTTAAGTCAGGAAAAAACTAATGAACTTTTATACCCATTTGTTATTTTGTAGAAAAGACGCAAGCATGAAAGAGACCTCGTGTATTTTAACCAACACGAACTTTATGTGCTAGTAAGATCAAAGGCCAGATTTGAATGCTTAAGCTTTGTCTTCTTTTTATTCCTTCATTTTCATTGGCCTTTTGGCTTACTAGTTAAGATACAGTTGGTAGCAATAGGACATTTTCTGAGTTAGCTGAAACATAATTGTTTTATGTGTAGGGACCAGAAAAGTTACAGTTATTCAAATAATTGATGTCATTGATATCGAATAATACAAAATAGTTGTTTCATTTTTATTCATGAAAATTGTTACTGTGGGATGAAAGAAAACAAATGATAAATAGGAAAAAAGTTTAAATATGTTGCTCATAAAATTAGATATCTTATTCTTACATCTTTCAAGAAGTAAAAGATATCCGTAAAGTTAGCTTAGGTTTATCGACACCATTGGAGAACGATCAGCGAGGCCTATTTGGCTTTTGATTCATAAAAAGCTTGTTTTATTTCGGAGCTATATGTACTGTGTATTGATAATCAAATAGCAAGCAAAACAAAAACACTAAGTGGTAAATCAACTCAATGTTCTATAAAAAATATTTATGTAGTGCGTTTGGCATAAACTATGAAGCACGGACGCCGGACACAACGCAAACACTTACACCGATTAAAATTTGAGAAAATGATACAATTCAATGAATGTAATATTAAGTGTTGTGTCGGTGTTGTGAGACACGCTTAAACGGACGAGTCTTCGTGCTTGATATGTCATCAAACAAACAAACAAAAAGAAGGAATAGTTTTGGAACAGCATTGTTGATGCTCTCACAATACTATAAAAATGGAGCATCTTGTTCATACCTAAGATTATGCATATGGAGATACTTACCTTCTAATCACATGCTACTTACTTTTCCCACCTGTCTATTTCAAATCACCGTCCATATATACCTTTTTTAGTTGAAGTCACTGGTCTCTTGCCTCTGTAACAACCTACCCCAGAAAAGGTGCAGTGATGTGAGAGATAACAGCAACAGTATGCATTGAAGGGGTCTATCTTTTTAAACCTGGTCATACAGTCCTCTAATTTTACTAGAATACTACAAGGTCATTCCTAACTTTTCCATTCTCTATATGGACTGCTAAGTACCAAACTAGCAGCATAAATAATTTGTTTCATCTTGCTTCAAGTTCAACTTCTTCTTTGGTCTTTCACCAAAATGATCAGAAGAAAACCACACCTTAACTTGCTGGTTGCATTTATTTTTCTTTCATGCTTTGCAAATACTCGCCAATTGGCATTTGCAAAAGAAAAGGACAATGTTAGAGAAGCTTGCAGAGTAACTAGGTATCAAAACCTTTGTATGCGCTCGCTAGCACCTTTCTCTAACAGTGCTGGAAGAAGCCCCGGCAAGTGGGCAAGGGCAGGAGTGTCGGTTACAATCGGTGAGGTTGAGAATGCTCAGACATATCTGGAAAACTTAAAGAGGCACGGACGTTTAAGAGGACGAAACAAAATTGCACTTTTAGATTGTGTTGAGACTTTTGCAGATGCCCTTGATGAGCTTCATAGGTCACTGGATGTGCTCAGGAGGCTTAGCAGAAGCACATTTAGTACACAAATGGGGGACCTTAATACATGGATAAGTGCAGCACTCACAAATGAAGATACTTGCCTTGATGGGTTTCAAGGCGAAAACGGTAGGAAAATTAAATTGCTGCAAAATAGAGTTCGACAAGTCTATTATATAACCAGTAACGCTCTAGCTCTTGTCAACAAACTTGCCACTACAGGACTAGGAAGCATTTCTGATCCATAGAAGTTATAATTTATAAATAAGATGTTTCTCCAAGGAGCTAGAATAAGCTGTTAATAGGAGCACCTAGTTAGGTTAGTGATACTCATCTCATCAAAAGTAAACAAATGGTGCAGACTGCAGACACTATATACAGGCTGCTAGTTTGAGTCCTCTGCTCTTGGTAAACCATATGAGTGTTTGCTGTTGAATAATTTGTTGTGATCAATTAGTACCATTATGATACTTGCTTTTTGTAATCATTCATGTTATGCAACCCTAAGCAAGTTTGTTAATATCGCAAGTTAACTTCTGGAATCGTACAATTCCACGAGCCTAGGTATCAATTTTGAGTTGACTTGATTGTTGACTCAAATTGTAGTAAACTCGGAAATGAAACCGAGTTTACTTGGCTAGACTCGTTAACGAACTCAGTAAACTTTGGTAAACTTGTAGAAAAATTTTACAAGAAATTTTTTTGTCTCAATTTTCACATTCTGTTTATTTTTGTTGTTAGCTTAAATTTCTTCGTATTGGTTTTTTGCTTTATAATGAGATGTATAACTAGGCTTTGTCTAACATTAGGTAGACTCGTACGAGCGATTTCAGCAAGAGCCATTTCACAACAGCAAAATGAGTTTACTTAAACACTCGATTTTAACAACTTTGATCCTAAGAGTTGTCTTGTCATCTTATTTCCTTTCAAACTTTTGAGTCTCTCTTAAGAAGAATTTGTACTCACATAAGATCTTAAATTGCCATAAATTAGTTTTGTTTATTGTACAATTTTGATCGGCATTTAAGATTTGGAACAAATAATGTGCGTTGATTTATAAAATTGTACACTTCCATTCAAACGAAATAGAGAATTATAAAATATTACCATACTTCAAACGAAATTGTACACTTCCATTCAAACGAAATAATGCCCGGTTTATTTTCTACTTTTCTATTTTGCTTAAACGAAATAGAGAATTATAAAATTGAATTTAGCCATATTTCTTCTTAAAAGTATTAGAGAAATAAAGTAAAGAAGTAAAAAATAAGAAGAAGTAGAGTCAAACACAATTTTTTCCTTCTTTACTATTTTTAAGGCGAAGAAAAAAAGTAAAAAATAAGCCGGGTCAAACGGAGCCTAAGAGTGATTATAGTATTATAGTTCCTTCAAATTAAGAATGATTATAATACCATAATCCTTGAATTTTGAGAATGGTCAAAATATATACCATATTGAAATGATTTTAATATCATATTAGATTGGTTCATATTCTAAATATGAGTGATTTTTATACCATATATTGAATTTTTTCATCCTAAAGGCTTCGCGGTTGATAGTATGTATATTTTAGGCAATACCGCAAAATATGGTAAAGAAAATATACATACCCGCGGTTCAACTTAGTAATCTCTTCGATAGCTAAAATATACTTTTAAACGGTTTTGAACCAGGGAACAACAGAGCTACTATATAAAATTTAAATTTTGTCAAGTTATAAAGTTGAGGTGTCCCATATATCAATTTTAATTTATTCATGTATAATTAATTAAAAATATTTGTCCTAAATTCCTCTTAATTGTGTTTTTAAGGTTAGACTTAGTTCTTCCAAAGTCAAACTGCTGTTGTGTTGGGCATGATAGTTGCTTTCTAGCTACCATTACAATGTCTCAAAATTTGTTGTGTGGAGAAGTAGTACCTACCTGACTGACCCAAACTGAAAAAATAGTAATTTCAAGGGTCGACGGTGACATGCATGAGAGTTATTGATTTTGACAATTCGTATGAGTTTGGCATGAGTGTTAGTCTCTTATATTATATACGTGTATATTCCTCCAATGCAATTTGTTAGTGGTAAAAGTATTTCCTATCAAACCAAATCGTTGAATTCGAGTGATTAATACATTTTATTAAAGGATGAATTTTGAGAAAATTTGGGTTCGATTTCTAAGCAGAATAATCTTTTGATCATATTTTATTTATCTCACGGTCTCTTCTCCTAAGAGCCAAAAGATTATATGAAAAAAAAAAATTCTCCTATCTAACTTCTAAGTGCCCTATTCTTGACTCTGACTATTTGAAAGTCCGATTTAATTTGAAGGTTAAAAACTGAGTTTTAATATTCGAAGGGACGAAAGAAATAAATGAGTATAAAAATGGACTTAAGTGGCCAAAGATGAATGCAACATGCATGTTTGTTATTATGAAGCTAGACTTAATTGATCAAAATCTATGCTCATAATTCATGGTTTGATTGTAACAGGGACCAAACTGGATTATCATGAGATGGAACCGGATCATAAATGTCCTATCAGCTACTCTCTCTATCTTTGATATTCTTCTTGGGGCCACAATCCATATTATTAGATTATGATTTATAACTTAATATTGATTAATAAAAGGTTTACTTAGTAGTAACATTTTTTTATGAATTTATAATTTATAGTTACTAGTTTATAGTTTATTTTGATAAATTAGTTCAATAAATTTATAATTTTATATAAGTTGTTCTCCTTCAAGAGCTAAAAAAAAGCAATAATTATAATAGCAAAGGATTATTCACTGTGTTCAGTGGTGGATATCTCGATCTTAACTAAAATAAAAAAACTAATTCCATGTATACCGATTTGAGCATTAGAGTGTTGGGATACACTTTCATTAACTTCAATCTTGGCAATTCAGTGCTTGATGTTGACTATTAATTATAATCACTCTAGGTTAGACCATCTCTAATGGAGAATTCCATTTTTTAGTACTTAAAGGGTCCCACCATTACACATCATTTATTTATAATTTTTTAATAATAGTACTTAATAAGTACTCAATCCCTCCAACCCAACACATCTCTAAAAAGTTTTTAATGGGTCCTACAAATAACTCTATATCATTTATAAATTATTATTATATGTCATAAAGTATGTGAGAGAATAAAAATAATATATAAAATTGTGTGGGACCCCATAAGAACCAAGAAAGAGAAAATTCTTATTTAAAAATAGGTACTTAATAAGTACCATTTTTTCATGCTCTCCAATGAGAGTACCTATTAAGTACTAGTTCTTAATAGATTCATAAGAACCCACCATTGAAGATGGTCTTAGTGACATTGCATGTGGGAATTTAAGTTCCCTCATCTTTTTCTTCAAAAAATTAAAACTTAACTCATAAGGTCAAACATCCAAAATGACCATCTTATTATCTCTTAGTAGTAGAAGTTAGACGAAATGACAATTGTCAAATACTTTTTAAAACTTACATACGCAATAATTGGAGTTTGAAGTTTGATCATAATTTTTTATTTTACTATAATTTTAACATTTTTAATTAGTTCAATTATGATATGTGAATATTTTTGTATGTGATTTTTATTTTTAAGACATAATAGGTCGGCAAGAGTCTTGTTAATATTGTGATGAAAATTGATATGGAGGAAAGAGGTGCCGACGTTAATTTTAGGAGATATGATATGACAAATTAGATTATCACGTAAAGGGTTTTTGGCGTGAAAAAAACAAAATCTTTTTCGTTATACCCCAACATATAGGGTAAGGGAATAACAAAAGAACATGATTGATAAAAATAAAGGTGTTCTTTACTCTTATAAGTATAATTATAAAATAAATCATGCAAGTGAAAGTTGTACTACTTTATTAGTCAAACAAAGAGCCTCAAAGTATATGCACCAAATAAAAAGCTTGAAACTTACTTCAAAGTACTCCGCCAAATCACTCTTTAATCTGCCCTTTAATTTGCTTCTTATTATTTAGTGTTGAATTTTGAGATGATGTTGGTACATATAGTTTTGTTACTTATTACGGTAGTTTAGATGACAATATTAATATTGTTAAGTTAGACGCTTTCATCTAAATTCAAAATAAAAAATCTCGTAACAGTAAAATTTTACAGAAGTTATAAAGTATAATCAATCATACCATGAGTGTATCTTATCTAATGATTTCATTCTTAAGAAGTCAAACTTCATCATCCATATGCTCCTCTAACCAACCATATTAGGCAATCAAAATTTTACTTTTCATCACATTCCTCTTCGTGAAGGTAATGTGGATTAATTTGTAAAATTTTACTTATCATCATTTTGAAAAGATGGCAAATTCTATGGTAGATTTAGTTGTCCCATTCAGCGCATAATCTTGTCTTACTAATTGATACTCTAGTAATTTTCATTTTAATAAAAAAAAATGAAGTCTCACAATTTTATTTTTGACTATTATTTTTATAGCATAATGACTATTATTAATTGATATTGTAATTTGTTTTTTAACTAATAGTATATATGAATTAAATTGTATATTCATTATCCATAAAATACATTTATATTTTCTTATCAAACAAAATTTATAACCTGCCTTATATGATGACTCGTTTAACTTTTGGCGATAGATACATCAGTCTCGACTCAAAAACATATGAGTGCTCGCTTTAGAACACTTTTAAAATTTAAATTGTTGTATTCTATTTTAGACAGAAATTTAAATCGTTGTGTTAGTGTAATTGTCTTGCGTCAAGTTTATAATTTCGCAACAAATATAGCAAATAAAGTTTAAACAAAGAATTGCACACTACTTTGGCAAAATATGACTTTGTGATTACATAATATAAAGGGAAATTATTTAGGCACGTGATTGCCAACAAAAACCGGCACTATCTTTTCCACAACCCTATTGCTCTATACATGTGTGTGGGGTGTGTTAGGTTAGGTGTTTTACAATCAATTGTACTTAATTTTTTATGGCTTAATTTGCATTCCCTTCTTGAGAAGCATATGAAAGTATTACGCCAACCCTTTTAATTAGGTCAAGATAATTAAATTAGTTTCTCAAAGCTTTGACAAGTCATAAAGTTGTTTTTGTGTTTTGCATCTTAAGTTATTTGTCCATTTTAACAAATGTAGTAAATAAATTGAGTCCAAAAATAAAATTATGTAGTAAATTCTTATCAATTCATCAACTTCATGTCGTGATTGAATGGAAAATAAAAGTTAGTAAAATGAGGAAATATTGGATAAAGTTATGTTTACATAATAAATAAAAAAATTGCCGTTTGTGTATAGTCTATAGTCTATCTATTTTCTAACATTTATGATATGATATTAGAACTTATAGAAGAAAGGATTATGCTGGCAACACATGAGAATAACAAGCCACATTTTCTAACTTTTAAAATTGTAGATTTGAAAACTAGCTCTGCCTTAAAACAGTAATGTGTTTCTGTGTGTATATATATCGATAGTATTATATAGTTTATTGTATTTGACTAATTGGAAAACACTCACTAATAAATAATAATGTTTATTCTAAGATTAATTTACTAATAAGTGATGTAATATAAAGTAGGAAGTGATTATCTGTAAGTTATATAATTTGATGAAGACTAATTTACTACTAAATAATGTCATTCAAAGACTAGTATTTTGCTACAAATTACATACACATAAATTGAAGATCAAATTGTTCGTCCAGTAGTCTTAGCCCAACTAATAGAAAATGTCAAAATTATTAGGTCGAACATCTATGATTGTAGTTTGAACTCTGCTCACTCCACTTTGTGTATTTGAGTTTTCATTTCGTCTACAGACAAAAAAAATCAAATTGTTCGACCTAATTCAAAATTGCACTTTGTTGCTTATTCATAAATTTCAAATGCTAGTGTAAATGTCCTAGTGTCTTAATCTTAGGGTGCTCAAATTCAATCCAATTATAAAAAAAAAAGCTGAAAACGATATTTTGTGTTTGAACCACCTTACAACAAAATCGAACGGAGTGGATCGGTTTTCGGTGGGCTTCATAAGAACCGTACAAATCAAAACCAAACCAAAGTATGTGTCATAAATCATAACTATTTCTCTATTGTTTTAATTAAAAAAAATTTCTATTTATAAGTGTGCTAAATTAGAATTTGGAGGCACCTCAAACCAAACAATTACTTTGTTCGGCTGTGAATACCCTGTTCTCGACAAAAAAATTAGAAACTTTCCTCCTTGATTGTAATAACACACAAAGAAAACATTTTAGTTCTCTCTTTTGTTTCGTCTCATTCAAATCATTAGTCTCTCAATCCATCATTGTCTCCCTCAAACCACCGCTATCACACTCGGTCTCTCTTCGACTTCATCTAGCAGTATGTTATAAATCTAGCAATATAATTTGTTGCTTGCTTAATTTTTGTTTAATAGTTAATTTTTTTTATACTACAAGTATTCATGTATTGTTTATTTAAAAACTGAATCTGCAGAACTAAAATAAACCGCATAAAATTGGATCAGATTGAATTAAATATTTTTTTTAATCATCTAAAAATCAAATCAAACTGCATATTTTTTCTCTTTGAAACATATGACATTTTACCTCATAACTAATCCAAAACGAACCGCGAAAACCCCGGACAATTCCTACCCTAAAAGTTTAAGGAATTGGAGAATTATTCATTAACGAGTTGAGTCTATTTTAACGAATTGAAACGGATTAATGAGAAAGCTATATACGGGACACACCCGTAGGCTGTTTCCTTGTTTGAATGTGCCAATTATGATGAGAATTGAGAACTAAAATATAAGTTACTAATGCAATGCTTCCTCTGAATTGAAAAACTAATCATCAAACACGACCTTAATAAAATGAAACAATAAAATAAAACACGTTGGAAGTACCTGCATCTAAAATAGTACTACAAATAATATTTTAAATAATGGTAAGCAACACAAACTAAAATGATTATGATACACCACCCACAATATGACATATACAACTGTTGTATTGTACTAATCCATTTTGTTTTTAAATTTATATTTTATTCCATCATATTTAATAGTTTAGTTACGCTATTCACTAATCATCATCATGTTTGTTATGCATAAAAAAAAACCCACGATTAGAACTTATTTTAATTAAATATTTGTAAATATAATAATTTATAGATATATGGGCATATCTAGTAGATAAAATGACAAAAGGAACAAAGAGATACTACTAAGATGCTGGCACTTCGGTTATTGTCTGAAAAGAACTTAGATTTATTTGCAGGAATAAATATATTCCGACCCTACTTCAAATTTACAATTTTGAAAGATTATTCGCTTTGAGGTTAATAAGTCACAGTTTTGTCATTTGTAAAAAATATGTCTATGTTGAATTGAAGAGTGTGACATGTTGTATATAAACTACCATTAATCTCGATTTCCTAGCAATATAAGACTTATGGGTGTTCACTCCCAGATGCCCCCCACCCCAATCGAGGCTAAAGAGCTAGAGGATGTCGATCACGCAAGCATGTGCAGGTTCATCCCCACAGACTACACCACTACTATGAACAAAACTCAGATTTATCCGTTGAGGATATATATATATATATATATATATATATATATATATATATATATATTCTAGTTCAGCCTCAAGTCCACATCTCCAAAAGATGGTCAACTATGGGGTTAACTCATTATGGTTTTGTCCTTTGTTGAAGAGGAGTCCGGTTATATTGAAGAGTGTGACTTGTTGTATAAAAATAATATTTAGTCTTAATTTTTAAACAATGTTGGACTTACAGGTGAGTCAGAACAGATTATATGAAGAAAAAAAACATTGGATCAAATATAAAAGAGCATGTGGTTTGGTATGATTTTGGATGACTAAATTTTTTTGGATCTAATCCTATTTAATTTTATACGGTTTACTTCGGTTCAGTTTGTTCTATTTTATTCAATTTTTAAACAAACAAAACATCAATACTTATAAATATATTATAAATGTTAAAAAGAAATTTAGGCAAGTAACTAATAATTATATTGTTAAATTTAAAACATATTGCTGAATGAAACTAAAGAAATAATTGAGTGAGACCATGGTGGTTTGGAGGTACTGGTGATGGATTGAGAGACAATGATTTGAAGAAGACGAAACAAAAGAGATAACATAAATTTCTTTTACGTGTTGCTACAATTAAGAAAAAAAGTTTTCCAATTTATTGCGCCTTATAAACAGATAGAGAAATAATTGAGGTTTATGACACATATTTTGATTCGATTTGGATCGGTTCAGTTTTGAAAAAGTCATCAGAAATTCGATCGAAACTAATAGACTTTACTATAAGGTGGTCCAAACACATTCGAATTTTTTTTAGTTTTTTTATTTAATTTTTTGGTTTTTTTTTTTTATTGAATTTGAGCATCCTTATATAATGCCTATTTGGGCCGCTTAAATATGCTTTTGTTATACTTATTGATATCAAATTTCATGCTTGTTATAATTTTGATTAAATATATTTTTGATCCTATAAAATTGGTCAAACAAAATGGTAACTTTCTAAGTTTAATCTCGAATTTAATTTTTATTAAATTTTTAGTCCCTAAAAAATATCATGCACTCACTTTTGGTCTCTACCTATAAAGTAACATGTATTTTGAATAAATTTTTCGCATGTATATTTAGTACGTCGTAAAAAGTTCCCTCATAAAAGACAAGCTAAATATTTGGTTTCTAAGCCATAATTTTCGTTAGTTTTATCTTGAAATTTTGTCATTTAAAAAATTTATATTTAATTCATATCATGTTTAAAAATTTTAAATTTTAGTAAATAAATTTTATACGATGTTTTAAACATGTCTATAAAAATATAAGAGTTTCATGATAATTGAACAAATATAGTTTTAGTATGGATTAAAACTATGCGCAAGAAAAAATTTATATGGATAAAAAATACAATAAAAATTAAATAAGGACTACTGTTAGAAAATTTTCATTTTATGGGTATTAAAAACATATTTAAAAAGTGTAATTTCTAGCCACTAGGCTACTTGACAAAAAAAAACATATTTAACCATTTAATTTTTATATGCATTTTTAAAATAAGGTCATGCTAAACAATACCCGGAACATTTGTTAAGCATATTAAAAATAAATAAAAAATAAATTTAATATTGGAAATATAAATTTTTACACTTTTAAAGTATTGAATGCACAAGTTTTGAGACAAATTTTTCATATTAACATTCTAATTTTCTTTATTTTATTATTAAAATAGAGTACAATGAGGTGATACGACGGAATATAAAGTTTTTTTTTGACTTATAAAATTATTTTACAACTATCACGCTATATCATTTTTTTCATATTTAAAATTAAAACAACCTACATTTAAAATTTTGCAATTCGTTTAAGAGGGTGTTGTAACTGATCAATGGACTAAATTAGTCGGTCTAATAAACCGAATATTAGTGGTAAAAACAATAAAAAATTAAATTTATTATGAGTCAAATTTTGTATTTTCAAAATTGTTTAATTTAAGATGAAATAATAATATTTAGATATTTTCTTACCGTAATTATTTAGATCAATTTAATATTTTGATTTTTTTTATGAATTTTTATTATATTTTGAAAATTCAACTAAACTTAGTCAAGGGTAATTTGCATTTTCAAATAAAAATATAATTTTTCCCTGTAAAAAATATATATAATCTTTCTCTTTTCCAATTGCCATTTCTTTGGTACAATGCAGTTATTTTCTTTCTTTTGGTTACATTATATTTGAATTATTTTATTTTCTTGATAAGTTAATATATACTTTTTTTAACATTCTTTGGTCAACTAATTTCTTTCGATTACCTAAAAAAACAAATCATTCTTTTTTTAGTTAATTATAATTAAAATATAACAAATTGAAATTGTTGGTCAAAGCTAGATGTCTATTAAATTAAAATATAACAAATCCCAAACATTCAAAAATCAAAACTGACCATCCCCTATTAAAATCATTTAAATGTAAATACCCTTATTAATTTCCATTTATTCCCTAAAACTTAATTTAATTACCAATATATTTGGTCAAAATTACCCATTTTTATTTTAATAAAAAAATAGAAACGCCAAATCTCAATCTCACCCACCATCTTGACCTTTCAACCTTAAAGCCATTCAAGGGCATTTACGTCATTCCATATAAACCCTTTCTTCTCAGTCTTTCACTTTAAATACCCCAAAAAACTCTCCGTCGGATCTTCAACTAACAACACTTCAACCACTTTACAAAATCTCATCACCACCGTGCCGGAAACCGAGTTCCGGCGAATCCCAACTCGGAACTCACTCCATTTCCGTTCTTCATTTCTTCTTCCTATCACAGATTGGAAGAAGAAAAACCCGAAAATGAGTTCAGAATTAACCTTCAGAGGCCACGACGAAGCTCAACAAGTGAACGACGAATACTCACCAAAGCATCACAAACCATGGCTCACAGAAATTCGTCCGATTCGTTACATGCTTCGTGAACAACGACTCGTTTTCGTTATAATCGGAATCGTAATAGCAACGCTTTTCTTCACACTCGCACCATCGAATTCAACAACCACATCATCATCATCAACAACCTCATTCTCAACCGTTCCGTACGATTCTAACGCGATCTCGTACTTCAACGACGAATCAAAAACCACACCGTATAAACAACGCGCCGCCGCGGTGGTTCATTCGTTCGGGAAGATTCCGTTGGGAATTAAGCGGAAAGGACTTCGGATCGTTGTTACCGGTGGTGCCGGTTTCGTTGGGTCCCACCTTGTGGATCGGTTGATTGCGAGAGGTGATAGTGTGATTGTTGTTGATAATTTCTTCACTGGAAGAAAAGAGAATGTTATGCATCATTTTGGTAACCCTCAATTTGAGCTTATTCGACACGACGTCGTTGAGCCTCTTTTGCTTGAAGTTGATCAGATCTATCATCTTGCTTGTCCTGCTTCTCCTGTTCATTATAAATTCAACCCTGTCAAGACTATTATATCCTTTTTTTGATTACTGTTTCATTATTATATTGTTAATTTTGTGTTTATGCATTGGATATGCCAGAATCACGGTCAGATGACCGTGATTTTGCAGGAGCATTAAGTTGTAGCTTATGCAAAATCACAGTGTGTGACCGTGATTCTGGCGTATTCTGTGTAATACCGAATATAGGTTAGATTGTTTTTGGAGTCCTTAATTGAATGTTTACAAGACGAATGTGGTGGGAACATTGAACATGCTTGGATTAGCGAAAAGAGTTGGAGCTAGATTCTTGTTAACAAGTACAAGTGAGGTTTATGGTGATCCTTTGCAGCATCCTCAGAAGGAGACTTATTGGGGAAACGTTAATCCAATTGGTAAGTTAAATCTTTATTTTATTTTTTTTAAATTTGATTAATTAAATTGAAATGGAAAATGGAGAATAGGTATAGATTTGAATTTTGATGCTATTTCTGGGTATAAGAATGAATCAATTAGCAACATTGCATGTTCTGTTTGGTTTCTTTTTCAAACTCCAAAAACTTGTTTTTATTATTTTCCACTTTAAGGTATCTTTTTTTTTTTGTTGAAAATTAGACACGTGGAACGTGGCAAGAGGACCGTATTGTATGAATTTTAGGGTGTGTTAAGGTATCCGTGATTTGCGGGTCCACTAAATCAACGGCTCAGATAATTGTTGATGGGGCACGTTGCATAAACGTGAAAATCACTCCCTCTTGCTGGTGGGTGGCAAGCAACCCTATACCAATACCATGCTTGTGCTGTGACTTGTGTGAGTGAGGGTAATTTGGTCCCAGAGAGGGTTTAAAAGTGGTGTGTGTTATGTCCTTGTCTTGTCTCTATGTAGTTTTGGGTAATTTTTGTTTGCCAAGTAGTTTAATTGCTAGAAATTTGACCATTATCCAGTAATATAGGATGTCCGTGGTTTGAACTTTAACCCTTGCATATACAATGTCATCTGCATGTAAAATATGATGTCTCTGTCAACTAATTTAAGCTCAAGGGGATAGTATTGTGTAATTTTCTTTTTGATGTGGTAATAATAATAAATAATAAGAGATTGTTGTGATATGAGACAGGTGTTAGAAGCTGCTACGATGAGGGAAAGCGTACGGCTGAGACATTGGCTATGGACTACCACCGTGGGGCTGGTGTGGAGGTCATTTTCACTGTCCTATATTTTCATTGCTAATTAATTGCTAAGTAATTGCTAATTGGATTCAATTGTTACTGTTGTGTCTTACATTATTATGGAAATATTTGTTTTTTTCTTGCAGGTTAGAATTGCTAGGATCTTTAATACATACGGGCCCAGAATGTGCTTAGATGATGGACGTGTCGTTAGTAACTTCGTTGCTCAGGTACACCCTTTCTTATCATTTACTATTATTATTACTAGTACTTCCATTTCAATTTCAATTACAAGTTGTTGCCTTGTTGGCATGATTTAATATATTTATTTGTAATATATTGTTTCTAATCGTTGTTGGCATTATTTTAATATGTTTATTTGTAATATAATTGTTTCTAATTTTTATTGGCCTACATGCAGGCGCTGAGGAAGGAGCCTTTGACAGTTTATGGGGATGGGAAGCAGACAAGAAGTTTCCAGTACGTCTCTGACTTGGTAAGCACTTTTGCATTTCTAACTAATCACTATGCTCGTCTGGCTTGGTCTTTCATTCTTATCAAATTCAATTAAAAAAAAAACTTTGTTAGTTATTAGTGTATATTTGGTTTCATGTTTGGAGTAGAAAATTGGTTCTAGACATGTAAAATTGACTTTTTAACATACTTGAATGTTTTCAATTAGAATTTCGAGTTTTTGCGTCAAGGTTGATATTTTAGCTTCGAATTTATTGTTGCACCCACCCATTTTCATATCACTGTATTCTCATAAATAAATTTTATTTGATTAGCTTTTGATCAAAATCAATTTTTGTCATTGTAAAACCAAACACACATGGTGTATATTAGAATTGACATTGATCTTAGAAAAATGTAGCAATGCCACAATTTTTTATAAGAACTACACTTTAGAGCTATGACAATATTACAATGTCACAGTAATTTTGTTAAACTCACTGAAATCTCAAATATAGTTAGAAAATGTTTTTCAATCTTTATCTATACCATGTATCAGTAGCTTTTAAGTTTTCTTTTTCCCATGTACTAGTATCTTTGTTTTTTTTACTTGGAATAATGGAATTTTTAACACCTTCTCCGCATGTGCAAGTGCATGCTGCACATTTAACTGAAAAAAATCCTTGGTTTTCTGCTATTAGAGTAATAACTAATGAATGAAGGTTGTGTTGGTATTTAAATGATGTGTCCAATGAGCATTGTCACATTTCACTTAAGAACCATATGCACGTGACTGAAAGCTTGTTTAAAGGCCCCGGTGGGCCAGCTATTTGTAATGGTCATTTGCACAATTAAAGTAGTTGTAAAAGCTCATCTCTGACAACAACAATTGAAAATGTAGCAAGAATAATAAATCAAAGTGGCTGCCTCGTGTACAAAGATAGATGCATGAAGTTGATGCATAACACGTGTCCTGTGAATAATTGAATCCCATCGTGAATATTAATTAGATTATGGTCTATGTATTTTGATTGCTGCTATGCCTTTGAATTTAGAATCTTTCCAAGATACTTGATGTTTGCTCATCAATGTGATTTTTATGTTGTCACAGGTGGAGGGTCTAATGCGCCTTATGGAAGGAGAACATGTGGGACCATTCAACCTTGGAAATCCCGGTGAATTTACTATGCTTGAACTTGCCAAGGTAAAGATTAGAAAGGAAACCAATGAGCATAATCATTTGCATTACTGATTGCACTGATAAATCCAGAAGCCATGTTCATCCAACTTAAATGATGCTTTATTCATTAACCATATGATATGTTTTGTTCCACTTTAGAGGAGTCAATTATTCTAGAGGTGTAGACTTGATTTTGACATGTTTGAATGTTCTTAAGTAGAATTGATTTTATCTCCTGAATAATTGGTTCTTAAGTCTTGAGTTTATTGTTCAATCCGTTTTTACATGAATGCATTTAAATATGAATCATTTTACATTCAACTTAATTTTAGGTAAAATCAAATTTTGTCACACCGCAAAATCAAATATACACATAATACATCATCATACTTGATATGATATGAAATACTAGTTTCTTCCTAAAGTCATTATTTTTTATTATTCATTTTCTTATAATGAGGATGAGAATGAAGAATGTTAGTTTTGGACTAGTTTATTTTCTGTCGGTGGATGCAGTAACTTGAGTCTTACATTTGATAAATCTCATTATTGAATGCATCATAATATATTTATGTACGTTTGGTGTAGGTGGTCCAAGAAACAATCGACCCAGATGCAAAGATAGAGTACAGGCCAAATACAGAGGATGACCCACACAAAAGAAAGCCTGATATTACTAAGGCAAAGGAGCAGCTTGGCTGGGAACCTAAGGTGGACCTACACAAGGGCCTCCCTCTAATGGTTTCCGACTTCCGACAACGCATTTTTGGTGACCATAAGGAAGGTGGAACTGTGTCCTAATTCTTGAATCTACTATGTTTATGTTATGTGTTCCTTAGAGTGAGAAAGGGAAAAGATGTAGTCTGAGGATAACAACACTTAGGTGTTTTCCCATTAGACACAGAAGCATATGGAATGTCCCTTTTGAAGTTTGATTGATAGCCATAGCCAGCCATGATTTCCTTTATCAATTTCCTACCATCTATATAATTCTATTTCTATATTTTTTTGGATGTAATTGGGTACTATGTACAAGTGACTACAGTTATAGCTATTTCAACATTTTACCTTATTCTATTTTGCTTCAACATCATAAATCACAACCTGTTTTTTGCAATTTGATCTCTGGTTTTGTAGATTTTGCTACCTCTTCCTTTCTGGACACTCCAGGTCCAAATTATGTTAAATTTACCTGGATCAGACTCCCATTTTATGCAGACAACTAAATTAATGATATTAATAAGAACGATATTAAAGGAACATTATCTTTTCCATTAGCAGTCAATCATAAAAACAGATTTTGGGTCAAGGGAGATCTTCTATGTTTCAGGGAACTGCCCTTGTCTGAGTTTACTCTCCTAGAATCTTGCATTAGTATCTCTTTAATTTTCCTCATTTGTCAATAGTTGAGGGGTCCTAGTTTTAAGATTTCTTCTGCTAAGATTAATCTGGTAGCACCGGCGGTAATATAATTTGTTTGTCTATTATAATTAGCTCACTAACATGAATCTCGTATGCTTCTGTGTTCCACAGATACTGCCTAGTGCCTACTCTAAAATTTACGACTGTCATGGTAAATTTAGCGAACCATTTGATTTTGAAACCTCATAATATTTAGCTTTTGTTGTGAAACAATTTGGATCCCATAATATTATGTACCACGACGGAATAATGACGTTGGCCGTGGTATAACACAATATTTTGTATGTAACAACATGACCATAGTTCAGAACGCCTACCAGTACGTTTATAATTCTACAGTGATGCGCGAGGGCGACCTCCTTGAAACTCATGAAGATTATTGTGCTTGTAAGTTGGAATTGGTAGAAAAGACTCAATATGTGCCTTGCTAGTAGCTCTTTTGTCGAGCCAACTTATGATGTCTCCGAAAACAAGTTCGATATTTTCATCAGGCTCCCCAGATGTTAATCCATGCCACATTCCAGGATACAATTTCATTGTCTTGTCTACACTACTAGCTTTGTCATATAATGCCTTGCTTACTTCTGGGTCTGTCACAGTATCTTCCTCACCATGTAATACTAAAAATGGCAGTGTCACCTGCTCAAAATTTACGTTGTGAGACCCGAAAAAAGGTAATTTGATTAATTACAAAGAAGATTAAAAAATCAAGTCTGCAAGTTCATCCATCACCTGGTGTAAGCTGGTTTCAACACTCAAACTAGTTCTTAGCAGTTCCAATGCTGTTTTTAACCTTGGCTTGTCCTGATATATCAACTTGTTTTTCCTTATCTGCAATCATCACCATAGAAAAAACATAATCAACTTCAACTATAGGAAAACATACAACTTCAACTATAGAAAAAAAGAGAGACATTAAGCCTCACCGTTTCTCGTTTGGTATGATCTTTGAAGGCTGAATTGATGACATCCTTTGTAGGAACAATTTTCCACTTGGGAATAATTTCTTCCAATCCTGTCAATAAGCTAACAAGAACAGGATGTGGCTTCACTTTCTCAGATATCTTACACATTGGTGCCACTAAAACTGCACCATCCCAAAATGAAGGGTCCTTTTTATGTAACAGTAAGGATACTGCTCCCCCCATTGATTCTCCATATAAGAATTTGGCCTTTCCCTTGTACTCTTGTAGCTCTGATATGCCGAAATGAATCAGCAACTCAGCATAAACAAGTTCTTAAATGTTTGAATTCAACACTGATATTGTTGAATATAAAGGCAAGTACAAGAAATTACGTCATTACCACAAATTGACTTGTAAAAGCTGGAACAGTCGTTAACAACGTTGTCAAATTTGGTTATGTAACAACGAACACCTGCAGAGCGTCCATGCCCTTCGTAGTCCATACCGAATACAGCATATCCCGCAGACGCTAACTTCTCTCCGATTTCTAGACGTAAATACAATTTGACAGTAAGACTAGTATATCACAATCAGGAAGAATATATCCGCATAAGTGTTTTCTTTCCGAAAAATATGATGAAGAGAACGAATTCAATCTTTAGCCATAAAATCTTTATTAAGTTTCAAGATATTCTCATAGAGATGAAATCCAAGAGTGTCTCTTGTCAACAATTGAACCATATGTAAAGAATAAGAAAAACACATTATTTTTCGATATCCCATATGCCATTACAACTTTATATGTAGTTATGTACCAAAAAGATCTTGTATCTTAGCATGCACCATATTAGAGAGCCCACTCTACCATAGAAGCCAAAAAGATAAATGTCCATTATTTCTAACCAAACCACCATAACTTGTTTTTAGTTTATTTTTAGCTTTAGGTCACTTTAAATCTCCAAAACAATTATTAAGTGATTGTATTTAAATATATGCCACTGTATTTGTAATTTTTTTTAAAATGACTCTCCAGTTCACAATAGCAATACTTCATTATTAATATTTAAAAATTGGATTTGTTAATTTACACCCAATCATTTGTTTAGTAAGTGTAAATTATCAATTTATAACCACAATTTTTTTAAGTACATCTTAAAGTGTAGTCTGTTAATTTAGACCAACTAAAAAATTCATACTGCAACCAAAACATTGAACTCAAATGGTTAACTAATTCCCCTAAATTGAATTGTTCAAGAGAACCCGGGTTCAATTCATTGTGGTTAATGTATCATTTTTTTTTATCATGCTAACTTTAACAATTTTAGAGGAAGTAAGGTCCCATTTATTTTTTGAAAATATTTTCTATTTTCATTTATTAAAATACTCCCTCTGTCGCGGAACTTTAGTCCTTTTGAACTTGAGCACAAAGATTAAGACATAATAAATTTTGATACTTGTGGACTGATTTGCCTCTCATTATTTTTATTTTTTTATTCAACATCATTACCAAAGTTACAAACAACTTAAATAGTTACATGCAAACATTACTAAAGTTACATACAACCTCAATGACATAAAATATGTGTAATTGTTTCTTAGTTTCACAAAAGGACTATTATTTTGGGACAAAATTAAGGTAAAATTCTAAAAGGACTAAAGTTTTGAGACAGAGGAAGTATATGTTTATTTTAATTTGTTAATGAGAAAATATGAGACTCTTAAAATGATCAATGTGAAGGAGAGAATAAGAAATGCTAGTTAAAGATGGTACATTTTCATTGTTTTCAAAATAATACACAATTGTTCATCCCACATTTGACATTCAAAAAAAAAAGTTTTTGACATTTTTCATCGAGAATGGAGAGGATTGTAAGCTCTTACAACATCATCGATATTTTGGACAAAGAAATGATATTTAAATATTAAAAATTTGATGTCAAATACAGTATATTTTTAAAACATTGTAAGTACAAAAAAATAGAAAGAAAGATTAAGACAATATTGGATATTATCGAATATTATGAAGTATTTTGATATTCTAATAATACCGTATGTGACAATTTTCAATAACGGTGGCATGGTGGACCATACAACTTGGCAGAGTAAAGCCAAGAACATCTGAATTATGCAATACAATGAGTAATCAAGAAGGGAATGATATGCAGAAAAAAGTGAAGAAAGATTAAAGAGCACTGAAAAATAGATAATATAGAATAATAGTGGCCACGTTACCAACCCCAATGATATAATAGTATATGATAAAATATATTCTTCAATTGTCTAAAAAACCTAGTTCAATCGATAATAAAATGTCGAAATTGTTAAACTAAATGTTATAACTCAAGTTCAAATTCAAAATTTTACAATTATGTGTGAATTTAATTTTAGATAGATTATCACTTAAAAAAATGTTCTTCAATTGAGTGAGGTAGCCAGGCTTTGGAATTTGCTGACAAAGGTGGCAGGCAGTATAGGAGATAAAAAGATATGGGCTGCCACTTAGCATAAGACACTCACCTACCGACCTTATCTTTTCTTGTTGTTGTCTAGAAGTTGTTCATAGAATGGAAGTGTTTGTTTGGTATTATGGAATTGATTTAATGATTTGTCAAAATAACATGAAATAATGTGATTTTGAAAATTATAGATTATGTTGGAATTTACCAAATCAACAAATTTTGAGAGTGTGACATTATTATGTAATGTGATTAACAATTGGAAGGGGTAGCAAGTAATTAAACTACGTACGAGAGTTTAACAAAAAAGTTTAACAAAGAGGTGACAAAACTATTTCAAGCCATGTTACGTACGTCTATGTACAATTTTCATGTGAGCAAAGGAACTTCAACTTCAACTACCTTTCAAAAAAAATGTAACTTCAACTACAATTCTTTCTTTATAATTTATGTTGCAATCAATCATATTCAAAACTAAGATATATGTTCTTTAGACTTTAATTTATCTAATAAATATGTCTTTGAATCTTCATAAATTCTTACTGCACTTGACTCTAATAACCATTTTGAGTGTTAGAGTAAGTGTTGTTAGGGAATTAATTTCGTGCTTAATTACCTATGGGTGGTGGGAAAAGTTGTTAAAATTATTTTAATTTAGAGTTGATTTTATTCGTCATTCAACAAGGCACTTAATTATTGAAACCATGTAACAATTTTGTGGTAAGCCAAATTAACATAAAAAAGAAAGTGGCAAAGGAAAGGACAAGAAAAAAGCATTCCAAGAGTGTGTTAATTAAGTACCTTTCATGAAACTACTACATTCCATTCCATATCCTGCAAATAATCAATCAATACCATGTTAAATAATTAGATTACCAAGTAATGAGGAGATTGAAAGAGAGTGAAGGAAAGAAAATAAATAGAATTGAATTACCATGACAAAGAAAAACAAGAGCTTTTGGAGAAGAAGAAATAGGAAACCACTTGCATGTGAAAAGTTGCATTCCCCTTGAGTTCCTCCAATATCCCTAATATAAAGTATACACTATAAATACATTAATTTCCATAATTAATATAACAAACTATACTATTACAC
This sequence comes from Trifolium dubium, assembly GCA_951804385.1. Lineage (NCBI taxonomy): Eukaryota > Viridiplantae > Streptophyta > Magnoliopsida > Fabales > Fabaceae > Trifolium > Trifolium dubium. The sequence continues at coordinate 50,140,140 of OX638064.1, read as the reverse complement.
AAATTATGGAGAATTATTAACGTGGAAAGAAAAACATACTTCTTGATATTCAAACCTCAAATCCATGATTTTGGTTGAATATGTACGTACACAAAGATATATATATATATATATATATATATATATATATATATATATAGAACTTCAATAAATATTAGACTTTGGTTGGTGATGAGAAGAGTAATAATATAAAGAGGTTGTGGTGATGAAGGTTTGATGAGGTGAAAATCTTCTTCATGTGGTGGGGGTAGAGGCTTTTGTAGTTTCTTGTTACATTATGAATGGTGAAATCAATATATAAGAAAATGAGATGGGGAAGGGACAGAGGAAGAAAGGTGGGTCATAGTCTTGTGCCAAAGAGAAAGACGTGTCAATGTCATGGTGTTTTTTTTTTACTTATTTCATAATTTGCTCTTATTTTTTCTTATATTTCTTTATACTTTATACTAAGAATAGAAAATGAATGAGGATAGCATTTTCTTCTTTGAACATAGCCCATTCCTTATCAATTATCTCCATCATTTGTTTTTTGGATCTTACTTATGCCCACACCATTATTTTCGTCGTCTTCTTAGCTATTATTATCTCTTTTCTAGAAAGGAAAAAACAAAGAAATGCTTACATTATGATATAGCTTTAATAATTTATAAATTTCAGATATGTTTGCTCAAAGATCTCCTTAATAATCAATTGAGTAAGATGTGGATTTTTTTAATTGTAAAGTTTCCTAAACAAAGAACTCTAATTATGTATAGTTTGTTATTTGCATTATGGTAACTAATTAGTTGGAATCTATTACCATTTTCTTGCATCTTCAAGCAAATGTACCAACCTTAATTTGGATTAATTGGAATTTAAAGTGATTATTTTCACATTGTAAGGGTTTTGAGACAAAATAATGCTCATAATAATGATAACACTGTAATAATATAATGTTCACTATGTTTGATCTAAATATCAAACTCAACATTCTATAAAAAAATAAAATAAATCAAACACAACAAAATTTTCCATCTGTGAAAAACCTGTATTTCTTTGTCTTTGAGGACAGGGAAGAACATTTTTGTGATGTAGTTTTTTGTGTGGACTATAAAGAAAACAAGGCTGAAATCACTCTAAAGACTAATCATATAAATAAATATAGACATTTACATGTTGCAAAAACAAAATATACTATAGTTGAAAACTGCCAAACCGCAACAATTTTGCTTGTTGATGTATACCGAGAAACTTATGACTCTTGGATATCATTCTGTCGCAATTTCTAACAAATGCACTTTATGTTCTGGAATAGTCAGCTGCAGCACAGAAAACAGAAACCAAACCAGCCATCTTGATCACTTGCGGCCAACTCCTTGTCCTAGCAGCAACAGCTGCACCTGCTACAGCTCCTCCGATCAAACCATTAACCTGTTGGGAACTATTGGTTAGCAAAAGAGAAAAAGAGGAAATTTAAAAAGTAAATTTTAGCAACTTAATGAGCTGCATTCATGTTGTATTTTTGACCCAGTTGCAAAATCCTACTCTTGCCACCATGTAAATACACTAATCTAGCCCACAAGATTATTCTACCAAATGTGCTGGGTACCATAAAAAGATGGTGCTTTCTGAATCAAAGCCAAAATTGACCCCAAAATAACAAATATACTCTTCCAGCATTATCATACAAATGTGCAATATTATATTCCATTAAGCAAATCATTTGGCCCAAACCACTGATCACATGCAGTGCATTACGGGAAAAAAATAATCTAGTCAGAAAACAGGAATCCATATTTCCACAGAGAAAGTAAGTTCCTAATGATCCATTAATATTCCCCGAGGGAAAGAACAGCAATGCTATATTTTGTTCATTAAGCAGGGAAATAACATGATTAGAAGCAATTAGATTCCAACTACCCGGGATATACTACAAGCTTACCAAGTCTTAAAAGACACGGGCAAGCACTAGTATGTCCGTTTCCAGCATCAGTACTTAAGACAATGCTGCAGAGAGTCGGCATGTGTTTGCAATCAGACATTTACAACATTTGAAAATGTGTCCTCTTTTTGTAGGGAAAAATTATTGCACCAGACAAATCCCAATATTCTTATGTAAGCAAAGGTTCATAGCGCCCAATGCTAGCAATAACCCCCAAAACTACGATAGGAATATACATAATATGCTTACACACAAAGAAATGTGTCCCCCAAGTAAGTTAATATTTGCCAATACTTTCCCCATTTCAGATTCAGGACTGACATTAGTGTTGAATCATCTTTAGAAGTTTTAAACTAGCGAGGTAATGAAGTTTAGACTTAGTTCTTTAACAATTCAGGACTAGTAAGTTTACTTCATCCTGTCTATGGATATACTTCCTTTGGTGAGAAATAAGAAGCTATGTAACATGACGAAAATCTCCAAAGTCCAGTGTACAGCTTATGTTATACATGACCGCCCAGTGCCTATAACCTATAGGACTTCGTCAATCCAAGCAAGAGTAGCATAAAATATTTTAAAGTACATTCCATTTCACAGTGTTAAGAAACAAAGTCTAAGCTTCATCACTAATCCAATATTGTTAAAAGAATGACTAATTACAGTTGCACACAGCTTGTCGATGTTACAAGTCCTTCGTCGCCTAAAAAATGAAACTTATAAGCCTAAGGATTTTCCCGCCTAATGGACTACTCTTTTGGGAATTTACAATGAATTCTACTTTTGGACAAATGCTCATAACATTTGACAAGATCATCACACTAAATACATTTCATAGAATTGCTTTCTAGTCTAGTTGAAGATTGAAAATTAAGGATAAATAAGACAAAAATAACTAACTAACTAACTAACCCAATCGTTGCGGCCCCTGTATTTCTTAACCCCACAGCTAGTAATGCTGAAAACTCCAGCTACAAGTCCTACATCCAAAATCAAATAATGTTAATTCAACAAAACACCAAACTCAAATGTCAGCTTATCAAATATCGACAGTTGAAATACCGCATTGAGTCCCAAAAGCACGAACAGAGTTAGCCTGCATTTCGCAACCCAAATCAAATCATCAGCTCACACAAAAGTAAACCCTAACATAGTAACATCATCATTTTTTGAATTCTATAAACTACAAAAAAAATAAGAAAAAAAATAACTTTACCACAAAATAAGCTCTGGGAATTCCTTTAAGACCTGTAAACAGAAATCAATGGTTACTTAAAAGTTAAAAGTTAGAAATTCAAAATTGAAAATAAAAATTCAGAATGTGTTTGAGAAATTGAATTGAGTTTACCCTGTAAACTAGCGTCGTAGGGACCAGTACATAATCCACAAATTGCACCGGCCTGAATAACAATTTACAGTTTCAAACGGTGTTTGATTTGGTAAAAGAGGAAGTTACGAAGGATAATTGACGTTACCGTTCCGACACGGAGGATAGACTCGACGGCGAGGGATGAACATGGAACGACGTCGTCCATGTCTTCTTCCATTTTATCTTTGTCCCGATACGGCAGCACGATACTGGGGTTAGGACATTTTACTTACACAACTAGAGCTTTTCTTGGGCCTTAACCCATAACTAAATGAGGAGGCTACTAATAATAAGGATAAGGTAATAAGAAGTTTTTTTTGGCCTTAACCCTGGCGCGCGCCTTAAGAAATGACCATAAAACTCTTTGAGTTTGCTACTTAAGCAGCAAATGATATTTTTCACCCTCTATAAAAAAAATTTTTATAAAAAAACACCGTTCACATTGTATCGTGCAAACAAAATTGCAGTTTATTTTTTAGGTAGAAAACTTAATTTGCTCTTTAATTAGTGAATTTATCAAGGTTTAACCACTATTAAAGAATATATTTAGATTGACACTAGAGTGGTTGTGATATAAATTGTTCTATAATTAGTGAAATATGATATAATTGTATTTATATGCATAATCTCTTGATTTGGTTCATGATTATCTAATATTATTGACCAATCACACTTGGGGGGTGATAGAATGACTCACACATTAACTTACAAACTATGTTTTATTCAACAAAAAAAATATGGGGTGAGAGAGTAGTGATAAAGACACAAAAATTGATTTTTATAACGTTCACATTCTAAATAGCAAACTCAACAGACTGATTTTAAGTTTGCTAAATACACAACGAATAGGTAAATTTGGAAATCTGGGGGGTGCGCCATTTTGCTGGGTGCGCCAAAAGTAATTTTCCTACAAAAATATTTAAAGGCCCAAACACTTTTTTCACAAAAAAAAAAACAATAAGGCCCAAAGATTCCAAAACAGTGAAGAATAATATAAACTAGTAGGGTTTTTCTTTGACGACGGAAACCCTAATTTGTATCCTATCATACCAGAAGGGGAGGAGAAGTGTGCATTTGAGGCGCGAAAATGAGCGGAACAAAGGGGAAGAAGAAGGGAACAAGCTTCGTGATCGATTGCGCGAAGCCAGTTGAGGACAAGATTATGGACATTGCTTCCCTCGAGAAGTTTCTTCAGGAGAGGATTAAGGTCGGTGGTAAAGCTGGTGCTCTCGGTGATTCCGTCACCGTTACTCGTGATAAGAGTAAAATCACCGTTACCTCTGACAGCAATTTCTCCAAAAGGTAATTTCTTTGGTTGATTGTTTTGCTTAGTGTTATTGCATGTTTAGCTTAAATCTTTGCACTTAGAGTAGAGTAGATCTAGTATTCTGTAATTCATATTCATATATTCATACATTTTTAAGTAGTTTTGTACCTTCGGAGTGGTGATGGGGAATTAGATTGAATGCTGTGGTCATTTGGAATATGCTTCATTTAGGTTTATGCTAATGATTCGTCATGCTTGATTGAAAATGTTTTTCTTTTTTAATTTATGTTTTAAGTTGTTAGATTGCACGCTTTCTCGATTTATGTTCTGAGTTGTTAGATTGCAGATTTCTCGATCAGACTCATTGAATTTAAAGTCGCGATATATTTAGTGTATGTTTGGATGGGCCGTGATTTTGTCAAAATCATACTAGCACCTTGATTTTGTTGAAGCTCCCAAGTATAGCTTTTGCGAAAATTGTGGCGGATCATTGTGATTTTGACACTCTTACTGTCGATCCAAACATGCCGTTGTATACTGTTTAGTTTCTTTCTTTCTTAATCGATATGTCTTGGTGCTTCTTGATAAACTTCTCAACCGTGGAGAGTGGAGACAAGTTGTTACATGAGGTTTAGTTGTTGTGAGAGGATATAAGAAAATGCCATTATGAACCATTCTTTGCTTGTGATGTTTGCATGCATTCAATATTCCAATTACAAATTAAGATTCTTATGGTATTTTTAAGTTTGAGTGAGTTTTATTCGTGTTATTCGTCATTTTCATGCTGACATTAATTTGGTTCTGTTTCTGTGACGTGACTGGATTGTTTTTCCAGGCTTCAGCTCAATTTCTCTGTTTATAGTTACTATTTTTTTCAAATTTGTATGCATTCCATTGTAATTAAAAATAAAACCTTCATGTACTGGTTTTCTTTGGATACAATTCTTCTTTGGTTTTTCTATTGTCTTCGTGTGATTATGTTTGTCCTAATCATCATTACCTTTGTCAGGTATTTGAAGTACTTAACCAAGAAGTACTTGAAAAAGCACAATGTGAGGGATTGGCTTCGTGTTATTGCCTCCAACAAGGACCGCAATGTCTATGAGTTGAGATACTTCAACATTGCTGAGAATGAGGGCGAAGAGGAAGACTGAAGATCTTGTTCTCTGTCTTAAGGCATTTTCAATTACGTGTAATTGCTGTGGAGTCTTGATTGCCTATGTTTTTTTGTCAACTTGTTACTGGTTTAAAAATTTGCATGTTTAATTTGGAACCAATTATTTCCCTCAGCAAGTTTTATAGTTTTTATTGGAGACTTTGTCATAAAAATTCAGATTCAGTTACTTATATGGTGGCATTGTTAAATTTAAGTTCATACCCTTAGTCAGTGGATGTTTATCAAGTTTTTCTTCTTCCAAATTTGAAATTCACATGGAGTATAAAATTAATTACTCTCCATTTGGATGATGTAATAATAATGTTTAGTTTTATTTGAGGGGCATTTGTAAAGAGGAAAAAGTAGAAATTTGATCTTCTGGATCTTCCTCCTACATGACCTACACACAGACAGTTGCTGCTGTCCTAGCCACCTCAAATACAACCTTTGGTAGGGGTAACAACAAAGACCCTCTCTTTAACTACTTGACTTTATCCGATAATGAAATACTTTGACACATTTTTTTAGTATGTAGATGAAATAGCAAGCAATTGAAAATTAACACACAAGGTTTGAACACTGATCATGGGTGTCCGACTTAGAAATTTTATCATTTTTTTGCCAATTGAACTAGGGTATGATTTGTGGACACTTGTTCCTCAAACATTTAATAGTCCTTATATCTCTGCAACATTATATAATTGATTATCTAGTGTCTTACTCGTTGTTTTCTTTGGATTAGTCTTACTCATCATTATAATTAGCACATGATCTAATCTCTTGGTTGGGGAATTCATTCCTTACATCTCAAATTGATTATCTAGGCTATTGAACATGATAAATGAGTTCATGCTTATACAGATAAATTGAGGATGAAAGTGGGTGTTTTAAAGGACTGCTTTGATCGACATGTATGCCAAATGTGGGAACATTGTAAGTGCTAAATACATAGCAGTATTTGATAATATGGGTCATGAAGGAAAATATGTAATGGCTTGGAGTGCTATGATTGCTGCCATGGCCATGTATGGACTTTCAAAGGAATGCCTTGAACTGTTTGAAAAGATGCTAAATGATGGAGTGCAACCAAATACTGTGACTTTTCTTGGTGTTCTTTGTGCTTGTGTACATGGAGGATTGGTTAGTTAAGGGAATGAATATTTCAAGATGATGGCAGAAGATTATGGTGTCAGTCCTTTGATACAACATTATGGTTGCATGGTTGATCTATACAGCAGAGCATGTCAAATTGGAGATAAAGAACTCGCGGTCTATGAAGTCCAGACACTGACACGGACATCAGACACGACACGGACACTGACACGTCGACACATATTTTTTTTGAAAAAGTGATATAATTCAATGTAATTGTAAGTTGTGATGAGGATTGAGGAGTGTCGGAGTGATATGTAGTGTCCGATGTCTAAGGAGTGTCGGAGCTTCATAGCTCGCGGTCGAGGATATGTAGTGATTGTCATGTTGTGATGAAAATGGTACGAGGAAAGATTATTGGTAATGATGTTTATATATTCAACTAAAAAATGACAAAGTTAAACCAATAGTAATGGGTGAGATTTGTGGAAGTGAAACTTTGAGCATTTGTTTTTATTTTCATTTTCTTCTTTGGGAGGTTCCTCTTTTCACTTGATGAGAAATAGAGGAGGGCAAAAGTACAATGTTTGAAACTTGAAACTTCCCTTTTGTGTTGTGTTATGACATTCTGTTCTTAATCTCTTCAACTTAGAGGAAAATGGCTAGAGAGAAAGAGAGACAAAGAGAGAAGTTCAGCACTCTCCTCGTTTGGATTAGGGAAGAAACAGAATACAGAGTAGAAACAAGTAAGTACTCCTTGTTTGATATTCCCCTAATACTACCTTAGCAATTGCCTTATTGTAATCAAGTAGCAAAAAACATCATGGGAGGGAATATGGATGTGGCAGTTTCTGGTAAGAAAACGTGTACAATGGGATTGGGGGAGTGAAATGGATTGGGCTCCTCTAATGTTGATTTTACTAATTAAAACCATCAATAAATTTTGTTACGTTTAGCAACAAAAAAAAAAAAAAAGGTTAAGATGCGATAAGATCTAACTCAAGGAATAAGGCGAATGTTAGAATGATATTTTTTTTTTTATTTTCACCCTCTTGTTCTTAGGGAAGGGGTTTAATAATCTAGAATTCGAAATAAGTTCTGACATTAAATGATTCCAGTTTTTTATCTAACGTAATTGCGGGAATCGAATCGTGCATGGTCCTCTCTATCAAATTCAACATTAATCTTCAATAGATCAACTAATGTTTGATGAATGATATTTTTATTTGAGTTTAAATTCCCAATTTTGTTGGTATTTGCCAATTCATTTAGGGACAAAAAAAGTTTAGTTACACTTATTCAAGTAACTTATTTACTCTTAAAACTATCTTCCCGTAGTAAATAAGAGTAATTTAGAATTTAGTATTTTGAAAAATATCAAAGTTTTTTCTATAAAAAAGAACAAAGAAATGGACACTTTTATTTTTTATAATAAGAACATGAGTATTTCTTATATCTTTTACTCTTGTAAAGTTTGTCTTGTCTATTTATTTCTATGAGTGCGTTGAGTGCGTTAAATCTGCTAAAAGTTAAAAGATTGAACATTTACATAACATTTTTAATTGTAGCATGTTCTATTTCAAAATTGTTTTTTAAATTGAATGAATTGAGGACAATAGAATTGGTTGGTTTTCTAGATATGGATAAGGATGACATCGGATATGATCGAGTGCGAGTTCTATTCAAAATGAATACGAGAATCCGAATTTAAAAGGTTATTCGAGTGCTAAAATATCACCCGCATCCGCACTCATTGGTTCGAGTTTTTTTACCTGAACCCACAATACGAAAAGTAAAAATATATGGCAAACTCATTGAAATACAACACGTGTTCCACGCTGTAAGTAGGACACTCTAATGATAGTATTTTCTTACACTCTATATTTTATTTTATCATTTTTTAAAATGATTATTTCTATAAAATGATATTGTTGATGAAAACACTCAATGATATGAATGTGGATTAAATTGACTTTGATACATGATTATAGCGACTTGCATTGTGTACAAGTTGTTAGTTTCATTATAATGAATATAAATTTTATAAAAACTTATACCGTTAAATTAAAAATTTATATTATATAAATTATTTATACAAAAAATTATTTATTTATTCATCGTTCCGTCAAATTCTTTTGTTGAATTTATTTTACTATATATTTTTTTTACTTTGTTTTTGTTGAATCATGATCACCCAAATTATATAATGTATGGATTATGAAATCTCAGTAAAAACCGTAAATTTTTGTTACACACAGAAAAAAAAGGTGAAATAGATTTTGATTCATAAATAAAATCTATTTCACACGGAAGAGACAGAAACAGAAGACATAATAATCTGGATACCATGCAAACACGTTCTATAAATTCATTCATTCATTCATTCAACTCTCAGAATTCCGACTAACAAATTCCCACATTGCCCCCGCCATTATCTCCGGCGAATTCCATCTTCGCCGGTAACTCTCTCATTCAATCTTTTTCTTTCTTTTCAATTCAATTCCATGATTGATTATTTTAGGTTTATGTCATTTTCAATTTTTCATCACTAAGCTCAATCATTGCAAGCTACAATTATCACTTGTGATTATAATTTGTAACACTTCAATTATTTCAACAAAAAATATTTAAATAAAGAAGAAAAAAATTTGAAATTTAAATTATCTTTTTACTAATCTACTACTACAACTGATTCTGATTCTGATTCAACTTCAATGTGTTTGATATAAAATAAGCTATTTTGTTGTTGATTCTCTAATTCAAAAGGTGTCTATTGTTGTTTTTTTGGCTCTCACCACTGGTTTATTTTGGTTCGGGGTCAGTTATGTTATCAGGTGGTTTCAGCCCCCTCCCAATCGCAGTTGCGGGGGATCGAATAGTGGTCCTCCCTACCAAGTTCAGCGCCGATCACTACTGAACGAACTAACGATTGGTGTCTATTGTTGTTTTTGCTTATATATATTGGTTTGATCAATTTTCAATTTGTGTTCTAAATTCTAATACTGTTCTCCATTCTATTTATCAGGTGATGTGAATGATTTCTTTTGTGATGATCACACATAACTGGTCTGAAATTTTTTGGACTGATTGAGAAGGTTTTGCCACTTGGATTTGGCAAAGAAAGGTTTATAAAATGTTTGGGAATTTATCCAGTATACTGGGGCATGATGAGAAATGTGAAAGCTACTTTATTTTTAGTGTAGAAACTGTTCTTGGAAATAATGTTAGGATATTTTTGTATTTTCTTGGTCTTGCTTATTGTTTTATTGGATTATCGGCTATAACGGCTCGATTCTTTCAATCTATGGAAAATGTAGTCAAGCATTCAAGGGAGGTAGTCGTGATAGATCCTATTACTAAAGCTGAAGTTATTACACACGAAAAAGTTTGGAATTATACAATTGCGGATATTAGTTTGTTGGCCTTTGGAACAAGTTTTCCGCAGATATCGTTAGCTACTATCGACGCTATACAAAATATAGGGAATCTGTATGCTGGAGGTTTGTGTTTCAAAGCTTTTGAACTCTATCTGTGTTTTGATTGATACTTGAATCAAGTTTGATATGTTCATTGATTTTTGGTATTGGTGTACTTGAAATTGATGGAATATATGCTAGTAAGCAGTAACTTTTACAATACAATATGATCTGATACCGTTGTTCATTTAACCGACTCTGCTTAGTGGAAAAAGGCTTCTGTTGTTCGTAATTAACTAATTATTGTCACTATTTGTCAAGTTAATATGTCTTTCCACTTTGACACTTACCTTTTACAGAAAGATTTATATTTATTTGGTCAGTTCGGGTAGTAAATACATAGAACAGATAGAAAAAACTAGACTTATTTGGTATGTATATTTTGAAGTATTCTATTAATAGACTAATGAAGTGATTTCTCATTATTTTACTTGTTTACTTATGGCTGTAACGTCTTTAAGAACTTTCCGACTCCACCTATGATTGCGGTACCTAAATAATTGGTTCGTTGCTAACAGCCTTAAACTATTCAAAATCATTGGATCTTTCTACCCCACACTTCGAAAGAAAACACATGTTAGCATGCATGAATTCATCTATAGACTTCAAGTTACTTGATCTGTTTATCATATGTTGGATAGCACAATAATTTGTTTATCAATTGCAATATATAGAAAAGTGATATTTTAAAGGCACAAAGGTTTAAAAAGAAGATTTCAACAAAATCACATTCATTCTCTAAAATTTGATTGCCTGGAAAAAGTGAGATTTACAGTCGCTGCTGGAAAGTGTAAAAAGTTGTTTAATGAGTGAGTTGAGTGCCACAATGACTTCCTTCCTTTTAAATAGCATTTGAACCTGCAGTATGCGTATTTGTTTTATTCTGATCTACCATTACTTTTTATTTTTTGAGGGGCTTTAGACTTCTGAGCACTATTATAACTATAACTCTCCATAACTGTGCTCCATTTTCAGGTTTGGGACCTGGAACACTTGTTGGTTCTGCTGCGTTTGACCTCTTTCCCATCCACGCTATTTGTGTTGTAATTCCAAAAGCAGGAGAGTTGAAAAAGATTGCTGATCTAGGAGTATGGATAGTCGAGTTATTTTGGTCATTTTGGGCTTACTTTTGGTTATACATAATTTTGGAGGTACTTCAACATTCTTTTGTTTTAAACATCTTAATTGAACTGTTTCCTTCTTTCTTATTTTCATTTACTCCTTTATGGATGATAGATTAAGAAAAATTCTAAGGATACCTCTCACATTAAGGGATGTTATATATGGTTTGACATTTCCATGGCCAATGTGTATAGTTACATTTGCACCTCCTAAGTTGATGCTGAATATCCAACATGAGCTTCTTTCCCACATTCTGCAAGTTAGGACAATTATAACTTTGTTACTCATACTTAGGTTTGACAAGTTTAAAAACAATCAGAATTATTTAGAAGTTAACATATAAGAGATAATCTTGTTTAACTGTATCATCAGTTTTCTTGTTGTTTAATTCTTGATCGTTCTTTTATGCAAATATTCATCAAGAAGTTGAATGTAGGTATGGACTCCAAATGTGATAACTCTATGGGAGGCCTCGTTGACAGTACTTCAGTATGGATTACTGTTGATTCATGCTTATGCTCAAGACAGACGTTGGCCCTATATTTCTCTACCTATGTATGCGCTTCAGTTTGTTTCATGTTTTAGAATTAAATTTCATGATCCTCCTGAAGTTTGACCTTTCTATTCTAACACCTTATTATATTTGAAGTGCACGAGATGAGAGGCCAGAGGATTGGGTGCCAGAAGAGACTCCTAAACAAGAGTCCCATGAGAGAGTGGAGTGTTCCGAGATAATTGATTTTAATGAAGAACACAGGAACACTGTTGATATTTTTTCCATTCATTCAGAAAACCCCAGAGGTTTGTTGTTCCACCTTAATGTAGTGAAATTTGGCCTTACTTACAATTTATTTTTTCCTCCTGAAACAATCTGCTTAGCATGAGTAACATTCTGAAATGTAATAACAATCTTATGGGGCACAACGCTTCTAATTTGCAGATGCATTGTACGTAAGAGTACCTCAAATAGATGATGCAGAAAATGCTGAAAAAGTTATGGAAACAAAGCTGGAGGATACTCATTTGCTTACTCTTTGGAGACAGCAGTTTGTAGATGCACTGACGGTACTTTGTTTTATAGTGCTAGTGTGTCTTTAAGATTAAATGCTAATATCATAGATTATGTATGTCTTTAGTAAAGAAATGCATTAGTTCACTAATAAAGAGTACTTATGTAGGAGAATTCTAACAATATATCATCAATTTCTGATGACTAGTGTGTAATATGTTTTCAACAGGTGGAGAGCCAAGAATCTAAAAAATTGAACAACATCTATATCCGCATAGCTCAAATTTCCTGGCAGTTGCTGCTTTTACCATGGAGATTTATGTTTGCTTTTGTTCCCCCGTGTCATATTGCTCATGGATGGATTTCTTTCATTTGTTCTCTGATTTTCATCAGCGGGATAGCTTACATTGTGACTAAGATAACAGATCTTATAAGTTGTGTCTCAGGTTTTCCTTCTCACTCAGTGATATTCCAGTCCAATTCTTTACAGTTCATTATAGATCCAAAGTTGCCGTATTAGTTACTTCTTTCATCCTTCCTTACTTCTTTAACAGGAATAAATGCTTACGTCATAGCATTTACGGCACTAGCCGCTGGAACCTCATGGCCTGATTTAGTGGCAAGCAAGATTGCTGCTGAACGTCAAAAAACAGCAGACTCTGCAATTGCAAACATCACTTGCAGGTCTTTATCTCAATATACATCTTAGTTCTGTGCTTAGGTTATTTTATTGGCCTGCCAAATCCTTGTTTTACGGAGAACCTTTATAGAGTGGATGAGCTCAAATTAACTTTATTATTTATTATTTTTGCAGCAATTCAGTGAATATATATGTTGGCATTGGTGTTCCATGGCTTATTGATACTTTGTACAACTACATAGCATATAGAGAACCTCTCCGAATCCAAAATGCAGGGGGACTTAGCTTTTCATTGATAGTTTTCTTTGCCACTTCTGTTGGATGTATCTCAGTTTTGGTTCTTAGGCGTATAGTTTTTGGTGCAGAGCTTGGAGGACCAAGGCTTTGGGCATGGATTACCTGTGCGTTTTTCATGCTGCTATGGATTATTTTTGTTGTACTATCCTCACTTAAGGTTTCCGGATTCATATAGAATTGTATTTGGGAAACATTTTTAGTCCCTCAATTAATCATACAGACCCTTATCCTTTACTCATTGTTGCATTGCATGTGTAGTTCGCCTTTGGGTTATGTCAAATGAAGGGAATATATAGTTACGAGTTGTGGAAAGTGAAAATTTCTAGTTCTGTATTGTAAATTATTATTTTTCCTTCTAGTTTTGGATTTTAGAATCATAGGTACAAGGTTGATTATGGCCTTTGTACAGGTTGCATAGTATTGGAGTTAAGTTCAGTTTTGGTAGAGTCCTTGCTTGAGATATGTAATTCTGAATTTTTTTTCATGAATGAGTTCTTTATTGTTATCTGGAAATGCTGCACTATGGTTCCTTATTCATATTATGTATGTAATGGTAATATTTCTTTTTTTATTTGTTGACAATCTAATGGTAATATTTCTTATATCACTTGTATGATGAAAGTATGATTGTGCCTAAATTTGGTTTTGTTTGAGCGAGTTTGGAATTTGGATGTACTAGGGAGAAGTTTGAGGAAATTCTGCAGAAATCTCAAAAACCCGGCATAAACAGTAGTTGTCATATGGTGAAGCTGTGAAGCCAAGTTTTCACCAAGCACATTTGTGCTTTAAAATGAACTAGTTTTCTCTGCTTATCTTCATCGCGTCTAGCGAAATGAAAATGTTTTTGTTGTAGCTCAATTTTGTTATTCCATCAAGTCTAGTTTTCTCAATCAGTAGTTTGAGTTGATTGTTAATTTGAAATTGTAAACGATATGGTTTGAATCACAACTTTGCAAAACTTGTAGCTACTATTCAATGTCCATTAGTAAAACTTATTTAAATTTTATCCATAGTTGAATGAATTCGTGCATTTTGGAATGACGATAAGTTTGACAAAATCACAATAAACTTCAAGAATTTTGACAAAAACTACACTTTAGAATTTAGCAATATCGTTAATTCTTACCTGATAAATTCGTTAATTTTTCACAACTATACGAAGTATTTGAGAACTCTGTCATGATATTATTGAAAATTTAAAAATATAGATACAGTAGTAACCTCATCCATTTCTCAAACTTTTTCCCATAGTATCATTATTGGGGAAGAACCAAAATGGCATAAAATTTGGACCCAAAGATCTAGTTCAAAAAGATGACCATGCAGTCAAAATGCAAGTTTAAGATGAATAACACTTGCCATCCAAAAAATAATGTAAAAAGCTTCCATAGTGATATAATGTGATTGCTAGTTACAACAGAACTTGTGAACGGGAATTAATCGACATCGTGAAACAAACTCTTAAGTCCATTAAAACTTGTAGCTTAAGCAAGTGCACCCGTACATGCAGTGGCTGGAGCAGCTTCCAGCTGTTTCTTTGTAGAACTGTACTTTTTGGTAATAAACCTGGTGGACAAATAAAAAAGGTAACACCATACACAATTGAGTAAGGTTTTCGGTGATAAAAGTTCTTGGAAGATTCACAGTTGAATTTGTGGAAAAAAATATATGCACTTGTATAACAAGCCAAACTGCAAAATTGTTGAAATCTAATTATGTTTTCTAATGATAGGTAATTCCACTTTTACTATGTTATTTGAATAATGAGTTCTGTACCTACAATTGTTTATACAGGTGCTGAACTGTAACTAACTGCCACTGTTAAGGACAGTTACAACAAGAGAAACTAAACTAACAAGACTATACTAGACATAGTTTTTGAAGACTTGAATCGGCTCATGTCCCAAACTTAAGGTCTGGGGTCTGAATTGTGTATCAGGTATAAGCCTTTTCTAAGACCTGACTTAGCTAAGCTTGAAACCCTATTTTTTTGTAATAATATCTTTAAATCTGTTTCTATGCAGAGCAGAATTGCAAAAGATATCTGTTGGTGGCTTCCGGAAAATGGTTGGATAAAGCTTAATTCAGATGGTGCATTGAAAGGAGGTGTTCAAGCAGGTTGTGGAGTACTGATCAGAGACCACGATAAGGCTTGGATTTGTGGATACTCCAAGGGTTTGGGAGTTTGTAGTGCGTATATGGCTGAATTATGGGAAGTTTCCGAAGGCTTGAAGCTATCTCGTGGTTATAATCAAGTGGAGTTACATATTGATTCCTTGGTGGTGGTATCAGATCTTGTAGCTCAAAATGGAGGTTCAGCTGTTGGTTGGAGTTTGATGCAGAATATTTTTCGTATGCTTCGCCTTGACTGGAATGTTAGAATTTGCCATTCATATAGAAAGGCAGATAAGTGTGCTGATGGGTTGACTAACTGGCTTGTGAAGGAGGTTTCAATGTGATTCTGTATGAGCATTGTTTTGCTCAGTTTAGTTCTTTGTTTTTAGCGGATCTTGGTATTTCAACTCCAAGGTTTGTTATGCGGTAGTTGATCTTTTTCTTGGGCTTCGACCCTCTTGTAATCCAAAAAAACAAAATACCAATGTAGCCTAACATGTTTAAATCTTTTTTTTTGTTTTTGAAATTATGTTTAAATCTATTTCTTTTTTTTTAAAAAGCAGTTTAAATCTATTTCTTTAGAGGTCAATACGTACATATTTTAATAAACACATCATATGATAAAAGTCTGATGTAATAACAATAACACAATGAAATATTATTCACATTTGGCCAACCGACTGACTTGTTTGGCCTAAAAGACTTTCCAAATGATCTAAAGTCTGACATTTTTAGCTAAATAGACCTTTAAAAAGTTATGGCCTAATTCATTTAATGATCTACCACAGCCTATCACACACTATTGGCTACTGTGATAAAAGTAGCATTTTTTTGTTAAAAAAAGTTATAAGTTATAACTTTCTAGTTAGAAAAACAAACTGCTTATAGTTATATATCTCGGTAAAAGAAAAAGAGATCGAAACACTGAAGTATTAAACAAAGTAATAAGACCAGAATAATTACCTAAAGAAGTCCCTCCATAGCAACTCAAACATCAACCAATTAGTTCCAGTTTTGGATGAGCCGCTACCACCATTATTTTGGCTTGATGAAGCGGAAACAGCTCTATCAGTGATATATAATACATCAGTGAGTAATAGTATTCAATTTTAAAATGCCAAACATTTTTAAACAGAAAAACATCTAGGAACACACCTGCTGGCGGTTTTCTTCAGCTCATCAAACATTGAGCGAGGAGAGAGGCATCCCATTGCCAACCATGGAGAAATTTTGCATGAAAAGTTAGCACCATATATACTATCTTGTGCTCCATCCTTAAACCCCTTGTGGGGTTGAGCTTCACACTCAGCTGCAAACTTTTTAAGCCTTTGTAGTGCTTCAGTCTCCCCTCCTGCCATAGAAGTACTAGGCCCTAGCCTCCCATCCTGCACGATGTTGATGAAAATAATTCTATAGATTGACAATTTGACACAAGTCCGAAAAAATAAGGATAGCAACATAAATGCAAACGCAAACATAATGTCGCAGGTGCAGTTGTCTATTAGTACTTGTTACTTCAAAATGTTATCCTACTTTTCATCAACCGATTCAAGCCTCAAGGTAGTATAAAATATACTAATATCATCTCTCAACCAAGGAGGTAGCACAACATGTCAACCATTATGAAAGAAAAGCATTTTACATCACCTAAAAGCTAAAACATTCTGAAGATACAAAACTAGAACTATTGCATGCCTTCCTCCACTAAACTGAATTCCATAACAACACTCATTCACTTCTAAACCAACATACAATTTACAATCTAATCAAAGATAAAACTAGTATTAACTACTAAAAGAAATCACAAAAAACCGTGTGTGTTTGGTTTGACTGTGGATAAAATTGATTTTGATAGAATTGAGTAGGGTAGAATTGATTTTAACAGAATTGAGTTTAGCAGAATTGATTTATATTTGGATACATTTATGTAAAAGTTAGTTGAACAATAAATTTCAGTGTAAAAATCATATTAAAATTCAGAAGCTACAAATCCTAGCTTCTAGTAAAATCAATTCTGGAGGCATAATCAATTTTGCTTTAGAAGAACAAACACCTTAAAATCACTCCAGAATCAATTCTATACCTCTAGAATGGTTTTTGACTCTTTCAAAAGCCAAACCAAACATGCAAAACCTAACCATAAAAACATTATATTTACAACAATATTATCTAAGAATGAGCAAATGCAGCATAAAACAAACAGGTTGAATATGAAATCATTGAATTATAAGAAAAACACCTGTGACATTGAAGCAGATGGATTAAGACCAAGGTCCATTAAAGTAGGAATATCACCAAGCTGAACATCGCCACGAGAAGGAAGACCCTTAAGTTGATCCAAAGCCTCAATAGTTTTCCTTATCTCCAATTTCTGAACTCTATCCCTAAAACCACCATAATTTGAAGGCATATCCTCCAAATTAAAAGGCAAATCCTCAACATGATACAAAGTACTTCCCCAAAAGTACTTAACTTCAACATTCTCCTCTTTCATCTTACTCTCAATCTTCTCTTCCATTTTCACCTCATCATGTGAAACCTCTCTATGAGCATAAACTGTATCAGCCCCAATTTCCTTAGCCAATTCAACCAAAACAGTCTCTGGCTTCCCAACTCTTACAACAAGATCAGACCCTCTTGCCTGAAGATTCTTCCGAAGATCAGACACCGATTCGATCAAAAAAGTAGCGCGAAAAGGACCGGTTTTGTCGAACCCAGAACTTGATTTACCATAATCAGCAGGGTCAAAGCAATAAACAGGTAAAACAGAGAATGATTCATTGTTTGCAGTGTTGAGAGCTTCATTGTCATGAACACGGAGGTCATTACGGAACCAAGCAATTGAAACACGGCGGAGTGCGGCGGCGGAAGAAGGGTCAGTGGGTTTGTGAGGAATTAAAGAAAGTGGTGACTTTAATGGGTTTGCAGAAAAAGATGATTTTTTTAACTTTGAATTTGAATTTGAAGAATGGGTTTTTGTTGAAAGTGAAAGATGAGTGAGTGATGAAGCTTGGGTTGGGACTTTAACCTTACTGGGTTGTGGTGGAGATAATAAAGATGGGATTTTGGATTGAAATAAGGGGAGAATTGAGGAGAGAGAAAGTGAGAGAGATGCTATTGACGGTGGAAATGGGTGGTCCGGTACGGTGGTGGGTGGTGGTGGATTTTGGTTGAGATTGTTGTCTTTCTCTGGTGGTGTTTGTGTTTGGTTGTTGTTGGATTCCATTTTGGATTGTGTTATCTGTTACCTAACACTGGTTCTGGTTTTTGTGATGTTTGAGAAATTTGAGATAGAGTGAAAAATAAGTACTAAAAAAAAACTGTCTTTTTAGTTGTTTTTTTCTCTTGTGTTTGTGGCTTGGATTGTTTTGGTGTAATTGTATTTTCAATTTTCAGGTTTTTTTGGATTTTTAATTGTAAATGTTGTTGTCTTTATGTTGACTTGGATTGGTGTGTAATTTTTTTATGTTTTTGGAGGGAGATTATCACCAACAACAACCCTTTTTTCCACCAACCCTCTTTTCATTCATCTGTTAGCTTTTCAACTTTCCATAGTGTTTGGTCAAAACACAGCTTCATTTCCATTTTAAGGGTATTTTATTTTGGAGTTAGGTTTAGGGGATTGGAGATGTTCAATGAATGAACTAATTATTTTTGTTACCAATTTTTATATGTATCAAGTGACTGATATTGAGAATATTGTAAGGCACACCAAATGCTTAAGGGAATAAGTCACTTGTTATTGGAATTAATTTTTTTTGGTACATTGGCAAAGAAAGAAGAAAAAAACAAAAATAAAAAACGAGGATAAAAGGATGCTCTCCTCTCCATATCTATAGGAGGGGATTCCCAAATTGTCAACTTATCATCTTTGGCTGAACCTAGCTTAGCCAAAAAATCAGCACTTAAGTTACGTTCTCTAAGAGAATGAGAAAGGTAAACCTCTCAATCCAATTGAAGAAGATCCTAGATGTTCGCGATAACCGCCGCATAGCAATGAAACGAATTATAATCCTTAGAAATCATATCAATCACCATTTGAGAATCAGAATAACACCGAATATGATTGTAACCAAGGTCGCTTGCAATCTTAAGGCCATGGAAAATTGCCATAAGTTCACCAAAAGTGCTATTGGAAATACCCAAAAAGCCACTAAAACCAATAATCCATCTGCCGTCTGCATCCCTGATCAAACCACCAAAACCGGCTCTTCCAGATTCAGAAAAGTTATTGGAATTAATTTGAATTCAATGTAATTACAAAACAATTAACTGAAAATTATAAAAATAATTCTTTTAATAGATTTTGACTAATATACAATGTCTATTTTAGAAAATTATTACTCCGGTCAAATCGTACAATATATATACTCCAAAAGAAAAAATTAGTCAAAGAAAGTTAATGTATTTGATTAAAAATTTGGACTAGATACATTAACTTTAATTGACCAATTTTCCTTTATATTTTAGGACGAAGTAGTATATAGTTATGAAAGAACAATGATATTTGTACAATAATTTTGTGACATTCTTACTATTTTAAACTTCTTAACATATACAAATTTGCAAATGATAGAAAAACCTTTTGAAAATAACCTTTTTTGTTTCTCTTCTTTTGGGCAAATACAATAGAGAGAAGAGAGGATAAGAATACAATAAGAGTATAAGATAGTCCCAAAAATTATCCCCAATTAATTGTACAAATATCATTTTTCTAGTGCAATATTATAATGAAGAAACACCAAAAGAGTATGTAAAATTAAGCAAGCAAATGATGTTGCATTTCTTGGAATAAATAACATGCAAATTTAAAAACATATACCTTAAATTTTAATGAGTTTATAACATATAGGAAAAAGAAATAAAACATATAGACAAATAAAACCATTACAACTTTTAAATATTTCAACAACAATAAAAAATTCCTTGATCCACATATCTATGTTATATTAGTATTCTATAAATTAGTAACATTAAAAACCAATTACACTATACACACCAATCACTCTCTGCTCATATATAAAAGGGAACGCAGTGGAAAAGACAGCACTAACCACCTAAGAAGCACAAACATAACACCTTCCAAACTGTCTCTAGTGTTAAAATAAAATCAATCAAAACCTCATCTTCAAAATAGCATATGGAATGTGTAGCTGACATTCAAAAGGCAGTTGCAGAATGGTCCACCGGCGAAGGCAAATAGATAGCGCCTTGATTGTCCGCACAAGAATTCTCCCTCGAAACAAGATGATGGGGAGGTAAATTTACTCAGTCGAAGGTCCCGTGCCAAATAAATCAACTTGTGGTGAAATGAAATACACTATTGTTGATTTAAACCAGGAAGTGTAGGACGCGGCCTGACAACATTCATAACCCCCTTCGCAGTTGACTGTAAAGGAACAAAAGAACAGACAGTAAGACACGAGGATCTCAAGTCAACTGTAAAACTGAGAATGTCAGATTTTTTTACCTCAAAGAAAGAATTCAGATTAAGCCGCAAGAGAAAACGCCTCAAAAATGGAGTCCGCTGACTACCAGCAAGTCGGCTGCTGCGCAGTATAGTGTACAAGGAATTTGATTTCTTGTTGAATTCCTATTAATGTTTATGTTTGAAAAAAAAAAGTTGAAAATGATGAATAAACAAACTATGTAACTGAAAATTTGAAAAAGGTCAAGTCTAGGGAGAGAGAAGAAAAATAGAAGTTTTTTATCAATTATTTATTTGAAGCTGTATGAGGAGAATAATCTCTCTTTCGGTGAGATGCTTAATTCTATACAATATTATTTTGGTAAAACAAGCAATGCATCATCACCTCAGCTATATGTTCCAATTCAGAAGTATTTGAGAAGTTATCTTGGTTCTCAATATTCCAGCAAAATTGCAGGCAAAGCTTCATGATGCCATCCAGTATCCTTGAAACAGAACCGATGTCCAAGAAAGTTTGTGAAATCAAGGCTGACAGATACCTGTAAGAGACGTTAAAATTATGAAAAGAAATAATAATGATGCAGTAATTAGTAATATTTAGGTAAAACAGCCACCAAAAGGAATACAAGTAAACCATCTTAACAAGCTCATGATGCATGTAGCTATAAAAGTCACAAGCGCCTGGAATTGCTTCCTGAGAGAATAAAGTGCACGTAAACTCTGTTCCTATTTCTCCTCATTAAACTGGTTGAATATAGTATAGAACAGTGTTGTCAACCGCAGATAGCGAAAAATAACAGTTTGTTCAAATTATGTTACGCACAGTGCTATAGCCACTATTTGACAATGTTTTGTACTAAATAGGAACAATAGCGATTTGTTCAAATTCTGCTACACTATAGCAATGCTATTTAAAAACACAGGTAGATATCTGTTTCTTTAGAAATTGTACTCTGCTTGGTAATAGACAACTGATTATTAAGTTATAATCAACCAAAAATGTTGGAATATGATCCTTAGTCTTGATATATGACAGCAATAGCAGATAGGAAAAAAGTTGGCCAACGGATTTGATGATCACCAAGAAGCTACACTTACTTTGGATAAATATATGATTGCAGTGGTGATCATTTTATGCATGCGAAAGTGAAATAGTTTAGCAAACAATAAAGTATTTATGTCACTGTAAAATGTGAAAAATTAAAAACATGCAATCGAGAAATTATTACTCTTGATGAAAGCCCACGAGTTCCGTAAAGTCATGAGAATCTTGAATATGAGATTGTAGAATATTCCATTGAGATTCTATCACATCTACCTGTAAAAGGAGAGCATAAAACTTTGAATGTGAAACACTCGTGATAAAAAGATGTACACATCAACACTCGTGATATAAGATGTCCATTTAAGATTTTACCCCCCACCACATGTTACTCTTCAGTAATTTTGTGATTTAATAATACATTATATTCAAAATAGAAGTTATAATTCTTCAACCTTCCCTTCATACAATTGAGTTTTGTACTTTTGTTATGAGGCTTATTTTTTGATGCAGTACATGGAGGTTTCAGATTAGGATTTTGTCGATGAAATGGTAGACTGAGATGCTGTTTGATTGGATTTGGCTAGGCTCCTTGTGTTAGTGTTGTGACAATTTTGGACACCCTGATATGGGGAATCAGGAAACAGGGACAAGAAAAAAGAAAAATCCCATAACACTATGGGGATCAAGGTCAGGGCAAGGGAGGAATGGGGGAGATACTCCTTGTACCAACCCACGCAGTTTATCCTAATGATAGTGCAACCTCTCAATCTAATAAATTAAAGCTCAAAGCCTCAAACAATATTTGTAGTAGTAATATAATAAATCAAACATACATAGCAAAAGATATGAATGCCAACCTGAATATAAAATTGGAGATTTCTGATTAAGAATGCCATATGTTCTCTAACACGCCACATTGATCGAAATCTTTGATCCCTCAGCTGTGTCATTGAGCTCTTGTCTTGGTCCTTTTTTTTATTTTTGGCAAAAACACTGTGATATTGATGCATTACAGATGCCCATAACTTCTCCAACTCCATTTGTGTCCGTTTTAGTCGCAGTAAGTACTGGAATACTTTAAGGTACCTGTCAAAAGTGTTAATTGTGAAGTACAGCTACTGACTTTGTAAAATAGCGATATGAGTTTATTACGTAACATACATAATAGCAGGATAATAACAGTAGTGTCTTACTTAGAGAGGACTTCTTGAGTAAAGAACAAATGCAAAGGCCAATCAATGGAATACTCGAGAGCAATACCATCCCAACCATCAACTGACATTTCTGAAGAAGCATTTGAAAGAGAAGCACCAGAAATACCATCTGCAGCAGAAGAGGTTGCCTTTGGTACATCTAATAGAGAAGGTTTAACTGTGATTCCATAAGATGGCATCCTGGAAGATGAAAAGGACATTTTAGTGCATATAGTTCACAACAGCTCAATATGAAGCTGGCACAAGTGGGAGTCTGCATTGCAGCTCAATATGAAGAAAAATAATGAATACGGATTCTAACCGCAAGGACACTTTAGAGAAATATTTGTCTTCTTCACCAATAGTTTTTAGTGAGGCCTGCATTGCAGAGGAAATGCATTAATCTTTTGTAGATGAATCTAAAACTGAGCATGCTTATGTGAGTGATATTAAGCCATAAAATCATTAGTTAAACAACAAACCAGCTGAAATGGAACCATAAGATCAGCTTCAGCAGTTGATTGACGAGGAGGCAACCGCATTAACTGTCTACTTTCCTCAAGAAAACACTATACAAAAAACCATAAGTAAGCCAAAGATCTCAGTACAACTTCCTAGAAACTGAAGTTTGAACGCAGTGAGTAACTGATGCATATCCAAGGCACATAATATAGAAAAAGAAGTAAGAACTATTTGATGTTGATATTGCAGTTTGAAGTTTAAACTAATTTGCAAAATCTCCTATCTAGTAATTGAGATAAAGAACAAAGTAGATAATTCCTACCTTAGCTTATTACAAATTACTCAAACTACTTTTCGTAAAAAAAATAAAAAATACTCATAAGTCATAACTACTATAAAAATAATAAGTAAACTGCTGCAATAACTTAAGCATAATTCATACTGATTGACTAACTTAAGCATAATTCATACTGATTGACTAAAAGCATTTATGAATACAGTACGATTAGTTAAAAGTAATACCATATGATATGACAGTAGACATATACATGCATAGCATACAAGAACTATAGTAAAACCCATGACTGTTTTCCAGGGTCAAAACAGCTCAATAAGAAAACATAGCACTGAAATCACTAATCTCGTGGTCATGGATAGTTATCATACGTTCAAAACTCCTTATGTCTCTCACCCACCCCCCCAAAAAAAAACCTGAATTTTTGTTCATCATCACTTTCATCCAACAAGTATCAAACTTAAAATATAATGAATGGTGTTTTCTTAAACACTAAACAATAATACCAAATGTGGCACTCATATGCTTCGTCAAAACTTTGGTATAGATCATAGTTCATGCTTTACCTGGAAGAAGTCTCCTTTTGCCAAAAGAAAATAGTCTTTCAAAGCTTTCAGGTGGCCATTCAAGTCAGCGCGTACAACTACAAGCTGCAGACAAGGATAGAATAGAAGCTCATGGATCAGAACATAAATGGGCCAAAACAAACAAACGTATGAACCGAATATTCATCTTAAGAACCTGCCAGAGATGACTGGCTGCAATAGTCTGAATAGAGTCCACAGCACATTCAAATGATCTTTTATGAAATTCAGATGACTCCTGCACGAAGTTAACAATAGTCACCTTAAGACAAATCGGAAATGTTAGGGTGAAAGAAAGCTGAATCATAACACGTAATTCATAAGTCGATTAGAACTTTGAAGTTATTAGAACTGAAGAAATATGCAAAAAATAGTTTACTGACAACAATCCGGCTACTTAAAACAAAAGGCTTTGGAATATCAGCATCAATATGATACGGTAAATTGGAAGGACGGGAAACCTTTAGGTCCAGAAGCATATTCTCAATCTTGTCTGCCTCAGATTGCGGAAGCAAATCTTCTACCAGCATTCCAGTATTAATTATAGGCTCTCTTTGAAAATTAAAGCGCCCAGCAAATCCATGTATTTTTGGTAAGCTTTTTGGCACTTGAGAATACACATCATCCCGAGACAAGAATGAAGAACTTGGATTTCGCAGAACCCTGACAGCTTTTCCAGCAAAAAGAATTGATTCTGCAACACGCATAGGTATATATTCTGGCAACATATCCTGCAAAACAGAACCAGTTGTATTTGTAACATGTCATTTTAAAGTGAAGGACAATAAGAACTCAAGATATTAAAGTGGAATGGAACCAAAAAAATTTCATTAAAGAAAAAGACATGGACTTCCATTAAAGACAAATGAGCTACAAACTTTGAAATTCAAACATTTTTTATCATAAAGGAAATGAGCTCCGTGTGACTAGTTAATATCTCGCTGATAGTAAAAGGAGTTACCAAAGAAATATGAAAGCCCATGTGCCAATCAGTTAAAGATGCATCAGCAATCGACAAGCGTGACAACTTCTCAGAGATCTCTGGATGAGATGAGTTATTTTCTACATTTCTATCTTCTTGCCTTAAAAATATAAATCGAGTCAATACATCAAGTACATAATTGCAAAGCAATTGCAAATATCAGACTTTAGAACCAAAGAAATCAGATATCTATGCTACCAAACAACCACAAAGTTTGAAAGAAGTGAGGATAAACTAATACCCAGATAAATAAGTTTTCATGAATGTATGCCACTTAGCTTTTTCTATTTTTTAGGGTAAGAAGATGGGGTCATAAAGACTAATTAGTAATTAGATTTACCTAAAATTTGCATGATTTATTTGTCTTCTTCACCTAGCTTTCTTCTTTTCATATTTTTGATAATAGGATTCCCATTACGTATATTTGATGATAGGAGTTCCCTTAAGTGTACGATACAATGCGTAAAGCAAACAATTATTGTTTAATCACAAGCAAGTCGTTGTTACAATGCCATTAAACATAACGTATTAAACTATATTGGAGCTACACTCATTTTGATAACTTAAGATTGTAATTGTTACCAATAATAATTCCCTGTAGGTTATATCCAATTCAGTAGCATGACTAATTAATTATAGAATCATTTTCATAAAGTCCTTTACAAAATTTTGAACTCTCAATATATGGAAAAGTATTTATAATTATAATCACCAATTGACCTTACTTGCAATACAAGTTATAGGACACCATTTCATCAGTTTACCCCTATAACTGTGACATGAGATACAATACAAGACATGCAGACAAGCTAATTCATGCATATATTATATGCATATCAGCGTCATGTAATCTAAAAATTAATATTGACATTTGACACTACCTGCTAATGAAAAACTCCCCGTGCCGGTCTTCAAGAATCCCATAAACCATCCATGATGCAAGCTGATTATACATGACCTGATGTCCATGCCAAAGAAGCCTAAGCTTTGGACAATAATAACCCAAAACAGAAAATAATAATTAACAGGGAGTGTGATCTGAAGATCGATAGAGAGGTCTAAGCATTCTAGATACCAATAGAACCATAACAAACAAATAGGTTCCAGAAGAAAGGAAATTCGTCATTAACCTGCAACCGAACCCTACATGATAACTTTTCAATTTTTTCATTCTTCACACCAAAAATTATCTTTCTACATTAAAAACTGTATAGTAGCTACTAGCTACTAACACTAAAAGACTCGTAAATAAAAATAGTAACTGCTTATTGACTACCAGTCTAATGTAACATCAAAAATGTATACAGATCATACACTTAGAAATAACATGACATAACATAACAAGCATCTTAACAACACCTTTATTATAATGCTATAAAAAAAACTGCATACCTCTGCAGACAAGTTTGCAACTCAGGTACTCCACAATGGCATTTTTTATGTAGAAGATTAAGAAGCTGACCACCACGAATATCACCGCGCTCAATCTCTAAAATAAGCTCATACAAAGGTGGCAAAAGGCTAAAAAACTGCAACAAAAAAACACATAAAAACAAACTCAATATCATCAAATTAAGCATAATAAAAAAGGAAGAGAATAGTCACTATGAAGCACGGACACAAACACAGACAAACAGATAAAAAATTTAGAAAATGATATAATTCAATGTAATTGTAAATGTTGGTACGCGTTATCCAAGGAGTGTCTGTACTTCATATGAACAGATAAATTCACCTTGTTAAGCCCTTGAGTAACGGTTGCCAAAATCGGCATAGTTTCAGACAACAACAACTGTTCAATATGCAGAATTGAAGATGCATAAACTGAAAGTATCTCAACAATGCCATTAGCAAGTGCCCTACGATAAACACTAGGCTTCTCCTTATTCTCCAAAGGATTAACATTTTCAGACCTAATCCAATTCAAATTCCTAGAATTTGCCGAAAATCGTTCAAGCTCTCTATAATAAAATCCCAACGTAATTATCCTCTCAATAAGTTCCCTGCAACCAACACAATTCACTTCAAAATCGCATCTTTCAACATACCCACAAAATAAAAATCATCAAAAAAAAGTAAAAAACCGTTTTTGGGGTTTTAGAAAATTAAATTTTGAAGTTCCCTGCAACCAACACAATTCACTTCAAAATCGCAACTTTCAAAATACCCACAAAAAATTTCACTTCAAAATCGCAACTTTCAAAATACCCACAAAATAATTCTCAAAAAAAAAGTTAAAAATCGTTTTTGGGGTTTTAGAAAATGAAACAAAAATGTGAAATTTTGGGGGGTTTTGAGAATGATGAACCTGTCGCTTGGATCTATGAATGAAATGTCGGGAGCGAGTTTGAAAGTGCACTCGTCGGAGATGGGAGTGTCGGCGGAGAGATTGTTTCTCCGGTCGATGATTAAGTCGCCGGTGTAACCGAGTAATGCTAAGAGAAGCTCGTGCAACATTGTTGAAATTAAGCGATTATTGTCTGTGGAGAAGAATGGTGAAGAAATTGAAAGTGAAAGAGATTTGAATTTTGGTGAAATTGAAAATAGAGTTGAGTTGAAGTTGGAAGTGCATTGAGAAACACTTTTTTTTTTTAAAAATGTACCCACTGAGATATAAAAAAAATTAAAAAGAAAATGTAATTTTTTTTTATTATGTATCCAAAAAAATAGATTGATGGTAGAAGTTTTTTTAGCTCAATTAGTTGTATCTATTTTTTTTAGGTTCCTAAGTATAATTCAATTTTTCTGTTCATATAAATATTTGAAAATAGGTTATTATTTTAACGGGTAAGTTAGTATTTAAGTGACGTTAAAAATATGTAAGGAGTGAATAAGTCTATATTTGGTATTATAGTGGAGTGTTAGAATCATTGTGATCCAACGTGATTTTGTATCAGTTACAAATTCTAACTTTTACAAATTTACGGTGGATCACCGTAATTCTAATTTTTTTTTACTGTAATATCAAACATAATCTAAATTGTAATTGTACACATGGTAAGTCACATTTGTATAGATCGAAAGAGGTGTGGTAAGAGATGGGACATGGATTGGGTAGAAGGAGATCCATAATTCAAATTTTGGTGAGAGTATTTATCTTTTCGACGTACCAAAAAAAGATTGAAAGAGGTGTGATACGGTGTGGTGGAGCGTACTGAACATCCCCTTATCTCTTGAGTTGAGCGAACTTTGAGAATATTAGGCCCAGTTGATTGAGTCGGTGAGAAAGAGACAATCTCTAGCTCTAAAAAGCTATAGGATTAATAGGACATCATATATGCACAATTATCCTTGATTTATCTTCTTGTTAAAAAGTCTTACATCGAAAATAAAATGACTTATCCATAGGTTTTATATGTGGAGGCAATCTTCTTCTTATAAGACAACTTTGTAAGAATGACTTAAGTCTAATTCACGATTTTAAGATTGTATAAGAGTTTTTCTAAAATATGTTGGACCATATACTATTAAGTTTGTGCTATTGATCCATCCACCATTTATATTCACACATCAAGTTCAATCATATACATGAGGAGTAAACAATCTCCGGTTTTATAAAATTGAATTAGATTCTCAATTTTAAATTCTCTATACATGGTTGACAATTGACATCTTCATCAATGCACTAACACGGTAAAAAGAATTGTTTGGTCTTTAATTTTCTATACATGGTAGAAGATGTCCACTTAATTAAAATCGCCATCATCTTTTTTCATGGTTTGGTCTTTAATTTTGTTCTTTTTTGTAAAAAAAGACAAGTCACTTTTTAGATTCATTAAATAATTAATGTATCTGGTCTATATTATAAAACAAATACATTAATTATTCAATAAATCTAAAAAATGATTTATCTCTTATAATAAAGAACGGAGATAGTATTTCTCAACACGCACTAACACACGGTATTCTACTATTCTTTGTCTCTCTCAAGCTCTAGTATTCAACTCTTCCAAAAAAAAATGAAGTTACACATTGTTGGATAAGCAATTTCCAATTCTTTTATGATAATTTACTCACATGCATCGAAAATTTGTTACTAAACGTTTATGCATTAACAAAGTTAAGCTTTATAAAAATGAATAGAATTTTCACCATGATAAATTTGCAACAAAAACTTCCTCGTTTATAATTTTCACTGCTTTTGTTCTTCTTTTTTTTTTGACAGATTCACTTCTTTTGTTCTTAATCATCAACAATTTTCACTTTTTTTGACAAATATGGTGTCACAGTCCAGGAAAGACTTTAAGATTCAAGACCATTTTGCTCTATAATTTTGTACAATAAATGCTATAAATAACAAAATATAAATAAATAAAATAAACCAAAACAAAACCAGGAAAATAATAGCTAGTACATGTTGTTGTTTTTTTTGAAAAGGCAAAGGTAAATTATATTAAGATAGCAAAGAGTTACAATACATAGCACAAGATACGCTAGTACATGTTGTTAATTACATGTCTTAGACAGATAGATTTTCACGTGACAAAGAAAATATAGTGAGCATTGAGACAAGCAAACCGTGGTACCAAGTCCGTAACATGTTTCATCATTTTATATTACATTTCAACAAACATTCCTGTTTTTACACTCCAAAGAATCTTCTCTGTCTTTTTTGTGCCCCACTTACATTACATTACATTACTCAATTCAGTCCAAAGCCTCCAAATTTCTCCTCATCACATTCAGCAAGTGAGTAAGTGCTTTTACGCTGGCAGTGTACAATTATGTCCTTGCTTCAGTAGTAACAAATTAAGAGAATTGTGTGCTCAACAAAAAAAAAAAAACATACTCAGCAGCATGGTTAATTATCTTAGTGTTATGTCATGAAATTATACTTTGTCCAAAAAAATTAATAATGAAATTATATTGTTACTCTAACAAAAAAAATACTGTCTTCGCTTTCAAATATAAGCAAAATTTAGTTAAAAAAAAATTATTGTCTCTTGCGCAAATTTTGAACTAAATATAACTAAATTTTGCTTATATTTGTGACTAGAGTAATATTTATAGCATGGTTATTTATCTTAGCTTTTTGTTTTGCTTTGTATTGAAGATGGAGATCAGAATACTGCTGCTCTAAGAAGAATAATTCACGATGCAAATTAAGGAACATGAAAGTAGAAAACAAAGACATGAGAAGCATTACCTAAAGTCACAATCAAAGAAAAAGTGAATTAACTTGAATAATTAAGCAAGCGGGGGAAGAGTGAGAGCACATGTTGGAGAAGGGGAGCACGTGCAAAAGTCTCATACATGCATTGAGAGAATGAATTGAAGAAGAATTGCACGTGCCCTGCTTCTCCAACAAGAGTTTCTCACCCAATGAAGTGAAGAATGAGCTTTGTGTTTGATGAGTAGTAAGAAGTTGAATTGAGCAAACCAAAAGAAAGGGCCTTATTTATAGGTAGCAATACTATAGCAACTACAGAGAGAGATCAGAGGACATAAGAGATTTAACTATAGTAACGTGGCAGAAGCAATGAGTACATTGTGAAGGAAAATAATAAAAATATCACAAAAATAAAAAAATTAATAGTGTTTCAACTTGCATAAGTAACATAATATGCCATCATGTAACTGTTAAGAACTTATTGATTAAATAGTGAAAATAAACTTGTACATACCGCAATGGATATATCATTTGTGCATCTAAAATTTATTTATGGAGGAGTGTTAGCAACATTTTATAATATTTTCCTTTTAATCGGTTGAAAATATAATAAATTGGTTGAAAATAACAAATTTTGGTATAGTCGGTTATTTTATACTTTATAAAGAAGATACCAAAAGTTACGGTAATAATTTTTTCTATGATTTTTAACTATTTTATTTAAGAAAATGCTAACGTGTTTTTAGGGCACTAGTTTAGAAAGAAAGAAAAAAAGAAAAAATACAATAAAATTTGTGTAATCAACTTCTTAAGAGTTTAAAAAATCGGTCGTCGAGATCGGAGATCCTTTATGCAGCTTATTTGGCTTGTTTGCGTTTGGATTATTTGGAAAGAGCGCAATCAGCGACTTTTCAAAAATTCGATGCAATCGGCCCCTCTTTTGATGGACCTGATCAAGCGACATTCCTTTTGGTGGTTGAGGACTCAGTATCCTGGGTTGGGGGTGAACCTACACAGTTGGTGGGTGAACCCGTTGTTATGCTTGGGTATCTGATTTGTATTGACTGGATGTTTTGTGGTTTTGTGTCTCTTCGATGTACTTATGGTGACTTATTACTAGCACATCTTGTGCCGGGGGTCACCCCATGTTTTGGTATATATATAATCTCATTTTGGCTTGTTAAAAAAAAGAGTTTAAAAAATCATTTTTTTTTCAATGCAAAATTTTCTTTTTAAGTTTCCTAAGCTAGTGCCTCGGAGTAACTAGTTAGTATTACCCTTTTGTTTATAATCTCAAACCACTATAATAATAGTTTAATTGATATGCATAATGTGAAAATTTATGTAGTATTATAAGATATAATTGAAGGGTTTTCTATTATGTACAAATTTACACATTTTAAAAAATTCAAAATAATAAATTTGTATTAAAATTAGAACTTTTGTTCATTTTATATTAAAAGTATAACTTTTTAATTAATAACTATTGTTTATCAATAAAAAATTATTATTTTTTGTTGCTTTAACATGTCAATTACACATGTGTTAGACAAACTCTTAATTAAATGTATATGTGAAACTTTAAAATATACATTACAATAAAAACATTAAATCATAATCATAGTAATTCATGTCTTCCTTAAACATGTTTAAAGTGTGCGATCACACAAGACTATGCACACAAATGTGTATTAGTCTATTAGATTTTAAGTGTATTATGTAAAGTATATATATAAATGTGACTCTATAAGATAATAAGCTTATACCAATACTTCAAATAAGACACTCAAAATCTCATACGGTTCTGAACCAAGCCATGTCATACCATGATGCCGCTATACACAGAAATTCAAAGGAGGATATCAAAGGAAACCCAATTTGAGTATTGTCTGCCTTAATTTCATAAAAAAGTGACCAACCCCTTTGTTCATTTGAGGTTCACTAGTAGTACAATACAAGTACCCTATGATTCAATCTCAACCATTGGATCATCAAACTTGGGTCCCACATACACACGTGTCACCCTTGTATTTGATTGGATGGTGGAATCATCAAGCAATAAGAGGAAGAAGAATAATGTATGAGTGCACGTAGGCTTTGCGTGTTGTTGTGCAAGTTTTTGAGTAAGATATGTATGTGTGTGAATTTTAGAGAAAGTTTGGAAGCTCACTAGCTTGATATGATTCCCTATAAGTAATAGGTTCTTACCTTTTTCTTCTCAAAGTTTTTAATGTTTTACTTTCACCATAAGGTAGACTACAATATTTTCAAAGTGTACATTAATTAATTACCTAAACACTGTCTTAGTTGTTGGGTGTCCACTATAGGGATTGTCCCCAACTAGGAAAATGTCCCTCAACTTGAATCACTAAGAAATAAACATGAATTTCAGCTACTACAAAGTTAATGTCAAACTACACCCACAAACATGTTTCATTTGATGATGATATAATAAATATTTTGTTTATCTAACACTCAAATTGTGTATGTATCTACAATGTCAATTCCCTAGTACATGCTAATTAGTGATCGTTCTATGTTCAAAGATCAAAAATGTTTTTCTTAGAATTTAAATTGGGTATAATACTTTGTTTATAAAACCGATTTATAAAATAAGAGTTGTCGACCATCTATAAATATATTTTTAAATTTTATCTCGTCCAATTTTGAACTCTTAATATGCTTATCTTACGTTAAGGATTTGGCATTTAAAGCGCGACCCGAGCAACCTATAGTAGTGACATAATAGAAGGTGGCCCAATCTTAAAATATGTTTTCAAGAGATGTCTCTCCCTTTTTTTTTTTAATTATGTCATATTCAATATGATGGGTGACTCTCAAAACACACACTTATCATGCTCAATGTGTGATCTAAATAGTCTGATAGAAGGTGGTCCAACGAATGTTAGATATGTTCTAATATCATCTTAAAATTTAAGTTTAACTCTCTTACAAAATCGATTTATAAGACAGAATTAGGAACACATTTTCAAACCTTATCATCTATATGGAATGTTTGCCCACCATCCAGAAACACATTTTCAATCTAATTTCATCCAATATTGAACTCTTAACACACTCCTCTTATGTCAAAGACTTGACATCTAAAGTGTGATTCGAGTGGCCTAAAGTGGTGACCTAATAGAAGAACCTTAAGATTTGGGTTAGGCATATAACTTAACTCTTATAAATTTGGCTTATAAATAAGAGAAGTATCTAAATATATTTTTAAATCAATACGATAGAGGACTCTCAACACACACTCTTCACGTTCAAAACTGAACATTTAATTATGACCCAAGCGGTTTGATAGCATGTAATACAATGAATTTTAGATATGCTCTAATACCATCTTAAAGTTTAAATTGAGTTTAACTCAACCCTTACAACCGAATTATAAGATAGAGACTATCTCCCACTTATGATTACAAGTTTTGACCTAGTAATGGTAACCTTCATCACTAGGCAAGAGAAAAACTAGTTGAATCTAAGGAGAGGGTATCCGTACACAAACAATGTTATGAAAGGTTTTTGCCCATAAGGAGAATGAGTAATGAAACATTACAAAGTCTAGTGAATAGCATGTGAGAAGCTGTGACGTGCAGCAATGGTTCAAATCCCCTACTTCAGTTTCAACATAGGTCATACTTATGCAGCACCCCCCCATCATTACTCCTTACCCTATTCTTCACTCCATGTCCATTTGAATTATATGCACCAAGGTTTCATTTCAAACAATACTTGACTTGTATTGTATCTCACAGTAAATTCCTAAAATTTGACAAACATTAATGTCATATACTACATTAAAGAGTTTATAATGTCACTCCATGTTGAAATGTTTGATTTTTTGGTATCATGTATTAAAGATGGAGTGGAACAGTTATAATAATGAAAATGTTATGATAATAGGCATGGTTGGTCTATCTTGTGGGAGAAGAACATAGATTCTGGATGAGGTCATTATCAAATCTAATCTATAAAGACTTTAATATTGGCGTGTGTATCATGCTACTACTTTGTATGTGGTAAATGCTTTATTTGGTCAGGCATATCTTACTATTCAAAAGGCTTTTGAAACTCAATCATGCTCTCTGTTAGATAAAATTCTACAGCACTTGATGGATATGTTTGACTATGATTCAGAGAAAGGAACAGCAACACAACAAAAAGACACTTCATTGCTCGTTAACTTTGGGAAATCATGCAATCTTTTTTTTTTTAACATTTGCTGAATCCCAAACATATAGTGTTTGTTCAGTAATTGACAGTATGGATTAATACTATTACAGAATCACTTTTGGTTTTTGTATTTTCTTTACTGATACATGGAGCAAAACATAGAAAGGTTATTTCCTAATTAGATTAAAAGAAAGGCTATGGTTTTAGTTTTATTTCCAAGTAAATTGCTCTCGACAAGTCTTTTGAACACCAAAGCTCAAATACTCTTAGTTGATTCTTTCCGTTCCAATTAAGATGCGGGTAACATCACACTGAATTTTAGGCATGCCATGTGTTCTGTTTGTATTCGGGATCCGAGATTTGGAACTTCAAAACCAAAGGTTATGTAACAAATTACAACTCAAACTGATAACCAACCAAAATCATAATTTCATAGATTGTCATTCTTCAAATAATTTAAACGGGTCATCATTGTGTTTTGGCTTGGCGAGCTAGATAACGAAAGATACATATATTTTAATCACGTCTAGTTGTTAACTTCTTATCCTAAGATTGAATTTGATATTAACAAGATAATACATCCTAATCTGCTCCACATTATAAACAAAGTATTCACTGTGCCATAGAGAGCCCTGCAACACAAAGGGATGGAGAATACTTATGAGATAAACATTCAACTTTGTTTTGGTTGGGTGAAAAAACCAATTCCGGATTTACGTACAGAAAGTTCATACCTTTATTTATGCCCTAATTTTCTTTGGGTTATCCCAGAGGAAATATGAGCCCATCTTCAAGCTCCCGGAGCTGTAGCTCCTACTTCTTTGGTGCTGCGGTACAAGATTGCATGTCAAATAATGCTAACTTAGTAAAGCATATAACACACAATATCTGATGTTATATGAAACCTTAGCTGGGCCAAATAAAAGTAATGAAAAAGAACTAGATTATAGACACATGGAAAGTGTGCAAACCAGCCAGGATCGACAATAACTTAATTGACCGACATTAAACAAAGACATAAATAAATTGATCAATATAGATTTAGTTTCAATAAGACAACAATCTGCTGAAAAATAAAATTAGATGCACTTGTGAAATTGGATTAACATAACTCAGTTTCCCTTCAGGCAACCCATGAGCGTCATATTTACCGGTTACAAGTTCCGCCATCTCAGCCAGTGAACCTAAAAGAACAGAAAATATAAATAACAACTCCTAAAGATGTAAATCCATAATAACATACTTTTATCAAACAAGTTATTATAAATAAAACTTACTGAAGATATGGATCAATAATGAACACTCTTAGAATTGAGAGTTGGGTCTAACTCAACCTCACAAAACCGACTTGTAAGGTGAGGGTTGCCCCTAACTTATAAACACATATTCAGACCATCTCGCAACCGATGTGAGACTTCTTTCTTAACACACCCCCTCGCGCCCAACACTATTGGGCTTGGAGCGCGGATATAAATGGTGGAGGGCCCGTTCATAAACTGATTGCAGGCGGTCCGACGAAGTGACCCAGCGAATTGTGGATAGGCTCTGATACCATATTAGAATTGTATTTTCTGTATAATATATTATGTGTCTAATAAGATCACACTATGTGTTTATTTATAATCATAGGAGTTGTACACAATAAGGTAATACAATCAATACTATAATTACAGTATCAATACTAATTGATTCTAATGGATTCTTAACAAACACATTGCAAGCATAATATTCTAAAGGATTCTTGCAGATAATATTGACATTGTATGTCAGCAACATCGGAATAACAAACAATGTCAAATTCCACAATTTGGGTAGTTAATTCAAATCATCTAATAACGTTTGAAATTACGAACCAATTCGAGAAATTCACGATTGGAGTTTCAATCCTCATTATATTAGCAATGCTACAATATTTACTATTAGACAAGAAACAACACATAAAAGAAGCACGCCGTCTGCAGCAGTAGGAGTAGGATGGCAATAATTTGCACTTTTTGAGAACATTTCAGCAAAGTAAACCCCCTTACCAAACATGTAGCCAGTTATAGGGCCTCCGGAGGAGCTATGCGCAAACCTGATGATGGTACATCCATCTTAGAGTCGTGTATTATTGCATGAAGCAATATAATATGTACACTCATGTAAACGAGAAGACTGTCAAATAAGTGAGAGAAGGAAAGGCCTTGAGATAAAATTCCAGTCCAGTTTGTGAGCCGAGAACCATGCCACAAAAGCAATTCTTTGTATTAGAAAACTGTCATACAGTTGAATGGCATTCAACTCAATTCAAATTCAAAATGTCAACAATTGAATTACAAAATTATAAATTTCAGCAAGATAGATCCTGATTCAACAATTCATTAGTTAAACCTTCCTGAAGTGTTCAGCCTCACCTTCTATCGATGTCCTGAATATTTGGACAATTGCCACAATATAGTTTGAATGCATTTTTGCAGGAGTATTCTTCATATAATTTTCAATCTAATGTCATCAAAAGGGGGCAGCAGGTGTCAGGATTGTTAACAATTGAAACTCCAGCAAAAGGTCAGATTAAATGACTATGGTATATGCAGTTAGCACGTCATTTATCAAGTTTACGAAAAATAATATGATATTTTTATCAAATGAGAAGAATCACGTTTCCATAAAAAAAATTAGAATGGTATTTAAAAATCTTTAAGATTTATACGAAAACTAAATGACTGGCTGATTGTTTACCATGAAGAATTCCTCGGTACTGAATTCAACAACAGATATCAGTTCATAGTGAATATAATAACTGGTGCAAACAAAATAGTAATGCACTCCATTGAATGAACAAGTGAATATCATTAGCAAATGGACAATTAGGCACGTCTTGCGTACACAATGGTGTTATATAAATCATCATGAGAATAAATTCCAAAACTAAATTGGAAATTGGTGAAAATGTTAAAAAAAAGCATGCAAAGAAAATAAATCAATTTGAGACATTTAAATATTGTGTGCCTGTCCATTCATTTCACCATAAAAATGTTAAATATTTTCTCATTCAACAAGTGGGTGGGATACCAGCTGTGACAAATAAAATGTATCATAACTTATAGTATGATACAAAATGTTAATTAAAAATAAATTCTCAGCATTCATATACTTGAGAACTTTAGTACTTCAGAAATTAGGGTTGCGAATATTACGCATACGGCATACCTACATATACCTGTATAACCCACAAATCAATGGATAGGATATGGATATTTAATAAAGGGTATTTTCTTTACTCAACTATTAACGGGCCAGGGTGGCTATTTGGTTTCTAAATTTTTTTGCTGTTGTGATATATTTTGAGGATGCTTTTGAATTTTCTTTTAGACTTGTGAGATCAAATGTACTCAAGTTAACTTCTGAATTTTATTAATGTGTTGATAAAAGTAATACATGTAGACTTGTTGCATTGTTTTTTATATGTAAAATGACTCTATTTGATGACTCATGATTAGTTTGTTAGGATACTTATCCTATAAGTACAAGCATTGGTGAATGTAATCAAAGCAAGCAAAAATCAATGAAATTAGTTTTATAGTTTGTTAGTGTAATTTTTAGTCTCTCTTTTAGAAGTAGTGTCTTCCAATTATGAACAACTAATTCTTGTTTATAAACAAATGGTGCTTTCATTGCTATGAACTCTCCTCCCTACCATCATCAACACTCATACCTTGTTGAAACCACAATCCTATCACTCATTTTCGGATCAAGTTTGTGTATCACACATCCCTTCCAAGTTCCAACCACCACCATGACTTTCTCAATCAACTCTCATCTTACCGCACAGCTCCCATTTCCACTACTACTCAGCTTGGATCCCTTATCAATCAATTAGTGCAATAACAAACGCACCCAAAGTCATATGGTGGTGGTTGAATTGAAGGAAAATGAAAAAACCAGCTAAACTAGTATATTTGAAGTGCAATAAATTAAAATCAAAATTAGGAGTATAATACCTTACCTTGTTTGGTTGAAAATCTGCGGTGAGTGAGAGTAGTAATGATTTTGTTGGAATGGTCGATCAGAGAGTTCATTCCTTGGTTGCTTTCTATGAAAATGAAAGGAAGGAGCATCAGCGTCGAGTTCTTTCAAAAGAAAAGGGAAAATGCTTTTGGACTTGGGCACTCGTCTCGCCTGTATCTATTTTTGTTTATTAAAGGTTTTTTTTTTTTACATAGAAATATAAATACTTCTCATGTCCTACAACTCTTATCATTTAAGTTATTTTACGAGGACATTAAATGTATAATTCTTTTTATTAATTGGAATTTTTTTATATATTAAGAGTCATGCTAAACAGTGCTCCCGGGATACTTGTTAAGCATATTCAAAAAAGAAATAAAAAATAAAAGTAATGCTCAAGTTTCAAGGCAGAGATATTGAATGCACAAGTTTCAAGACAAAATTTCATTTTTAAGAAGTTTAACTAGTTTAGTATTTTCCATTAGTTTCTCTAATAAGATTAAGTTTATTAAATGTACGATTCTTTTTATTGTGTGAAAAATGTTTAGTAAAATTAAGTCTTCGCACAAGACGAACAATTTTTTTTTTTAACAGCAAATATATGTTCCTATATAAATACTAGTTTAGGTTATAAATTGATGAAAATAGTTTCTTTAATACGTGTAATTTTTTATCTTTATCTCTTATATATAGGAATAGAGACAGTATTTGTTATCATTTATAGCCATATAAAAGTATTGTTTTTTTGACAAAAAGGATTTTTTTTAGTATATAACCATATAGTATTCCACTATTACTTCATAAGTAAAATATAAGTTTTTGATTGTGAGTTTAACTCAGATAAAAAAATATGTAATGTAAAAAAATTGAAGTTCAGATCTTTTATGTCAACTTATTCCCCCTTTAATTAATATTAATATTAATATCATAGATCTATTTCTATTAAAAAAATGTCTAATGTACTAAATAATTTTTTTTTTGACAAAATAAATAAAAAATCTTTAGTCAAAGAAAAAAAAAAAAAAAGAACAATCTTACATAGCACACTTCAAGTACACGACGAACTGTAGAAAGTGCGTCGTATCGTATAAAGAGCAAGAACGCGGCTTACCCTTATTTCAAAATCGAGAGTCGAGCAACACAATACCACCGTTTCCCTCTTAAAATCAAAAAATGGCGACAACGAGTAAAATGAAGGTGGAGGAACTACGAACGGAGCTCAATCAACGCGGTCTCACCACCACCGGAACCAAACCTACTCTCGTCAGTTACACTATCATCATACCTCTCTCTCTCTCTCTCTCTCTCTCTCTCTCTCTCTCTCTTACATTTCTTCATATCTTTCCGTTTTAGGTTCGTAGGCTTGAAGCAGCGCTTCGTAAAGAAAATAAGTTATCCAAGCCTGATGATGCTGATGCTTCTTCCTCTCTTGGAAAGAGACCGAGAGATTCTCTCAACGATGATGATTCCAACAAAATCACTACTACTCGCACTCGCCGCGGAAATTCAACCAAACAATCACTGGAAATCGTTAACCTAGGTAGTTGAATCCTCCTACTTTATATTTTCGTTTATTTCATTTCAAATATCCTCGGTTACATTAGTGAAATTCATTGCTGATAAGGAGTTATTAAGCGGAATAACAATGTGAGAGTTACTCTTGAAGTCAACGTATCCCACTCACATATGTATAA
The DNA here is from genome assembly GCA_951804385.1 of Trifolium dubium. Classification (NCBI taxonomy): domain Eukaryota; kingdom Viridiplantae; phylum Streptophyta; class Magnoliopsida; order Fabales; family Fabaceae; genus Trifolium; species Trifolium dubium. Next base: position 50,099,717 of record OX638064.1, on the reverse strand, counting down.
AATTAGGAATTAGGAATTAGAAATAGTAAGTTAGTGGTTATATTAGTTTCTAGAGTTTGAAACTGTTAAGATGGTTATAGTTTGTTAGTGTTAGTTAGCCTATTATAAATTAGTTAGAATATTTGTTGATGCAATTAGATCCTATAAATATAATTACTTTTTAAACATTTCATCTATCTTTTATCAATCAAATATGTTCTCTACCTCTCTTACGAGTTACGAGTATGATCTTTGGTACTATGATCTCATGATTCTTAACATACAAACCCTCGACTTATGCTTAAAACTTCTTTGGTGTTACTTAACTCACCGACCGAGCTACTTACTTGGGACTCATTATTTATTGACATTGCTAAATAGAGGCTTGGAATTGTTGTGTTTCTTTCGGCTTGTTTTTGGAGCATAGACATTGTGTATTGTGTCTTCCCATTTTGCTCATTTGAAGCCTCTTATGTTTGCAGAGGAGAAGCCAATAGAGGAGGAAAAGATAGTGACCGCAACCAAAAAGGGTGCTGCTGTTCTCGATCAATGGCTTCCGGATCACATAAAAATGCAGTATCATGTTCTTGAACTGGCAAGTCTACCAATATTATCGTCATCAACTAGCATGTTAGTTTTGGTTCGGATGGTGGTTACTTAATGAGTCTTGGACCTGTGTGTTTTTTTTTTTTTTACTATGCAGGGTGGTGAAATCTACGATGCTGTGCTGAACCAAACAAATGTTGGGGACAACAATAACAAGTTCTATATCATTCAAGTTCTTGGTTAGCTCTCAATTCCATCTCTGTATTGATGTTGGTGTTGTGATAAGATTTTTGAGGACTTTGATTTGTTGTGGTGGTTAACTAGTTATGGGAATAATAACGACTCTTTGCAGCTGCAAAATGTTGAGTAATCGGAACTATGATTTAGTGCTCCTTTCAATATTTATTGTGCTATTACTTCTCTTTCTTTTTTGGAATACCCAATGATGGTCGCTTGATATGTTAGTATTAGTTTCCCTTAACCTACAATGCATGTAGTTACAAGTTACAACTATTTGTCACTTGTTTCTCCAGTAGTTTTTGTTTGTATGTTTATATGGCATGCTTTTCTTATTTCCTAAATCAAAATTTCTTGCAGAATCCGATGATGGTGGTAAGTTCCTTGTTTATAATAGATGGGGAAGGGTAGGGATAAAAGGCCAAGACAAGTTGCACGGCCCTTTCTCTTCACGTGAAAGTGCAATCCAGGAGTTTGAACAAAAGTTCTTAGCCAAGACCAAGAATGCTTGGTCTGATAGGAACAATTTTGTTTTCCACCCAAAGAGTTATGTATGGCTGGAAATGGACTACAGTAGCAAGGAAAAAGAATCTGCAGTGAGTTTTGCTGACTCTGTTCCTCTTGTAGCATTTTCCATCTCTTTATGTAATATGGTGTGCTCTTTTTTAACCAACTCTAGTCAGTAGCCCTTGATCAATGAGTTAGTTCACTAATTCTTTCATCAAAAGGCATTTGTTCTTGTTTTTATAGCGTAGACTTGTCTCATTTCTTGTAAGCGGTACTTAATGTTATCTTGACTTGCGACTCTTGGTGGAAGGGAAGCAAAATGAATTAACTATTTCAGCTATTCATTCTAAACACTTGGCAACTGCTTTTAGGTTACAAAAAGTCCTGCTCATGCTTTGAGAAAGCAGCCTATGGAATCAAAACTTGAGCCACGCATTGCAAAATTTATATCCCTTGTTTGCAATTTGAGCATGATGAATCAACAAATGATGGAAATAGGTTAGTCTTAACTTCTTTTCTGCGTACATGATCAATCCCAAATCATATGTTCCCAAAGCATACTAGACATTCATTTGAGATTTCGAGTGCATTTGGTTTTCTGTATATTATTATTTGATTTGCAAAAGAAATAGAAAAGAAAGAAACAAGAGTGATAGAAAATAGAAATCAGAGAGAGGGGAAAATGATGAGAAGCGTACTGGAAAAAATGTGTTGTTTGGATGGATAGAAATGAGAAGAAGAAAAAAATGAAAACGTAATATTTTCTCTCTGCTTATTTGGATGAATGAAAGAAAGTAAGCAGAAGAATAAAGTGAAATATATCAATTCAATCCTCTCTTGTAATTTTTTAACTGACCTAATATATCATTATTTATCTACTTTAACTGGGGGGATCTTTCTTTCAGGGTACAATGCAAACAAGTTGCCCCTTGGAAAACTTAGCAAATCAACAATTTTAAAGGTAAGCCTATGGGCATGTCAATTTTTTCTCCTTGAGCATACTAAAATTTATCTAGTGCCTCTATCATGTTGTTGATAACACAATTCAAACATTTCTGCCTTGAGCTTAAGTTTACATTAGTTATTCAGAAGCCATTTTCTTTCAATCCACTCTAACAATAATGATACAAGTTCAAGCCTTTTTTATGTTTGTTGACTTTTGTTTTCAGCTCATTGGGCACTGTGACAGCTTTTCAACTTGCCTGTTTTGCTTGTTCACGAAATAACCATTTGTTTCTTAAATTATTTAGGGCTACAATGTACTCAAAAGACTTGCTGATGTGATCGATAAATTTGATAGGAAAGCTCTAGAGCAATTAAGCGGGTAAGAAATGTAGCTTTCCTTTCATTTTCCTCCATGTACTGCCCTCTTTTTTCCTGTGGAAGTACTCGCCTTTCTGTTTTGTTCATTTCAATGAGCTATATGTTTGCTTTACCAGTATTAGAATTCATTCACTGTCAGTGTAATTTATGGTTGATAATTTTTGCTTTATTTAATAATTGGTTATGGTCTTGTTGCAGAGAGTTCTACACTGTCATTCCTCATGACTTTGGATTTAAAAAAATGCGTAAGCTGTCTCTTTCTGTTTAATTTATCTTGTGCGCATGTAGATATTTATTTAATAATATTTCTAAATGATAATTGTAAATTCTAGCCGTGGTTATTATGCATTCTTTTTGAGAAGTGTACCGATTGACATGAAAATTTAAACAATGGCAGGAGAGTTTGTAATTGACACCCCTCAGAAGTTAAAGCGCAAATTAGAAATGGTATTCCTTTCTTTCCAGTTATATGTATCGACTAGAATACTAGATTATTCTGGTTGCTAATAGAGTATAATTGTTAGTATTTTCTTATTCTGATTGGCAGCTAGTTATTTTAAGGAGATTTATATTGTACACTTTCAATTGTGGTTCATTGCTATAATTTTAGCCTTGGCACTCCCTCTATAGGCCAATTTCCTCCACAAATTTGCTCACTTTCCTAGAAATAGAAAATAGTTTTTGCATGTGTTTGTTTAACCACTGACATTATTTTGACTCCTACTCAATTAAAGGTTGAAGCTCTTGCTGAAATTGAGGTTGCCACAAAACTATTGAAAGATGATGCAGAAATGGAGGTACCCCTTGTTTGAATTTATTTTATGTAGTTGATCTCAATATCTATATATTTTTTTCCAGTCTTGTTTTCAAGTTTTTGACGCTCCCATTAATTATTATGGATAATATACTCTCTTCGAGCTCCAAGGATAACTATTTTACAACCTTAATGAATAAGGCTAATATACACTGGAACATTGGTTAGAGGGTATGGATACCGTAATAGCCATACTGGCCCGTTTATAGACAAGTAGAGAAAATAAAATACCATGAATTAAGATATCCATATCCAATCCATTCTGGGTTTTATCCACGGGTATATGTTGGTTTGCATAATATTCACATCACTCAACTAATTTCCAAGTATTGTAAAGTTCTCAAGTATATGAATGATTAACATTATGCATCATACGTAAGTTATGATACATTTTATTTGTGACTAGTATCCCACATGTTGAACGAGTAAATATTTTACGGTTTTAGTTGTTTTTGGTAAAATAAATGGACAAGTAGATAATATTTGTATCCCCCAAATTGATTTTTTTTTTTTTTTTTTCATTTTGACCAATTTAAAATTTAGTAGTGGAATTTATTCTCGTGATGATTTCTAAACAATTTTGTATACCCAAGAAGTGCCCATTTGCTAATGATACACTCTTTTCTACTTAATGGAATGCATTGCTATTTTGTTTGCACCAGCTATTTTCTTCAATTCTGAGTCAGGTTTTTGCATTCCATGCATACTCTAAGTAATTATTTCTCGATCTTGAATTGCTGTAGGGAGATCCCCTGTATGCTCATTATCAACGGCTTCATTGTGAACTGGTACCAGTTGAATTCGGTACTAAGGAATTCTCCATGGTAAATAATCATGCTCGTTTTAGTTTTCGTGTAAATGTTAATGGCAGTTAAATACCAAGCAAATATTACAACCGTGCTGTCGTTTTAGTGTTATGGAAAATTAAAATTTAAATGGCGAAAGTTTTTCTTTTCATTTGATCTGAATTATCATATTATCTAAACTTGAAAAAGATAACGCAATTTCATACTGTGGTCATTTAATCTGACCTTTTGCTGGAACCTCAGTTTTTAATCCTGACACCATTTGCCCCTTTTTGATATGGTTTTTTCCCCTTTTGATGTCATCAGATTGAAAATTATATGAAGAACACTCATGCAGAAACACATTCAAACTACACTGTGGAAATTGTCCAAATATTCAAGACATTGAAAGAAGGCGAGTCTGAACGCTTCAGGAAGGTTTGACTAATGAATCATTGAATCAGGATATATCTCATTGAAATTTATAATTTTGTAATTCAATTGTTGATATTTTGAAGTTGAACTGATTCAACTTCAATTTGAATTTTAATGACAGTTTTCTAATACGAAGAATAGGATGCTTTTGTGGCATGGTTCTCGGCTCACAAACTGGACTGGAATTTTATCTCAAGGTAATTCCTTCTCTCACATATATGGCAGTTTTCTTGCTTCATGCAATAATATACGACTAAAAGATGGATGCACCATTATCAGGTTTGCGCATAGCTCCTCCAGAGGCACCTGTAACTGGCTACATGTTTGGTAAAGGGGTGTACTTCGCTGACATGTTCTCTAAAAGCGCAAATTATTGCTATCCTACTCCTACTGCTGCAGATGGTGTGCTCCTTTTATGCGAGGTTAGAGTCTTAATAGTAAACCTTGTTGCATTGCTAATAGATTTGCGTAAGGAATGAAAGTTGAAACTCGAATCATGAATTCGTCCAATTGATTTGTAATGTCAAACAATATTAGATAATTCCTAACCACCCAAGTTGTGGAATTTTGCATCTTTAGTAATTATTATTTATATTTTCTGTACTTTTAGGTTGCACTGGGTGAGATGGCCGAGCTTCTTACCGCTAAATATGACGCTGATAGGTTGCCTGAAGGAAAACTAAGGTTTGTTAATCCAATTTCATAAATTTATCATTTCAGCAGATTGGATTGTCTTATTAAAATACTAAATTAATATTGTTCAACTAATTTATATCTTATGTAATGTCAGTCAATTAAGTTTTCGTCAAACCTGACTGGGTTTGTGCCTGCCTCCCCATCTGTCCAAAATTAAGTTCTTGGTCATTATTTTTAAATGCACCAGCTATGGTTTCATATAACATCAAATATTATGTATTATATGCTTTAATAGTTGAGTTTAATTGCTATGCAATCTTGTACTGCAGCACGAAAGGAGTAGGAGCTACAGCTCCCGATTTTTCGAAAGCTCAGGAGCTTGAGGATGGGCTCATAATTCCCCTTGCAAAGCCCAAAAAGAATTCAGGCGTAAAGGTATGTACTAGAAGAAGAAAAAGTTCCAACAAAAAAAAAAATAACGCATAAGTTTTGTTCATGATTACCATGATTTAGTATATCACACCATAACTATTCTCTATCACTTTGTGTTGCAGGGTTCTCTATTATACAATGAATACATTGTTTATAACACGGAGCAGATTAGGATGCGTTATGTTGTTAACGTTAAATTCAATTTTAGGACCAGAAGTTAGCAGCACGTCGTGATTAAAATATATGTATCTGTCATCGTTATCTAGTTTTCCAAGCCAAAAACAATGTTATGTGTAAATTATTTTTACCAAGAAAAATGAAATGGTTTTCTAATTCTTTTTCTTTTGCTAACGGAGAGATTCAGTTTTTACAGGTGCGTCTACAATTCAGTTTTAAAATTTTAGTTTTTTCTTAACACAACTTTTTTCATTTCATTTCATTCACTAAAACAGCATGAATACGTAGAGGGATAGAATCATAAACTTATTGTCTAACGTTAGAAATGACCGCTTTAGTTAAGTTTTGAACAATTATATTTGTTTGATGATAAATAGACTTATTTCAAAGTTAGGATTTGACAATCCGGTTTGAACCATTTTTTGTTGTTTTTACCACCATTTTAATCTGGTTTAGGAGTTAGTTTTGACATAAAGTGGTTTCAGCCCCCTCCCGATCGCAGTTGTGGGAAATCGAACCGCGGTTCTCTCTACTAAGTTCAGCGATAATCACCACTGAACCAACTAATGATTAATATCCAGTTTAAACCAACGACTTAACGTTAGTAGTTGTAAAAATACAATCTTTTATAATACATATTAAGCAGATAGATACTAGTAGTAATAGCTAATTAAGTCAATAGTTATAATTTGCATTTTTTTTGTTGGTCAAGAAAGTTATGGTTTGTATTTTGTATTAATATTAATATTTAGCTGATCATCGTGGACCAATTCTTATATGATCTATCATATTAACATTTCTTGAGCTATCCACAAACTTTTTTAGTAACATGTAGGAGTATAAGCTTAATTGACGTATTTTTGTTATAATAACTCAATCCATTTGGCACAATTGTGATTAAGAAGTGTCCATGTTGGTCGTTTAGTGGATAAGAGATGCATCAAATGTAGTTGACTCTTAGATGCATGTCTTCCATTCGATTTTTCTATTTTTGTTTAGGTTAAAAAACTAATTTACTTTCCCTACGAGGCATCTGAACCTCTGACCAAATATTTTTTGAAATATCTTTATTCCCCCACTACAAAAAGTGACGTCCATTATTAATTTACAACATCAACATGAAAAGCAAATGGTGAATTGTCATGTTATAATGGCTCATTGGTGGACCTTGGAGCCAAACAACATATGTAGTGACACAGCCACACAGGTAAAATTAAAGAATATATACGGCCCTTATTGTTCTTCAAAGGATATTTAATTTTAACAAAATCTAGCCACTAGATTACTGGAAATTTCTACACTAAAGTATTATATGTGAGTCTAGCTACTAAATTAAACAAAAATTTCAATAGTAAGTTTTGCTTATAAAGAAGTTTTTTTTTAGTCAGGTAGTCTAGCGATTAGAAATTCAGACGAATAAGTTGGCATATCGGATTCAAACTCCAGTCTCTGCATAAATATGCAATATCCTTTTTCAATTGAGCTAGACTCATGAGAACTATAAAGAAGCTTTTTAATACATGAAAAAAGTATATATTTTCTTCTTAAAAATATTCATGTATACTCCATAAATTGTTCAACAAACATATACAATATAAGAAGATAAACAAAATGAATTTTGTTATCCTTTCAAAACCCAAAATAAATGTATATTTTGTTATCCATGAATTGTTCAACAACATATACAATATAAGAAGATAAACATAGACTTTGATATAAGTTAATTAGTTTATTTTTCTTTATAATAAATTGATAAGTTAGTTGATGATGTACTCCTATAATCTTACTATAAGCTTGAAAATTGATTTTGCAAAACATAGTCATAATTCAAGCTGTGGGTGAATATTCCCAAAGTCAAGTAGCCAACCATTTGTGAAAAATCTTCACAGAAAAGCTATCTATGAAATTGTCCTTTGGGATTGGAAGATTCATATGATTGACCCATTAATTATTTCTTCCACATTAATTAACTCGTGTGCAATGCCACTATCAAACAAGTTGGCAAATGAGTAGTAGTTTCAAATGGAAGAAGATTCAAAACAAACAACCACTATTTGACTCTTATACGGATCAAGACCATTAAACCTTGACGATTTCTTAGCAAGTTCTGATTTAAAAAATACGTAAAGTTAATTGTTCGATCTAAAATTAGCAGTTGTAACTTGTAACTCAAGACAATGGAAAATTGTACATAAATTACTGCAACAATTCTAAATTTGTCCTTTTAAATAATTTGAAATAGTATCTATATGATGTTGGAAGAGTTGACAATACGACTCTTTCTCAAAAAAAAAAACGACAAATAAGTTTAATTTCTAAAGTAGATTATTTAGAAGACAGACTAATTTTATAAAAAAAAAGAAATTAATGTCTCTCTATCAACTTGATTAGTCTCATAACCATGAGGGTTAAATAAATTTTTAATTTGTTTGAAAATTTTGAGTTTAGTCACTCAAATTTTTGTTGATACTTTTGGTCTTTCAAAAATGTATGAACCACAATTGGTCTATATTGTTTTCTACTGCTTTTTTTTTTCCCTCTCTAATATTTTCTTTCTATATACTAATCCATCAATATATTTGTATGTTAACTATACATACCGACCTCTAAAAATGACCGGTTCTACTAAAGATAGCCAGCCCCCCAAATCATTTAAAAACTAGTGGTATTTACAAATATTGGACAAATTAAGGAATATCTAATAATTGTATTCTTCTTTTTTTAATTGAAAAAATGAAGTACAAGTTAAAATAAAAAAAAGGACAAATATAAAACAGCTCTAGGAATCAACCAATAGGTGGTGTCACAAAATTAGAATGATCATTCTAATTTTGACGTGGCTTATAATTGGATTAATTAACGATTGATGAAACGAATTTTCTGTTTTCTTTCATTTCATTTTCTTGGCCTATAAATGTAACCCCACCCACCACTTTCTTTCTCCACACTTCAACACAAATAGCTTATACACCACATAGCTTCTTCATCCTTCTCTTCAATCAAATTCTAAATTCATCAATGGCTCGCAACTTCAATAACATCAAGGCTATCTCTGCTCTTGTTGTTGATGGATTCTCTAGCTCTCTTACTAGGTACCATAATGTTTAATTTTTACTTATTAATAATGTTTCATTTGCAATGTTTCCTTTCCATGATAGAGTGAAAATTGGAGAGTAAATTATTATTAATAAGGTTTGTAAATTATTATTCTAATAATAATAATTTGTGATGTTTTTTTTATTATATTAAAATAGACGAGGATATGCGGCGGCAGTGACACAAAACACAGCAAGATCAGGAGTAGCAACCAAATCAGGGGAAGACAAGAGAGTAACAAATATCGAAAAGGTTGCATGGGTCCCAGACCCCGTCACCGGTTACTACAAACCGGAGAACACCAACCAGGTTGATGTTGCTGACCTACAAACCAACGGTTATGGACAGAAAGTAGATACAAATCACTAATTTCAACCTATTGTTGTTGATTTTAGCTTATGTTTAATATCACGATAGATATGTTAGAATACTACAGTCTATCGTGATTTTTTAAAAGCTACACTTTATAACTTATGTAAAATCATAGTTGATCATCATAATTTTGACATAGCCACACTTTCTGGGTCATTTTGTTCATCTAGTTTGTAATTCACTTTGTCTTCTTTTTTTGTTCTTATACGTGACTATGTAAGCTTTAATTTTAGAAATGAAATTAAAATTATGATATACGTATTAGCAACTTGTTGAGTGTTGTATATTGCTTTTCGTGAATTGGAAAAAGGTTCACACATAAGTTTGATTTTGAGTTGTGGTCATAAACGTTTTTCTCATATCAAAGTTACTCATCCGTGATATTCACGTTGGTATGTATAAAGAAGATTTTCAGGACATAATAAATATCTTATAGTAGTGATAGTGAGAATACAATGCTAACCACAAGCGTCTAAGAACTTTACAACCGTGCACGAAATCAAAATTTTAATCTAAATTAAGTTAATTTTTTTTTCTATGTTCAGATATAAATTCTGAGCTTGAGAAAGAATAAAAAAGTATTATTTTCGTCTCTGTATTAAAATTGAGTAGTTGTTACTCAATATATATGTGTGTGTGGGGATTAAAACAACAAAAGACCCTGCTGAGCTTGGAACATGATCATTGGCCTTTAGAAATGAAATCATGATTATATACTAACCCTTCAATTTTGTATTAATTTTTATATATAAAATGATTAGCCATACAATTTTTTATTGAAAAATACCAAAACATATATGTTAAAATTAATATATCAATGTACTAGTCATAGTTTATGTTCAAAATCGGCTCTGCTCATAACTACTCTAATTTATTCATATCTTGTAGACCCACTATTTTTGTGGGAGAGGATTGTCTATTTTTCTTATCTTTGATGAGTCTTTAGGTAAAAAAAGAGAAAAGGAAGGATAAACCTGTGAATAAATTTTGGAGGAAAAAATGGAAGAAAAAGTGAAAAAGTAGAGAGATAGAATGAAAGAGTGAAAGTGTTTTATGAGCTAACCTTCACTATATTATCCTTTTTAAAAAGTGTCTTATTCGATTAAGAAGTGTAAATGTCATTCATAAACTACATTTTTTTTTTGAATTTATAAGATAAAATTAGACTAGCACAAGGAGTGCTTCATCTAATAACAAAAGTACAAGTATAAATCAAAGCATAAAGCGTGTAGCAAGGCTACACAAGGCATAGTGCAAACCAAAAACAAGAGGCAGAGAACACCCTAAAGCCAAATTACAAACATCTCCATCCTAAGCAAACCAACGGTTGAGAATACCACATACTAAATTCAAAAGTCGTATGAGAACATTTAACCTTTAACCACCACCAAGTCTGAATACGAATCTGATCAATAACCTGAGACACATCGAACACTTGATTTTGGAAAATGCCGGCATTTCTGGCCTTTCAAATCCACCATATTGTAGCTAACCACAAGACCTGGAAGAAATTCTTTGGAGTCACCGGCTGAACTTGAAAACCAACAAATTGGAAAGCATGATGGGTTGCCTCCACTGGCAAGACTCCCTGAAAACCTAGCCACTGTAGCACGCCACTCCAGACCAACTGAGACTTTGAGCAACCAAAAAACAGATGAGATAAAGACTCTACAGAAGTACAACCAAGACTGCAAAGATGAGACCCTTGAGCAATAATCCCATGGCGGAGTAAATTATCTCTAGTTGAAAGTCGGTTCTGTAAGAGACGCCAAGCGAACACAGACACCTTCAAAGGTACAAAATGGTGCCACAGCAATGATATAGCAACATCTCTAGCAATCTCACCATCATGCGGAGAAGTCAAAGTCGCATAAGCCTCCTTAACCGTATAGAGGTCAGAGGAAACTCCATGCCAATGCCACCTGTCAGATATAAGAGGCTGCAAAATAATGTTATTGAAAAGTGCACAGCATCCAGTCAATAAATCTTGCTCCCAGACAAAAAGAGGTCGCCTCCAAGACCAACCCCCACCACTCAACTCCCATCCCCTCCGACACATATCACCCACCGAAACAAGAGGATCTACACTAAGTCATGCCAACCGCGGATACAAAACCCGTAAAACAATCCCCTCCCCCACCCTAACTTTAATTTTTATATAATATGAGACTTTTGATGTACGAGAACAATATTTCATCAATTTTTTTAATCAATATTAGTTTTTAAATTGAGATTACAAAATTAAAAATTATTATAAGATAATATTTTTGTATTCTTGGCCTACTACTTGAAAATCTTCTAGGTTTAAAATTGTCGGATTGAAGTGTATTATTTTGAACAAGATCCATTGAACAAGGTTTAGTAGATAAATAGGAATAATTTTTTCATTTTATTAATAGACTCTTGTAATGATAGAGGGGCAGTGTTACTATTTCTACAAACATTATTGGCCCCTCCAAAGGCCACAACCATGCTCATTGGCTTCTTGTGAGACCTAAGTTCACTTACCTTCCAACCATTTTGTTATTTTTATAAAACCTAAACACACAAGCAAACAAACATTGGTGCAAAATGAATCTAGTTGTGTGAGGCCTAAGATACATCGCACCTCATAGTTTATTGTTCTCATCATTATAGATGACGGTGTTGATAATTGAGGTAGCTTATTTTATTGGATATAGAGAATGATTGATTCTATTATGCATAAGTGAAGCATGTTCTCCATTCCATAGTGCACAATATCTACTTTTATTTTTGGAATTCATAGTACACTACAAATTTTATAAAATTCACTATTGAATAAAAGTTTATAACATAAATCATCTATATAAAATTTAAAAAAAAAATGAAAATCATTTTATTGATAATTATAGTGTAACTATATATATATATATATATATATAAATATATTTTTGATAAGCTATAGTGTAACTATATAATTCTAGATGTTGTTGAGCATGAACCATTTGATGAATTTGCGTTTATAAGAATTAGTCTATAGGAAAGTGTAAATAACACTCTTTTTAAATATGTACTGTAGTAATATTTTATGCTACTGTATATTTTATTTTATTTACACTTCACTCTTTTGTTTGTGTCAGATCAAGCTCCACTCTGGCTTTAAATTAAATTGTATGACTATAAGTAGATGGTAGAATTGAATCTATCAAATTAATTGGTTTTTAGGACGGATATTGAGTTAATCACCTAGATCTATTAAGCAGTTACATTAGTGCATGCACTGTGCACATGCACATTATAATGTTCTTTGTTTTTTCTTAGTCACATTAGTGCACATGCCGTATATATTGTTCTTTGATTTTTCTCTTTCAAAGTGTGAGTGGACGAAAATTTCTCTTTAATCCCCCAATATTCTTTTTCCCCCTTTAATTACCTCATTTGCCCTTATAAAACAAATTTCGTGAGCTACATACCGAAGTCGAATTCAGGATCTACGTCCCGAAATATTGAAATTTTCCCCCCCAAGTGCAAAAATTCGTGACGAGCATCCCGAACTGCACTTCGGGTTGCAAGTCACGAAATTTTCACAAAACACGCACACCCTCAGTTTAACTAGTGAGTTAAGTCCTGAACTAAGATTTGGGATCCAAGTCCCGAACTAGAGCTTCTGAGCTAATTTTACATAGCTCTGTACAAAGCTGAACCCCAGTGATCAAAACTCCATGATGCTTCTCTCGTAGTAAGGAAGTAGCAGGATTTACGAAATTTTCTGTCAAATCTGGGACTTTCTTTATGATTCTTATAGAGCATAATGCTGCCTATATAAAAGTGAGTATAGTCAACATACTATAATGAAAATCTATAAATTTGGCATATTGTAGGCTGGAGGTAAGTTGTACTAGAACAACAAATATGTCCCAGAATTTTGTTTCTTTACTGGTATGGTACAAGATCCATACAACAAAAGATCTTGTGAATCCACAAATGAAACACCATCAAATAAATGAAGAAACAGGAGAAAATAATAAGCCAATTTTTTGCAGAAAAAAAAGAGGATTCATGGCTTGTTTTCCTCTCCTGAGCAAGTTGTCATGATGTGTAGGAACTAGGAAGCATTGTGAAACCATAGAATAAAAGCATTCATGGCCTGTTTTCCTCTCCTCTAAAGAGGCAATATCTGCATCATAATATCAGCAGCAACATATTTGGAAACTATTAAACATGATGCGTTGACATTTGATCACTAGCATATCCCACACTCATTGCCTCATGTCATTCTTTCCATACACTGATACTAGAATATCTCTTGCACATTATTTGTAATTATTTACAATTATTAGCTTCCATTCATAGTATGTATATTGCACTATATATATACGTGCACTTTGATACCATATAATAAAATTACGCTTTACTTCGGGATATACATCCCGAAATCTAGTTCGAGACCTATCTCACGAAGTCTGGGCTGGGCTTGATCATGGGGGGGTGCATGCGTCACGCAATTCGGGTTCTGCGTCCCGAACTTAAACTCACGAACTCAGGAACTTGAGTGGGGGGTTTATGAAATGTGTTCTGGCGTATAATTCGGTACGTGCGTCCCGAAACCCAATTCGGGTTATACGTCCCGAAGTGGTTTTTTTACCCAGTTTCAGGAGTATTTTGGAGTTTTAGGGGGGTTAAAGAGAGATATGGGGGGGGGGGTGGTAAAAGAGAAATTTTCGTGAGTGACACTGACCATTTCATCTAAGAGAGTATTTGTGATGAGACATTCCAAATGAAGAGATCAAAAGATAAATAGATTTCTTCAAACATCTTTCTAAGATCTACTTAGACCTTAGTTTCCAACCAATTCAACATAATATGACATGAAGAATCAAAATTACAACCGACCTTATCAAACATGGCATGAGATATTAAAGTATGTGCAATCTTACTCCCAAGCACACATGGATAATATTATGCAGAATTTTACACCTCAACGTATTCAAGCAATGATAAGCAATGATAGCTTGGAAGAGGCCAGCTCAAGGGTGGGTAAGTTTAAATACTGATGGAGCTAGTAGGAACGAAGTGAGTGCAGGTTGTGGTGGGTTAATAAGGAATGAAATTGGGTTATGGCAGTGTGGTTTTTAAAAAATTTGGGGCAATGCACAGCTTATGTGGCGGAGTTATGGGGAGTTTTGGAGGGTTTGCAAATAGCTTGGTCACGGGATTTTCGAAAAGTGGAACTACACATTGATTCTAAAGTAGTGGTCAATACTTTGAATAGTGACCGTTTAGGGAGAATCGCGGGATAAAGATTGATTCAAAAAATTTGAAGCCTTCTAGAGTTGGAGTGGGAAATTCGAGTGTGCCACTCGTACCGTGAAACTAACATGTGTGCGGATGAGCTTGCTAACTTAACTTAGGTTGTGAACACGAGCCTTGCTTGAAGATATATGAGCAGTGTCCTGCTCTTCTCGTTTCTTTACTATTAGCCGATGTTTTGGGAGTGGCTACCCCTAGAATGATTGTTAGTTAATTGCTTTTTTTCGGGGCTTCGGTCCTCTTCATTCCCCAAAAAAAATAAAAATAAAAAATCAAACAATTAAATTGAATTGTTCAATTAAATTAAATTAAATTCAATCACCGTAATCTACTATCAATCTATAATCAAGCCTTACACCAATACCATTACTAAGGTCTCCAATATCCATTAAAATCAAAATCCAATTGATTTTACATAGCAAGATGCACTAATCTGATCTCTCCCCTTCATACAAACATACTACTAGCACAATAATTCATATTACATCCCCAAAACTATCAATTAACAAGAAAATACCATATCATATAATCATTTCTACAAATTAAAAACAACACATAAACACATTATATAATGACATTGATATTATACATTAATAACGGTCACAACTTCAAGACCACTAAAAATATATACACTAATTACTACTACTAATTAAGCTAATGCTGAAAAGCATGATGCTAAGAATTATTCTTGGTTTTCACCACTAATTTAATCTGATTCAGGATCAGTTCTGCTATCAAGTGGTTCAACCCCTCCCGAACGCAGCTGCAAAATCGAACCGTTTTGGCGCCAATGATCACTAAACCATCTAATATCTCTTCTAAGCAGAGGAAAGAGAAGGGTTTTTTGTATTGAATTTAAGTTTTCTTATTCTCAAAGGATCACAATCCAAACCACAACCACACTGAGGAGAAACAAAGAAATTATCCAACGGAAAAGAAGCACTAGCAACACCAACTGAAAAATCAAGATCATCACGTTTCCTAACAACTTCAAGAATATTAACCCAAAAGAACAACACTTTTACGCTTATACCCCTCAGATCGGCGAGTTTATTTTCCGATATACGACCAGTGATGGTTGATTCATAACTCAATTGATACGAACCTTGTAACGAGAAACTGCACGAACCGTTTAGATCGGCGCGGAAATTTCCGTTAGATTCGTTTAATTCGTAACTGATTACTCCTTTTGGGAGAATTCCTTCGGG
The DNA here is from genome assembly GCA_951804385.1 of Trifolium dubium. Classification (NCBI taxonomy): domain Eukaryota; kingdom Viridiplantae; phylum Streptophyta; class Magnoliopsida; order Fabales; family Fabaceae; genus Trifolium; species Trifolium dubium. The sequence goes on along the minus strand of OX638064.1, from coordinate 50,083,899 downwards.
GAAATTGTAGGTTCTTAGGGCTTCGTAGGCTGTTGGGGAGGCGGAGACGGTTAGCGCCGCCGTCAGGAGGAGGAGGAGGAGGAGGATGACGGGGCGAGTCATCGGTCGGTGGATGGGATTGGAATCTGGTTGAGTTTGTTGGGGATTCTGTTTCGGTTGTTTTGTATTTGTGAAATGGGTTGGTTGGTTGAAACGATGTCGTTTTGGGATGATAAAGAGTGTTTGGTGGGCCACGTGGGTTGTTTGGTGGTAGATGTGGACGAGATCAGATGGTATCTTGTGGATTATAGAGTGTATGATGTCATCAATTTCTTTTTCCACGTTAGAATAAAAACACCATTCACATGCAAGTGATTCTCATTTCTTTGTTGTCTCATAGTTGAAACACTAGTTAGTATGACCTTTTTATAAATGTTTAATATTGTCTCTTTAAAGAAACAAAAGTGGTAAAGAATCTTTTAAAATTTGTGAATTTTACTATTTTAAACTAATAAAACATTATTTTTAATTTAAATTTTACTTGTTTCAGTAATTTTAACTAGTGCTCCAAAATACAATAATATTGTATTTAATTTGCTAAAAATTAAGAAATTAAATATGACAACTTCAATTAGACTTTATTTAATTTTAATTTTTTTTTAAACAAGCCAAAATGATATATATATATATATATATATATATATATAAACCAATAAGCGTTCAATCCCCCAGCACAAGGTGTGCTAGGGTTGGTCGAAAAAGTTTACATCAAGAACCAAGAGTAAGAAAAAGTAATAATACAACACAACAACCCGGTGGACCATCAAATGCCCAAACACAATAAAGGGTTCACCCACCAAACATGTAGATTCATTAACCCCTATCCTTGGGTTATGTGTCCTCATCCACCAAAAAGAGTATCGCTTAATTTTAAAATTGTTCTTAGATCTAGACAAATTGGAGGTTAATGGACGGGATAAAAATATATATTTTTGTCTCTCGTTAAACCATATGACAAATTTTTTGTCGTCAATTTGGCTAAAACACCAACATAACATTTTTTCTTTTCTTTTGATACATTAGAAATGTAAATTGCTCCCCGCCAAGAATCAAACCTGGACCTCTCTCCACTCAACCCATAGATAAAATTTGTTCAATATCTAAAATATTTGTTATGGGTTGTTTTTATGTTTTACAGATTAAACGAATAATAGAGTTATAATTAAGGAACTCGATCCATGGTTTATTCATTTTGATTTTTTTTTGGTACAATCTTAATATATGCATGGGCCAACACATAAGGCCCATCCAGAAGCAATTCAATTTCCTTATTAAGAACACCTCCTCTCTTACTTATTTTTTTGTTTCTATTTCTAACCAACTCTAATTATGGTATGCTATTTCGACGGTATATATCATTTGTTCTAATACACTTAAAAGTCTCGTATTACATGGAAATCAAAGCTACTAGTAGCTTATATATAACATCCACATTCTCCAGCCCAACAAAACACTTTTACAAAAAAAACAAAATCGTGATAACGCGACTCAAAGCGGACAATATCTTGGAACACGGTGTAACATACTTGAAGGATGAAACATAACATTGCTGCTAGAAGGAGGGGGTATAAGCTACACACTTCTAACCCCTTAACTTTGACCGGGGGCCTATTGTTTCAGTACACCTAAAAGTTTTACATTGTTTGAGAATCAAGACTAAAGATAGTTTATATTCAACACTCACACTCCTCAACCCAATAAGATGTCTAATCTCACATTACTTGGGAATCAAAATTAAAAGTAGTTTATATACAACATTTATACTCCTCAACCCAACGAAACACATTTTACAAAAGACAAAACCGTAATAGCTCACATAAGGTGGTGAAGGATGGGATGGAACACCCTTTACAAGCCACTATTGGCATATACAACTCCATAAACACTTCACCGAAGTTCTTTTTCTTGTTCTACCCAAGAACAATTCTTAAAATGAGGAAAGCAAATTAATACTGCTTTTGTATTAGTTGACATAGTATTTGTTTTTAGCTGTAGAAAATAAACTAAGGGTCTGTTTGGCAACATCAAAAAATGAGCTTATAGCTTATAGCTTATAGCTTATAAGCTCATTATGAAAAATTAGCCCTGTTTGGTAACTTCTTTTTCACATGAGCTTATAGCTTATTTTGACCAGCTTTTAGCTTATTTTGATAAGCTAATCCAATTAGCTTATTAGCTTATAGCTTTTAGCTTATTACTTTTTCTTCCAACTTTACCCTTATCATCTTACTTAAAAATAATTAAATATTAATTAAATATATATTTTTTATGTCATTTCATATCAATAAGTCACTTCAACCGCTAATTTTACCAAACACTACAAATTCAACCAGCTAGCTTATCAGCTATAAGCTATCAGCTACCTTATCAGCTATCAGCTATAAGCTCATCCGCTATAAGCTAGCTTATAAGCTATCCGCTATTTTTTGCCAAACAGACCCTAAATATTGTCCAACATTAGTATTTCAAATATTCACTCATTTATTTGATTATTTATCAAAACATAATGATTTCTAATATATTACAACTCATTCAAAACAAGGAAAGCAGAAGTACATTAAACCATACTTTCATAACTTTCATCCTTTCCTCTTCCTTATCCTTTCCAGAAAAATAAGTTTAAACACATGATATTACGTGGGAGAGGGACCAACACATCATAAAAACAACAGCAATCTTGTTCGCTCATTACAGCTCTACTCTAGATGTACTTTGGATTTGCCAGTGGTTGCTGTCCAATTTATGTCCAATTTATTTCCAACCTACTACACATTTGTCATTTAGTAAGAAGCTCAACTATGAAATCAATCATACTATTGATCAACATCATATGCTGTTAAGGTTGTGGTGTTTTTGACAGAGGCTAATTGGATTAAGCTATATGATGAAACCATGGAATTGGTCCATTAATTTCCTGGTGAGTTGAAACTAAACTGGTGGGGTGTGTGACTGATAACAGATTTTTTTTAAACTGTTTGATGCGATACAAGACAAGTGTAGTGTGCGCAATATGGTTAAACATGTGTAACCCGTTAAATGAGCTTGAACCTCAGTATCTCGATAAATGAAAGTATCCCAGCACATATACACATCCAAAATTGAAAAGTTTAACAATGTTCGACTCTAAACATCTGAAATCGGGGTTGAAACGCTGCCATAAGCTTACTAGTTGCGATTTTCGGTTTTAATAAATTATAACATAGGGTATGTTTCTCATCCATCCTCTCATAAATCTCAACTAAACAATGTGTATCTAATACATAAAACTTAATGTGCAGATCACTACACGACTTAATACAATCATATCATAGATACAGACAATTGCACATTAAATCAGATGAAATTTATAGCTAAGGAAACACAAATTCCACTCCACAATCCACATAAACATTTGTCTCATTAACTAACACTAGTATACAACAATGTTCAAATAGGGTTTAAGCCGTTTCATGACAACCATAATAACAGCAATCATTAACATTTTGTGATATCATCATAGTACTACTTTTTATGAACCAAAAAAACTGAAAATTAAAAAGATTTTATAAAACATTAAATAAACAAAGATATCAAAAGAAAAAGACAATAGAATGATGCCAATGACTCTTGTTTGGATTATAAGCAAATTGTAAATCATCAAAGAGTCCTAATTCACAAAATTCACCTATTAATTAATCAAATTCAATTTCAAAAATCATAAAAAACATAGATAAACATAGATCTAAAATCTTCAATAAAACAGCTCAATAATCCATTCTGAATCATCATACAATAAAAATACACAATACTATAAAAACTAAATATCAGAGACTTCACCATTCAACCGAGGAACATCGTTGCAATCGAACCCACAACCACACTGAGGACATTCAAGGAAATTCTCAACTCCAAAATCAGCACCAGTAATCCCAACAGAAAAATCAATATCATCGCCGCGACGAGAAACCTCAACAATATTCAACCACAAAAGAACAATCTTGACAGAAACACCCTTAAGTTTATAAAGCCTATTCTGAGAAATAACACCAGAAATAGTTGACTTATAACTAAGGGTATAACTTTCAATAGTAAAAGTACAAGTTTTATCAAAATACACAGCAAATTGACCTGTTTCTCTGTTTAACGAATACCCAATTGCTCCTTTTGGAAGAAGACCCATTGGAAAACCATATTCCATTAGAAGATCGTATGCTGTTACCTTATCTTCAAGAATTGGATTTGGTTGGATTAAGGTACATGATGATAATGATATTGTTAGAGAGATTAACAAAATCAATATCAATTTAATTGAATTCATCGTGGTGAAATCAATCAATTAATCAGTAAAGTAGCTTATGATTGGGTTTTGATGATGAAAAAGGGTAGTTTAGAAGAATTGAATTTTTGGGTTGGTGTTGTTTGAAGATGCGGTGGATATTGACTATTGAGGTTAGATTGGGGAGATTCTTATGTTGTTATGCTTTGGTAGGTTAGGAAAAGTTTAAAATTGATTAATATGTAACAAAAAAGTTGTTAATTTTAATGCGATTGTTTTGTTTTAGTTTTTTTGTTTGTTTTAGTTGTACTTAACAAAATAAATTGATGCACAACACACTTATTCGAGTGAAATTTTAGCCGATATGTTATCTAACTAAAAATTAAAAATTGATAAAAAAAAAATTATGATAATTTTTTTAATCGTAGATAAAGTAGTAATCTACTAAAATAAATTCACATATAATTGTGAGGTCTTGGATTAGAATTTGAACACAAGGTCCAACCTAATAATTTGGGCATTTATTAATTGAATTAATACTTCTAAACAGTTAATAATAACTAATTTTCGTTTGAAAATCTAAGAGGCACATAAGATTCATAATTTTTGTTATGAAAAAAAATTAGTTGTTGGAAGAGGAATTCTCGATAAATGCTCCCTCTGTTACTTTTTAAGTGTTGCAAAAAGACGAATTTAATATTTTATTTAATTGTCGTTTTTGTATTTTAAGAATAAGATTACTCAATTATACAACTATTTATATCTTTTTCAATAAAAAATATCATCCCGTCCATAGATATTTAATAAACAAAATTTCTTTTAAGCAAAGTAAAATTTTACTATATATAATAATGATTTTGTTTTGCGTCAAAAAAATTCTATAAATAAGAAGAGTAACACTATATAATTGTTAAAAATTCACAATTATAAAGTGAAAAAATAGATTTAAGAACAAAATAAAAGATTTCATGACTGTTTAAAAAGAAAAAAAGTAAAAAACTCATTAAAACTATTGATGAAAGATGAAAAGGAAGAAATAGTTTGTTAGGAAAGAAAAATAACATTAATTTTGTCAGTACATTGTTTAGTTCTTTATGGTCGCTTGTCAGGTCTTGGATTGATTTCGCGATGGTAGACCCTTCGACTCCATTTGCTCATTTTATTCAGTTTGCTTCAGTAGTGGGTGGCAGTCGGGCGCGGAGATCCTTTATGCAGCTCATTTGACTTGTGTGCGTCTGGGTTATTTGGACAGAGCGCAATCAGTTTCTCATCTTCTGGACTTGATCAAGAGACACTCATTCTGGTGGTTGAAGACTCGGTATCATGGGATAGGGGTTAATTTACATAGTTGGTGGGTTAACCCTTTGTTATGTTTGAGCATATGATTGTTGTATATCTTATTATTTGATGTTTTGATGTAGACTTTGTCGGCCTATTCTAGCACATCTTGTACTGGGGGTCGACCGCTTCATTTATATAATATATCATTTTAGCTTATTAAAAAACAATTTTGTCGGTACAATAACAATTAACATGTTTCCTCAAGCTTCACCAATAATCCATTATTTAAACTTCTAGACCCCAAGATTTTACCTTAGACATTTTGGACCCACTTACTAAATACTAAAGAAAATATATTTGGATCCAAAACTAAAAGCACGAAACAATATTCTAAGAATGCGAGGAACTCGCGTAGCACGGGAGAGATTAAATTAGAGTAGAGATGTGAGAGCAAATAAATTTGTCTCTACTTGAAGGGGCTTCCAGCTTCCCCATTTACGTGCTATGCAAGCCACCAATTTTCACAATTACTGTATTTCTTAAATTCATTTTCATAAATTAAATTAATCAAAATGAAACAACTTATCTAACATGTAATTTAAGAGACTAAATTAATCAAAAATCGAAAATTAAAATTAATCATTCACTACAGTATAAGTAATTTACACACACAAAAATCATAAAAACTCGGCATCCGGCATTAAGGACCGACTAATCCGAGAGAACTTGAGATTTTGTAATGAGCATACTCCAGAATCTCAAGCCAACACCACTAAACTAACCAAAGTGAATAATTTACACACACAAAATGTGCAAAAATAAAGTTTATTTCATTTTGATCCCTTAAATTATATGTTACATAATTCGGTCTCTTAAGTTTTTTGATTAATTTAATTTAAGGGATCAAAATGAAACAAACTTTATTTTTGTACCTTTTTTGTGTGTAGATTACTCACTTTGGTTAGTTTAGTGGTGTTGGCTTGAGACTCTAGAGTATGCTTCTTACAAAGTCTTAAGTTCTTTCGGATTAGTCGGTCCTTAATGCCGGATACCGAATTTTTATGATTTTTGTGTGTGTAAATTACTTATAGTAAATGATCTTGCCCCCTCAAGTTAAAATTTCTAGATCCGCCACTGAATACATATTAACTCTTATAATAATTTATTCTCTCTTTTTTTTCTTTCAATTATTTGAAGTGACAACTAACATTAACATAGGTGGTTAACCTTTTCTATGTACAAAAAAAAGGTGGTTATAGCATATCACTATTAGCCGTGAGTTGGATTCCGTGTATTTGAGAAATGATGTAGTCATAAGTAATTTCATTCTCAGTTAAAAAATTGCATGAATATAATCAATCACCTTGTGGCAGTGCAGAATCGTTGAGACAATTGAGAGTGCGCCGAGTTCGTGGTTTCGTTTGCAGTGAGAGGCAGAGAGAGTTCGTATTGAACTAGCACTTTTTGCGGACATTGTCTAACATTGCGGAGTCATAGGTTGTTCCCTTGCTTCCGCTATATCCCCAAGCCCCCAACAACTTTTTTTTAAGTTTAATTATAGTTTTGGTCCCCTTATTTTGAGTCATTTGACAGTGGTCCTTCTATTTTCAAATTATACAGTTTTGGTCTCTCTATCATATTTTTTTACTTATAAATGATGATTTAACGTATTTTAAATGTTGTTACATACGATATGATGATGTAGATTTATCAAGGTGATTAATTAATTAATTAGTTTTTATTAATTCAATTACAAAAATTGAATAACTTCTTAAATTAAAATATAAATTTTTAACAAGCTTTCTTGTAGCTTCATAACTTCTGATTATTGAATATTATTGAATTGTATATCACATCATTTAAAATATGTTAAATCACTATTTTTAAGTATAAAAGTATGACAGGGGATCAAAACTGTCTGATTTAAAAATAGGAAAACTAAAATTGTGAATAATTAAAAATAGAGAGACCAAAACTGTAATTAAGTCTTTTTTTAAGAAAGTTGCTAAGTTTTTGCACGGGGTTGGTGAAAAATTAGGTAATGAATACACTGGTAAAATATTGGAAAATTTTGGTACTTTGGCCAAAAATTGTGAAAACTATGTATCAAGAAAAAATTATTTTTTGTCTATATTATCATTTTTATATTATTCCTTCAGTTTTAAAATAAGTTTTACGTTTGTCAATGCACATTTTGATCACAAATATCTTTAATTATGTATTATTAAAAAAAATTAAAAATTAATATTTTGAAAATATTCATCGAGATAAATTGAACAACATCATATATATGCTAATATTTAATTTTATATATTAATCAAAATATATGGTCAAAATTTGTTATATGAATAGTGCACGTAATTCAAACGACACTTATTTTGAAACAGATGAAGTATAATTTAAAGTTAATTGTTACTTCATGTCAAATATTATCCAACATGTTAAGTAACCATTGGTCAATATATTTTATTGTATTAATACATGATGATCTATCTATTGTACCGTCGCAACACATTTATACTTGTGTCCTGTCACTTTATTTCAATTGGGACAACATATTACACATACGTGTAAGAAACATAATTTGAACTCTAATACGCTCGTTTATCCACTTTTAAAAAAGTGAATTCTAGTGCTACTTGACAAAAAGAACTTTTTACTTGTTGACTTGTTGTTCACCCCTATCCAAATGTTAATTATTTAGTATTAAATTTAGTACTACTATAATTGCTCCCCGTTCAATAAAAAAATGAAAACAGAACATATATGCGCATGTCTTTCATTTTAGTTACACAACTTCATTGCTGAAGTCAATCATATCCTTGAGAAAGATATTCATATCCTTGAAAAAGATATTTGGTCCAGATACATCAACTTTTATTGACAATTTTTCTCTTACATTTTGGGACGGAAGGAGTATTAGTTTATCAACAAACTTTTAAACAAAGAGAAACACGTTTACATCAAACAAAAATAGAGAAGTCAAGATTGAATTTGACTATATCAATCCACTTGAGTATGGAACACCAGTTTGATCAATCCAATCATCATCACCACTTATGAAGTTAGACACTGTGAAGTTTGCTGCATCAGTAGCATTAATAACATGATAACCAGACCATGTGACTCGATTCGCAGTGCTTGAACCCGATCCTCGATTATTGTATTCTGCATAATACAATGTGCTCAATGCAAAATCACCATTCCATTCATGCCAACCAGCAGAGTTTATAAAACTATCCATGGATGATTGCATAAATATTGTTCTTGAATATTCCTTCCACGGTCTACCTAGGTATGTTTGAACGGTTCCAACTTTGGGAGCCAAATCGCCTGCGGCTTTAATAGTCGCATTTTGTATAGAAGTTCCGGTGTTTTGATTTGGATCAGTTCGACCTTGTGCAGTGATGGCATTGAATTGTCCACTAGCAGGAAGGCGAGGATAAATGTTACAATTTTGTAAAACAACAGCAGCATTTCCAAATATGAAATCAACTGTTCCATATATATCACATTCGCGATAAAATTGCCTTAGAGAATGTGTATACAATGTGTCCTGATACCCTTCAAAGCTACAACTGTAGAAGGTGGACATATCCGCTCCGCTTCTTAGTGCAACTGCTTGATGTTTTCCTGGTCCAGCGGTGTTGCGAAATGTTATGTTAACTGCCACAAATCCTTGAGCAACCACGGCTGTAAAACCACATTAACCATTAAATTTGTTAAATGTTTAAATTAAACCAGTATTTTCTTGTAATATGGTAACATATATAGATATTATGTGTAAGACATCAATTTTTCTTACCAAATGTGGCTGAATTGAATGTTGTGAAACCATCAACAACATTGCGGTCTCCTGTGATAATTGTTTGATTGATTCCTTCTCCAACAAGCATCAAGTATTTTTTGTTTTTCGGTATAGATACATACTCTTGATACACGTCTTCCGTGATATAAATGAAAAAGTAACCATCACTAGCAATTGTGTTATTCGGTGCAGCGGCTATTGCTTCATTGATAGTGCTAAAATTTCCACTTCCATCTTGGCTAACAACCACGATATCACTCACCACAACACTATCATCATCAGTGGCCGTTTGAAGTAGTTTTCTTCCGTGGTGTCTAGCAGAATCATAAATAGCTCGTGCTTTATTTGACATCTTCAATGGTAAACGACCATTTTTAAAATTCAAATGTCTACCGTTTTGTGGCCATGATGTTTTTATTTTATTTTCAGGCACCCAACCCTTCTTGAACAAGGCTAGGGTGACACTATGAAGCTTTATGTCATCCGAGATTGATGACGATAAGTCATTTCTCACTCTTTGATCAGACGTTGTAGTGTTTAAACCATCCAAACATGTTTGTTGGTTAGTCAAAACCGCACTGAGGAAAGTTTCAAAATCTTCGGCTTGAGAAGATGGAAGAATATTATTAGATTTATTTGTAGTGGCGTATGTGTTTGATATGTATTCAAAACTTAGTTCTGCAAGGAATCGACAATCTTCAAGAGCACGAATTGTGGATTGAGACAAAGACGAGCTGCCTTGAAGATATGAGTCCATTGAACTCACGAACTTACGAGATTGGGATAATGATTTTCGAATAGAAATGCGACCATAGTCGTAGATGTTGCCATCTTGATTGGCAAGTACACTTTTACAATAAGTAGGGTCTACGGTAGACCCGCAAATGGTTTCAGGTGGAACACCATTTGCTATACACAAAGACACAAAGAACAAGGTCAAAAGTAGATTGGTTTTGTGATTGAAAGCCATTGGTTTTTGGATGAAGGAATTAAGAGTTGTTGTTATTGCTAGCTAGAAGGATGTGTTTAAGGTGCATGGTTTGTAGGGTTTATATATAGATTTAGGATGAAGATTTTGTCTTATTATAATCATTATAGTGGGAATGATGGATTGGAAAGTCAACTAGTTGTTAGAATGAATTTGTCTTGTCTTTGTATCTTTGATGTTGATATTGTGGCTACCATGAATGTATTCACCAAGTACCAACATGATATTAAGAAATATTTAATTTAGTTAGGAACTAAAAGGATATGAACTTCAACATTCATCAAATTCAATGGAATGTGGATGTATATAAATATTCCATGAGATTATATTTATTTGTTTACATTGGTATTTAAGGTTTAGTTCGGTACACGACATATCTTATAGGCAGGGAATATACAAAAATTGTAGTTTAATATTGTAGATGGTGGGGTTGGTTCCCAGCAATAACAAGACACAAAAATACCAAACGTGAAGATTTTCTACTAGACAGCATGAACGTGGGTGCTAGTATATTGTTTCTCAAGGTAGGTTATGTTTTGATAAAATCATGAGTAAACTAATTACTAAATTGATCCCGACTTTGTAAAACACCTTCAAATTAATATGATTTTATGAATATTTTTAAAAAGGTGTATGACTCTGAAAGTTTATTCATATTAATCATTTTAATATGTTAAGGACTAGCTTAGTATTATAATAGAGTCATGGACCTTCTTAAAATATTCACAAAGACATTAACCTATTTGAGAGTGTTTTACAGTGTCTTATCAGAAATGAATTTGATGATTTATTCTAAAACCTGAAAAGTGATAAGATATGATCATGTACTTCTATTTGAGACTTACTGAGTTAGCGACCTATTTGAATATTTTGAAATGAACACAACAAAGTGAAACGACACGGCATGAGAAGGAGTGATACAGAGCGGAAGGAAATAGTGATTTTATTCCATTGTTTGATTATTTTACAATGGAACAGAGTAAAATCGTCATTCCATATTGTTTAGAAAGGAGATGGAATGGAATGACTTAGAACTTATTTATTTTAATTAATTTTATCTTATATATAAAAAAAGAATATAAAAATACAAATCTATGTATCTTTTTTTTTAAGGTAACCAACATAGATACATGCATATGTTCTGCAAAAAGAAAATAAAGGATGAGAAAAAAATGCATCAGGTAAAAATCACGAATCAAAAGAAAATCATTTTCAAAAGATAAATAATACAAAAGGAAGAGCAGAATCACAATTTACAACCTACGAAAATTGAACTACGTAAAATCTATAACATTGGAAAATGAAATTTGTGAATAATGTTCATCTCACAGCATGCAAGAACACGTTCTCCATTTGTCATGATATATAATCCTATAATAAAACATTATATGTAAATAGTGAGAAAATCATTACCTCTATGTTAAGAGATATATGCAACAACAGATCGATCTTAATTATGTACTTTCCACAATTTTTTCAATGAGAAATTGTGTTGTGTTTGATAAAAAAAAACTATTAGTTATTAATCATAGGATGATAGATGAAAATCTTTTCCAAAAATAGAAGTAGATGTAGATGAGAATAATAAAATGAGCCACTCAACTCAACACATCAAAGAAACAAAGCAAAGAAATTAAAGACAGATAGCAAGGAAACCAAAGTAAAAATAAAAATGCAAATGGAAGGAAGATGGTGACAACTAGTGTACCCCTTCAAAATTTGGGGGTATTTACCCCCAATTACTACAAAAAAATTTAAGTGATATAATTTTTTATAAAATAAACCGTTGGATTGAAATTTTATATCATATAGATCATTTGTGTAAAGTTTCAGAAAAATCTAAAATCATTTCATATGCTATTGAGACACATAAAATTAACGGTGTTTAACCAAAATCACACAAACCGTTAATTTTGATGCGTATCAATAACATATCAAATGATTTTGGATTTGTCTGAAATTTTACACAAATGATCTATATGATATAAACTTTCAATCCAACGGTGTATTTTATAAAAATATATATCGGTTAAAATATTATTGAGATTATTGAGTGGTTGAGGGGGTAAATACCCCTAAATCTTGAAGGGGTAGAGAAGAAAAAACCATTAAAGAATGGTAATGAGAAACTCGGAAATCAACTTTGCTATAATTCCGTCAAAAAAAAAAAATTGCTATATTTAGTAACATCAAATTTTATACCAAAAAAAAAAGTAACATCAAATTTACTTAAGAAAGTAAAATATTAGAAAATACCAAAAAAAATAGTAAATAGATTTAAAGAACTCACCACTCTTTTTAAAAAGGTATTTAAAAGATTTATTTTTTAAGCTAGGTATTATTTGATTTATTTTTTAAGAAAAAGTAAAAGAACTTAAGAGTTGTTGTCAAAAAAATTTATATAGTTTTTTTTTGTAACATGGGAAAAAAACTTAAGTCTTTACAAAGGACACACCTAGAGCATCACATAATAAAATAGAGGATAAGTATGACGGTATTTTATTGAACGTAAAAAATTGATCTAAACTGTTAGATTTCATCTTAACAAGAATGTTTATTCAAGAATTCTTTGAAAATATGATGAATAAAAACCGACCAATGTATCCCTAGCGAGATATATAGTTCTTAAAGTGATTCAAGATACTTATATGTGATGATGAAATCTCGGGGTGTCTATTACTAAACTTAAACTCTGAGAGTAACATATAAACTTTTTGTAACTTGCATTTCAACATTGTTTGATCTCAGCCAAGAGTGCTTGATTATCTTCATGTAGAATATTTGATATATTTACACTTTTAAAGAAACCATGTTAAAAGCAGGCATTATATATGTTTTTTAAGTCGCCCAACATAACGCACCATATCTTAATTTGTCAAGACACTTCCAACAAATTAAAATTGAGTTCATATATCTTTTTTGGTCGTGACCGGAGCATCCATCTGTCGAATACAGTAATTGATCTTTTCACTGTATTTGAGACACCTCAATGGATGAGATCGACAACTAACTCAGAGATTTAAAGTTGAGACACTTCAATGACTATTTTTGAAATATTCAAATGATTAATTTGATATTCAAATCTTCTGCGCTCAACTAACCCAGAAATTTAAAGAAAGAATAAGTGATATTCAAATGTTTGATATTCTTCCTTATTTTAGAAAATATATTTTGACTATTTTTTTTATAACAATATTTTGACTATTTTTTTATTTAATTTATTTACTTTTTGGTCAACTGTTGATTGGACAAAGTGAGTATATTTTTGAATTATCCTCTCTAATTTATACTACACGAGTCACTCTCAATTTAATATATACTAACATTTTTATATGTATAAATAAATAAATCAATCAACACTTGATAAAGCTAATATTTTTTAATTTGTGTAAAATTGTCAAATAAATCAATTGTTATGGTCTTATATATATGGATGTATTCAGAAGAAAAAAAATTGTTATGGATGGAGGGAGTATCTTCTACACTACTCTTAAATTCCAAATTATACTATTAACACATCACACTTAAATGTAAATTCACACTACATTGCATGCTCACAAAAAAATTTACACATTACAACTTAATTACCAACGATTATAATATAATATATAGTAATTCTTACCAACTAAGTAAAAAAAATCATATATTTTCTAAATGCATGCAATTTCTCTGGTCAAAAAGATTAAATTATTTTTATGGGAAGTTATAAAGAATACTTTTTCCTTATCATCAAGCTAACAATGCAAAATATATATATATATATATATATATGAAACTGATAGTAGGTTTTCATACAATTGTAGCAATAAACCTTTTGAACAAACAAGATGATTACAATCTCTAAATTTATGTTATTAGTTTCTATGTTACCAACAATTATCATTGCTTTGCAAATCAAGGATGGTGGTAAAACCATCATCGGTCACAAAGTAACTGTGTATGTTACCAACAACATGACAAATTATCAGCTCGGTGTGGATTGTAAAGACAAGAATTATGATTTTGGATTTCGAACGTTAAAGTTCGGAGAAAGTTACATCTTCAGATTTAAACCTTCATGGATAATAAGGAAATCCTTATACTTTTGTAGTTTTTCATGGATTGATGGATTTCATTATTTCGACATTTATATTCAAAAGCGAGACGAAATGGATTGCGATAAAGAATGTCATTGGCTAGTAAAAGAATCGGGACCATGTAAGATTAAAGCTGATGGAGCTACAGAATGTTTTCATTGGAATCCTGATGGAGGGAAGCAACATGGTCATACTCTTGGCGTGTAACATGATCATCGATATATTGCTTTTGAAATTTATGTAGATCGAATAACATTAATAATAAAAATAGTTCAATATAAATTTTAGCAATAGTTAATCTGTAGTAACAATTACACTTATGAGTTTGATCTTCCTTTCATTCTCAAAGTTTTCTTCTTGTTTATGTTCAATTATGTTAAAAAACCTAAATTAACGATGCATGCATCGATTTATTTTTTAAAAGAAAATGGTTTTAATTAATCTTAATTTTAAATGGTTTGTGGTGTATTCTTAAAGCCAATCAGGTACAACTAGTACAAGGTGATGCTTGTAAATGAGACTTGCTTTAATTATTTTCTTATAAATAAAATTTTATTGGTTAAATTACTTTTTTTAATTTTTTTTCTTGTAAATAAAATTTCTATTTGTTTTTTTTTTCTTTGGTTGGAGACAGGGAAAAACTTGGCTAAACTAGAGATCTACCAAAAATTTACAAATATTCTGTCCATTGCATTGATTGGCTTTGAGCTAGTTCTTGCGAAAGATATTTGATGCATGCATTAGAATAAACAATTTTATAGATGCAATTATATGTGCTCGATCTCTCTAGAAGTAAGAAACCATTTTGAAAATCAGAATCCACCGCCTCCATTTTTCAATTTCAGAATGTGATTGCTTATGGTATTTTTAGTGATTTTTTTTTCTGGGTTTGTTGTTTGAAGATATGAATTGTTTGATAAACATGATGAAAGAAATGAGGGAAGAAGATGAAGAAAAGGAAAATAAAATTAAGTGTTTATTGTTCATCATAAAATACAATAGACCTAAATCAAATAGTTCTCATTTAGGCAAAAGTATTAAATGATAAAACAAAAAAAAATTAATAAGGTCTATGGTGGATTACTACAATGTCCACTTTAAACTTTTGGTGTGTTAAAAAACAACAGAAAGAACAAACTTAAGTAATAGAAACATAGTTAAATAACCTAAACCCTAAACCGGACGTTTTTTAATAAGAGAAGCAAATTGAAATAAAAAATTTAGTTATGTTAACGAATTAAAAAGTAAATTATTAACATATTTTATTAATGAGTTTTGCTATAACACACCCATGAAGGTGTGCATTAGCATCATTCACCTTCTTTAATTCTACACTAAAAAAATTTCTCTCTCTTAAATTTAGATTTTATTTTTATTTTTATAAAGTAACAAACACACCCATGATGTGCATTATCATCATTCACCCTCTTTATAAAATAATAAAAAATTCCAAATTGAAGAGAGAGAAAATGTTTTAGTGTAGAATTAAAGAAGGTGAATGATGCTAATGCACACCTTTCATATGAGTGTGTTATAGCAAAACCCTTTATTAATAAAGTCTAATTTGTATTCTTTATAGAGTTACGAGCGCTGGCGTGGTACGACAGTTCGCCGGCAAAACACGGTGACGGAGGAGAGGAACGAAGTTGTTATCCCCTGGTCAAACCCATTCTTATCTCTGACACAAATGGCATAGGCGATATAGGTACAGAGGAGAGAGGACAATTGATGTTGATGGAAGATACATTTTTGGGGGAGAAAGATATAGCAGGTGATAAAGTAGATGTTGAAGAGGGGATTTACTTAGATGAAAACAAGTTTCTAGCACTGACATGGGTGGAGGAAGAGGGATATGATGGGTCCCAAGAGGATGTAGCATCTGTTACGGCGCAGGAAGAAAGCAGTGTGGTTATATGAAGCTTTTAGGGTTCACTGAAAAGAGAGGAGAAGAGGATTCTATTAGTGGGCCGCGTATTGGGCCTATTAATTCCCCTTTGGTGGAATCGGTTTTGGGCCCTAGTGCAAGACAGAATAAAAATTCTTTTGTGGTGAGTAGGGAAGGTGTGGATATGAAAAAAAGAAAGCTTATAAAAGGAGGAAGTTCTAGTAAGGCTGTTGGGCCTGTTGGGCCTTCTTTTGTAGGGGAGTCTGAAAATAATTCTGTTTCTATGCTGAATAGTCAAGAAATAGCCCAGCTAGCTTATCATCATGAAATTAATTCTAATGCTGGCAATTTTAGGGGGGGGTGTGGCTAGAAAACAGAAAAAAAAAACAGAATTTTGAAAGAAGGGGAGGGAGGGGGTCGTACGCAAACAGTAGGCAGTTTTGGGGTTTTGACTAAAGCTCAACGTTTTGCCTCTGCAATCCAGAATTCTACAAGAAGCCACCATGGAAAGAAAGTGAATAAAATGCCTCCTAATTCAGAGAAGGGGTTACCAAATAGTATGAATTCGGTAAGTGAAATTTCTCCATACCTTGATCAATCGGAAAGTAGTGATAAAAGGGTGAAGGTGGCGGTGTCCTCTCTTGAGGTGGCTTTAGTGGAAGGAGAATCAAATTTGGTGTATGATGAGAAGTATATGCGCTACCGGATAGAAGCCGAGCGTCTCTTTAATATCGGAATGAATTTAGGTGTATCGACTAACGCCGAACGGATTACTATGGTAGAAAAACTCATGGATTTAGAAGCAAAGGATGATGATATCGTGGAAGATTGGGAGGAGGAAGGAGTGTCTTAATGATAGTTTGCTCTTGGAATGTTCGGGGTTTGGGGGGGAGGATTAAGAAAAGGAAGGTTAGAGAGCTAATTACTCGTGAGAAGGTTGAGGTGATGGCAATTCAAGAATCTAAGCTAGGTAAGGTGGATGGGCGGTTGTGTTCGTTGTTATGGGGAGGGGACGAGGTCGGGTGGTGTAGCTCTTTGGCGGTTGGTAGGAGTGGGGGGTTGATAACTATGTGGGATAGTAGAAAGGGTTCTTTGTTGACGTCCTTTCAAGGGGTTGGTTACTTGGGGGTAGTGTTGAGGTGGGGTGTGAAAAAAATTAAGGTGTGTTGTTATTAATGTATACGCGCCTTGTGTCCTTCCTTCAAAAAAGCTTCTTTGGGTCGATCTTTTGGTGGCGTTGAGAATTTATGAGGCGGATTATTTTTGTGTTTTGGGCGATTTTAATTCGGTGAGAGGCACGGAGGAAAGAAGGGGATTGAGGGCGAGTGAGTTGTGCTCGGAGGATAGTAGGCTTTTTAATGTGTTCTTGAACAATGTTGGTTTGGTGGATCTTCCGTTGATGGGGAGGAAATTTACTTGGGTTCAACCGAATGGAAGGTGTATGAGTAGGTTGGATAGAGTGTTGGTTTCGGAGAATTGGTTTGACGATTGGGGGTTGGTGTCTCTTTGGGGTTTGAAGCGTGATGTGTCCGATCATTGTCCTATTGTTTTGAAATACCTTGGTTATGATTGGGGTCCTAAACCTTTTAGGTTCAACAACTATTGGCTCAATAATAAGGCATTCCGGAAAGTGGTAGAAGATGAATGGGGATCAAATGAGGTTCGTGGTTGGAAGGGTTTTATCTTGAAGGAGAAACTCAAGAGGCTTAAAGGGGTGCTTAGGTCTTGGAATAAGGAGGTTTATGGGGGGGTGGACACTAAAATGAACATTCTTCTAAGGGAGATTGAGGTGTTGGAGTTGAAAGGGGAGGTTGAGGGATGGTCGGAGGAAGATTTGGTTACTAGAAAGGAGAAATTTAATCATCTTTGGCTTTTGTTGAAAAGTAAGGATCGTTTAGAGTTTCAAAAGGCTAGGGTGCGGTGGCTTCGTGAAGGTGATTCTAATTCCGGTTTCTTTCATGCTTGTGTAAAAAGTCGCAAGTGAGCTAATGCGCTTGTGGCCCTTAAGAAGGGGAGGGAGTGGTTGACTAGACCGGTGGATATTAGAGCGGAGGTGGTGGATTATTTTAACCGTCATTTTCAAGAGGTAGGGTGGGAGAGACCGAAGCTTGAAGGTATTGATTTTAAACAATTTTCTTCCGAGGAGATGGGGGATTTACCAGGAGCTTTTAAGGAAGAAGAGGTGGTGGAGGTTATTAATTCATCGGATGGTAATAAAAGTCTGGGGCCCGATGGGTACAATTTTGCTTTAAGTCCTTTTGGGAGTTGTTAAAACCCGATATCATGGGTTTTTTTGATGAATTCTTTGTTTCGGCTAAGCTTCCGACATGCCTCTCGTCTTACTTTGTTACTTTGATTCCAAAGGTGTCGTGCCCCTACAAATTGGGAGATTTTAGGCCAATTTCTCTTCTTGGGAGCCTTTATAAGCTTTTGGCTAAAGTCTTAGCTAATAGGTGGTTGGGTCGTGTGATGAATTCTATTGTCTCTCAAAATCAATCGGCGTTCCTTAAGGGTAGGCTTTTGGTTGATGGTGTGGTGGTTGTTAATGAAGTGATTGATTTGGCAAAGCGAGCTAAAAGGGAATGTATTGTTTTTAAAGTTGACTTTGAAAAGGCTTACGATTCGGTGAGTTGGAGCTTCCTTGATTATATGCTTCTAAGAGTGGGGTGCGGGGACAAATGGAGAGCTTGGATGAAAACTTGTATTTGTAATGGGAGGTTGTCGGTATTGGTTAATGGAAGTCCAACGGAGGAAGTTAACATCAATAGAGGCCTTAAACAAGGAGACCCTCTAGCGCCATTTTTGTTCCTTATTGTGGCGGAAGGTTTAAGTGCTCTTACTCAAAGGGCGGTTTCCTTGGGCTTTTTTAAAGGCTTCAAAGTTAGTCCGGACGTGACGGTTTCACACTTGCAATATGCGGACGACACTCTTTTTATTGGCGAGGCTTGTGTGGGGAATCTTTGGGCTATGAAGGCAATATTACGGTGGTTTGAGCTTGTTTCGAGGCTTAAGGTGAATTTCAATAAGAGTCGATTGTTCGGGGTGAATGTGGGGCATACCTTCTTGGAAACCGCCGCGGCGTTCCTTCATTGTAAAATTGGTAGGTTGCCGTTCATTTATTTGGGGCTTCCGGTGGGGGCAAACCCGCGCAAGATGTCTACTTGGGAGCCGGTTTTAAAGACTATCGAGAGAAGACTTTTTTCTTGGAGGAATCGATTTGTTAGTTTAGGGGGGAGGGTGGTTCTAATCAATTCGGTATTGGCTTCTTTACCCGTGTTCTTTCTCTCATATCTTAAAATTCCGGTAAAGGTGAGGAAGGCGATTATTACTTTGCAAAGAAATTTCTTGTGGGGTGGTGTGTGCCGTGTTAAAAACAAAATCCCTTGGGTGAGTTGGAGGGAGGTGTGTCGGCCGAAAAGTAAGGGTGGTTTAGGGGTGAAGGATCTTAAATGGTTTAATTTAGCTCTCCTAGCTAAGTGGCGGTGGCGGCTTTTAGTGGAGAATGGAGCCCTTTGGAAGAATGTTTTAAAGGCAAAGTACGGG
Organism: Trifolium dubium; assembly: GCA_951804385.1. NCBI lineage: Eukaryota > Viridiplantae > Streptophyta > Magnoliopsida > Fabales > Fabaceae > Trifolium > Trifolium dubium. The sequence continues at coordinate 50,064,024 of OX638064.1, read as the reverse complement.
GATGTTAATGGGGTAACTTTGTCTTGTGGTAAGAGAATTTTATGTTCTTTATGGTGGAAGGATTTGGTGGGCTTGGGTGTTGAAAAGGAGGTGGTGGGAGATTGGACTCGTAATATTTTTGTGAGGAAAGTGGGGGATGGTGGTTCGACAAGATTTTGGTTGGATCATTGGATTGGGGATGCTTCATTACGTGATTGTGTAATTCAAGAAATGGGAGAGTGGGTGGGGGCGCGGTGGAATTGGTGTCTTTTGTGGAGAAGGGAATTTTTTGAGTGGGAGCAACCTCTTCATGGGAGGCTTTTAGAATTGCTTGCGGGTAATTCAATCTCTAAAGGGGCCGATTCTTGGTTATTTGCGCTTGATGGGTGTTTTGCGGTGAGTTCGGTTTATTTGTATCTTTATGAGCTTTTTATTCATCCTCCCTCCGGGTTGTTGGCTTCACCGGGGGTGGTGGCTCGTGTTTGGAAGAGTTGGGCGCCATCAGAAGTTATCGTCTTCTCTTGGCAAACTCTTCTTGGAAGGCTTCCTACTAGGGTAAATTTAGCCCGTCGAGGGGTGATTCAAAGTGGAGTGGGGTATTCTTGTGTGGGTTGTAATGGGGCTCCGGAGACGGAGAGTCATCTTCTTATTTCGTGCCCTATTGCTTGGGCAGTGTGGTGTAAAGTACATAGGTGGTTCGGATTCGAAACGGTGATGCCGGAAAATATCTCTTTCTTGTTCGAGTCTTTCCTCACCTCATGTAGGAAGGGGAAGAAGGGTCGGTATGGTGTGGTCATGATTTGGCATGCGACTATTTGGTTATTATGGAAAGCTAGGAATGAGGCAACTTTTCGCGCCAAGAGACTTGAGGTTGATAGCATTTTTGAGGGGGTTCAACTTGTTTCATGGAAGTGGTTCATGGCTAAGAATGGTAGTGTTCCTTGTTTATATTATGAATGGTGCACAAACCCGATGGATTGTATTCTTAGATAGTTTGATATTGTGCGGGGTTAGTATTGTGGTGTTTTTTGTTTGGTTGTTTTTGTTTATTTCGCCCTTTTGTTTTGGGTAGAGTACTCCAATGTACTTTTCTCCCGATGTGGGTAGAGTACCTCTTGTACTTTTCTCCTTTTTATATATAAAATTTTAGTTTGCTGTTAAAAAAAAAAAAAAAAAGTCACCCACATAGTATCATTTGCTAAAAAATTGTAGCCATAATAATAAATAAAACATATTGATCATCTATTTTAATAAATCCGTCAATTTTTGTTTTCACAACTTATTCTCTTTATTTTTAAAATCTCACTTTTTTTTTTGACGCAAAAATCTCACATTTAATTAGGGGTGGCAAAATGGATGGATGGATGGATTTGCATTTGGATTACAATGGATGGATTATAATAATCCATTACCAATCCATTAAAATTCTTAAAATAAAATTCAATCCAATCCGTCCATTGGAAATCAAATTTATCAAATCCATCCATTATCACCATTTTACTGGATGGATATCCAATCTATCCATCAATTTATTGATTAAATTTTGTATAATATTTTTTTTGTTGAAACAATATAATCTTTTTATTGTATACAAAGTTTGTTTGTTTTTAAATAAAGTTTGTTACAATTTTTTTGAAAATAGATAATGATCCAATTGGATTTTGAAACTAAAGTGGATGGATTAAATTCATCCAATCAATTAGTGGATGGATTCAATCTAATCCAATTACAAAATAATTTTCTTGTGAATGGATTAGATGAATAAATTAATAGATAGATTGGATGGATTTTTTTTTTAATGGATTATTTTGTCACGCCTACTTTAATCCTATATATTGAATTTGGCCTAAATTTTTTTTATGTAGTAATTGTTTAAGTGACTATGGACAAAAAACTTTTATATCTTACTAGTAATTATATATGGGGCAGCCATGTCATATCCAAATTAACACTCACCATAAAATAGTTGAGATCAAACCATATATGAATTTGATTTTCTAGCTAAACGTGGTGTCAGCTTTTTGATTGAGTTAATGATGAAATGTGACTTGTATAACATGTGTTTACCCATCTCTTTTTGGTGCACACAGGAGATACGATAAAAATGCATGTAAAGCCTAATACTAATGCATGTGGAAGAACAACACGAGCACATGGAGAGGTATCACACTTTCTCAATATATCAAAAAAAAAAAACAGGGGATACGATACACATTTGCTATTTTATATCTTGTTGCAAGTAAACAAAACAAATATTTAATTAAAATTTATAACTTTCCCCATCAAATTTCCTGCTTTTTAATATATTAGGGTAAAACACTATTGTAAATGATTAAGATTATACACAATGTACTCCCTCCGTACCAAAATATATGTTGTTTTAAGAAAAAAATTTGTACCACAATATATGTCGTTTTACATTACCAATAAAGCATTTAATGCTCTTTTTCCTCTTATACCCTTAATTAATTATTTCTCTTTCTTCTTTCAATTCTATAATTTATCTCTCACGTACCATTAATGAAGGATAATCTTGTAAACTAACCTATAATTTACCTTTTCTATACAACAATAATTACATTTCTTAATTTGTGTGATTTGGTCAAAACGACATATATTTTGGTACGGAGGTAGTATTATTTTATAAATTTATGATATCATTACCTCAAAAAAAAATTATGATATCATTGATATGAAAATAATTTCGAAATTATGTCAAAGTTTTTAATATGTGAGATGCATTATTCATTTTTTTGCAACGATAAATATTTTTTTTGTTTGTAGAAAATATTGAAATTTGACCATTCATCACTTTGCAAAATTTCAGATTTAAATTCGATCGATTTAACACATTTAATCTTTTATTTTTGACTAAAACACATTTAATCTTATAATATTGAATTGTCAATTGAAATAATAAGACTTATATATGTATACACAATTAAATATGTTAATTTGACAATAATTTTTTTTTTTACGAATTTTTGACTATATAATGTTGTAGTATAACATATATGTTAGGGTGCTAATTAATCCTACCAAGCTATGAATCTTTTTTTTTGACAGTTCAAGCTATGAATCTATGCCATACACATTACTCCAATCATTTATAAGAGAATCATATGGTGGAAAGGTATTCTTCTGCACATGTTATAAAGTCTTTTTGCTAGCACAAAGCTTTTTTTACACATAGACAAATATATAAGTTATTGAAAACTCATACATAAATTAAATAAATTAGAGATTGAATTTTAGTCATGGATATTTGATTTAACAATTTCGAGATATTTTTATTAGTTGAACTAGTTAGCATTTTCTTTTATGTACAAAGATGACGAACAATCTAACACCGTACAAAGATAACGAATAAACCAACGTCGTACTAAGACGACGAAATCACAAAATAAAAAGCAAAATAGATGTAAAAAATCATTTCTTTCAATGAAAGGGGAGATAAAATTGAATTTGAGGGGGTGATTTTGGGTCAAATATAGACCCTAAAATCAAAATCAATTATTTTTTTAAATACTGTAAAATTTAACAAAAAAAAAAAGAAACATATTGTGAGACGGATAAAGTATAAGATTTATGGAGTAATATAGAATTTCCCTATACTCTGTCTTATCCACATTTTCATTTTATTGAATTGAAAGGCATTGAAAACAACATAAGAACGAGAAATACGCTTGAAACTCATACTGTAATTTAATAGCACCCTCAATTATGCCATTTGAGTCTATCCGAATGAAAGAACATGTAGGGTTGGTTTAACGTGCGACCCGAACTAAATGCTGAAGTTACTTTTCCTTTACATCCATGGATCATGTTCAATTAGTGTGTATGGGCCTTCATCATGTCCATTGAAACAAAGTTTTGTTGGACGGATAATTTGAAAGAGAATAAGTGAATTCATCTTAAAATTGTTGAAATAAGCTATTAAAATATTCTAAATTTTGTGAATATAAAATATATTTTTGAGTTAACTTTATTTTTTCAAATACTTCCTCCGTCCCAAAATATAAGGAAAAATAAAAAAATTACATTTATTAAGAAAACTAAAGCATGAAAATTTGTAACATGATTTTGTGAGATTTTTCTTGAAATAAGTTGCACAGGAAGATATAAAAACATTTTTTATTGGTTGTTGTTTATTGATAAAATGAGAGAGAAGGAAAAATAAATGCAATTTGCATTTAATTTTATGAAAATAAGTAAAATTAATACTAGAAAAATATAAATGTTATTTTTTTCTCTTATATTTTGGGACAAAAAAAAATGTTTTTTTCCTTATATTTTGGGACGGAGGGAATATATTATTAACATTGATTGTTTAGATTGTCCAAACAAAATCATGACAATTTAGAAAAATGAGACTAATAATATATATATAAAAAAAATGTCATATTTTTATTTTGTTTAAATTTTGGAATACATGCATAATTTTTCTTTAACTAAATATTATTTATATTTAAGATTTTTATTAACAAAAAAGAGAGATATTTATACACATCAGAAAATACTGATCCACCTTGACAATCATTCGTTTTGTCATTATTATAAAAATTCACTACTTTTAAATCATTTACTAATATTTTTTTAAAAAGTTAAATTAGTACACTTAAATTAATACTGAAGAGAATTGATTGAGACCTCGAATAGGAGGACACTCCCAGATTCCAAACTAATACCACCTGGACAACCAAGTGGATTTTAATATTATTATTCTTAATATAAGTTTAATTTAAAAACATTAATCAATTAAATTTCCAATTTTTTTTGTTAACTACCTATGTTAGTATATTTACTTATTTTAATAATTGGACCATGGTTCGAACCCTTACAGTTGTGATCGGGATAGACTGGAACTACTTGATGGCAGACTTGACCTTGAACTAAATTAAACTGGTGATAAAAACAAAACAAAAAACAATTGGAAACCATTATTACTATTTTAGAACACTTTTTAGCATAATTCATTACTTGCCAATTACAAAACTCTATTTGGTTTAATAGTGATTGATGAAAGACTTGGTAAAAAGAACCACGATTCGATTTCCGCAACTATGTTTAAGAAAAAATTGATACTACTTAATGTCGGAACCTACTCTAAACTATGAATTACTAAGGCTTCATCTTCTAAAAACCAGAAATTGAAAAAAAAAACATATGAGAAACTCACAGCACAAATAAAATTTTACATTAAAACCATAAATTTGAGATTTCTAAAAGAATTTTTTTATATTAAATTCTATAAAATCATTTGTGCATTCAAATATTTTAATCAATGACAAATACTTAATAACACATGTTAAAGAGACAAAAATAGAATTATTTTTTGAAATTTGTGCATTCAAATATACTAATCAATATTTTGTACTTCATCCGGTCTTTAATATAAAAAACAAACTATTTTTATATGTTCATTTGAAAACTAATGTATTTAGTCTAAATTGTGAACTAAGGATTAATTTTTTAGTGAACCTAAAAAGTAATTTGTTTCTTAAATTAAGAACAGGAGATAATATTAAATATAAATTTTTTATATTTAAATGCTTTAAAACATACTCCATCCGTACCAAAATATATGTCGTTTTGAGAATAAAAAAAATGTACCACAATATATGTCGTTTTACATTACCATGAAACATTTAATGCTATTTTTCCTCTTATACCCTTGATTAATTATTTTTCTTTCTTATTTTAATTGTATAATTTATCTTTCACATACCATAAATGAAGGATAATTTTATAAATTAAACAATAATTTAATTTTCCATACAACAATGATTACATTTCTTAATTTGTGTGATACGATCAAAGCGATATATATTTTGATATGGTGGTAGTATGTCTATCGACATGATCCATGATAAAATTCACTTTCATAGCCATGTTTAATTGATGAATAAAACTATAACGAATACGAATTTTATAAAAAAAAATTGTTGTTACATCTAGAGTGATACTTTCTCCGTTCCAAAATATAAGAGAAAAGTGGTTAAAAAAAGTTGATGTACTTTCTCCGTCTCAAAATGTAAGAGAAAAAAATCAAACTTTTTTGTCCTTAAATATAAGAGAAAAAACACAAACTTTTACATTTGCAAGAAAAGTTCACTCTCTCTCTTACATTTTCCATAATTAATAATCAATCAAAATTGTTTATACATCTTTTCAAGTAACATTTTTATTAAAAAGCTTACATCCAATCATTGTATTTTACTTTTTCTTAATAAATGTGATTTTTATTTTTTCTCTTACATTTTGAGACGAAGAGAGTATTCAATTAAAAATTTGGTACAAATACATTAACTTTATTTGATAAACTTTCTTTTATATTTTGAGACGGTGTAGTGCTACTATTCATAGTCCCCTTTCTCCAAAGCCATGACCCATGAGCCTGTTCTATAGGATTAGGATATGGACATAATTATTGTTGTCTTGTAACAAAGCAGACGTTACAAATGCAGCTTTTACTTTTATAAATACCACACCACACTCCCAATCACAAATTAGAGAGAAGAGACCACACACACACTGTCTCTTGCAGGTTGGTTGGTTACTCCCTTTTCACATTCTCCAAAATGACCACTCTCTCCCTTTCCCTTTCCCTCACTCTCCTCTTCCTTCTTTCTCTTCTACAAACCCATCATGCCATTCCACTCCATCGCCACCACCCTCATTTCACCACCCACAACTACAAAGAAGCTCTCACAAAATCCATTCTCTTCTTTGAAGGCCAAAGATCAGGAAAACTCCCTTCAAATCAGAGAATCTCTTGGAGAAAAGACTCTGGTCTCTCTGATGGTTCAGCATTACATGTATGTAAACAAATAAACAAAACATGTTTCTAGTGTTTTTTGTTGCTTATTTTTGTTCAAATGTACAATGCAGGTTGATTTGGTTGGAGGGTACTATGATGCTGGTGACAATGTTAAGTTTGGCTTTCCTATGGCTTTTACTACAACTATGCTTTCATGGAGTGTTATTGAGTTTGGTGGGTTGATGAAAAGTGAGTTACCAAATGCTAGAGAAGCTATTCGTTGGGGTACTGATTATCTTCTTAAAGCCACTGCACATCCAAACACCATTTATGTTCAGGTTTGATTTTTGTTTTCTTCATCTCATGTTCATGTTTTTGGAGTTTTTGTTAAGAAGAAAACAGAGGAATTTAGGTTGATTTTGATTTTGATTTTGGGTTTTTCATTTTCAGGTGGGAGATGCTAAAAAGGACCATGCTTGTTGGGAGAGACCAGAAGACATGGATACACCAAGAAGTGTTTTTAAGGTTGATGCTAATGCACCTGGTTCAGAAGTTGCTGCGGAAACTGCAGCAGCATTAGCAGCTGCTTCTCTTGTTTTCAGAAGAAGTGATCCAATGTACTCCAAAGTTTTAGTAAGAAGGGCTATTAGGGTAAGCTTTTGATTCATGAATTTTTTTATAAAAATTGTTTCTTTTGCTTAAAATCTGAGATTTTAGTTGTTTCTGTGGTGTTTAGGTCTTTCAATTTGCTGATATGCATAGAGGATCTTACAGTAATGCCTTGAAACCCTATGTGTGCCCTTTCTATTGTTCTTACTCCGGTTATCAGGTATAAAGTTTTGATTTTTATAATGTGCCTAATTATAAAATTTTGATTTTTTTTTTCTAAAATTTATAGTAAGTACTTTTTGATTTATTGTTGATAATGATTTGTTTTAGGATGAGTTGTTGTGGGGTGCTGCTTGGTTACACAAAGCTACAAAGAATCCTATGTACCTTAATTACATTCAAGTTAATGGTCAAATCCTAGGAGCTGCTGAGTATGACAACACTTTTGGTTGGGATAACAAACATGTTGGAGCAAGGATACTTCTGTCAAAGGTCCTACATTTCATTATCACATTTTACACGCTAGCGAGCACAGACACTATTCAGAATAGGCGTGTTTTGATGTTAAATACACGTTGTGTCCGATAATGGTGTGAAAACTAACATTATTTTTGTGTGTTTTGTGTGATATTAGGAATTTCTACTTCAAAGGGTAAAATCTCTCCATGATTACAAGGGCCATTCAGACAATTTTGTGTGTTCTTTGATTCCTGGAGCTGGATCCTCTTCTGCACAATATACCCCAGGTAAAGTCCCTTATCTTTCTCTTTCAGTTTTAACTCTTGTTCATTTTCATGTGGTCCATACTCCATATGGTGTTAACTTTTTGAGGTTGTATAAACTTTATTACAGGTGGACTTTTGTTCAAGATGAGTGATAGTAACATGCAGTATGTCACATCCACTAGCTTCTTGTTGGTAACATATGCTAAATACTTGACCAAATCACACACTGTTGTGCAATGTGGTGGTACCATTGTTACTCCAAAGAAACTCAGAACCTTAGCCAAGAAACAGGTAAAAGAAACTCCCGTTAGTGGCTCCGACTACTAATTTATTGAATTACCGATGCATTTGATCTATTCATTCAATAACTAATGCATCTTATCTATTCATTGAATAAACTGATTTATTTGTCATCTGGTATATTCGTTGAATATCTGATGTATCTGGTATATAAAATAATTGATTATTTGTTTTGTATTTTTGATTAGGTGGATTACTTGCTAGGAGATAACCCATTGAAGATGTCATACATGGTGGGCTACGGTCCACGGTATCCACGAAGGATACACCATAGGGGATCATCACTTCCTTCAATTGCTGTGCACCCAGGAAAGATTCAATGTTCAGCAGGATTCAGTGTTATGAGTTCACAATCTCCTAATCCTAATGTTCTAGTAGGTGCTGTTGTTGGTGGACCAGATGAACATGATAGGTTCCCAGATGAACGGTCAGATTATGAGCAATCAGAACCAGCTACTTATGTTAATGCACCACTTGTAGGAACATTGGCTTATCTTGCACACTCATTTGGCCAACTTTAGAATATGGCAGCTTCTCCAACTTGTTAGGGTGAATCTGATTATGAATGTTTAGTTTTAATTTTTTTTACTAATTTGGTTAGTACTTATTATTATTAGAGGTGCTACTATATTTCTTAGAAGCTTTTAATTAAAAATTTGTCACATTGAGCAACTTTCATTGTGGCAATGCTTCTAAATGTTATGTTATGTTAAATGTTAATGTTAAACTATGTATGATTTGGGAAATTATCAAGTGGCATATATGTTAAGTGATGATATTATAATTATCAAGAAGTACTACAAAGTTTAATTTAAGCAAGTCACAACTGTAAAAGTGTTTAGTTTTGCTTGTTATTTGCGTTATCAATATTCAAGACATTGGTTAGGACAAAAGGATAAAATAAAGTTTAGGATAAAGGCATGTTGAGTTAAAATAAGTTTAACTAGATTAACTTTTCCTAGGAACTTGGAATTAATCCAATGTTAGAAATACACTTTCAAATAAAACATCTTTGACTAAACTTTGTGACTTGTTGGAGGAGAATTTTTTTTCTGGTGCCGAACAGATAAAGATTCCCCTCGAGCAACATGGATCATGGAAAACTGGTTGAGACCCTTTTGGTTGGATATGGGGAAATATTGTCTTGTTCATCATAGTTTCAACTTGATCCACCTTTATTGAGCTACAATCCTTCAAAGGTAAACCAAAAGTGATTTATGAGATTACTTTGTTGAACTGTTAGTACAAGGATAAGGTTAGTGCAGTGTCGCTCAATTGTTTGAGATCGGATTGTCTAAATTTTAAATATAAAAAATTGAGATTGAGATTGGGTTTTTTTTGTTACTATGATATTAGTGCAAAGTTTTCATCGTTGTTAGTGATAATTAATCTCTGTCGTGAAATCTGTGAGATACATAAAATAGGTTCTTCTTTCTCAATCGAATTTTTTTATATACGCATGAGTCATAAATCGAACCCTTAGCCATATGCTTAAAAATACCAAGACCTTCACACTTGGACCAATTCATTATTGGTCGAATTAATTCTTTCTTAAAAGAAACAAAAGTAAATTAATTTCTTAAAATTTATGCATTTACATTACTAAATAAAAATATTTATAATTTGTTCCGGATAAATCAAATGCCCATTAACAAGTAGGATGATATACGCATTAATGATTTAAATATCGGCGCGAAACTCAAGGGCTTTCATAATAAGTTGAAGTATATGTGCCCTCGACGGATCACTCACGTGTAGAAACTATAACCGTTAGATCCATCTTAACGATCCTCAGTCTTTTATAAACATGCATCGTCCGTCCATACATAAATTCTCTTATATAAGTGTGGTATTCCGCCTCATTCTCTTACTGACTTAATCGTCGAAATGCTAACCTAATTTTGTAGGCACCTCTTCTATTTCATAGCCACCACATACAACTGCAACCACCGTTCGAACCACCATCCATCTGAACGACAATACAAAATATAATTATATACCTCAATACTCCCTCTGTCCCATAATATTTGTCTTAGTTGATCATTTCACACTTTAAGAAAAATGTATTAGAGAAAGAATATGACTTTTAATAGAAATACCTCCACTTTTTATTGATAATAGATGTTGGAATATTAAAAAGTAGATTTTTTTATATTATTGTCTCATTTAATCATTACACTATAATGTGATAAGGATAAAATAGATAAAGAAAAAACAATGTTATAATAGTATATGACAATTATTTTAAGATAAATAATTTTGGCAAGTAAGTCGATTATTTTGAGATAAAGAAAGTACTATGTCATTCTTTAAATAGTACTCCATCCGTTTCAAAATGAGTGTCGATTTTGGTGTTTCATACATATTAAATAATACAATCATTATGTTAAAAGTAATAGTAACATTTTTAGTAAATTAACCCTACCTTATTCTTTGTTTTCTTGGAAATAGTATATAAAATAATAATTAGAGGGTATGATTGAAAAATGTTGAATTGAGAATTGAAAAACGACATTTATTTTAAAACAAATTTTTTAAACTAAAGCGATAATCATTTTTAAACAGTGAAAATACTAAAGAGTTATGTTAACATATGCCTTTAAAGATACTTTAAATAGCAATTTTATCTTAAAAAATAAAATATTTGACTTTAAAAAATAAAAAATGCGCAGGTTCTGAGACCAAATTTCTTTTAATATTCTAGATATCTCACATCTTTTTCTTACTACCATACTAGTAGTATTTTTTATCTCCCCATATTAAATGTAAAAGATGAATAAGATAAGAATTTCTCTTTTTAGAGCTGGAGTAGCTACTATTTTCGCAAGAAGAGATTCAGTAGCAGTATGGTTATGTATGAGTAGCCAGTACTAGCTGTGAAGCAAAAAAAGAAGCGGGTATTTGACCGTTGAAAATTAAGGTGATGGAGATTGGAGAGAGAGTATAGTAGTATCGTGAGTGAGAGAGCCATGTGAAGAGAAGCAAAAGAAGTGGTATATGTGTCAGATGTGGGACTACAATTGACAACAACAAACAAAGGTAGTAGTAAAAGTACTTCCCCTAATTATGGCATAACGATTCCAAACCTCTCCATTGGGACCCAAAGACATTCCTCCAAATCCAATCCGTGTCTCCATGAATACCTTCCGATGGATAAACTTAACTAACCTCCTTCCTAGCGTGAATACCCTGCATTTTTTAATGAATTTATGCCTTTACACACACATGCTTAACTTGTGAACTTATTTCTTGTCATTTTTTCTTAGAAACAAATACATTTATTTTTAGAGTTTAATGACATCCATTCATTCAATGAAACACCACCATGGTTCCATTCCTTCAAAATCGTTATTTCTAACAAAAATTAAACTACTAATAGTTTAGTTGACGATGAATTTAGTAGAGAGAATAATTATTTCTTTCTCTGTAACTACGTTTAATAGAAGATAGAAATTACTTGATTTCATAACTGACGATCGAATCATATTAAACTGATGATTAAAAACCAAAAAAATAAACTACTAATTATTATTTATGTCCTGAAATAAAGAAGACAAGATTTATAGTTTCATATACACATGAGCGGAAATGCTATTGATGCGGTTGAAAGCCGAAGTGTCTAGAAAATGCACACTTTTACTAAAGCTATGACATATAGATGATTTTTTTTCTTTGCAACACTTTAATAAATCTATGTTACACATTAAGATGACCAAACTGTCCTTAAAAAATTACTTCTTTAACTAGTGATTTTACAAGTCACAACACTTATTAACATAACCCATTTTAAAATAGAGTGAAATACCCGATGATCATCTCAAAATTCAAATTTCGTCAAATATTCACTGCAATTTAAAAATAGACAAATATTTCTATGAAATTGAAAGACATCGGTCAAATATCTCCCTAATTCGTTAACTCTATCAATTTTACAACTTATTGCAAAATCCCCCTTAAATTTGAAAAACAAGGCAAATTATCTCTTATTGAACACATAATTAGAGTTCCATACTCAAATGTCTTTCTGACACTGATACAAATTAACTAGATTTCATGTACTTTATTCTTAATCCAATGATGCGTCCTCAATATTTTAAGTAGTAAACAAACATCAGCGTTGGAGCAATTTGAAGAATTTGACCATTAGAAGAGCTACTATTTATTTTTAATGTATTTAAGATCTATTTTGGTAACTTTGATGTATTTGGATAACTTATATTTTGATAATTTCAACTTGACTTATTTTGGATATAATTTAAAGACTTATGTATTATGGTTGTACTTTGAAGACTTATCTAATTTGGGAATTACTACCATTTCGATTGAAGATCACTTATATTATTACGTTGTGTTAAGTATAATTATATGGGGTTTAAGTATAGATGATGTTTTAATTCAATTACATGTGAAAATTATGTGCTTCAGTAAGGGACATCTTGCCTTATTTTTCAAATGTTAGAGGGATGTTGCATTTAAGTAATAAATTTTAGAGATGCGTTTGACAATAAGTTGTAAAATTGACGGAGGCATGCAGACCAGAGGATATTTAACTGGCGTCTTTCAATTTTAGGGAGATCTTTGTCTATTTTCAAATTACAGAAGAATATTTGATGAAATTTAAAATTTTAAGGAGGCATTTAGTATTTCACTCTTTTAAAATACCATTAAAGTTAAAAAATAATAAATAATACTATTACAAAGATATGGTAAAGTAGCAAAATAGTTCATTTTGAAACTTTTAATTTAATAGTAAAGTTTATAAAATTCGTATTCATTATGTTATGAATGACTTGTGTACTTGTACAGCATTTTCCTTACTATTGCATAGTCTGAAATTTATTGTTAAAACTCACTTTTAAGTTTTAACTAAAATCAATTTTATAAAATCAATTTATTCAAAATCAAATTCTTTTAGATGGAAACCAAACATGCACTAAATGCATTCCTTTTCGAATTTCCAATTTTAAATGTTTACTCCACAGTCACCTTATTACCTTTTGTTTGATAAAGACAGTCACGTTATTACTTCACAGTCATGTTTTGGGAGGTGATATTATTGTGTTTGGGATAGTTAGTTAGTGCATGTTTGGTATCACGGTGAATATGTCAGAATCATGGTGACTGACCATGATTTTGCAGAAGCTACAGAGTATAACTTTTGGAAAATCACAGTGAATTGCCATGATTCTAGCATTCCCACCGTGATACCAAATATAGACTTAGTAGTCTATGTTTTAATAAAATTAATTGGTATACCTTATGCCTCATTTTATTTTAATAAAATTTCTTTGCCTTTCCAAAAAAAAAAATTTCACAGTCATGTTATTACTGACATACTAACATGTATGAGCCTCTGCCCTCAGCTGGTTGTTTTTCTTCCTATGCTTTGGTTGTTTTAATAATTGTAGCAGGATGACAAATGACAACTATCTGAAACAAGCACAACACAACAATCTTGGAGCAATAATCTTCACATGTTGCAGGTGTACTTTACATGAAACCAAGATTAATACTGCTAGCAAAGCAAAACACATACAAAATCCAATATCTTACTTTAATCAGATTGAACATAGACTAGATTACTTGCAACTCTCATATTCCAGCAGAACAAGATTGTTAGGAAAAAGTCAGTCATTAAAAGTGGGATAATTTGGATACAGAATTTCATCTATACTATATAAGACTACCTACCGTCTTGAAGCAGAAATTTGGCATCTACATTATTAGACTATACTGTCGACTGCGAGAGACACCACTCAGTTAATTTTCATCATCCTTTGCCAGAGGAACAGCCTTGGCCTGGATTGAAGTTGTAGAACACAAAAATTGAAAACAATGTTAGTATTAGCTTTCTTTTGTTTCTGTCACATATATTATTAAGCATAGGACATAAAGATGGTAAAGTAATAACACCCATCATGATATCAACCCAATAATTTCCTAACTTTTTTCATCTTTTGAAACAAGAAAGTTGGCATGTAGTAAATGTATAAATGGTACTCCAATTAATATACATAAAGAAAGTTGACAAAAGGAAAAAACTACGACTAAGACTTATCGTACTCAAACCATACAATACTAAAAGTTATGAAAAATGTGGTATAAGTATCACTCACCAAATCACGGTATTTAAGAATATAGAACATTTCAAGATATCGCCGAGTTTCACGCCTGTCTAATTTGGAGACGTACTTCCAGAAACTGTAAACTCCCGCCAAGGTCATAAGCCTTTCAGAATAGATCCTCCATGTGTACCTGATTATTGTTTGCTTATCATCAAATGTCCCTATAAAAAAAAAGTACCAATTTAACCAAAATCACACTATATACCTTTCATAAATTCTTTGAAGACCGCCATCAGATATTTTATTCCAATGACTGGGATCCTCCTTACATCGTTGAAAGAATTCAACCAACAGGCCAGAAGCTTGATCAGGGTGATAAGGATCAATATTGAATCCTGATTTACCATGCTGAATAATCTCAGCTGGGCCACCATGACAAGTAGCAAATGTGGGGAGGCCACAAGTCATGGCCTCCACAACTGTAAGACCAAAAGCTTCATAGAAGGCAGGCTGCATTAAGAGAGTTATGTTACAATTACAAATGATGTATGGGGGAAGTCAACGAAGAGACAGTAAATATATACCTGTACAAAAGCACCTTTTTTGTCTGCTATGTAGCGATACAGTTCACCGTTACGTGCTCTATTTGTCTGGGCAGCAATCCATCGAAAATCACCATCTAATTTGTATGTTTTTATGAGGTCATACATCTTTTCAATTTCCGCTATTTCTTCTCTGTCCCTGGACTTGCTTACATCGATGTAACCAGCCACTACAACAAGGTTGACAAGTTCTCTCAGTTTGTTGTTCTTACCAAAGATTTCTACCAATCCAGTAATGTTTTTGACTCGGTCTAGCCTTGCCATGGAGAATATTATGGGCTTTGACCGATCTTTCAGTGTACCACTTGCAACCAAAAATCAACACATCAGCTAAATTCCATCAGCATTTTTAAGTTGCCATGCCCTCAATTCACATATGAAAAAAGTGAGGTGTTTCATAACAATTCTTATATCTGCTTTAAAATTTTATCCCTCATGAGTAGTAAGCAAGAGATCAGGGTGTAATGCTAGAGTCTACACAGGCACAATACATCACATTAACAGAAAACATAACAGACTACCAATCCTATCGATTTTCTAGACAACAGGTAGTGACCTAGAATCATTAAATTAGAGGTATCACATAGCAATACATGGATCCTTCCCCAAGTATACTGCCCCAGTTTAAAATCTGTTCAAAAGAAATAGACTTACATGTATTCATCAGTCTGCTCAGGATCATATAATAACTTTTCAATTGAACCATGCAAAGATGTAAGTCTTTTCTGCTTTTCTGAGTAGGGGAAATATATGCACATATCAGCTCCGGGAGAGACAATATTGAACTTAGGATCAAAGACATCAATGCCATGAACAACCCTATAGAGCCCGGGAAGAGTAAAAGCAGTGTGACTCTCATACTGGCCAATGGTATTCCTCCTGAAAGAAAGATGATAAAGATAAGAAAATGAAGTAACTAGCATTAGCACAACCAAAAACAAAAGTATTAAAGGAAATGAAAAATAGCACCAGGGAAGGAGATCCTTAAGTGAAAAAATCGAAGAGTACTATGTAGAAAAATGGTTACTAGCTGTATTCCATAATGATATACATGTATGATCAATGGTATAGAAAGGGATATTGACACAACTAATTATCATATAGGATAAGGAGAGTTTTCCGTAGTAGGAGTGAATCCTGTTCAAGATAACATGCAGGTGTAGCATTTGGTTGCATAGGTTTGTTTAAAAGACATGCGATCACAAGCACGAGCTCGCAAAAGAAAATAAACGATGGTTATATATAATGGACAAAATCATTGAGAAAAAATGTAAGGATATATAAGAAATCATGAAGTACACTGTATGTCATGAAAACTTACGTTCCTGCAATCTCTTGGTATGTACTGGTGATGATAAAATCAGCACTATTCATGGCAATTAGATCAGCAGTGAACTGACATGAAAAATGGTATTTATCATCGAACTTCCTCCAATACGTACCCGAATCTGGATATTTTGTTTTCTCCAGTGCATGGGCAATTGTGCACTATAAATATGGACATTCAAATCTTGTAAGTTCCAATATAAGTAGAAGATAGCATGAGATTCACATTTCCATGGCAAAGTAAGAGAGAAAAGGAGAAAGAATAGAACCTGTGTGACTCCCATTTTACAAGCTAGTAAAGATGCAACTAGATTCCCATCACTGTAGTTTCCAATGATGAAATCAGGATAACCTTGTAATTCAGCAGCAATTTCACTAGCAACATCCTGTGACCACATAAAACTACCAATATTTAAATGGAAAGACTTGAACATTTAAGATAAATTCTCATTATTAAAGATGTTTCTCAATTCTCATGCTTAAATTAAGATAAGAAGTCATTGATTCCAAAATAAAAATTCATAACAAGGGCAATAGTTCAACATATATAGTGCAATTTACCTGTGCAAAGGTCTCAAGAAAAGGCCACACATCAAACCTTGAGATCCATTTACGAAGAATTCCTTTCTCTGATCTAAAAGGAACCCGCAAAATATGAGTATGTTCAGTACCGCATACTCTTTCTAGCCGCTGGTTGCATGTAGTCCCATGTGCATCAGGTATTAATCTGGTAACCTTCATAACAAAAATGAAACTAAATTCGATTTCAACTGAGAAAAAATAAACAACCCACATACTATTAAAATTCTACGTGTGAGATCAATATGTTGGAATAGGATTTTGAAGAAATGGTGTAAGGTTACACACATACAATTAGAATTCTAGGTTTGAAATCAAGTCCTTGTTTCTTGATCCTAAGTAGCATCTCGTTCTCAAGGGCACGCACTTGATCCAGTATATATACAACCTGCACACAAAAATGTCTCATGTAGGTTGCTGCTTATACACAATATTTCCTTAAACCAATGCAAGAGAATTGAGAATTAGTAAAGAGGCCAAGGGAAAAGAACAAAATTAACATGTCCGGATTAAGTACTATTATGCAAAGTGTATGTGAAAAGAATACCTGCCCACCAGTGTCAGGTAAACCTAGGACATTGGCTTGCCCAAAGTAACCATGAGGAGATAATATGACCACATTGAACACCATTGGCACTCTCCCAAGAAAAGTCTCTAGTGTAGAAGGATCAGGAGCCTGAAGAAGGTCCAAGAGCAGATGCATCATCTCCAAAACCCGTTCAGCTGTATCACCCCAACCTTTCTCAAAACCCATTCCTTGAAATCTATACTTAGACAAGAGTCAAAAAATAAAAATATTTGACTGCAATATATATACAACAAAATTTGTCACATGAATCTGCAATTGATTTTATTTAAAAATAATCTTACACATATTCAAACTCAGAATACAGTGTATCAGGTGAAAGCCTAGAAAGATGATCCTCGGCCTTGGCCAATTCTGACTGAAGTTTGGAAATGCTGTTTACACGATCATTTAACATCAGTTCCTGCACCATAATCATAAGTGGGAATTGAGAAAGAAAAACTGCAGGCTCACTTCATTACAAGAAAAGGTGCATAGCTAGCACAGGTTTACAAAACTTACACGGCCTTTATATTGGTGAGCTCGGAGGAAATCAAGCAATGGCTCCAGTGAATCTTTTTTTCTAAACATTATTGAAGAAAGGTGACGATTGAGAAACTGAACACCATTTCCAATAGACGATGAGCGGGTTGGTCGAGGAAATGATGCATTAAATGGCTCAAAATCAAGCTCTAATAAATAATGATCATTATCCCTGTTGTGTAAAACAAAATAAAACCAAACCAGTCATGAAAACAGCCATGAAGATACTCTTAAACCACATGGTGAGAGAGTTGATTGCATATTGCAAAAGCTAAACAAAGGGTTTCTCACGTTCCATCTACAAGTTCTTCTTTGAAGCGGAGATATTCAGCAACACTTAATTGCTCCACACTAAGTTCATAAACGTGCAGGCGGACATATTCCCAAATACCAGGTCGTGGACGAACGGCTATTGCCACAAAAGGAGGCAAAACTATGGCTTCCTGTCACAAAAATCATGCTACACATTTTATTACAATATTTAATTTTTCAGATGAAATGCTAGTTCAAGCAAACAATTTTTCAAATCTAATAAGTGAAAGTTATAGTGATGAAGATGTTAACTGGTGAGTTTCCTAACCATTGTACTCTTTAGTAGACAAAGTGATAAACCACTTGTAAATGCACTACCAATCTACACCTATATATAATTCAAATTTCAAACTAAATTCTATATATCATTTTGTTCCTAAGAGATCAAGTATCTATATATTGCTTTGCAGGAGAAAATCTGTTTTGAAACCTTTTCGTTTAGATATAAAAGAGTAGTCCCCATAAGTTTAGCTCACTTGGTAGGGACATTGCAGGTGATATGCAGAGTTCGGAATTCGAACCCTATTACGCCCACTTATTCACCTTTAAGGGATGAAATTCTAGCCAATAGACTATCTGACTAAAAAAAATATACATAAAAAGAGTAAACCATCAAATTTTCCCCTAACTTTGTAGAGTGCTCTCAAATAGGTCTCTACCTTTATACATATTTCAAAAAAGTCCCCGACTTTGTCAAAATTTTCTCATATTAGTCATCTCAGAGTATGCTAAGGACTGAATTGATATTAAGCCGATTAACTTAAAGGACAATTTTTTTTTTAAAGAAGCTAAACTAACTCATCTAAATTGTCACTGGAGAGAATCGAACCTGAAACCTCGAGGAGGAGCATACTCTCAGGTCCCAAGCCAATACCACTAGGTCAACCCAAGTGGGTTACTTAAAGGACAAAATTGATAGTAAATTGTTAAACTATATAGATTTAATTGACGGTAAGTGATTAAATACAAGATCAACTCGAAAATTAATAGAGTCAGTGAAATCATTTTGAAATATTAACAATCGATGACCTATTTGAGAGCGTCCTACAAAGTCAGAGACTAAAATTCACCTGCGCGGATTTGATAATTTCGCCGAAGGGTCCATTTTTAAGATCCTCAGTGGCTTGAACATCGCCACGGATACTTTCCAACTCATCAATCAAATTATGAGGTTGAAGAATCCCTCTCCCCTGATCAACATACCTTCAAAGTTGAAACAATATGAAACAAACACAATATCAATACAGAATAATGGGGTTGATGAAGAAGGAAGAAAAAAACTACTACCTGGAGAGGAGAGAAACGAGTTCGTTACGGTGAGCGGAGAGGGTACCCTCGACTCGGTCTCTGATACTGGGAAGTCTAGCAAGCTTAGGAGATAGAGACATGGTGATGAAGTTGTTGTTGATTTTGTTTTTGTTTCAGATGGTATGAAAGAGTGAGAATTTGTGAGATTGGTGATGTGATCTTGGTTCCATTGATGAACATGCTCGCATCTCACGCGATGATTGTCACACGATGACGTTTTCACCATCTTGTTATGACTTCTACGGTTACCCGCCATTTTCGAGCTTATTTATAAATGTGGATTGCAAATAAGTCATTTAATATTTTTTTTTTGAATGTAAATCATATAATTATGTTAACCAGTGTCCTCGGAGAAACCAAGGGAATGGTTGAGCGGTTGAGGTTCATCCTCGCTTAACTAAGAGTCGAGGATTCGATCGTCACCTTAGATATGAAGGAGCTTTAAATCATTGAGCTAGTTATCTCACTCATCGAGGTGTCTCCAATCTAGCGAGGGAATAATCACTGTATTCGGCGATGATACCACCGGTCTCGACCAAAAAAAAATAGTGTCCTCGGGGTATTGGTTAAGGAATTAAAAAAAATGAATTAAAAATAATATTACTTCTGGTAAAAATTTACTTTTTTGATTTATTGAATTTTCAATGTATCTAACCTATAATATGGACTAAATATTTTTTCTTATGTTAAAGATCAGAGGGAGTACATTTTAAACCTTAAAGAAGTTGGTTGCACAAATTCTAATACTATATTACTATATTTATTACCTTAATCAGTACTCGGAAACACTAGTTAACATTTTCCTTTAAACATTTATGGGTGCAGTATGTAATGGCCCATATCTTTCTTCATATAATAAATGTATTTTCTTTGAGAATAAGAATGGAAGCTAATGAACTACAATATCAAAATAACCCTACATGTCATCAAAATATCATCTCAACCCCGTTATGATAAGCACTTTTCTCAAAATATCATCATTTGACTAAGTCTTCCATATTAGCCATTACCCTTTTCTCATGATATTCCTTCTTCATCAACCCCGTTATGATGAGCATATCATTAAGACCCTCCGGATAATTTTTCAATAATTTTATATTTTTTGGACTCCAATATGACATATGTCATATAAGTTAACTGCATATATTTATCTTAACTCTTAACATAATCACAACCTAAGACTGATAAGTTTTTCTTTTTTAAAAGGACTAAGACCGATAAGTTCTATCCTAAGTGAAATTGATTCATAATAATTACAAATGAATTTCTGTCAAAAAAAAATAATTACAAATGAATTCAAATGTGAAGAAACCAACACTTGCTATATTGCAGTCAACGTTGGAATGAACATTTTCAACATTTTGTTACAAAATTAAGGGTTCAAAATAGGCCAAGCATACACACTAATTATTTAAGCATTTGCTAATTAAGTGATAACTATATAGCTAAATGTAGAGGAAAATAATACTAAATATAGAAGATCCAAAATAAAAAACTCATTATGCAGATTAATAGGAGAATCATACCTAAAGATAGATCATAGGCAGTGTATGAGGGTATAGCTCTATTGTATAAATTAATATGATTAATTCAAGTCACATGTAATTAACTCATACAAAATTGTCAAGGTTTTCTGAATTGCAGTTTAGGTTGCAATAAAGCAACCACAATACAACCAAAAACTGCAATTTAAAACCTTGATCATTTTGTTTAATTTAGGTTTCAAGCTGGTAATTAAATAACCACCAATATGGCTACGGCGAGGACCCCTTTTTTCTTAGGCATTGTTTTCATTTCTTGTAGCTTGATAGGTGCATCCGGAAACTTTATGGATCGCCGTAGCCTCGCCTCTAATGGTAGTCCAGCACCGGCAACACCAACAACATCAACATCATCGGCAATTTTTGACGTCAAAAGCTACGGTGCTATTGCTGATGACAAAACAGACAATGTTGATGTGAGTTAATTTTGTTTAAAATTTCATCATCTTTCTAAACTAAACAAACTATTTGAATAAAATATAGAGTAAATTACAATGACCTCCCCTGAAATATATTAAAATGTCACTTACACCCCCTCTAGTTTTAGAAATGCACACACCTCCCTTGACCATGTACGGCGTTAAACTAACGTTAGTGAGAGAGGAAAAAAAAACATGACGTTGTCATAAAGGTTGAAGCTCATGAACCAGATTCATAGGTGAAACTAACATACATCCTCCCTTTCCTAATAGATTTTTTCGAGCAAATGGATACTTATCTCATAGGCATGTACAGTAACATTCCATCCTTTCCTTTCTTCTTTGAATTTGTAATCTATAGCAAAATTAGGTATTTCAAAATAAATAAATTAAAATTAACGACAACCATGAGTGAAAAATTGAAGCTTTGCTGGATAATTGTAAAACATGTCCCCTTTTTAGCGTATGTGATTTTTTTCTGCAGCATCAATTAGACTTCCTCAAATCTTTATTTTTTTGGTTGAAATGAAACGCCTCAAATCATATTTATTCACAAGCAGTATTTCATTTAATCCATTCAATTGGAATCCAATGGAGGAACAGTCAATCATTTAATCCAAAGAGTGATAGTATCTTCAACAATAGGGACAAAGTCGAAGCAGTTGCATGAGCAAAAGTCGTGAATAAGCTTTTAGACTTCTTTTTTAACGGTGCATAAACTGTGTTAATTTAGAAGGGAGGTGTTTGTCAATTGAAAGTATAATTAAGGGAGGTTAGTGACTATTTAAAAATTAGAGGGGGTGTTTGTTTCTTTTAAACAAACCTCAGGGGAGGTGAGAGCAATTTCCCCTAAAATATATTTATAATAATATCATAAATATTGAATTTACCTAACTTGCTTTGTATTTATTTACCGTGATAATTTTATTTTTATTTTTTAAAATAAATGCAATTTCTAGATTTTTCTTCTTCAAATTCTTATTTTTATTAAAGAAAAAACTGTAAAAACTAATAAAAACTCCAAAAGTGATTATTTTTTTAAGCAAAAAGTTGTAACAAACTCTGTCAAAAAAAAAAAGTTGTAACAAACATGCTCAAGCCTCAAAGTACTATAGAATATAGATTGAAATAAAAAGGTGGTAAGTTGTAAATGTAAATTACTCATTTTGTTTGTCACATAGAAGATATAAAATATGATTCAAAAAAATAGAAGATATAAAATACAGAACATACATTATATTGAAACAATAGTAACTAAGTGACAAAAATAATGAAAGAAATGTTTTATGAATATATAATAATTAATTTTGGTTTTATAATATTATTATTATACAGGCATTTAGGGCAGCATGGATAGCAGCATGCAAAAACAGTACTCAACCAGCAACACTTTTGATCCCACAAGGAACATTTCGTACTGGTCAAACATTGTTTGCAGGGCCATGCACAAGCCCAAAGCCTATAACTGTTGAAGTTGTAGGAACTGTTACAGCCACTTCTGATTTATCAGAGTATTATAGTCCTGAATGGATCAATTTCGAAGCCGTTGATGGCTTGGTGTTGAAAGGTCATGGAGTTTTTGATGGCAAAGGTGCTACTAGTTGGCCTTTAAATGATTGCAAGAAGACCAAAAATTGTGCTCCCCTTCCATCTGTAAGCATTTCATCATCATTTCATCTGATGTTACTATATAAATTATTTTTCGAAGTCACAAATACGTACAAAGTAACGAATCTCAATCGTTGATTTAGATCTAACGATTGAGATCTGTAACTACGTCACACAGTTACGGTACAAAATTAATTTTCCACAAATATAGTGGGATGTGACTTGTGATTGATTTATAAATAAAGTGACATTCTTACCGTAGACATTGCTTTGTTATAACTGACATTTTATCAACAACAATGTATCAAAATTAATCTCTAGGAAAAACAAATCAATGATATATATTTTTATTGACGAGTGAATATTTTATTTAAATGTGCAGAATTTGAAATTCGACAAGGTGAACAATTCAATTGTGCAAGACATAACATCACTAAACAGCAAAGAGTTCCACTTTCATCTCCATGGTTGCAGCAACGTTTCATTCAACAACCTAATCGTAACAGCTCCAGGAGACAGTCCAAATACTGACGGTATGCACATTAGCAGCAGCGACAGAATCACTGTCACCAATAGTGTCATCGGAACCGGTGATGATTGCATTTCAGTTGGACACAGTACATCCAACATTATTATCACTGGCATTAGATGTGGTCCTGGTCACGGCATTAGTGTTGGAAGTCTTGGTAAGAGACCAGAGGAAAAAACTGTGAATGGTGTACAAGTTAAAAATTGCACCTTCACAAATACAACTAATGGTGCTAGAATCAAGACATGGTTGGGAGAAGTACCCCAAGAGGCTAAAAATATTATCTATGAAGATTTGATCATGAACGGCGTCCAAAATCCCGTTGTTATTGATCAGAGTTATGGCAAAAAGAGTTCAACAGAGGTAAGCAACTAAACAAATTTATCAGGTGTATGTACCTCCTATACAAAAATATATTTAGGGACGAAAATAGTATTTAATGTTTATGTGTGTACATGTGCGCAGGTTTCAACTTCGGTGTGGAAGATTAGTGACGTTCATTTCCGTAAGATTCATGGGACCACAGTCTCAAACGTTGCAGTGTCATTACAATGCAGTTCAAAGAATCCATGTGAAGGTGTTGAGGTAGCAGATGTTGATTTGGCTTATGTTGGCAGTCCAAAAGATACATCCTTTGTATCTGTTTGTACCAATGCAAAGGCTAATTTTGGAGGGAAACTTAACCCACCAGCTTGCAAATAAACACGTTTAAATTGTTGACTACTTAGTAATTTCTAATTAATTAATTGATTGGTTGTTAATTACCGCTTGATTACCAGCTTTTATACTGTATATTTTGTAGAGGAAACGAATTCTCTCAAATGTAATTTTTATTTGAGATAATAAAATGAGATATCTCTTCATTCAATCAAAAAGAGAACCACATGTATACACATTCCCATTATTTGATGTTAATTGTGTATACATGCACATTCCCACACTGGAGAGGTGTTGTTAATGCCATCCTCATAATAGCTTGTTATTGTCTTTTTTCTTCCTTTTTAACTTTTCGCTTTTCAAAGGAAAGAGCCATTAGATTGTGATCTATACAAATATAGAGAAAATAATAAGCACAGACGGTGGAAAATAATTTTAGATGGTCATTCAATTACAACCGTTTATTCTGCGAAATCACTTCACTATACATACCACCTTAATTGTATGACAAGAAGAAATATTTTACTTTGTTGAAAGTCAATATAAAATTAATTTACAATAGTTACTCAAATATATACAGTACTAATGTATGCAACATTTTTGGAGTGACTCATACTATGTGTTATAAAATTATTGTGATCATTTGAAGGGTAATTATATCTTGAATGTGTATAGTATCAGTAAGTAGTACACTGATAGAATAGAAGCATGCAAATTTATAAATAACAATACACATTTTCTGGCACCATAACCTCACTGATTCAACAAAATGTGACAAGTTGGTTTGAAATTGATATCAATAATATTTTAGTACTATTGCAGAAATGAAAATTTCTGTGTAAGATGCATAAACAAAAGTAGAACTAGAAGCAAGATCAACCCTGGCAACAACATAAGCAAAGTTGTCAATTGAAATGAGTTTGATACCAATATTGGTTGATCTTTAGCATTCACCTCCATGGATAAATTTCCATTTTCATCTGAAGTTATTTCATCCTCAACAGTCACAGCATCATTGGCAACTTCAGTGTCTGTATTAGCTTCCACCGGCTCTTCATTCTGCATATCAATTGTCCCTCCCTCATCATTAGAATTCGTTAGTATTGCTTCTAATGAACAATCTTTTTCTTCAATAATCTCGGAAACAACATCATCATCATCATCATCCACCCTTTCTACTTCTAATGAAGCCGAGCAATCGTCATCAATTCTACTATCATGTGATGAGGCCGCACTTTCCGAGTTGGAATCATCGGATAACACAATTTCCTCCTGAAAAGAGGTTGCAGAAACCACTTCACCAATGGTGTTAATGTCGTCAACAGTGTCAATTTTCTCCTGAAATAAATCAAATTGGAGCAACTTATCCAACTTCTTTCTTAACCAACATAACCAAAGAGTCTAACCTTTTAATACATAGAATTCAAATATTTTCTTACAGTCGTAAAAATGATCATCGATCAGCGTCACTTTAATTAGTACAAAATTTCTCCGTCTCCAATTAAAAAAATAACAGAAGAGAAATAATAATCGATGAATCACCTGAATAAAAGTATGGTTGTCGCTTTTCGTATCGGTTGTCGCATGACTGTTGCAAATACACAAGTTAATTATAAATAAACCGAGTATCTTTTTTTTTTTTAGAATTAGAGTTCGAATTCTGACAAATAAAACAATATTAATATAACTATGACTAATATACTAACATTAGTTTATCCCCAAAAAACAATACACTAATATACCGACTAAAATATAGAACAAGACATTTTGTACGTAATGTGCAGAGACCGGGGTTCGAAAAATTCTAGTCATTACACTACCTGACCAAAAAAATATTGAACAAGACAAAAACAGGGGCAGCATATACAAATAAAGGGTTGTGAATGTGACAATGTTACCATGGTGCAGCATCTCCGTCTTTGGTTGTGGTTGTTGAACTTAAGGGTTGAAGAAGAGCTTGAAGACCTTGATTGGTTTCAATCTCTTGATCTTCTTGGTTCTTAAGAGCTTTGGGTTTGGGATTTGACTCAGAACCCTTTGTTCTGTTTTTGTTGATAAATGACAAAGTGACAACAGCTATAAAACCAACCGCTACCAAGACAAGTCCGGCAATCCCATCCCCACCGCCGCCGCCGTCACTAACGTTGTGGCTTATGAGGTTTTTGTTCTTCTTTTTGTGATTGGTTTTCATTGTCATTGTTTCATCTTCCATGGTGTGAATGTGATGCTGCTTCATTCATTGGTACATGATGGTTGAGAAAGATGAAGAGTCAAGTGCATGAATGAATATTAACGAAGAGATAGGAAATAATGTTAGTCAAGTCATAAAACATTAATAAATTTATTTTCATTTTCAATGTGAGATTTTCAAACCATTTAACTCCCGGCCTGCGCGGACTCAAGACCAATTATTTTTGTTCGTTTATATTTTAGTCTGTATGGATTGGACCGTTAAAACCGCGAATTATATAAGTTAAATCTGCTGGTTCGTGGGTTGGTCCGTATAACCCACCTTAATTTTTTAATTATATCTTTTATTAAATTAGTTAATTATATATAATATATTAGTACTATTTTATTTTTGAATCATTTGATATAGATTTTTTGGTTATACATATAGTGTTGGTTTAGACTATTAAAATTCTTTTTAATTATTTTAATAAGACTATTGAAGTTTTTATTAAATATCATTTGTGTTATGAATTTGAAGACTGATATGTGAGAAGAAAGAATGACAATGCGAACTAGTTGAATTTAATTTTGATTGCATTACTTATATAAAGAAGATAGATAAATTAAAAAATGTCACAAAGAATTTTTATAATATTAAATATTTTAGTTTATTTAGAAAAAAGTGAATTTTTTTTAAAAAAAAATTATAATAGTCCGCGGGTTAACTATTTAACCAGCGAGTTTACGCGGACTGCACTCGAACTAATAATCATAACCAGTTTTTATTTGGTGACAGATTTATTTGTCCCATTTAATATGCGGGTTTATGTGAGGGCGAGTTAAACAGGACGTGCTAACTCATATACCCAGCTCTACTTTCATCCGAGTTCATATTTAGGACATTGTAGTTGTGCATGAACTATTGGTAAATAAAAAAAAATTATTTTTAATCAATACTTTGGTTTCTTTCAATATTATTGTAATAATTTATGTCAATTAAAATAATTTTAAATATATTTAGAAGTTAAAATTTTTAATTTATTTGTTATCATTCAAATAATTTTTCGTTTTACAATATTCTCATTTGACTTTTCGTTTTATGAATGAATTTATTTATTTTTGGAAATCGATTTATTTTTTTATTTTTGTTGACTAAAGGTATAAATAGATTTAATTTTATTAGTTAGTGCATGAGCTAACCTTATTTTATTTAAAAAAATGATAAATTTAATTAAAATAATTGGTATAAAGATAATAAAGAAAACAATATGCTTCAATCTTTTTTAACGATAACAATGCAAACTCCACCAGCCGGCCCTAGGTTTATTTGCCCCTTGCCTCCTTCCTTTGTTCTTGCATCTTAGGGGTGATTTTAGGTCATTTTTGGCCTAAAATCACCCCCTCTTCATCTTTTTTTCCTTTTTTAAAATTCAAATAAGTGATTTTTCACATAGATTGAGTTTTTTATTTGTTTTTCTATTGTGATTTCGTCGTCTTGGTGTGGCGCTTTGTTGTTCGTCATCGTGGTGCGGCGTTTTGTTGTTTGTCGTATTGGTGTGGCGTTGTTTGATTTTCCGTTTTATTGTGGTGTTCATTTAGTTCATATTGAAAGATAAACTTCAACCGATTGCAGATTCAATTAATGATTTGGGCGTCAAAGTTGCAGATCCGGAAACATGGACATTCCGGTAATTTTAGTTTTATCATATTATTTGTAGGCATTTTGCCATTGTATGCTATTAACTTGGATGCTGTGAGTTTGTTCGCAGATTCATCCTTTTCGTTTTTAGCGATGTTGAATTTATATTTTCATGTACTCTATCAATTAATGAAATGAATGAATATTATATTTAGTCAAAAAAAAAAAAAACAATGCAAACTCAACACATTTCATTAATTAAAATGTTCTCAATAAAAAAAGTAATGGACTCATCTAATTAATACCCATCAGAGATTGATTTAGGTGTTGAGGTAAAAACAAAAGGTCCTACAGTATACAAATCCATATTTTTATCATGGAGGAAGGTATAAGAAAGAAGCTCAGCACCACTAATCCCTTTGTTAAAGTCTGTAGGATAATTGCAGTTGTTCAAAGGAGATGCATCAAGGAATGCCCTGCACTTCTTCAGCACCCTTTTTTCTGCAACTAGCTCTTGTGAAAACAATGTTGCAAGGAAATAGCCTTTTGCATCGGTTGCATCACTTAAGAAAGTGAATGGTGTTGTTTCAAATCCATATTCATCTTCAGCTTTGCATGTTATCCTTGTAATGGCCCCTATATGAATATGAAACCAAGGGATCAAATAGGTTAACGACCTTTTTTTGTTTGTTTTGAAAACTCGATCTCTGATCTAATTAGGACTGATTGAATAGGTTAACGACCTTAATCATAAGTTTAAGATAGTCTTATATCGACATCTAATGAAGGAATATACTAATTTATATGTCACACTATCAATTTTAAATTAACTATTATATATAAAAGTTGACTATGTAGCAAATTTTCATTATATGTCAATGTAATTTAGTGGTTAGAAATGCACACTATTATAGAGAGATTAATACTTTAAACACAACACTTATAATAAGGCAAAACTGCAAAAGTAATTAGTTACCTTCAAGTGGGATGAGTTTAGAGGCAGATTTGCAATAAACAAGGCCTTGAATACCAATATTTTTGGACAGTTGTTTATCTTGAAAATTTGGGTTTTTGGTCACATCTTGTTTTTTGGTGTCATAGTCATCAGCAAAACTACATTGGACCAATATGGATGTGATGATCAAAAGCATGAAAATCAGAAAGGGGGTATTTGTAAAAGCCATTTTCTTATCTCAAGCAACTTTGAAAACAAGTTTAGTTCACAAGTTAAAGAGAAGGAAGAGGCACTAATTTATATACATGAATTAATGTAAGAAATTTTCTTCAATAATGCACATGTACTTAATTACCACAATAATAAATAATTATAGGAAGTAGGATATGACATGGGTGCACGATAAAGGCTTGAATTGCATGTCCTAAACAATTATTGGATTACATATATAGCTACTACATGAATTAGCATATATAAATATATAGTATATTTTCAGTTCAATCATTCAATAAAATATATCAGGGTATCTTTAATTTGTGTTCAATATTTCTTATTGTAAGTATTTATATTATTGACTTGTCCAAAAAAATATATATATTGTTGTATTCCTCTTATTAATTTCAGACATAGCTAGGTTCTATTTAATTAGAAATTAAGCAAATTAAAATATATGCTAATATAATGTTTGTTTGGTAAGTTAATACTATATATAT
This sequence comes from Trifolium dubium, assembly GCA_951804385.1. Classification (NCBI taxonomy): domain Eukaryota; kingdom Viridiplantae; phylum Streptophyta; class Magnoliopsida; order Fabales; family Fabaceae; genus Trifolium; species Trifolium dubium. The sequence continues at coordinate 50,034,118 of OX638064.1, read as the reverse complement.
ATTTCTTATTATAAGAGACAAATGCACTTTTTAGATTCATTAAAAAATATATTTATATGAATTCATTCATAGATTAGATACATAACTTTTTTAAAGATTTTAAAAAATATATCTATAATAAGGAACATAGATAGTATTAATGAATTCCGATTTGATACATATGTTGTAAGTGCAGTTAATCTCCAATGTTGATTAGAGATTAGATCATTCATATTTTAAACTCGATTCTATACGGTAAATGATCTCATTCTCAGCTGTTAATTGGTGATTAAATGACACATGTATGTTACAACATTATGTTGTAATTACGGCAAATCCAATTCCATGAACTTTTGCTTACATGCCCTTTACAGAAATTTTTTCCTTCTACCCCTACATTTATTCCGTTACCCCAACAAATAATATATTTTTTTTCTTCAATTTTATACTTTTAATAGTTTGACTTTACCCCACAAAACAATTACAACTGGAACACTTTAAAAATAATTCCAATAAAACACTAATCCATTATCCCTATTCCAACATGAGCAGCAACCAATTTACAGGTACCACCACAATCTAAACAAAAAACAAACCTTATATCACCACAACTTTGCCTTCCAACACCTCTCCATACGTGTTGCATTTAATATCCGTGGAAAACAACCACAACCCTTATTCCTCTTCCGTTAACAATAGCTCCTCCACTTCCTTTACAAGTTCTCTATAATAGACCTTAATGCTTCACTGGTTTTGCTTCATATTATAAACTTGATTCTTTTTTATTTTGTGTAGATTGATGTTATATTTTATTTAAGCTTAATTATCTTTTACTCTCATGTAAAATAAGCCAAAGTTACTTTACCTTTTTGTAAATTTTTTTTATTGTTTTATCCCTGTAATATAAGATTATGCGTTTTACCTCTTGATCAAAGTCAACAAAGTATAACTTGGCAGAATCTGTGACGCGGCATGCCACGTGGCATTTCCTTTTATTTTTAATTTTTTTCAAAAAAAGTTATGCCAACTCAACTTTTTTGATTTTTTTAAATTTTTTTAAACTTTATTTAAAAAAGTGTTTTATAGATTAGTTATTTGGCGGCGATTTTTAGTATAATTTACGGAGGTTTTATTATATTTAACGGAGATTTTGTTTTGCGGCAGTTTATTTATTATAATTTGCAACGGTTTTATTATATTTAGTGGATATTCTATTTAGCGAGGGTTATACTAAAAACCGCCGCCAAATAACAGATCTATAAAACAATTAATTTTTATAAAAAAAAAATTAAAAAAATCAAAAAACTGAGTTTGCATAATTTTTTTTGAAAAAACATTAAAAAATAAAATAAAATGTCACGTGGCATGCCACATCACATATTCTGCCAAGTCATACTTTATTGACTTTGACCAGGGAGTAAAGTGCAAAATATTATATTACAGGAATAAAGCAATAAAAAAAATTTACAAAGGGTAAATGCTTTTTTTTTTTTATAGAAATAGCAAAATTTTATTCAAGCATTCTCCATACAAACGTAGAGAGAAGCAAAAGAGCACGAAGGTAAAAGGATCCAAACCATACAAGGCAACAAGCCAAAAACTCCTACACAAAAACACCTCCAAACCCAACAAGTTGGGCACCCACAAGAACAAAAACAAGCACGGAGGAAAAAAAACAAAACAAACTAACAAAAACAAAAAGACCACCTCCCACACAAGCCGAGCTAAACAACAAGCACCGGAGCACAACTAACGGAGGAGACAATCACCCGGGTTCTAACTCCACTTATAAAAAGGCACGGCGAAATCTTTAATCTGGCGATACTCCACTTCCAACTCAACACTTTAATCTCTTCCACAATGGCACGCGCCTCCATGTCAACATTTGCAAAAATCGTGCCGTTCCGCGCCTTCCAAATACACCAAATAGTTGTATAATTAACTCTTTTATTTGTTTGATTCTGTTTTCCATATCTATGGATTAGTTAATGGTGTTTTTGCGGCAGTGACAAGGTGCAATTTTAAAGCTGTTGTGAGATTCAGGATAAGAAAAGGTATTCAGAACAATATTAAAAGTGTTCCGGTACATATCTTCATATGCTATGCATATTTTAACAAACCGGAATGAATTTGTATGGGTTCCGGTAACATTTCTTGCAAAAAATGGGAATAACTATCACACCGGAACATGTTGATAATTGTTTCGGTAAATAAATTAAACTATTTTTTTTTATCGGAACAATATATTGTAGGGTGAACAATCTACCTGAAAAAGTTGAAATGAACAATAAAAATAATAGTGAAACTTTTAATAAAAAATGATAAAATAAAATTATCAAGTGATTTATAAAGGTAAATGATTAAATATTGAAGTGAAAGGACAATTTTTTCCCCTTTACACTAATTTTGAACACTAGGGGCTGCTCCATTGGGCCCATATTTTGATATGGGCCACATCAGGTCTTAGTGATTGTTTTCCTCCTCTCCCTCTTATGTGTTGTTAGAACTTAAAATAGTCAAAATACACTATTAAAATATAATTTTTTATAGAATAAGAGAAAAAACTTTGATTGTACCAAAAAAAAGTGAAAAAACTTTGAACAATTAAGAAAGTGATAAGAGAAACAAAACTCATACTTTATATTTATATATATATATATATATATATATATAATTTAAAAATGATATACGGGAGAAAAGGAGAATTGGTAAGTCCCTTTTAGTTTTTTTGAATTGAACAATGCCTCTTAGTTTGATTACAAATAATTTAACCTAATAAAAGAGGTTGAAAGAGAAAGCAACTCTTGACCGAGCTGTCACCCCCTACACCAACCCTAACTTCTTCCCTTGGTTTTTTCTTGTTGATCCACTAAAGAGGGGTGATTTAGGGTCATTTTGACCTATAATCACCCCTCTTCATCTCTTTTTTATTGCCTTTTATTTCAATAAGTGATTTTTTCACATAATTTTAGTTTTTTTTGGTGGTTTTTTCTTCGTTGTTGTTTCATACTTTCACTCTCGTCTTAGTACGAAGTTGTGTGGATTTCTCGTCATAGTGCAGTGTTTTGATTTCCCGTCTTAGTGCGGTGTTGTTTTAATTTTCCGTCTCGGTACGCTGTTTATTTTGTTCAAAATTTGCAGATTTGCTTCGATCTAGATCCAGTGCAGATTCAATGACTTTAACACCTTCAACGATGACGTCCCGGAGGCATGAAGATGACTATTCCGGATATTTGAATTTTATTATATCAATTGTAGGCTTCGTCACATTTGTAGACATTAAGCTGTTTTATGCTATTAACTTGGATGCTGTGAGCTTGTTCGCAGATTTATCCTTTTTAGTTTTTAGCGAAATTAAATATGTAATGATTTTGATTGATGTACTCTTCCGATTTGAATGAATGAATATCATTGTTTTTAAGTCAAAAAAAAGAGGTTGAAAGAGATTTTATCTCCTAATCTCTAGGTTTAGATCCAATTTATTAAAAGTTCATGCTAATTAAGTGTCTCATGGATACTAGTTAAGGAAGTAAAAGAAGAAAATTTTATATCGATTTATTTTTACACTTTTAAGATCTAAAAATGCAAAAATTAGTTTTTTTTAATTTTAAATGTTTTATCACATATATATAATTTAATTACATATAAATAGAAGGTAATCGGGCAAAAAATAGAAAAATTAGTTGTATTTTTTTAGGTATTTTTCGTATGTTAACACAACAAACTATGATTTCTTCGAACTCATGATTATTCTCAAAGTTTTTTTTTTTTGACAAATTTTTAAATTTGTTATAACCACAAAATATGAATTTTATGTTAAAAATCATACGAAAAGTACTTAAAAATAAGCACATAAATTTTATCCTTTGAAGTTACACAAATTTCAAAAACCTTTTACTATATTTGGACTCCTTAACAAGTGACTCAGAAAAATTATTTAGCATTTTCCTTTATTAAATTAAACAATTTAATTTCTGCCCTATGCTTTGCCAATTTCGCTTTAATTATAATTTTTTGTAGACCTTTAACTACAATTTAACACTTAAAAATAATAGCAATTAATGATTTTGTTTCTCAAAATGTTCTTTTCACCAGTTAAATTATACTCCATCCGTCCCATTATATAAGCACTTTTACTACAAAAGTCTAGTCCCAAAATATAAACCCCTTTACAATTTACTAGGTACATTTATTACATTTTTGCTTACACATACCCCTAATTATTACTACTAAGTTGCATTGGAATACAAAAATTATAAAGAGACTTATATTTTGGGACTAGACTTCTGTAGTAAAAGTGCTTATATAATGGGACGGAGGGAGTATTTGAGAAATGTCACAATGTAATGGTGTGTTTGGTTGCGAGAAGAAATTAAAAAAAGGAGAAATATGTGAGAAACCAAAATACGAAAGAAATATTTTTGATTTAAAAGAAAGAGAAGAGAAATAAGAGAGAGAAGTGTGTTTAATTATAAAAAGACAAAAATATTCTTATACTAAAAATTAATATGTAGTATTTATTTGGTTACATAAAAATTACTTTTTTTTTTTAAACGAAAAATTACTTATTTTATTAATATACAATTTTTTTTGAAGAATATTATTATACAACTTTTTGTATTCATTAATAAAATTTGAACTTTTTTTAGTTGTAAAATTCAAGCTTATCTTTTCTTTTTACAAAAATAAAGTTGATATTGATTTATTCAAATTGGTAGAATATATACATAAAATACAACCACATTCAACACTGCTAAAAACATAAATGAATGAATCTGTAAACAAACTCACAACATATAAGTTAATAACATACAATGGCAAAATGCTTACTACAAATAATATATGATAAAACTAAAATTACTGGAACATTCATGTCTCCGGATCTGCAACGTTGATGTCCAAATCATTGGTTGAATTTGTAATTGACTAAAGTCGATATGTTAAAAAGAATCAAACGAACACCGCAACAATACGAGAAATCAAATAACGCAACACAAGATGATGAACAACACAACGCCGCACTTAGACGATGAAATCAACAAAAACACAAAAGAAAAACGTGGTATATATGAAAACCACTTATTTATATTAAAAGAAAATAAAAAATAAATGTAGATGGGTGCGTGATTTTAGGCAAAAAAAAGCCTAACATCACCCCTTTTCAATCAACAAAAGAGAAAGAAGAAGATAACATTTTTCTTAGGGCCGACTGTTTTTGTGTGTACTCCTTGTACATCACAAATTCTAATTCAAGCTTATCTTAAAACCTAAAAATTGAGCTTATCCAATCACCATTTAAAAGAATAAAAACCATAAGAAAAATTAGATTCATTGAAACATTAATGTATTTGTAAAACAGTCTTTGACGAGTGAATTTAGCAAATAATTTTGATTCAATGTTGCAATCTCTTGCTTTTAAGTTTCTGATGCAAATGCAAATTTGCTGATGTAAAGTGGAATGGTTGAAGTAAAATAGTAAATGAAGAGTCCCTTTCTTCCTTTCTCTCGGCATCACACGAGACAAGTTAAAAGGATGTACAGTACACTACCCTCCACTAGCAAAATTTATCTTCACACCGAAGTACCAAATGATCAAAACAAGGTAGAAAACCTAAAATAGTTATGATTCATAGCCGTAACATGAAATCGTGAAACCCTAAGAAGTAATAGCAAGAAAATGTGACATCGAGCCATGAAACCCTAAATAACATTCAAACACCATCAAAGATCACAATATTTACTAGAGCAAAGCAATATGAAGAAGCCATAGTCACAAATGTCATAAATCATTCATAAAAACTTAAATGTATGTGATTCATAGGTCAGAAGAAAAACCAGGTAAAGAACCAAAACAAGATTCAGAAAAGAAATGCAGAAGTTTCACGAAAATTCAACATTGATTTGTTAGTTGTTACATTATGAAAGTTTGTTGCGTTATGCGAGTTTAATTGTTTCTACTGATGATTTTTTCCTGTATTTTGTCTTTTTTTAATACTGTTAGATAATTTAAAGTTTTTAAAAGATATATCAAAATAAAATGATAAGTTGTAAAAGTTAAGAGTTTTTTTTTTTAACAAAGTAAAAAATTAATTAAGAGTTAAAGTGCTAAACTTAATTACCAAAACAAAAAAAAAATTGGGATGAAAAGTACACCTACACATATAGATAGGTAGGTTAATATGTATTTCTCAATAAAACCAAATATAGTTGGATTTAGCATATATAAGAAATTAGAGTAATCTCGGTTACTCATATTTAGTATGCAATATTCATCAAAAAAAATATCCGGTCAACATTTATCTCTAATGTTCCGTGAGTTTAACTCAGTTAATAGGATATTGCATTATATATACAGGGGTGAGAGTTTGGACTCCGATAATTCCACTTATCCACTTTAAGAGTGAAATTTATATTTTCTAGTCATTACATTACTTAATAAAAAAAATACTCAAATTAAGCGTCTACGATACACTATCTAAATGGATATTAGTGGTGGACAACCATAGTGTTTAGTATAATATATTAAACAACAAAATACGCGAATTGAAACTCAACGGTCACAAAACAAAAATTAATTAAATAAGGAAAAACATATACTAGTATTTTGTTTCTTTTTACAAGAGACAATGATTTTTTAAAATCACTAAATCTTGAGATAGTGAGATGTACAAATGTGAGAGTCTTTTGTTTTCTTGTTTATGATCATTTGCGTTTATAATTGTGTTAAAGTTCTCATTTCAATAACTCTAACATCAAATTTCTTAACAAAACAAGGTTAAATCACTAATTATTTTGAAGCAGTTGATTTCAGCTCATCTAAAAAACAGAGGAAAGTATACTATATACTTAAAAATGAAGAAATAAATAAGATTTGGCTCATGATGAACCTTGTTTTTCTTTATATATCAATATCAATAACCAACGAATTGTGAAATCAAAAAACAATACCAAAACATTAGGAAAATGAAAATCCACAAATTAACAAATACAAAATAAACACAAGAAACCATCATTCTTCAAATCAATGGATGTGTTTCTGTTTCAATAACCATTAGGAGCTGGTTTAGCTTGTGATGTGCAGAAGAAAGGTGCCACAGAGTACAATCTGAAATTGTTTTCAAGAAGACGATAAGAAGAAAGAGGAGAACCACTGATTCCATGGTTAACATCACTAGGAACTTTACAAGTCTCCAATGGAGAACTCTCTATATAAGCTTTGCACTCATTAATCTTTAACTTTGATCCCAACTCTGCAAGTGACAATGTAGCAAAGTAATAACCTTTACTATCTGTTACATGACTTAATACTGTTATTGGACCTGTCTCGTATCCGAGCTCATTCACACATTCGCATGTAACTCGTGCCACGGCCCCTGCATGGATCAAAAGACTCTTCATATTAAGAAACGTAATATTAAGAAATGTTTGTATAGTTAGACAGAGTTTAGTTTTTATTTCTTACCTTGAATTGGATAATAGTTGGAGCCTGATTTACACAAAACTATTCCTTGGACACCAATGACAGTTGGTAGTTGCAGTTGGTAGTTTTCTTTTGGTTTAGGAACTTCATAATCTGGTTTTGTGGGGTGTAGTTTATAATCTGTATCAGGTTTGGGTTTCTCAATTTTTGGTGTTGGAGCATAACCATAATTTGTTTTGGGTTTAGGAATTTCATTGGCTGGTTTTGTGGGGTTTGGTTTATAAACTACTTCAGATTTTGGTTTTTCAACCTTTGGAATGGGACTATATCCATTATTTGTTTTGGGTTTGGGAACTTCATAATCTGGTTTTGTAGGGTTTGGTGAGTAAACTGATTCTGGCTTAGGTTTCTCAGTCTTTGGGGTTGGACTATATCCATAATCTGTTTTAGGTTTGGGGACTTCATAGTTTGGCTTATTGGAATTTGGCGCGTAAACTTTTTCGAACTTCGGTTTCTCAAGCTTTGGGGTTGGACCATATCCATATTCTGTTTTGGGTTTGGTAACTTCATAGTCTGATTTTGTGGGGTTTGGAGTGTAAACTACTTCTGGCTTGGATTTCTCATTTTTCGGCGATGGAATATACGCGTAATTTGTTTTAGGTTCGGGTTTGTCTATCTTTGAAGCTGGATCATATCTATAATTTATTTTGGGTTTGGGAAGTTTATAGTTTGATTTTGAGAAATGAAGATCATAATCTGTATTGGACTTGGATTTCTCAATCTCATGAGTTTGACTATACTCATAATCTATTTTGGGTTTGGAAACTTCATAATTTGGTTTTGTATAGTATGATTTGTTATCTACTTCAGTTTTGGGTTTAGGCTTCTCAATCTTTGGTGTTGAACCATACCCATAATCAGTCGCAGTCGCGGATGCAATGGCTAGCAACACAAAAAGAAGGATAGAGGTGGCGAAGATGGATTTATGAGAAGCCATCATAAATTAGCTTCTTTGTAATGTTTTAGGAAAGGGGGTGGTAAAAATGTTTCAAAGCAGTGGTGAGGTACCAATGCCTCTAATACCATGGATATTTATAGAGCATAATGTTTGTCTAACATAAATACAAAATGGATAATTTGATGAACCAAGATAATTGGTGGCACGTTGTTGCTTATGAATATTAATTTTTTTGGATATTATAAGGAGGGAAGTGTTCCATTGTTTGGTCTATAGTCATAGAACGTGATCGCATCATATATCATTTGGATTTTGGAGGGGGTTCCCTTGCAATATTTTTTATTTTATTTCTGAATAACCGTTGCAAGAAAAGATTAAGCACAACAACATCTTCGGTAACTACATTTATTGCAACATGTCTCCTCTGAAAAAACTCAAAAATGTGATTTTTGCCCATAAAAGATTAATTTTGACCAAAAAGTGTATTTTCTCTTCATATTATATATAAATATAGGGAATAAATCACCCCTTTAATTAGAGGCAAAAAATCACATTTATTTTAAGGATAAAAACATGGATTAGACCTATATTACATCGAATGTGATGTTTGAGAATCAAAGCTAATTTTTATAAAAGAGACTATTTTTTTTATTGTGATAAAATAAGGAGACTTGTACCAAAAAAAAAATAAGGAGATTAAATGTGCAATTAAGTTTAAATAATTATAGGAAGTAAGATAAGACATGGATGCACGATGAAGACTTGAATTGCAAGTCTATTATTGGATGAGAATCATGAGATCACTATTACATGGGTAGCTAGCTAGCTTAACATATATTTCCAATCATTCAACAAAATATTAAGGTATATATGAACGAATTATAGAATGTTGGAGAACCTCTCATTCTTTCCTTTTTCTCTTTCTTTCTTATTGTGAGCATTGTTCATTCTTCTCTTAATTTCCATCTAAGACATTGCTTAAATTTAGAAAGCACAAAATATACTACTATTCTTATTTGTTTTAATGAATGAATTAGTTAATTAGAAGCTAAGCAATTGTTCTCAGTCAGAGCTTACCAAATATGAAGAAAAAAAACTTTGGCTCATGATCATGATCATCATGAAAAGGATTCAGAAATTTTAATCTTGCATTTAATTAAAATATATATTCATTAAGCAAAAGTTGAACTCGCCTCAAATTAATATAAACCATAAGAATTTAAAATATAAACCACAAATTAATAAATTAATAAAAATACAACAAAAATAACCATATTAAACTTTGCAACCATGCAAATAATTTTATTTCAGTTTCTTTGACAAATTAATGGATACATTTCAATATCCATTAGGGACTGATTTAGATTTTGAGGTGTAGAAGAAAGGTGCCACAGAATACAATTTAAAATTGTTTTCAATGAGAGTATAAGATGAAAGAGTAAAACCACTGATTCCATGATTCACATCAGTTGGAACTTTACAAAGCTCTAATGGAGAACTCTTCAAATATACTTTGCATTCATTAATCTTCAATTTAGATCCCATCTTTGCAAGTGACAATGTAGCAAAGTAATGACCTTTATTATCTGTTCCATGACTCAATGTTGATATACTATTTGTCTCATATCCAAGTTTGTTGATTAATCCACATGTAACTTGTACCACAGCCCCTGCACCCCTCACACATAAATAAAAATATTATTAGTAATGTATCATTGATCCAAAGTCTAAACTAACATAAATCAATTGGTTTTGATCAATTTATTACATGCATGTAATTAGAAATAAAAAATAATATAGTTTGATAAAGTATCATTTACGGTCCTATCAGACTCGAAGAATTAGTCTTTATAAATACGCGCAGAGTATCCGTTTCACACCACCAACAAAATATAGCTTGATAGAAACATTACCTTGAATTGGATAATAATTGGAGCCTGATTTGCACAAAACTACTCCTTGAACACCAATGACTTTGGGTTGTTGTACTTTGTAGCTTTCTTTTGGTTTGGGAACTTCATAATCTAGTTTTGTGGAGGGTATTTTATAGTATGTTTTAAGTTTGGATTTTTCAATCTTTGGAGTTGGAGGATACCCATAGTTTGTTTTGGGTTTTGGTAATTCATAGTCTGAATTTGTGGTATTTGGGTTGTAAACAAATTTGGGCTTGAGTTTCTCAAACTTTGTGGTTGAATTATATTCATAATGTGTTTTGGATTTGGGAGCTTCATAGTCTGATTCATAGATTGTTTCTTGCTTGGGTTTCTCACTCTTTGGAGCTGGACCATACTCATAGTCATAATCATCTAATTCAATTTCGAATTTAGATTTTTCAATTTTTGGTATTGGACCATATCGATAATCAGTTGCAGAGGCAATGGCTAGCAAAGCAAAAAGAAGGATAGAGGGGGCGAAAATGGAATTATGATAAATCATCATGAATTAGTTTCTTTGTAATATTTTAGGAAAGGGATAGTGAATAAATGATGGTGAGGTACCATGCCCCAAATACCATGACTATTTATAGAACGTGCGTCTTCTCTCTTAAACTTAAACTTGACTATCAAGTATTTTGTTTTCACTAGAATTATGATCTTCACTATAACTTAAACCCGAATCTCTTAACTTATTAGTAACTTCTTTAATCTTAGTTCAAATATGAGGCAATCTTGGGTCTCTGATTGCAACAACCAAATGTAAAGCAACCCAAAGCTTTGTAGCGACGATTTTCGCCCAAAGAAAACAGCTTCAACAATCAACAACTTTTAAAAAAGTTTTATGATTTTTTTGCTCGCGCCTATATCTTCGTGCAAGTTTCACGTTATCTCACAAGTTTGTTCAACACACATCATAAAATTTTCCAATTCAAGAAAAAAATTGATGCAACAATATTTACTTATTTAGATGTAAAGTTAAGAAGTCTTCACCCACACTGCCGCACTCTCTTCTCGTCTTTATATCATCTTCATTACTCTTGATATTCACTCACTAAAAAATTATCCTCGCATCTTCTCTCCTAAACTTGACTATCAAGTATTTTGTCTTCACCAGAATTATGACTTTCACCATAACTTAAACCCGGATATTTTAACTTATTAACTTCTTTAACCTTAGCTCAAATATGAACCAATCTTGTGCCTCTGATTGCAACAACCACATGTAAAGCGACCCAAAGCTTTGTAGCGACGACTTCCGCCTAAAGAAAACAAGTTCAACAATCAACAACTTTTAAAAAAGTAATGATTTCTTCGATCACACCTATATCATCGTGCAAGTTTTACGTTATCTCACAAACTTGTTCAACGCGCATCATAAAATTTGCCAATTTAAGAAAATAAAATCGGTGCAACAATATTTACTTATTTAGATGTAAAGCTACGAAATCTTCACCCGCACTCTTTTCTCGTCTTTATATCGTCTTCATTACTATTTTAAGACAAATTTCCATAAGTTTCAATCACAAAAATATATTTTTTATCTCGTAGTATTAAACAACATTAAGCTTTCTTTCTATAAAACAAAACATTAAGTTTTCTTTACAAATATATCATAAGAGACCTCCCCCAATTAAAACAACTTCAATTCAACAATCAACAACATTAAAAAAAGTATCATAAACAATTTTACTGCTACAATATCCCAAACTTCTTCAATACACCACATATTTTCTTATAAATAGAAGTTGTTTCTTCATAAAAAAAACTTGAGAGAAAGTGGAAAAACAAAGCAACGATGTAGCTCCAAGAAAACAAAAATTCAAGGGTGTTGAAGTCAACAAGCAAGTTAGTGTTTATTTTGCTCTTGGTAATATTGTTAGAGTTGGTGTTTATTCTTAATTCTTGAGAAACACTATATTTAAGTTTCTTGATTACGGGAAGAAACTTGGGATATGGGTAGAGTTAAGATTGAAGTATATCTGTAACCCTTATTGGAATTTGTTTGTAACGGTACCAAAAGTATTATAGTGGAACCGAGAGGTACTCTCTCCCTCAGACTAAGTCGGTTTGACTGAACTGGGTAAATAAATATACCGTGTATCGCTTTCTGCTAGTTTTATTATTACCGCATATTCTACTTTATTTGTTGCTTATTATCTATTACTCCACACATCAAATATATTTATTGATGTGATTTTATTCAACGAAGTCATAACAAAACTTTCTATCCAAAATCTTTCATAAATGACCTCCCCCAAAACAAAACAATTTTAACAATCAACACCATTTTAAAAAAAAATAAGTATCCTTGCTTTCTTCCTCACCTATTTCATTTCAAGTTTTTCCCTTGCCAATTTAAGAAGAAAAAAAAAAACAAGGCAACAATGTCTGTCTGATTGTGGATACAAATTGTCTATTGCAGACAAATCACACAATTTTAAATTTCAACCATTAATTTTAAAATCAGACCATTTAGACTACTCACAAGTAAAATAAACTATAAATAATCTCAAACTTTGGAACGGTCGATCTTCTTAATAACAATACAAAAGAAAATGTGTCTATTTTATACCCGAAAAATGTTGTCTCATTCCAAAATCCACACTCTCATATTTACAAAATAGGTGAATCTTTTGTCTTATAGTTTAAAATTATTTTGTGGTTATTTTATTTCAGAGTTCTGGTTTCTTCTAAGATCAAATTCCTCATCTTCAACAATACTAATAGAAGGCTAGCCTCATATCCAAACTCATTCAAACATCTACATGTAACTTTGTGTCATGGACCCTGCATCCTAAAAATTGTAAATTTATCATCAAATCTAAATTAAGGTCCAAACTAACATAAAATAATTGGTTTCAATTTCATACATACAAGTATACCATAAGAAATGTTGTAAAAAATATATAGCTAGGTAGAGTTATGTGTTGGTATTTCAAGTGTGAGTTGAGTCCTCTCGAATCCGCTCATGACTCAACAATGTTATTAAAGTCGATGGTTGTTGATTTGACTCTTTGTGTCGAAAGTCTTCCTGATAAGGTGTTCAGGCAGCGTGTCCCGTTACGGTGGTGCAAGTGAATGAAAAACTTTCGTTCGAGGAGGAATATACCCATAAAGAATGGATAGATTCACACTTGAGGGGGAGATCGTTGGTATTTCAAGTATGAGTTGAGTCTCGCATCGGATGGAACAATAGATGTTGAACACATTATGAGTGAGAGAACTCATAAACTTATTGTCTTAAGGTTGGGTAAATGTGTGGTGTCTAATTCACTTGTGTAGTTGTTCAAAGCCCGATGTAGTGATCTCCCGGACCCCCTCATAACCCAACATTTATGTATTCTTTATTTTTTTTTCTCTTTATATTAGATCAGTACGAGAATTTTTTTTCAAATATAACCTAAATTGCTAAAACAAAAAATAAAAAAGAATGGAGGGATTACATTAGACTTGAACTTCTTAATATATGAGGTTGGACCATATCCATAATTTATTGATTTTTTTTCTAATCTACCACTTCTTTGATTTGTGGGTATTTACTCCTGAACACTCAATAATATTTTAACTTTTAACCGATATAATTTTTATAAAATATATCGTTAGATTGAAAGTTTATATCATATAAATCATTTGTATAAAATTTCAGACAAATTCAAAATCATTTGATATATTATTGACACACATACAGATTAACGGCGTTTTAAAAAACACACCTAAATAAACTATAGTTAAAATACTATACTAAATTTTACAAAGACTAAATAGTAAAAATTCAACCGGTAAAAAATGTAGAAAAATTCAAAGCGTGTGTTCGTTGTTTTAGGTGAGTACAATACTATTTTGCCACCTTAGTCACAAGTCACAACTCACAAGTAGTACAGTACAACAACAACTACTAAGGATGTTTCGTTTGCGGTTTGATTCGGTTTTAAATATAAAAGCTAATCTAATTGCGAGATTAAAATATACAGTTTAGTTTGGTTCAGTTTGTTTTTAAAAAGTCATCTAAATTAATCCAAACCAAATCAATATAGTTTTAATTGGATCTGTTTCTGCGGTATACCCATTTATTCACCTTCAAGGAGTGAATTTCTAGCCGTTACGTAATATGTTGATTACTTGTAATTGATAGAGTTAAGTTAAATATTGTAGTTTAGTTTAGTTTAATTTGATTTTCTGAAATAAAAACCGTCAACCTAACCAAACCGCGCGGTTTAACAAAAAAAACGATTCGTGCAATATTAACTAAATACAATTTTTGACAATTTTTAATTTAAATTAGTTTGATTCTCTATTTTACTTTTAAATTAATTCGGATACGATCATCCCTATGCATACTAGTATACTACTACTTCTAGACCCTTAGCTTAGCAAAAGGGTCCCGGTACAAGTTTGATGAACCCGTATGCGCCCATCGAGTGCAGCGTCGCTTGTTTTTTGTTTGAGAAAGACAAACTTGCTTGAAACCACCAACTAGTTCTATAACACAATACCAGCTGCGCGCGCCACTGGATTCATTTTATTCCTTCCACTTTTGCATCACATCACGCGCCATTCAATCATTCAAACTTCGTTCCTGCTTACGTTATCCAACATTATATTGTCACCAACAACACAACACAATTTTTTTTTTTAAATTTGATATCCGGCCTAAGGACTTACTAATTCAAGGGGACTAATTCAACCGTTCACTTGTGGTGACCCATTTAAAATCAGAGTTTTATTTTTAATGAACTAGCCATCAAAATTAATACTAGTGAAAATCAAAGCTTGAGACTTTGTAAAAAACACACTCCAAAAACTCAAACCAACACAACAATATATTATTCTTAAAAAACTCCTTTATCCCAGCAACCATTACATTGCTGCAAAAGATATAAAATACTCAAAAACATGTACTCAAATTTAAAATATTACTCCAATAATAAATAAGATTACTAGTTAATAAAATTGTCATATTTTTCAACAATATCTTTATTTTTTTTTAACATATTCATTTTAAAATGGAGGAAGTATGTAATTAATTTTTATCTATATATAAAAATAATAATAAGTTTTGACACTTTTTATCGCAGCTAAGATATTCTTTAACAAAAATTATGCAAAACAAATTAATTTGATTTAATAAACAAAACATCAATTTCATTCATTTTCAACATTTGCTACAACAGTTCAGAGGGCTTGCTAAATTTTGTCAGCTTGAAACGCCAGTACACTGTAAAATAAACATGAACACGGTCTCTGTCAAAAAACAGAAACATGATTTTATTATTCATTCTTAATAACTAGAGTAGACTAAAATCAAAACCAATATTAAATGCAGCCATGCTCAAATTAAGTATAGAAGTTCATCTGGAATTAAGTATGAAGAGAATTTAATTATAATTGGAATTGAAACCATTGTTAAGTTCATCTGGTAAAACACCAAAAGAAGTACAATTGAACAAAACTTGACATGACTCAAAAGGCCAAAAAAACTCATAAAACAAATAAATAAACTAAGATATTCCAAATTCATAATACAAATTCTAATTAACCAAGTACCCAAATTTACAATTCCATCCATCCTAATGCAAAATAGAGATTAACCGAATCATAACAATGGGAAAATTCTTCTGTCTTCATTCTTCATGAAAAACAGTTATTAATATTATCAATCAAAGCTCCATAAATCACCAACCACATGTTCCTGAACAATATTTGGTGGCATAGATTGTCCATCATAGTAAGGAATCTGATAAAATTTCATGTAATCCTCAATCGCCATTAAATTATCAGACAACTCTTGAGCTTCGTTTTTCGCTACTTCATCAGCTTCGACTGCTTCAATAGTAGCATGTGTTTCTTTTTGTTTATGTTCTTCCATTTTCTCTTTCTCTTTCTCATGCTCATTCACAATACCACAAAAATAACCGGTTTCATTCTGATTGGAACCACCATTGAACTCCATTACAGAATAACCAACTTCTGAACATGAACCAGACCCATATACAGAATTCTCATCACCACCAGAACCAGATATAATAAACTGTTCAGTGTTCATAGAACCCACATGAGAATTTTGTATTGTGTCAGTTTGGTTCAGATCATAACCAAATTCCAAGTTCATATTCTTCGGATATTGTAGTTGTTGATGATGATAAAGAGCATGATTCGGAGGCCGAATCGGCTGTGGATTATTATTATTACTATTATCATGACGACGAGTGGCTTGAATGGAATATTGATCTTCTTCATTAGGAAAATTAACCTTAGCTTTTTTGCCGCGGATTTTTCGAGCTTCTTTGTCATAAGCTCTAGCAGCTTCTTCAGCAGTGTTGAATGTACCAAGCCAAACACGAACTCCTTTTCTTGGATCACGAATCTCTGCAGCCCATTTTCCCCATGGACGCTGTCGAATTCCTCTGTAGAGATTCTTCCTCTGTTTTTTCACTGGTTTCTCAACTCGCTCACTAACTGTTTTCGACAAAAAAAAAAATCCAATCAGCAAAAAATCATATTTATATCAATTAAATAAATGAAACTGAGTCCATAAATCCTAGCTCAACTGGCAAAATATGCTGAAATTACTAGACAAAACGTCCATGACAGAGTTCGATCCCTGTCCATCCACTTTGTGTGTGAGTTTACGATGACTTTGTCATTAAAAAATAATGAAACTGAAAAAAGATTAAAAGAGTGACTGACCTTTGAGAGGTTGTGATCTTTTGAGAGTAGTGGGTGGTTGTTGATCAAGAGTATGAGTAAAATCAAAGTTTGAGGAGGAGTCAATTTGTTGACCGAAAGAGTTAGGCCAGAGTTCAGCAGCGGTGAGACGGCGACCGCCACGGCGAGGAATAAAGTCAGCTATGATAGCACCACCACACATTCTGTTAAGATGATGATGATGATAATTAGTTAGTGTAAAATAAGAAGAGGTATGAAGGGTGAAATGGTGGTATGAAAAGGCAATGAATTAAAGAGAGAGTATGGTAAGAATGAGAGGTTAATATTATTGAGGAAGAATAGAAGAGAAGAGAAGAAATGTTATGAATTGTGTAAATGAGAATGAGAATGACACAGGATGTGGATAGATTAGAGGGTATATATGTAGTTGGAAAACAAAAATATGTGAAGGGGCAGAAGGAGAATGCAATGCATGACAGATGTGACACGAACGAAGCTTCCTGGTACTTACTACATTCATTTACCTACGCCGTCACAAACACAGTTAGCATTGCCTTTTACTTTTGCTTTTTGTAGTAATTTAATTTGAATTGACTAATAGTATAAAATAATTTTAAATTATTGTTAATACAAAATTAATCGGAGAGAGTATGTGATTCAATGAATTTTAATTTATTCGTTTTCAGGTGTTTTGCACTTCTTTTCTTATTTTGCGTTTTGTACTGATCTCAACCGTTTATATTTGATCGAGATCCTCTCTTGTTCTTCTTCTTTTATTTTGTATTCTGCGCTGATCTCAACTGTTTATTAATTATATTATTATGTTGATTGTCACTGTTTAGTGAAATTCAATGGCTGAAATTGAACAACACCATTCAGTGGTTGGAGAAGATTCAAATCCATCCAAATTATCCATGTTCTTAACTCTTCAATCTCAACTATCAAACTATTCAAACCAACCTAAATCGCATTACTTTTTTGTTTTTTGAATTTGATGATTTTTTTATTCATATTCAAAATTAATCTTAACCGTAAATATCCCTAAACACTCCTCCATGTTTCAACTATAACAACTCCCTTTAGCATGCGGTTTGGAAGAGCTCTTTTCATGGATCTCTCATTCTTTTAACTCTTAACTCAAATTAGTTGAGTTGCAAATCATTCGCAAAATGGTTCTAGCTTAGTGATGAAATTTTGAGATCATGTCATATACAACAAGTTATATAGCTTAAATATACTAGGTCCATAGTATAAAAATGTGGAGAAATAAAATGAGATTATACGATTCAATTGAGGCAGTTGAATTGGATGAAGAACTCAAGTGTCTTGTGACCGACTCCACAAACTAACATAAATCATTTTAGTATAATTCTTATTTGCTAGACTATGAATGTGGATTCAATTTTTATCTAAAAACTGTTAAAAGCTGTTAATTATCATATCTTATACACTGGTGACTACTCCCGCCCTAGTCAACCTCAAGTTTTACATTAAATGTTTGAGGACTATATGGCTATTTTTTATCCGAAACTGAGTCCTAAAGTCATTGTTTCAATTGCTTGACCTTTTGGACCAACCATAATTATAAGTCCTCTATACATTTAGAGCAAGCTAAGAAAAACAAGGATTAAGTCACTATTTACCAAAAATTAAACCCTCCCTACCTTAATCACAGTGCATTGCCGACAAGGTCTACCTCGTAATATCTAACAAGAACAATTTGTATTTATATGATTACAGGCCATGTTGAGGTGATAATAGTTGAAAGCTTGATAATTTCTCATTCCTCAAAATTTTCCTAGTTTCCAACTTTACCCCTCTTCAAATTACAAACTTTGGACAAAAAAAATCCGAATTTACTATTTCCATCTACGCTTCCACACTTCTCTCAGACACGCGTCGTGTCCGATACCAACGTGACACCGACACTTATAATTACATTAAAATATAGTAATATTTTTTGAAAAATTATCCATGTTGACGTATCGATGTCCATGTCAGTGTCCGGACTTCATATTTCCATAGTTTCCAATTACATTCTCAAAATTTCCGTAGTTTCCAATTTCACCCCTCTTGATATCACAAAAACAACACCTAGTATTAGTAACAAATCTTATATTGTCTGCTCAAAAAAAAAAAAAAAACAAATCTTATATTGTGAATAGTTCAATGAAAAGGCCCATGGGTCATTTTGACCAAAAACAGGCCCATAATAATAAATCAAATTAACTAACCCAAATCGCAAAAAATAAAAATGGTGCAAAATTTAGGGTTACAGAAAAGTTGAAGATATATATAGCCTCCTTCCACCGCCAGCAAAACAAACCAGAGAGAGAGAGAGAGAGAGAGAGAGAGTGTGTGAGGATGGTGTCTGTGAAACTTCAGAAGCGGCTTGCCGCTAGCGTCCTCAAGTGTGGCAAAGGAAAGGTCTGGATTGACCCTAACGAGTGCAATGAAATCTCTTTGGCCAATTCACGTAACTACTCTTTTCTCTTTTGTTTCAATGTTATCATGTTGATTTCTCTTTCATGTATTTTACTTATGAACATGTTTTCAATCATTTGTTTTAGTCATGAAATGTTTTATTTTTTATTTGAATGAGGTAATATAAGGTTGTTTTTTTAGCTATTGTTGTTTTGGTATTCAATAGTAAAGAAAAACTAGGGTAGAGAAAATCAACTAGAAATGTTACTATAGTTTAACATTTGATTAAGATTGTATTTAGTTGCTTTGGTTTTGAAATGTTACTGTAGTTTATTTTCAGAAGCCGGATTTTAGTTTGATGCCCAATTCAGTACTCTTCAATTGAGAAAATTGGTGTTTTTTATTTGACATGATTGTTGTTTTTAATGTAATATTTGACCTTAGCGGAGAAATTTCAGTTTTTGAGTTTGTAAATTTTTGATTTTGCTATGTAACTATCTGATGTATTTTTCTGATCATATATAGTTTATCTGTCATATTGAATGTTATTTGTTCAGTTTATTTTTATAGATTTTATGTATATATTTAGCTTGTTGAGTTTACATTTGCAGGCCAAAGCATCAGGAAGTTGGTTAAGGATGGTTTTATTATCAGGAAGCCAACCAAGATTCACTCCCGCTCTCGTGCTAGGCGCATGAAGGAAGCTAAGAGAAAGGGACGTCATTCTGGATATGGTATTTTAACTATTTTAACCTTAATAGTTAGTTTACTTAAATTGACGGAAATATGATACTGACATGCAAATTACAATCCCTGTTAGTTTGTAAGATTGTGCATCATTTAGGCTGCATACAATTCACACTGTATAGGTTGCATAAGTTATTATAAGTTCTGAAAATACATATAATGTATTATTCTGCGATTAATTTTTTGCGTGATGATGAATAGGTAAGAGAAAGGGTACAAGAGAGGCAAGGCTCCCCACCAAAATCCTTTGGATGAGGAGGATGCGTGTCCTTAGGCGTTTGCTTCGCAAGTACCGAGAGGCAAAGAAGATCGATAAACACATGTACCATGATATGTACATGAAGGTAAAGGGAAATGTCTTTAAGAACAAGAGAGTTCTTATGGAGAGTATTCACAAGTCAAAGGCTGAGAAGGCAAGAGAGAAGACACTGTCTGATCAGTTTGAGGCTAAGAGGGCAAAGAATAAGGCAAGCCGGGAAAGGAAATTCGCTCGCAGAGAAGAGCGTTTTGCTCAAGTGAGTTCCATAATGGTTTGATAATATATTCATGTAGCTGTTTACAACATTTAGAACTAGAATTGTCACTCAATTCATTATTCGGAATTTGACATTTTAACCTTTCCTTCCAAAATGTTTTAGGGTCCCGGAGAGAAGGCACCTGAAGCACCAGTTGCACCAGCTGCAACAGCAACCAAGCCTGCCCCGTAAGTACTTAAACACTCCGTTTTTGGCTTAAATTTTTTCCTATGTCGTTGTCTAAATAAATGCATGGCTGTTTTCTATGCAGATCAACAAAGAAGTCCAAGAAGTAAATCAACTATTCAGAGGTCGAGTATTTTATTTAAATAGTCTTACTTTTATCTTAAACTTCAGTTGTACAAGTACAATTTGTATTTGGTTTATTTTTTGTTGTCATTTTTGCTATGGAGATGGTTTTTGTTGAGAAATACTATGGTTATTTAATATTCCAATTTTGAAGTTCCGGATCTTTCTTGCTTATCATCACCTAACTAACATTTCCTCCATAAAATTAAGCTAGACACTTTCGGAATATCCGAGAGATGAATAAATAGTAAGTCTTGCATAGTTGAATAGTAAAATAGATAGACATCAATCCCTTCCACTGATGCCCAGCTACTTACTTTTTCAGCTTGTACATTTTTCGATCCAACACAGCCCTCACTTTAACATGGCAGCCTTCAAACCCTTTTGATGCATTTGTTTCATGTCATTTAACATTTGTTTTGGGAATACTCTGCTAGAAAAATGTTGATGGAAATGCCCATTTTGGTTTCTTTTTGGAAATGCTTGACATGTAGCTTTACTACCATCTTTTACTAAACTGTGGTTATAAAGTTAGAAGATACATACTAAATTCACTACCATCTTTCATTTCCATACCATGTTAATCTACATTTCTCATGATACATTATGAACATTTTGAAGTTATTTCATTTATAAGAATCTTTAAATTCACTTTTTGTTCACGTATTTTTTAGAATATGATAAGCGTGAATGTGTGTGTTCCAGAAGTTTCATAATCCATAATTTTTTGTAATTTTAAAAATTGTTTCACTTGTCATGTACGAGGTATGTCAGAAATACATGTATATACGTGTTTTGGCTAGTTGATTTGCGAGTGTAAAAATGAGAGTTGTTGAACTTCAATGAGATTGAGAACAAACTTTTAGCTTGTTGATTAACAATCGTGAGTAAAAGCACGAGTCAAGTTGTTGAACATCAATGAAATATGAATGATTGATAACATGTGGCTTCTTTAGCTAGTTGATTAACGACCGTAGTAGCCTGTTTTTGTACTGATTTGCTCCTATAATAATAAATAAAAAAAAACAAATCTCTAAGCCAGAAACCAATGGCACGCAATACAGAATCTAATTGGACAAAGAAAGAAACATTTATGTTTTAATTCACAAGATTCATTAGTGGTCGAACCTGTCAATCCCTCGACATGTGCTACTTATCACGATGTTGATTTGTGTTCATTCGAACCGGTAACCATTCAAACTAAACAGATTGCCCATGACATTGTCGACATATAATAGTTGAAGATTTCTTATCAATTGCATTCTAAATCATTTGATTTCTACTTTGTCAAATGTTCTATAACATCATGATTCATACTTGTTCATGTATGAAAAAGAGAACATTTCACGAAAAGAGTTTGCATGTAGTTGTTCAGTCAGGTCCCAATGATGAAGACATGATCTAGCATTTCACACTCTTCTCACAAAGGAACAAGACATGATAACAAGTTTCATTATGAACAATGCATTAAGGGAAATTCATACCGCAAGAAACACCCGGAGCTCTCAGTAAAGTCTTGGTCGAAATGATATCCCTACACACTCTAGACGTGAAAAATTGAACATAGTCAGACTACACTACATTAGAATTCGTTCATTCTCATCGTGCGTGTGATAACAAATCACTGATTATTAAGGAAGAGGTACCAAGAAGAAAACCCCCACATATAAAGGTTTTAATAAGCTCCCACACCACGTAGTTCCTGATTGAAGAACCATTCCTCTAAAATCAACTTGTAATTTTATCATGTTGAAATTACTATACATCATCCAAAAACTATCCCTTTTTAATCCCTCGGCTGAATAATTATACGATACTCTGTTTTAAATATATAAAGAAAATCAAAATACTTGTCATTTTATTGTTTTAATGCAGTATTATTTTTTCTCTTCTTAGTTTTGCACTCAATTAAGTTTTGGGTTTTAGGCTTGTGTTTCAAACAGTCAGACTCTTAATTTACTACACCCTTTTTCATCTTGGATTTCACTCTTAACCACAAACCAACAACTCAAATACTTCAATCAATAGACTACAAAAACAAGGAAAATATAATTCGAAGACAGTAAACAAAATTGTTTCCTTTATTTGTTGTCTCGTTACAAATGTGGAGGAACTCTTTCCTCAAGAATGCCGACTAAGAGAGTAAAAAACATTGGTTATTTGGACTGCCATTTCCCATTTCATTCAATGGGTATGCTTCAAAAATCTTAATCCAACGTAGCTTATGAGGAGCCAGTAATAAATTTTAAAACAAAACATCATATGCTAATTAATCAGTTGGGCCAATCATTTTTTCGGGCACCACAAGACTGTCGAAATCTTCAGAGCTCAGTACTCCAAGTTTCAATGCAGCTTCCTAGACATCATTTCAATTTAAATATTCAGAAAATTTGTTGAAACAGCAATAGAGATAATTAAATAGGAACGCATTTATCCATACAAACGTCACCACTGTCAATGATACTCAAACCAGTATAAGGGTCAAAATGGTACTTGAGTTGAGGTATAAGCTTCTAAGATTAAATTAAGATTAAATTTGTTAAGATTTAATGTCACTTTCTTTTAGATATTCAGAGAGATGTCAAATTAGGTCAAAATAAGATATACAGAAAAACAAGAATAACAACAAGGCATCATCACCTTAAGTGTAGTTCCCTCTTTGTGGGCTGTCTTGGCAACTGCAGCTGCCTTGTCATAACCGATTTTCTGGAACAGACAAATTAAACTCAGTTTCAAATGCATCTGAAATTTAGTGAGTGACAGGATAAGGCAGGAGAAAACTTACCGGGTTCAAGGATGTGACCAGCATTAGTGACTGAAAGGTGGATGAAGAGTGAACCAACAGCATACATTAGATAAGGTTTTGGAGATTTGAAACACAAGTTTTGATTCAAAATTCTAATAAGTAGTCAACTCACCTCATGCAGTAGCTTTGAAATTCTTTCTCTATTAGCTTGAATACCTCTTACACAATTCTTTTCAAAGGAAGCAGCTGAATCTCCAAGCAGTCTCACCGACTACATAATCAAAAATAAATAGCGAGTATTTAAGTACATATTTAAGGTATTCCATATTGCATAAATTTGGAATGAAAACAAAAGCCAACAGGTGCTCGTTAGTTCACACACCCTGGATTTATCTTCTTTTTTGGGGCATTTCCATATCATATATAATATTAGACCGGTGCAAAAAGTTTGAGTATTACTAAACAGAAAAAGATTTAGCTACTTTTAGATATTATAGTAAGAGATATAACACTTAAGATTTTTACCGACCTAGAATTAGGTAACATATTTGAACCAAATTAAAAGCTAGCCAGAAGTTACTACTTACTCGTTTCCGTGATTTTTATTTATAATAAGAAATAACATATCAAGACAAAGGATATGAAACATACTTGCAGGAGACAACTGGCAATCACTGGCTTGAATACATTGAGCTCAAAATGACCATTTGATCCACCCACGGTGATTGCAACATTGTTTCCCATTACCTGAAACACAAGGATCATAACATCTATTTAGAAATACTCAGTCACTGAGGAACTAATCAACTAAATAACCAAAAACTAAAATCAAAGATAGAATTCCAAGAAAATGTATATAAAAAGAGCACGAATAATTGTATTATTCAATACTGAAGGAACTTCAACAGTGATTTCCAGAGTTCAAAGCCCCAACAGAGAGACTATTGCCCCTACATACCCAGCCCTATGCTAAAACATCTTCACCCCCTCTTTTGCTCAGCACTACCATCCTAATACTACTAGCGACACACTCTTTCCTCTAACAAACTTCAACCATCTAACTAACATACATAACTAACTCCCTCACACCAGCTTGCCACCCTGTCTCGTTTCTTTTTCATTTTTTCTTAGTGTAACTGTAAACTGCCAATATTTTATGTATCACAACCCCCCTCCTGCACTACATATTTTTTCTGCATTGTGGACCCTATTAGAAACCATATAATTCAAAGTGTGTGAATTTATTACAAGTCCAATAAACTGTTCGCTAATCAGCAATCCACAACTCCAAACTCTACATGCAAGTATTTTAATAAAATGAAGAGTGAATAGATGACTACCTGTGCACAGACCATAGTCAAAGCCTCACATTGGGTAGGGTTAACCTTCCCCTGCAACAAAATAAGATTGTGGCACAAAATCAAATCCCAATTCTAAGGCTACCAAAATATTAAGCTATAAGTAACCATAAAAAAAATACTCGTTTGTGTGACAAAAGTATTTCTATATTAAGTAAGCATGAGGATCTTACAGGCATAATACTGCTTCCTGGTTCATTTTCAGGAAGAATGAGTTCACCAAGGCCACAACGGGGACCACTGCACAATAGGACAGAATTAATATAGCCCATGAAGAAATAGTTTTCTACACAAACATGCACACACAATCATATATATAAAAGCAATTTGTCAGTCAGATTTCAAGCATTCTACCTTCCTAATAATCGTATATCATTAGCAACCTTCATTAAAGAAGCTGCAATTGTGTTGAGGGCTCCACTAGTTTCAACAAAAGCATCATGGGCAGCCTGCAAAAGGAGAGAGTATGAGCACACTGCAAGCCAATGTTTTTCTGTATGTGATGCTCGATGCCAAGACAAGGAAAATAAAAAGTTTTAGCAACAAACCAAGGCCTCAAACTTATTTTCTGCTGTTACAAATGGCAGATTTGTTTCCTCGGCTACTGCAAATGCTATCTTACGATCAAACCTGAACATCATCCAGCAAATTCTCACTGTTAACCACAAATGTTATCTTCAGCTTAAACAGGTTGGCCTAGCCCATCTATTTATATAATAAAATAAACTCATCATATCCATAAGATCTTCAGAGAAAATGTTCTCTAACTTTCAACAATCACACCCATAATAATTTAAAGCCAGTCATGGAAAATGCACACGCACATCTGTTCAGGTAAAGTTCATTACTTTTAGGGTCAACTCTATGGTGCACAAGTCAGATATGTCTTGCATCATGCATAAGTTAGTTTCCACCATTGGATCAAATGAGATATGATAGGACTTATTGATTTGATGGTGAAAAATCCACTTGTGCATGGTGCAAGATTATTTTACACGTGCATATTAGGCAAATCCTACTTTTAGTATTTTTTAATTGTAAGAAACAAGTGCCCAAAGAAATGAAAAGAAAGAAGTCATAACATTCATTTCGGTAGCTGTCAAATAGAAATATACTAAATAAAACAATAGACTAAAGGGTGTTGCAAAAAGGAAATAGAAGAACAAGCGCTTAGCAAAATGAAGCATGCATACCCCTTCTTTGTATTCAATCCAGTCCCTACAGCTGTACCACCCTGGGCGAGCTGCTCAAGTAACAACTACTCAGTCAGAACTCTACAAAAATACTGGTGAATAACAAGCATTTAATGTTTGCGTTTGAGTGTCAAACCTGATACATGTGCGGCAAAGTGCTAATCAAACGATCAATACTATACTTCACCTGTCAATAAAGGAAATTTTTTTGAGAAACAACTCCCTACAAATTGTAATGATTTTACAAAGCATACCAAAGATAAACAAAATGCAATGCATCATAAACCAAATGAAAGCAAGCTTACTTGTGTAGTATACCCACTAAACTCCTGTCCGAGAGTCAAAGGTGTAGCATCTTGAGTATGAGTGCGACCAATCTTGACAATATCTTTGAATTCAATTGACTGGTAAAAAGGTTTTAAAAAAACAAAAGCAGAAAGTTAATCAATATTGATATAGCAAAGATAACGATAAATGCCATATAAGAATTACAATTACAACGCAAGTGTCTCCAGTTTATAAAATTCCATCTTAGAGGCTAAGAGAAAGAAAGATATCAAGAAAGTTAAAAGGTCACTAAGATGTTTCCCGTCACAATTTGCAAATGAAAATACATGATAGATCAGAAGGAAAGTTGTGGAAAAAAGAGCAAGCCAAAACCACAAGTAACAGACTATAATATTTTTTATCATGCAAGGATTCAACCAAGGGAGACCTCTTTTGACAATATCATTATTGGATCTGTAAAATGGCCACAATATTCACATTTATATCAGAGATTTATGTCTAGCATGAAAGAAACATGTCAGGTCTAATGAAAACCACTAAAGTTCCCGTCTAACCAGGATGCCACATAATTTAACAGTAGTTGGGGGGAAGAACTTTGCTGAACTAGTAAACAAAACATTTAATTCAGTTTATAGTTCATCCAGTTTCTTAGTTTGAAATGGTTTGGTTAGTTACGGTACAGTAACAATTCAATTCAACTAACTGCATTTTTCAAACCAGATACACACTACACATTCATAGAGCCCTTCCATGGCCGTGTCTGAAATCTTATACCCTCAGACAACCAGACAAAATTTTTGCTACATTGCACCTTTCATATATAGGATCACATATGCAATTTAAGATAATGGAGGAGAGATTTTGGTTCAGTTTTCTAAACGTATTATAATTTGTCTTAACATCTGAACTAGAATTCAAACCTTTGAGTTAAGAGTAGAATGTAATGTTTTCAAGCCGGGGATTAGTCTTGAGTTTATTTCCATTCCAGCGGCAATGTGCATCACCTGGAAAGAGAGAAATGAACACATATTAAAGATATATGAAACAGTTTACAAGGAATTGAACACTACAGAAAGCTTTTGGAGATGAAATTGCTAAAGATATACAAAAGACATACAGTTGGAAATGTATCATTAGATGATTGAGATCTATTGACATGGTCATTTGGGTGCACAAACTTCTCACCCCGCGTATGGCCAAGAATCTCTGATGCTCTGTTGGCAATAACCTGAGAAAAGTTCAAACACAAACTTTCTTATTTCACAAGAGGTCACTGCATTGATCAAATGAATGGAAGGGTTATGTAATTCAAATTACCCCTCACAGTCCAAACAAAACAGAACTGTAGAAACTAAATAGATTCTCAAGTCTATAACACAGTTATCTATGATCCACTGAAGTCTACAAATCTAAGATCCTTAAACATGAGGCATATCCGGTACAGAACATAGCCTCACAATAGTACTAAGAGTGCATTTAGGTGAATAGATTAATTAAACACTCATTAAATAAACACTTATCATATAAGTGCTTATCTATGAACTATTTTTATAATCACAGGAAAAAAAATTAACTAAATTGTTTTCATATAAGTTTGCATGTTGTTTTCATAGGCAATCATGATGAAGAACTTATTAAAATCATCAAAAACAGCGTATAAACATGATATAGGCCATGTTTGATTAAACATCTTATTCAAAAGCTTATAGTATAAGTGATTATCATTTAACTGTTTATGTATAAACGATTTCTATAATAAAAGATAAAATCAAATCAAACTGTTTTCACATAATCTATAACTTGTTTTTATAAACTACCCTAGAAAGCTTATGGCAATAAGCTGAAAACATCCTATGGACATGTCATTAGCTATTTCTATAAGCTCTCCTAAACAGTCTCACAAGTGTATATGCCGATAGATAAACTCAAACAAACCAATTAAACAGCCTATAAAGTAATAAAACTATTTTCATAAGCTCTTCCCAAACACTTTTGACAAGTGCTTATATCAACAAATTAACCAAACAAAGACTAGGTAATTTCACCTCATTAGCATTCATGTTACTTTGAGTTCCACTTCCAGTTTGCCAAACAACAAGTGGAAAATGATCATTTAGTTTCCCCTCAGCAACTTCTTGCGCGGCAGTCATAATCGCTTTCCCAATAGTCGGATCAAGACCATACTCCATATTAACCTACATTACATTAAAACATTTCATAAATCAATCAATTAAATAAATAAATAGAAAACAATAATAACACAAATTTTCAAACTCAAACAATAAAACAATTAATCAACAACCTTAGCAGCGCATTTTTTCAAGATACCGAAAGCGCGAACGATTGGTTCAGGCATACGTTCACGAGGGCCACCGATATCGAAATTCTGTAACGATCTTTGAGTTTGTGCTCCCCATAACCTAATGATAGAGAGAAAGAAAATTAGATTATGAATATACGAATGAATGAATGAAAATGAGGATTGTGAAGGAGGAAATTGTTACTTGTCGGAGGGGACTTGAATGGGTCCAAAGGTATCTCGTTCTTCGCGGAATGAAGAGGATGAATAGTTGGAAGTAAAACGAAAGGTGAGTAGTGAGGTTGAGGTTGATCTGGTTGATAAACGCCGTGAGAGGACGTATAACGCCATTGTAACCGATTCGATTTCAGTGACAGTGGAGATTAGAAAAATGGATTAGCACGATGCGACGAAGGTAGAACTGCGAAAATAATGGACAGTAAGTAGCCAATCAGGTACGCGACACCGCAGTCTTCTTCTAAGTTCTACTGTGTACTTAATTAATAATGATCAACCCAAAAAATAGCACATAAGTTTTTTTTTTTTTTTGTAAGTAATAGCGCATAAGTTATACCTTAATTTATAGGGTATGAACTTATACAATTTAATTTAATAAATATAAAAAAATTAAATGTTTGGTAAAATTAATATTTGAACTCGTTTATAGATATTAAATGATGTAAAAAATATAAAAATGTTATAACTTTATAAGTAAGATACAAGTAAAATTAAAAGAAAAATAATGAACTATAAATTAATTAGTTTATCAAAATAATTTTTTTACAACATCATTTTAGATCATGTCTTTTGAAATTATAACTAAAATAAATAAATAAAATATATTATCAAAATTGAGTTTATAAACCGAGTTTGAGTTCACTATCTAGTTAATAAATTGTGTCTGAGTTCGCTACCTAGATAACAAATTGTGTATGAATTCGCTGTATAGTCAGTGAAATGTGTTCGAGTTCCCTACCTATGGAGCCCGTAAAAAACAATTTTCAATGCAAATTAATAGATACTGATATGATATTGATATGCATTGGTCCAAACTTGAATATGGAATTTCACACTTCTCTATTTTTAAAAAGTGTGAATTTACTATTTTTAATAGGTGTGAATTTAGCGTCCTCTGTTCCTATGGGAAAGAGGCTCGGGACGAGTTACAGTATCAAGTGGTTTTAGTCCCCTTCCCAAATGCAGTTGCGGGAGATCAAATCGCAGTTCTCCCTATTAAGTTCAGTGTCAATCACCACTGAACTAACTAACGTTTGATAGAATAGGTGTGAATTTAGCCAATAGAATATTAGATAAAAAAAATTATAATTGATATTAGTTGTAGAACTAATTAAAAAATCTTGAAAAGCCTTCTCAAGTAAATATTACCTCGTCCCTAATTAAAAATTATTTTAATAATTTTTTTGTCTCTTTTTGTAAGAAACTACTTCAATTTTCAACCATATTTATTATTTTTTTTACCTACATACCCTTAATTATTCTCTTTCTTTTTCTACATCTTACAAAAACTATTATAAATATAAATAAATTGTTTTTCTTAAAGATGAAATTGTAAAAATAACATCCACTATCAACAAAATTATTACAACTACCAATTTTTTTAATTCTCATAATTTAATCAATGGAATCGTATAATTAGGGATGGAGAAGTAATATTCAATCTTATTTGTATATGGCTGGCGAATATAATTTGTCTAACTTTATTCTATCCCAAAGAAAAAGGTGAAGATAAGAGAAAATAAACTTTTACAAGCATTAGATTCTACTCAAAGATATCTCCATAATCACACAGATGCTAACATAACATTCCTTGCCTCTTATCAGCTATTTATAGTTGGAATAGACAATTGTAGAAAATCACAATAACTTTAAGTTTAGATTCAAGTAAATGACTCAAGTGGCTTCTCATCTCTCTACTGAAATGGAGACACTAAATCAAGTTCTGTCACTAATGGAAGCATTCAAAGCTTTCGACGGAGACAATGATGGGTGCATCAACGAGGCGGAGCTAGGAGGAATCATGGGATCACTTGGGTACAAAGCTAGTGATCAAGAAGTAAGAGCAATGATGCAACAAGGTGACAAGAACAAAGATGGGTTGTTGTGCATAAATGAGTTCCTAGAGATGAACACAAAGGGTTTGGAGACTGGGAATCTTGCAAATGTTCTAAGTGCAGCATTTGAAGCTTTGGATGAAGATGGGAATGAGATTTTGACTGGGGAAGAGCTACATGAAGTGATGGAAAATTTAGGTATTGGATTGTCTTTAGAAAAATGTGAGAATATTGTTACTTCTTTTGATGTGGATGGCGATGGAGCTGTGAGCTTGGATGATTTCAGACTCATAGTGGATTCCCTACTTTAAGATGCATTATATATATAGTCTATGACATGTATGATGCATGATCAATCAATAATAATATGTATCAAAAAAATGATCAATCAATAATAAGAATAAACACTTCTATCACAAACAATAAAATGAAGTTATAAGTTGTTTTCGTAAGTTAAATAGATAATCAACAGATTGCTTTGTAGCCCGGGGTAACCTCTTCATTTTCTAGTTATCCACCTTGATCACATAAAGGTCGCCTAAAATAGACTAAAAAAGTGGCAGTTGGTAAATCTTGCAGAATATACAACAATACTGCAAATTTACCAGAAAAGCCATAATTTGGGGTGTTCAACAAGGGATCATCAACAAAACCCAAAGATGGTATACAAAATGTATATGACAATATTTCTTGTGCTACATTCCAGTACAAGGTTAGCAACCTTACTCCGCATTGTCATCAGATCTACGGTATGGCATGAACCTATGGTCCTTTGCAGCATTCCTCTTTCTCTTTTTTTCAATATATGAATCAAGTTTTCCAGATGACTGAAAATAGTGAATAGATAGAATTAATACAAGCAACAAATGACATAATACATTGAGAACAAGGTGAAGGGGGCACAAGAACATGTTCTAAAGATGCATACCTGGAGATCCTTGTATTTTTCAAATTTCCCTTGCTTCCGGATTTCAGCTGAAAAACAACAAAAAGAATGTCATTATCTATACTTAATATTTCATTTTTTTTGGACTAAATATTTCATTTTATATGTTTGATATGTTTGTCAGTTCACTTATTTGATACCATTTAACCTTCAGATATACAGAAATGCCAAAGAACTATACATCCTAGAATTATTTCCCCATAAAAATGTGCGAATGAGAGATAGAGTATACGGACATTATAGTCCATTCTTTAAACTGAATCAAAGTTTATTTAATGAGTGTGTTGTTAATTACCCTCCGGTTCAAGAGAAAAGGAAATCAGAACAAGAGAGTTTTGGGATCATAAGTGGATTAGAATTTTAAATAGGACTAATATAAATTTTCAAAAACTAAAGGCTAAAACCTATTTTTCCCAACCAAATCTAACTGAATAGCAACTAATTAATTGCCCCGCCACCCCCCCTTAAAACCTATTTTTCTGTTTTCTTCCTAAAGTAAGCATACAAGATTTTCTTATTCCAAGTGGACGGCTTATATTCATGTCTAATACCTAGTCGGATAGTCCCATCAAAAAGTAGTTAGCAAGGCTGTTTTCCATTCTTGAGCTAAAATATATGTACATATTACCAACATCACTACTATTGAACACATTAATACCGCCAGTGTGCTACAAACAAGTGAAAAGGAAATCCAGAGAATGCAATAGCAATTAATTAACGGTTATAAGAGTTGTTATAATCTTGCAATATCGACTCCACATATTTAATGTCTCATATTTAGGTTCAGTAAAGAACTTCTCTTCAGAGTTAAGATAAAGCTAATAAATTTAAACATAGGCATAGATTGATGTCCAACATATGCGAAGTGAAAGAAAAGGGAGATAAATGATGTGGAAGGAAGAGAAGAATTACATTTCTTGAGATAAAAAGGACGTTTTCCATGCTTCGCTGCTTCTCTCTCTTTCTTCTTGTGCTTAGCCAAAATCTCTGTCTCAATATCCTTCTTTGAATTTGAAGAATCATATTTCAACTGTTTATCCTGAAAAGACATGTAAATGTTATCAAGTAATCGAATAAATGTCACACTTTTGGAGGGAGAAGAGACAAACTTCCAAAAGACATTTACTTACCACCCATGCTAGGCGTTCTTCTATTTGACTTCTGCGTTCTGGATCTTTACATTTTTTAATTTCCTTTCTAAGAGCCTGTTATGCCCAGAAGATGTCATGAGAGGAAAGTCATAAAATAAGTTATAGAAAAATTCTACAGTAACAATCTGCAGGCTACCTGTTTCTCAGCAGGAAGATCGTTTTCAAAGAAAAAATTATATCTCTTTCTAAACCTGCAAGTCCATGTTCATATATTATTAGTTCAACATCAAAAGCACATGTATTAAATTGTTCACCAGACACCAGTAAGTCCAGTACAATCCAGAAATAATAAAGCAAAATCTACTAAACAGACAATGAACCTATGACCCGGGTTAGAATAATAAGCAGTATAGTTGAATACTAATTTCCAAGCATCTGTTACTTACGTAAAGGACACGGTATTGCCCAAAAGAACATACCAAATGCCACTCCATAAGTAACATGCACGCACGCGCGCGCGCGCGCACACACACACACACACACACAGAATGGTATGACCAACATAATATCTTAATACATAGGTCATGCTTGAATCTGGGTGTTGAATCAATGACACAGATTGGAGATAAATAAATCATTTGATGCTTCTTTGGCATGCACTAAGAATAATTGTCCGCATCCTTCAAAATTATCTAACAGATTGTAATGAAGGGTAACGCATAGTGCATTTGGCGTCAGAATAAAGAACTGCTTCATGGAGTTAAATCCTTTAACCCATTCTCAATAAGCTGATTCCTTCGTGTCCGTGACAACTAGTTTTTTTTTTTTTTTTTAACAAATAGCTCTTTTTTGGAACATTAACTTCGAAAATAATCATCAAAATCAACATGGCTCTACACTGGTATGAATTGCTTAAACTTTGCCATGACGATTGCTCTTAAAATTAGCATTTTTCAACACAAATGAACAAAACAAGAAAAAGGTAGAACAACAAACACATCGAGAGGTGAACATACCCATCATTGTCAAGCGTACCACAAAGAGATTCGAATCGTGGATCACGTATAACCTGAAAATTATTGAAGGCGTACATAGTTCAGCAAAAATCATCCAGATATATAAAACTAAAAGATCGTACCAATACTCAAATTCAACACAATTTCTGCATCATATAGAACGACTGTTAAAATTTGAATATTTCTAAGTATTCATGCACTAACTAACTTGAATATTTCAATGTGTCGATAAACAACACAAGATAGCAGCAAAGCATATATCATTACACTCTACAAAAGGAACAAACAATCTCACCTTCTTAGGAGCTTGGATAACATCCCTAAAAGCAGGAACTGGTTTCTTACTACTAGCCTCCATTGGCCTAAGTCAAATATTAAAAATGATTTTATTCGCACACGAGGATTAGAAGAAAAGAAAAACCACTCTGTCAAACAGTTAACTAACTATTACAAAGTTAAAAATAGAATACCTATTCTTATTAGCCCTTTTTAACTTCTGATTTTCACCGCGTTTCTTGGGAATTGCATGTGCCCCATTTGATCGAGCTTTCTGCAACTCCTCGAATGTTACATCAGCCAGCTCCTTCATTATCTCTTCCTCCTCCTCCTACAATATCAATATCAAAATCAATAACAATAACAATACAATACAAACATACTATGTAAGTTGATGATTGTTTGAAGTTACCCACATCTTCTGATGAACTAGAAGAAGACAGTGACTCGTCGGTCTCACTCTCCTCGTACTGGGTTTCAGTGGAACCTGGGATTCCGTTTCCATGGTTCTTCATTTTGCTTGTTCAATTGAAGTATCGCACGACACAATCAAATGATTCAGGTTCTGCAACTAACCAGAAGAAACAAAAGGTGTGAGTAGTAGTAGGAGAGAGCAGAGAAAATTGAAGAAAAAGAAAACCCTAGTGCGACAAAACAATGAACTAAATTATGAATCTAAACCCTAGAACCAATTAAGAAAATTGTGGTTTAAGTTTAATTTTAGTGACACTAAAAGTGAAAATTACACAGAAGCAATGGTATTGCAATTTGAATAATAAAAAATGAATTAAGGGTATAAAAGTGTACAGAGAGAGAGAGAGTTACGGCGGCGTGGCAGTTGAAGGAGGTGGTCGGTGGGTTGCGAGTTAAGGCGGACGGCCGTGGTTTGGGTGGCGGGTCGTGATATGATATGTAGAGAAGGAGTGACAAGGTAATTTTCAATTGTTATTAAGGGTATAAAAGTAGTTTCCAATCATGTCCTTTTTTTGTTACTATTACTCCCTCATGTTAAAATTCATAAAATATAAGATATATGTTCCATCATTTATTATAATTTTTTTTTTCAAATAAAGAACAAGAAGTGAAAGGAAAATTATATTTCTTGTTCATTCTTTAAAAATTGTAATCTAGGAAACAAATAGTAACATATAGTTTTTGAGAGATGAGAAGTCACTCATGTCATGTAAGAAGCTGTGCAAGAAGTAGTTGGATCAAGCAGTCAGAGATTCTTTGTATGGTTTTTTTGACAAAAGATTTTTGTATTGTTGAAACCAGAAAGGAGGAGGAACCATGTGACTTAATACAACCACAAAATAAAGGTATCAACAAAAACAATCGTAATATTAATAATGACGTATTTTCTGATAGAATCTTTTGTATGTGTATAAGTGTATTATATTGACACCAAAAAATAAAAAATAAAACATCATTCGTGGATTTCCTTTTCAAATAACAATAAATAATAGACAAAATTACACCATTAGTCTTTTATCTTTTTTATTTGTAACAAATTGGTCCTTTATCTTTTGTTTGTAACAAATTGATCCTTTATCTTTTTGATTTGTAACCGATTGATCTTTTAATCAAAGAAGCACAAGGATATGAGGGAGGACTCTATTAATCAAAGAAGCTACTATGAGTTTGACGTGGTTAAGTTACTATGTTATGATGTGACAATTAACTTCCTTACCAAACATTGGTTAGGATTGTGTGACCACTATATCTTAGAGATGGAGATATGTTATTGATTATGAAACATTTTGGTACTCACTAAGATAGAAAGTTTTCTATATACAAAATACATTCGTGTTCTATTTGTATTGCTTGCTTGACACTCATCATGGTGTTACCATAAATCAAACATAAAAAGGAAAAGTAATAAATTTGGCCGGAAGTAGCAAATCAAATCAAGCAATTGTTGCAAATTTTTACATAACCTGAAAGCTCTAATGTTAAATAAAAGAATGTCATGCCAAACACATGTACAAGCAACGGGCATTATTGCTCCATTATCTGTGTAAATACAACAAATTACAAAACTAATACAAACATAAATCCAGCAAAAAAATATATGATTTTTTTTTTCTTGTGTAAAAGCTCTCTCTCCTCAACTAAAAAATTGTGAAGGAACAAACAAAAAAATTAAAAAATAAAATAAAATCACCCTTTTGACGTGCTTAACAAGAAACACCATGTTCACTTTCTAGTTCCTGTTTTACGTTTCATGTCAACAGGAATTGGTTTCCTTGTTGGTGTTCGATGTGAGACACCGTTTGTTTGTTTCCGTGAAGGCGAAGGAGCAGTAGAAGAATGAATACTATTCTTGCTGCAAAAATTGCATAAATATCATTAATATGAATCATAACATGTTCAAATTTGTATGCGCCGCAAGTATAGAAATAGAAATACTTTATACATATACAGGACAACATGCACGGTCGATATAAAATAGTTTTAAGGTGACATCCAATGAGAATAAAATGTTTCGTAGTTATTTTTAAAATGCAGTTACAAATGAGTATGAAAAATGATATGCTTTAAAGAAAAGCATTTTTGTATTACCTCAATTCTGGGCTTTTTGCTGACTTTGAGACAAATCTCCTACCCTTTGATTCATTTCCATTGGTTATGCTTGTAACATTGGAATGATTAAATTGCCAAAGTAAGTCATGTTCTGAGGAATCACTGGTTGCAGCATCAACATCATCCGTGTCATCTGAACCAGCAATGTTAAACTGGTTGCCTCTCATGAACATATTGTATGATCGTTCCGAGTATCCTTTGGAAGAATCTTGGAGATATTTCTGATAAAATTCCTCGGATAAATTCCCATTATCTGTTTCCCAACACCCTAACATGTTACCAGTTTTGTTCACATCTAGCTTGTTTACCATGACCTTATCAACCCACTCTCCTGTACCGGTTTCTTTATCGTCTTCCACACAGTTTTGAACAAGATTATTCACTGGGGGCCAGGGTGGTGAATTTGTTAATATCTCATCAAAATCAAAACTCTGAGTTTTTTGCCTCAATGGGGTATTGCTCTGAAGCTGTAGGACCAGTTTTTTCCATCAGATTTCAATAAAGAATAGAAATAGTCAAGCAAATTTTGCATTAAAATAAATAGTAAAACCACTATTTTGAGGATTATACTGTTTTTATTGGCAAGCATAAAGCAAGAGTTTCTTCCAAAACCATATAATAAGGATTTACGTTTTGAAATTTCTGAAAGTTTAAGGTGTTTATTCATCATACCATGTTGCAATATCAGGGACACTATATTTTTTATCTGCGTCAGATAGCAATCAACAACAAAAAGTATACATACCTCTAAGTTGCCAACATCAATCATTGGTTGCCGGCATCCAAAGGGGTCATCCACGATATCTGCAGCACGCTGAGTTGCACGATAGGGCGATAGTTCACTGGCTGCTGTCCTATATTTACCAGAGGTGCCGGATAATGAATGTTCTGAATTTCCTTCCTTTCTTGACAAGGCTGCCTTAAGACTTGCAATCTGAAATACAAATGAAAAAAATTAAACTTAACTGAAGAGGTAATGGCTTCCTAAGATTATTATGAA
Source organism: Trifolium dubium (assembly GCA_951804385.1). Classification (NCBI taxonomy): domain Eukaryota; kingdom Viridiplantae; phylum Streptophyta; class Magnoliopsida; order Fabales; family Fabaceae; genus Trifolium; species Trifolium dubium. The sequence goes on along the minus strand of OX638064.1, from coordinate 49,996,295 downwards.
GCGCTAGGAGGTCACATTTTGAAAAGAAAAAAACCTGTTCTTTGAGTTCTTTGACATCTGCCCCATCCTTGTTTACTCGAGCAGCACCAAGTTCAACTGTAGCAACTCTTTCTGCAAATTTTAATGTGCTAATTGTTTCTCCAACAGCATTGGCCTCTGGACTAATGTGAACAAACATTAGTGTCTTTGCTTGTCCTCCTGCAATTAATTAGCCCGAGCAACGCATGAGAAATACAAATATGATAGAATTATATAACTAAGGACCAGAAAAAGAAATATATCAGTCGAAAATATAGTTACAACTTACAACTACCCTATTAGCATACCAACTTCTTAAAACTTACCAAGTGAATCTTGGAGTAATTGTGTTAGTTTGCTATTTCTGTAAGGAACATGTTGGTTTTTCTGAGCAAGAGAAGCAATGACATCACCCAAAGCTGAAAGAGATTTGTTAATATGTTGTGCCTCTTTCAGTCTATCACCTGTCGCCTCAGATTTATCGACCCTCTCACTTCCTGCCAAGTCAACCAGATGCATGCATCCGCGTAGGACAGCTCCAGATGTCAAGTCTCTTCCTTGTACATGAACAGTCAAGCAACTGCCAAATGATAATTGAAGAAGCCAATAGTCAAGTAATTCATAACAAAAATGTCTCAGAAACAATTGGCGGATAACAAGGCAATGAATAGGATATACACCTGTGAGATCGACTACTACGGTCATTAAGGGCTGTTGCTCCGACTGCACGGTTCTTATGGCCCAGGCTCATTAGTTCAATAACATCCTTTGTGGATGATACTTGGACAAGGCTTGCATCTGGTACACTGAGCCCTCTTTGAGAGTTACTCCGAATTTCTAATGTATGAAATAGTTAAGGGCAAGCATCACCAATAAAGGCTGTTTTCATCTTAAGAATAACCGGTATTTAAAAACAAAAATCAAAATAGAAGTTAGTCACATTCTATAATTTTAGTTAACAGCTAAAAGGATATCTTTTGTTTGTTCCATCAGTAACCAATAAATCTCTGACTTGTTCATTATAAATTTCAATCATCTGAACAGATACGTCATAGCGAAAAGTATCCTTTCTTTGATTTGCTGTACAAAACAAATCACTTAAAGCCCTGTAATTTACACCTTGGCTTTTTTCTGTGATCTCTTTTGGTCCAGTCTACATTTAAAATACAAAAAATAAGAAAATATTCAAGGTGACATTTCAAAAAAATGAAGAAGAAAATGTCATGAAAATATTTAAGTTTTTGCAGATGATAACTCAAATGTATCTTACCATGGTGAAAGTTTTTCCTGATCCTGTTTGGCCATAAGCAAATATGCAAACATTAAAACCATCAAGAACAGACCTAACGAGTGGCTGCATATCAGCGAAGACCTCCCCTGAGCACATGGCAAAAAATTTCCGATCATTTACTAAAATATAGTAATGTTGTATATACCTGCAACTGAAAAGTAAACAAACCTTGAGCTGCAGATGGTCCAAAGACTTTGTTGAAGTTGAAGGATCTGCGCCCTTTCCCATTCTTTGAGGGAACATTAATCGTGATAACTCCATCTTCTATGTTCTCTACAGTACTCAAATGATTTGGTTGTCCAGATAAGAAAGGTCTTACTCGACAGTATACCCTAATACTTCCTAATCAAACAAAGTTACCCGCATTAATTTTATTTTGGCAAACAATCCTTACAGAAGCATGAATAGAATAATAGAAGCTTAAAGCAGCCAGCCGACCAGTAATCTTATTACCCTTAAGATCCTGGACTTCATTGTATAGTTTGCGATTTTCTTCGAGAACTCTATGATATCCAGAAGCAGCATGAGCTAAGCCATGAATGTGCAAGCCTATAAATAGAAATGGAAACTAAGATATGATGAAGCGTCTAATTCAACAGCTTTAAGATAAAACAGAAAGGATCGAACAACATTGAAATGTGAACAAATGATAAATTAATCATAAAATGTTAGCGAAGTATTACCTAAATTTGAGAACTCTTCATGAAATTTCATTTGCATGAACTGCATACCAGCTTTGGTGGTTTGAACTGTATGCTTTAAGTCCTACAAAAAACACATGGATGGAAGTATTTTACTAATGAATTGAAAAAATGAAAATTTAAAACGATTACTATCTTTGCTGCTCCTACTTGAATATCTTTCTGCCGTTGATCAAAGAGCATTTGCTGCTTAATAAGTTGTTTCTGTGATTCCTCATCAGCAACATGGTTTTTATGGATGAATCCCTCTTTCTTTGTTACTATAGAAGTCTTGTTATCCACCTAATCAATCAAAAACTGTAAGAATCATGCATTTTAAATTTCATGAATGTCCATGAATATGTTAAGTGAGAAGCAAGTACTATTACCTTTTTACGTGCCATAGTAAACTTCGCTATAGCTCCATCGCTTTGGGACACTGCACCTCTTGTAGTTGTTTTTGTCTGTGTTATGTGAAAATAAATAACAAAGAGCACAATTTGTCATAAAAATCAAATTCAGCGAGAATTTTTTTTCTTCCTATGAATCGAGTAAAATAATGACACAAAGTGACTGGCCAATCACTTAATAACTACTAATGGCATTACTAAAGGTGAAAAGTACCATACCTGTTCATCCTGGCTTGCAATGCGATGCTCGAATTCCTCCACGACTTTAGTCAAAACAGATTCAACCAACTGTTCCATGCAGAAGAACAATATTACTTTAAGAAAGTAATCTCAAAGGTGCTCTTAGTATTATTAGCATTCAGTGACAAGATTGAAATGCAGCAGCAAGAGACTATGGCCACAGAAACTAAAAGGAAGAAACCCCTTAACGATTGTTTTAGATACCTGTCCAATTTTTAGACGCATACCACTTATAATGTAACACACTTGTACTTCATTTGTCTAAATAAATTAAATTCTTTTGCGAGACACGGATGAACATATCATCTTACCGTTGGAACTTCTTCTGGTTTTTTATCGAATAGTATTGCACGAACAAGCATACCCAAAGAATGAGAACTTGACTGCAAACATAAAAAAATGTTCCATTTAGTTACTTTGTCTGCTCATCTAGACAAAACCATAGCACATATAAAATGTCAAAAATAAAGCTTACCGACCATTTTATTAGACTCAACATCAGAGGTAAACGCAGTCATAGATTTTTCATTGATTGAAGAGGTTCTTGACAAAGAATTGGTAAATGGCTCCGAGTTTTTTCTCACAAAAGATTTTGTAGTGATTGCAGGTTTGATAGTTCCACCAAATTTCCACACACCATTAGCCCCAGTTTGTTTCCATTCACTATAAGATTTAAGGGCCAAGACACTGTTCACAATCCTTGATGATTTTCCTCCCTATCCAAAACAAAATGTTATTGAACTTTCATAATAAGCAACACTCAATTATCGGATTTTATGTTATGACGAATCAATTCACCATTATAATACATTTTTTGCTCAATTTTTTTGAAACAGTAATAAAAATTTGATCTTTTACATACTTGTTCCAGATCAGATGCTTCAAAAGTAGGAATTCCAATTTCCTGAACAGCCACCAGAAAATTCCTAACATTTTCAAAATACTGAAAGGCCGATAACGGCGCTCCATCAGGGATCAGTCCAGAATCAACAGGACTCTCCACAACCTTAAAGAAGAATACATAATTTCTTACAATTAGTAAACAAACAATAACCAAACAAAAAGTAAATAAAATGAGGATCAATCTCTCACCTTGGATACAGCACCAGGTTGAACCTTGTTAAGAACATTACAAAGAATGATCCCACTCCTTAAACCAAGCCTAAACTCTTCCTCAGAAGGTTCTGCTGGTAAATCTTTAGCTGCAACAACTCCAACCATTTTTCTCAACCACCCTGCTGCTTCATATCTTCTGAATGCTACATTTTAACCAAAAAATTTCAGTCTTACAATAACTCATACAAAATCCACATAGCTTTTTCATTTCACATGAAATTGACAAACATCAAATTAACTTCATCAAAATCAACATAAGAAAGAAAAAAGATAATAATTTGATACATCCATGAACAATAATATGAAAATTACCAGCTTCTTCTGATTTTCTAGATTCCAAATCAAGATCTTTGAGACGAGTACCATGTTGTTGAAGAACATCTTCAACAACAGATGCAACTGAAAATGACAATGCCGCCATAATAACAAACAAGGTGTGAAGGTTGTTGAAGTTGTTCACTTGTTTAGAGACAAATTTTCAAGTCATTAACATTGTCTTGATGACTAAATTAAAGAAGAAGTAATTAAAGAGAAAGAATCAGAGAACTTAAAAAGATGATTAAGTTTCTCTTTCTCTCTCTATGATCTTAATGATGGTGTTGTTAAGGTTACTGTGTGTGTTATGAATTCAAACATAGACACATGTTGATTCTATTCTTCTTGTTACCTTTGCCTTTTTCTCTGTACACAACACAACACAACCAGAATTACAGATACAAATACTTGTTCCTTTTTCTTTTTCTATCTGCTTTATAGTTATACTATACTCCTCACCCCACTATACTCTTTTCTTGCTTCGGTTCTTTCCTTACCACTTGCTTCGGTTCCGAACCCCTCTATTTTGATAATTTTTTATTTTTCTATATAGTACGGTAATAAAGTTTAGCATGATGATTGACGCTGAATTTGGTAAGGAATATCGCAGTTTGATACATGCAACTGTATTTGAGTGATAACTGAAACTACTTGATATCTGATACATAACTCACTCCAAACTCTAGACTAATCACTAATGTTCATTTCACCTAAGAACCAAAAGGTAAATAAATAAAATTTGGACGAGTTAGATCTTAGATACTGGTTAAAGTTAAGAAAGACTTAAGTTTTACAAAACACATAAAAATAGTAAAAGTTGAACTAACGTCATTGCGAAAAATGAGTCAATATTTATCGACCGAAATGACCTACTTTGACAAATTAATAATTTTTTATTTTTTTTAGAAAATGTGTTTATCTATCTTTATGTTTGTTTTAATTTACTCTTAAAATTAACCTTTTAACCTGCAAGGAATGATTGCCGCGGTTTTTTTTTTCTTTTTCTTTTCAGGCTAGTTTGTCCAGAAACATGAGTTGTGAGTTGTGATGCAACAGTGAAGAAAAATATTAAACCATGGACAAATCTGAAAAGGAAAGTGAATATGGTTTAATATAAACTTGATTGATGTAGATCACAATGATTTTGTTTGATCAATTTTAGTAACTTTGATTTTATAAAATTAAATTTACATTACTTTAGGCAGCATGCCATGTATGGAACAAATTTAAATACATTTATATGATGATACTTTCTGCCTTGGTCATTGCTAAGTGGCCAAATTATTTATGATTATGAGACTCACTCAACATGTCATGAATATTGTTGTATTCGCACACATAAAAATAAATGCAATTAGGCATTAGCTTTTATTTTGTCGAGATCGGGATACCCACCACCAAACGCAGTGATTAATCCCTCGTTAAATTGGAGACACCTCGATGGGTGAGATGTTATGTTTAAGATAATCCTCTTTTAATTTCCTCCAAATATATTTTCAATTTAACTAATTAAGTATATATATATATATATATATATATATATATATATATATATATATATAGTGTAGGAGTCATGAAAAATGATTACAATCACTTAACACCATTGGGACAACCCTTTAACTCATTACTACTATATAAATAAATAAACAAACTTTTGTCAAATAATAAATAAACAAACTATAGTATTATGCTGCCTGCACAGGAAAAATATATATTAATATAACGTAGGCCTAGGAAAAGTTAAGTACAACGTCCTTCCTAACTTAACTTAGAATAAAATCCCTCCTTTAGAATTCAAAATAAATATTTAAATATATTCAAACACTTAAACATTCTTATTGAGACGTTGGAGGTGGTTGGCTTTGTCTACTTTGTTAATGCTCATCCACAAAACATCACGTACGTTTGGTCAATCAACTTTTGTATTTATAAATTTAACATTATTTTAATTTGGTCCTTGATTATTATTGTAAGAATTTAGTGGGACCCTCTCCTATCGCTAGAATTTAAAATTAATCATGGTTTTATAATTATGATTCTTAAGAATAAGATAATGACAAAGACTCGAATGAAATGGTGCATGATTAATGTTTAGGCTAATTGACATTTTTAGAATGATTAAACTAGTGTTAGTGTTAATGAGTAAGATTAATTTTGACATTGATTAGTTGAGATTAAGAATGTGTCACCTCAGTTAATTAGATGCAAAGCATGTGGCATATTTTCTCCCCTAGAAATTATTAAGCCATAAGAATATGCATGCATATTCATCATGGATGGAAGGTGGTTAATAAGTTTTGAAGTTACGAAAGTGGGTTAAGGTTAAGGATATGCAATGTTGGCTTAAACTATCCTAGTTAAAAAGGTTGAAAGCATAAACAAAAACAATAAAATAATTATGATAGTAACTTAGAAATGAATTGGGGCATGGCACCAAAACATTAGGGTAGACAAAATGTCTCTGTCGGTTAGTGAAGTGGTTGATGGAAAACAGTTGCCACTGCTTCACAAATGGTAATGTGTGGGGCTTCTAATTTTAATGATCAAAAATTAAATTAAAATCAATGGTACTACAATGCAAAGTAATTAATCAACCGTGACCTTCTCATCTAAGACATAGTAGATTTTGTTCCCTAGTGTAGGACCTAATCTAGGGAAGGATACCCAAGTAAGCTTCTATCCAATATTTTGAGTGGAAGAAATCAATGTTCTTTTATTCCTATACCTTATAACTATGGCCAAGTTAAGTTTAAAATTAAAGATTTTTATAAGTCTTTTAAGTTAGAAATTTATAACGAATGTGAATTTTATAAAATATATTGTTTTATTGAAAGTTTATACTATTTTATTGTTTGATAAAATTTAGGGTTATCGATTGAATAATGCTAAGTGAACGATAATTCTTGTCGTCAAAATTGCACGATAGAGTGGTCCTTGCAATTTGCAGCATGACAAGCTAAAGTTTTGCCACATGTGTGTGTATATAGTACAATGGTCGTGCAATGCTCGTGCATATATCTCGTGCCATATAGCATAGCTGTTATCGATTTCACATCTTTCCTAAAATCTCATCCATACTCAACCATCATCATGTCTTCAACCAAGATCACTCTCAATTTTATAAATTGTCCATGTAAAATTTTATAAAAATTAAAAATTATTTAATATGATATTGAAATTCATTAAACCGAACAAATATTGAAGAAAACTAAAATATTTAGACAAAGTCTACAAAAACTATGTATATAAGTGAATGATGAAATGATATATTTAAGAATAAGAAAATTACAAGAATCTCCTTCAATTACTTGTGAGGAAGTTAAAAATAAACTCTATCTGATATTCCATATTGAAGAGTTTTTATATATAGATAGAGTCATAGAGATGCATGCATTTGTGGTGTTTTTTGTTCAGATGATTATAGTGTAAAAAGATGAAGACAAAATCATGTGAAAGGGTATAATAGTGAAAGCATCCTTCCGTAACGTTCAAAATATTCAAAAGAGTGGTTCGGAGCCAAAGCAAGGAGGTTCGGGAGCATGACTTTTAGAGCATCTAAAACGGGACCCATAGACTCGGTCATTGTTTCCTACGTGGCGGCGTTTGTGCATTTTCATAACATAACCGCCGACTACTGTCAAACGTGCCAACCACAACCAACCAGTGCAGTACTCTCCTCTCCTCATTCCTGAATACCATTACCACCTTGACACATTCAAGCGTGCCAACTGCTCACTACCAACTTCCTAGAATATCCTTAGATGTTACAGTAGTTTAGGGGGTGAGGAAAGACCACCTCAAGGCTCAAGCTAAATTTGTTATCGGATGGCAAAAAAAGTAAACCCGCGGGGCTTATCTGAACTCAAACTCAGTCAATTTGGGTGCAGATTCGGTTTCGAACAACATCCGATATTTTGGATTTGGTAGTGTCAAACTCACATTCGAAACACAAAATCGCACCCATTATATATTAAAATATACTCCTCTTATATTAGCATGTTGTAGATTATTTTAATGTTGTAGACTCTTTTTTCATCTCTATTTTAATGTTGAAGACAATGTTAACATATTGTAGACCGTGTAATTTCGTTGAATTTGCCGTATTTTTTTTAAATTTACTTTTGTTAATGTTAGTTCGGGTTCGGATTCGAGTGAAAAAATCCGAACCCAACAGGTTTAAGTTCGAGTGGTATTTTAATACTCGATTATCATTTGAGTTCGAGTTTAGGTGGCTATTTCATATTCGAGTTTGGATAGTGCCACACCCGCACCCTCCCATCTTCAAGTCTATATATGTTTGGTTCTATTCTATCATCTATGCTTATCTTAGTCAAAAATTGATTTGAAGCAATAAAATTAATTAAAGACATGTTTGGTATTGAAATTATGCACGTTCTCAGTTTATGTCGAACGTAATTAAACTTAATTTTTTTGTACATCGAAAGATTACTTAAACTTAGTTTAAGCACCTAGCTTTTATGTTATTTTTTACTAATATAAATTTTTTATGTTAATTATTGGATCACCATTTTTTATGTTATTTGTGTTATTTACAAATTAAATAGAGAGTTATTCTTTTTTGATTTTTTTTGTTGATATATTTTGTGATTAATTTTATTAAAGATCCATTTTTATTAGAACTAACACCCTATCTGTTCTGGACTGGACCGGGCATCGCCCCAGTCCTTATGCTCGACTATATATGTGAAGATCGCAAGCAAAGCCTCGCGAGTTTCCCAACTGGGAGTTACTCGCCATAACGAGCATACACGCTAGATCCTCGAGCCCTCGCGCGCTCGACACAACACATTCAAACACTTCGCACCGTTACACACTATCGTAACGGACGACATCGGGATAATGAGCATTCACTGCCCATTATGACAGCAAGTCAGAATCCCGACAGCCATTGATGACAGGGACGGATCCTTTGCCTCCTCATTAATGGCCTTGGCCCAGGCTGGGGGTATATATATGCCATTCCTCACAATGGTCCAAGTATCTATTCTTCTAACTTGTACTCGCTGCTCCTACTCTCACTGACTTGAGCGTCGGAGTCCCTGCAGGTACAACCCCCCCATCTCCTCCTTCAGCAAGCTTACGGCGGAACAGAGGTGGCCATCACTTTTCTGATCAGGTAAGATCAGTGGCGCCGTCTGTGGGGATTTACTAGTTTCCCCGTCTTTTCTCAAAACTTAAGACCAAAACTACCAAAAAGAACTTCCTTTCTACACTATGACTGCCGTCGAAAGTTCCACCAGCAAAGCTGTCACCAGCGCTAAGGTGGCCAACAACGCTACCGCCGGCCACCTGCGAAACCAGGAAAATCCAGATCTTCATGAAGAGATCAACGGAAGGCTGACTCCTGTCACTGAGGACAATGAACCAGTTCAGGAGAAAGTTCCCGAGCCGAGCATCCCCATTGTCCGACCTCCACCCCGCGCCGATGAGTTGACTTTGCAACTTATCGAGGCCATGAATCGCCAAACAGAAGTGATAAGAGAGCAAGGTCATAGGATCAACGCGCTGGAGTACTCGCGATCCTCCCGGTCCGTTCGACATACTCGGGCAGACGCGAGCAGTAATAGGAGATTGCCGGCTCAATCTAGGTCGAGGACAAGGTCTCCTCGACCTTCTCAAAGGGGACCTCATTCCCAGCGTCCCAGGAACCATTCCCCGAGGAGAAGGACGCCTCCGAGGCGCCAGTCCCCTAGGCAAAACGAAAACCAGCCTAGAAATGCTCGGGAAACACGCGCCAGGCACGACGACGAACAACCCAAGAATCCTCTGTCAAGGAGGATTCGGGATATGAGATTACCCCATGCGTTGGAGAAAGCGCCAACCATGGACTTATATGACGGGCAAGGAGACCCAGATGATCACATCAAGCATGTTGACGCCATGCTAGACTGTCGAGGAGCCTCTGGATCCTTGAAATGCAAGTTGTTTCCGACTACGTTGAGGAAAACAGCGATGGCCTAGTTTCGGAGTTTGCCCCCGAATTCTATTGACTCATGGAATGATCTTTGCAAAAAGTTCACTACCAATTTCACGGCGTCAAAGCAACACCCCAAGACAGCAGCGTCTCTTGAAGCTGTTGTCCAAAACGAAGGAGAACCTCTACGCGACTATCTGACGAGGTTCAACAAAGAAGCTGTTCAGGTCGAAACCCCGGACACCATGAAGCTTTACCTCCTGGAGCGTGGACTGCTCCAGGGGAGCGATTTTAAGCGGGCAGTGGGAATTGAGGAAGTTCGTACTTTGGAAGAATTCCTCGAGAAAGCCAAGAAATACATCCGCTACGAAGAGAAAATGTCTGCTGAGAAATTCGCAAAGTCGGGCTCAGTAGGAGCTAAAGCGAGCTCGGCAGGCGAGCAAAAGAAACACGGAGATCCCAAAAAGGGAGACAAGGGAAAAAGGGAGTTTAAACCTCCTTCTGGACGATTCGCTAGTTATATCCCCCTGAATGCCCCCATGGATCGCATCTTTGCCGAATGCGCTAACACCGACTTTCGCAAAGGTCAAGTCGCCTATCCCAAACAAGGAATCAACAAGCCGGGGATAGATAAAACCAAGTACTGCCGTTTCCATCGTAGTCATGGACACGTGACTGAAGACTGCGTCCATCTGAAAGACGCAATTGAAATTCTGATTGGGCAGGGTTACTTAAAACAGTACACCGCTCGGGGGGATAGGGGGCACAAGAAAGATGAGCGCCCCAAAAAGGAAGTCCGCGAAGTTAAGAAAGTCGAGGACGTTCCATCCGAAGGCGAATCCGATAGGAGTAATCCCTTGCCTGTCGCCATGTCAATTACTCGGCCAGAAGATTTCCTTACTCAACCAGGTGGCGAAGTAGATATCTTCGACCATTTTCAGAAACACATGGATGGATCCTGGGAAAACTTTCCAAAGGCTATGGTGATATCCGGTGGTGGATTCAACAAGATCACCATCGGATCAGTGAAAAGGAAATTCCAAGAACTGATGAGCGTGTCACCCACCGAGCACGTTACCTTATCAGAAAGCGGGGAAGATCTACCCTTGGCATTTTACAAAAGTGAAGTGCCCGGAGAGACTCCAAATTTCCAGATCCCGCTGCTCATCAGGGCCAACATGGCCAACTTTAATGTAAGAAGGATTCTGGTCGACACTGGCGCGTCTTGTGACGTTATGTACACTGAACTCTTCAGGACCCTTCAACTGACAGAACGGCATTTATCCCCCTATGTTGGATCCGACTTGCAAGGGTTCAATGGTTCGACCACAAAACCGTGGGGTTTTGTCGACCTCATCGTAACTGTCGGAGAGGGTGAATCCGCCAAGTCTGTCAAAGCACAGTTCTTGGTCGTCGACTGTCCATCGCTGTACAACTGCATAATTGGTCGACCGACAATTGCTGAACTGTTCGCTCTCCCATCCACTGTCCACTTAAAAATGAAATACTATGCTCCTAACGGTAAAGTGGCTACTGTGAACGGTGATATTGATGCTGCTCGCCGTTGTTTCGAGGCTGCTGCCCGAAACCAAGCCTCTGTCAAGACTCCAAAAAAGGACAAAGCTCCCGCGAAGACAGAAGCCGTGAACACCATCAACAATCCAATCGACCTTGATGCTCATCTGAATGAAGACTTTCAAGGTGTCAATGAGAATACTACTCTTCGCCCTATTCCCGATGGCGAGTTCGAAATTGTTCCCTTCGGAGAAGATCCAACGAAAGGGGTGAAGATCGGTGCTGACCTCCCCGACTTGGTAAAAAATCAACTGATTGCATGTCTCCGCCAAAACGCAGACCTCTTCGCTTGGAGTGCAGCTGATATGCCGGGCATTGATCCAGATGTTGCTTGCCACGAGTTGGCAATAGATGAAAAGGCTAGTGTTGTAGTTCAGCGTCGTAGGAAGCAGTCTCCCGAAAAAGCGGAGGTTGCAGAAAAAGCTGTAAAAGACCTCCTAGAGGCAAATTTTATTTCCGAGGCCAAATACATAACATGGCTGTCAAATGTTGTACTTGTTAAGAAATCTAATGGAAAATGGCGCATGTGTGTTGACTATACCGATCTCAATAGGGCTTGTCCCAAAGATGCTTATCCATTGCCTAACATAGACAAATTAGTTGATAATTCCTCTGGTTTTAAATTATTGTCTTTTATGGACGCATATTCAGGGTATAATCAAATTCCAATGGTCGCCTCCGACAAAGCGAGCACGGCCTTCATGACCGAATCAGGCAATTACTACTACAACGTAATGCCATTCGGCTTGAAAAATGCGGGCGCCACCTACCAAAGGATGATGAACAAAGTCTTCAAAGACGAAATCGGAGACATGCTCGAAGTCTACATGGACGATATGATCGTTAAATCCGAGGAGGAGGTCGATCATACTCGCCATCTCAACAAAGTATTTTCCCAAGCGAGGAAGTATAACATGCGACTAAATCCCAAAAAATGTACCTTCGGCGTACGTGCCGGGAAATTCCTCGGTTTTTATCTAACCGAACGAGGGATAAAAGCAAATCCCGATAAATGTCGAGCGTTTGCCGCACTGCCCACCCCCGATTCAAAGAAATCGATACAAATCCTGAATGGCATGCTCACCTCACTATCGCGGTTCGTGGCAAAGTCCGCGCAACACGCATTACCTTTATTCAAGTTGCTGAGAAAAGAGTCAAAGTTCGAGTGGACGGACGAGTGCGAACAGGCCCTACAAAATTTAAAAAAGGCATTGTCAAAACCTCCGGTCCTGTCGAGGCCAGATCAACACGAAGAACTATATCTCTATCTTGCCGTATCGGACGAAGCTTTAAGTGTGGTCCTCATTCGAGAAACGAGTGAAGGACAAAAACCTGTCTACTTTACGAGCAAAGCACTACAAGGGCCCGAAACGAGGTATCAGCAAATAGAGAAAATAGCACTAGCTGTAGTAATAGCAGCCCGGAGGCTTCGACTTTACTTTCTCGCACACACCATCGTAGTCTGAACAGAACAACCAATCAAAGCGTTGCTCGGACGACCAGATATGGCCTGTAGAATGCTGAAGTGGTCACTCGAGTTGTCCGAATTCGACATCCGTTTCGAGGGGCGAAAGGCTTTGAAAGCCCAAGTACTAGCGGATTTCATAGCCGAGATGTCCTCGACGACCACTAATTCTTCCCGATGGACGATTTTTGTTGACGGATCTTCAAACTCCCAAGGAAGCGGAGCCGGAATCATTCTTGAAAACGATGAAGGCATACTGATAGAGGTATCGCTCGAACTTTCGTTTAAAACAACAAACAACCAAGCAGAATACGAGGCTTTCCTCGCTGGTTTGAGATTGGCTAAGGATCTTGACGCCCGAAAAGTCAAAATCTGCACCGATTCCCAGCTGGTGGCTTCCCAAGTAACGGGAGCCTACCAAGCGAAAGATGAGAACTTAGCCGAGTATCTGGCGATAATAAAGGAAAAGATAAGCCACTTCGATAGCGTCGACGTCCAACATGTCCCACGCGAACATAATAGTCGAGCAGACATCCTTTCGAAACTGGCTAGCACAAAAAGGAAAAAGGGAGGCAACAAATCCGTCATTCAAGAATCTTTATCCAAACCGAGCATTCACAAAAACGAGCCTTTGATCGACGTTCTCAATATCGGGGAAGCCAACAACTGGATGTCCATGGTATACAATTTTTTATCAAAAGGTGAGCTACCATCAGACCCAAAAGAGGCAGCAAAAATTAAGAAAAGAGCATGCATGTACACCATCCTCGACGACAAACTATATCGAAGAGGTTTTTCGATTCCACTTCTAAAATGTGTCGAGGAAAGCAAAGTTGAGTACATCTTGCTCGAAATACATGAGGGCATAAATGGCCAACATTTAGGCGGACGATCCCTCGCCAGAAAAGCCCTCAGGGCAGGTTACTATTGGCCGACAATGCAAGACGACGCGAAAGAGCACGTAAAGAAGTGTCCAAAGTGTCAAATACACGGAGATATGCTTCATGCTCCACCGAGTGAGTTGAAGACACTCTCTTCCCCGTGGCCTTTTGCACAATGGGGATTAGACCTACTCGGACCTTTTCCCCTTGCCCCCGGGCAAAACAAATATTTGATCGTGGGTGTGGATTATTTCACGAAATGGATCGAGGCAGAGCCCCTCGCCAAAATCACAGCCCAAAACGTGTTGCGCTTCTTCAAGCGAAACATAATGGCTCGATTTGGAATCCCACAGGCGATTGTAACGGACAATGGAACACAATTTACGGACAAAAAATTCCAAGAGTTTATGACAAAATTAAACATAAAACAACACTTCGCGTCTGTCGAACATCCACAAACTAACGGGCAAGCGGAGGCGGCCAATAGAGTCATTTTGCGAGGACTACGGAGAAGACTCGATGACGCCAAAGGCTCATGGGTCGAGGAGCTTTACTATGTCCTATGGGCTTATCGAACGACACCCCATTCGACTACTGGCGAAACTCCTTTCAGGCTAACATACGGCACCGAGGCGGTTATTCCCGTTGAAATAGGAGAGCCGTCGAGGAGAACGGAAACGCCGTTCGACGAGGAAATGAACGACGATCTCCTACAAGAGGAACTCGACCTCGTCGATGAAATCCGTACGAAGGCCGCCATACGAGAGGCGACAATGAAACAAAAACTAGCTTTTCGCCATGTCAAGAAAGTAATCAAAAGATCATTCGAAATTGGCGACCTCGTTCTTCGCCGCAATCAAAAGGATTCAACCGAAGGAAAGCTGGCCCAAAACTGGGAAGGGCCCTACAGAATTCGAGCTAAAACAGAGAACGGAGCATATCAGCTGGAAACTCTCACTGGAGGCGAAATACCGAGGACATGGAATGGCGATAAGCTTAAACACTATTATAGTTAAAGTTAATGAACAAATCGTATCTTTAACGAGGGTGAAGCTACGACCAATACAACGGTCGAGCACACTTGTACAACGGGAAAATGCCTAGATGCGAGCATTTGCCTTAAAATATATGTGACAAGTAAATCCCCGCGATTCATCTTGTACAGCATCACTGGCGAACGCCCAGCTCGCGATGGGATGTCTCGTCACGGGGGTAGGTCTATAACTTCTCGACCCTCCCTCGTTTACGTTCGGATGAATTAACCGAGCAGACTTGGAGTTCCCCACACTCCATGAGAAATAATAATTGACGATAAAGGTTCGTCGACAACATTAGCTAATTCCTCGACGACGAAGTTCGCCGAGAAAAGTAACATCGGGATTCTTTCCCATAAATAACAATGCACGACAAAAAATAATGAAAGCGCATACAAAAACATAACGAAGAAGATTTACGAGCAAAGAACTTGGTAAATAAATTGTCATGAAGTTATACAAGAGTCATGATATTACAACAAAAAGGCACGCAGGCCACAAAATATGTTACAATCTAAAGAGCCCCGTCTTCGTCGACGTCCGGCTGAGCTTCTGGGGAATAGGAGAGGATGTCGACCAGCTGACCGTTCTTAATTATCTTACCGGAACTGACCCCTTCTAAATTCAGCTCAACTCCGGGATTCATCAACTTAACTTGGTCGAGGGCATTAATAAAAGCCTCGTCGACCCCCACCATGAAATCATCGTCCTGTTTCCGGAGTTTAGCAATGAGGTCAGATCGGCTCAAATCTTTGTACTCGACATCTTCAGTCGAATCCACGGACTTCGCCTTCTCGGCATCCAGCTCCTTTGCTAATGTCATCTTCTCCTCCCCCAGCTTAAGGATCTCCCTCTCCAGTTCCTCGACTCTTTTCTTTGCTTCATCCAGCTCGCCTGCTAAGGTCACCTGCACCTCATACTTACTCTTATAGTCTTCGAAGTCGTTCCCGATCTTCGTCAACTTGGCTTTCTGAATAGCCACCTTCGCTTGAAGCTTTTTCCGGTCCTTTGAATTGGCTACCTCCTGGTCATGCAGACTGCGGAGCATGGACATCACACCCCCTAACGAGTGGGTAAGCTGCTCGACCTTCTCCAAGCGGTCATCATCATCCATACTCCGGACAGCAGCAACATCGCCAGGAGCAACCTTGATCCCAAGGCGACCAGGATTGAGGAGCAGTTCCGGGAGCAAAATCTCCTCGGTAGGGCCACTGCTCGTTCCTTCCGCAGCATCCCCGGTCCTAGCTTTCTTTCGAGCAGATGGTGAGCGAGTTGGAGGCGACACTTGACGCTTGTCTTTAACAGGAGCGCCCGAATCCTTATGACCTTCAAGGTCGACGACTACCTTCTGCTTCTCGAGCATCAGTCTGGCCGCCTCCGCCGCTTTCGCGGCCTTCGAAGCAGCGATCCTCTTCATACGTTCGTTCAGAGTCGACATTTTACCTGCGAAAACAAAGTCGACAAAGTTAGTACAGATGAATGACCTTAGCAAAACAATAAAAACAAAACGGCAAAGAAACAAACATTAGAGCCGACCGGCAACATACTTAGCAAAACCATCGCTTCATCCCTCGTCGAACAAGACAAAAGGGCTCGAGTATTGATATAACGGATCTCGCGCAAAGGGATCCCCTGGTTGTCGAGCATGGGGTTGCCATCCTTGTCGTTGACGAAGCCGGGCTCGAACCCCTCGACATACTCACGCAAACGCTTGTAACCCTCCTGCTCTTCGACTGACAGTTGCTCCCAAGCAAAGGAGTAACTCCCAGGTCGGCCCGAATAGTGGTCCGGGATCCAGGTAAAGGGGAAGAAATGATGCATCTCCGTCTCTGGCTCACCATCCTCGTCAACTAAAGGATGGCCATCCTCCCCGACCAATGGGCGAACCTCAGACATGGAAAAATATCCCGGATCTTTCACCGGCTTCACAAGAAAGAATTTCTTCTTGAAGTCCCTCACCGAGTCTTGGAACATGTTAAAGAAACGAGTCCCCTGCTTAAAAGAAACCCAGCTACACCCTCCGGATTTCTTCGCCGCTCGCTGAACAGCAAAGACATGGAAAAACAGGGGAACGGTAGGAGGAAAACCCAAATATTCAGCGACGAGCTCGAAGGCACGAACGAACGCCATCGAGTTTGGATGGATTTGGGAAGGGGCGAGGACAACATGTCTGAAGACGCTCTTTTGGAACTCGCTGAACGGCATCCTATAACCCATCTTCTCGAAACAAATTTCGTACATAGGAACCCGCCATTTAGGAAATTCCATGCATATTGTATGGCGAGGAGAGGGAAGAAAGAGTCCCCACTCATCACTATGTGCGCTCGACGCGATCTCTTGGAAACAAGAAGGATTTTCCGGTCGATCCCTAGCATAAGCAGAAACCAGCGTTCTAGGCTCTGCGGCTACCCAAGAATAATCCTTGAAATAAAAAGGCATTTCCTGATCGTTGGGTTGCTCGCCAACTACCGGTTCAGAAGCCGCTTCCTCACCGTGCGCGACACTATTATGTTCCGACACTGTGTCATCGCTATTGGAGGAATGCTCGGAAACAGTATGTTCACCGCTCGACATTGAAACCTGAAAGTCGAACAAAGAGACTATAAATTCGAAGATCAAACAACACCCCCACGCTACAAGCGAAGGGGCACAGAAAAGCGATCCCCGAAAATAGGGACGCGTCGAGCATAAATTTAACAGAAAAAGGCGAGCGCAGAATCCCAAGAGTTCGACAAATATTTGCGAGCATAAATGCGAGTAAACAAAACCCTAAATCTAAATCTCGTCGAGCATCTAACGGCGACAGAAAGCGACCCACTAACGCTCGTAATCTCCCTCACTCAAACTCGACGTGTTCTTCCCCCTAAACCCAGAAACTCTGAATACTCACCGCAACAGAAATCAAAAATGTCAAAAAGAATCAAACCTACAATCTTCTAACTTAAGGTTCACAGACACCACAAGCGTTTATGGGTCCTAAAAACGCATAAACACAGGACGCAAAACAAAACAGAAGCATGCGAATGGCAAAAATCCAAAACAGAGAATGTTAACAGTCAAACCAAGCCAGATTCAAACAAACACAGCGAAATCCAAAGTGATTGTGAGAGATTATAACATACCAGGTGGAAATCAAGAAAAATCTCGGAGAAGTTGCGCCTGAAAGTAGAGTCTGAATACAAGGGGGCGGAAGAAAGTGAGGATGAAGGAGAAGTTGCAAACTTGTAAAGAAGTTGAAAAACTTCCATGAAAACACACTCAACTGCATTTATAGCAGTTTGAATGTGAGTGGGAAAGCCCAAAGGGTGGCAGTTGCGCCACACGCGCATGATCTGAAAAGACGCGACTGTCACACGCGCTCCCACGCGCGCCTCAAAAAGCGCGAAAAAACAGAAAGACACTTGAGTGCGTCAGATCATAACTGACACGTGGCGCAGATCAGCGAAAAGTAGACGTCAAAACGTCACGTCTATCCATCCGAAATCGGCGCACGTCACCAAAATCTCGCAACGATCGAGAGCAACGAATTTAGAAAATCGTGATGCTAGAAGAAACAATATCTTCGACATAATGACGCATAAAGACTATCAAAAAATCTCACACGAGCGTGAACGTATCCTCGACATTCAAACAAAATGTCCCGAGCATGCGAGCATCCCATTACAGAAAGTACCTTCGACTTCAAACTCGACACTCTCAAACTTGAGAATGACGACTTGGGGGGCTTCTGTTCTGGACTGGACCGGGCATCGCCCCAGTCCTTATGCTCGACTATATACGTGAAGATCGCAAGCAAAGCCTCGCGAGTTTCTCAACTGGGAGTTACTCGCCATAACGAGCATACACGCTAGATCCTCGAGCCCTCGCGCGCTCGACACAACACATTCAAACACTTCACACCGTTACACACTATCGTAACGGACGACATCGGGATAATGAGCATTCACTGCCCATTATGACAGCAAGTCAGAATCCCGACAGCCATTGATGGCAGGGACGGATCCTTTGCCTCCTCATTAATGGCCTTGGCCCAGCGCTGGGGGTATATATATGCCATTCCTCACAATGGTCCAGGTATCTATTCTTCTAACTTGTACTCGCTGCTCCTACTCTCACTGACTTGAGCGTCGGAGTCCCTGCAGGTACAACCCCCCCATCTCCTCCTTCAGCAAGCTTACGGCGGAACAGAGGTGGCCATCACTTTTCTGATCAGGTGAGATCAATATCTAAACATAAACTACTTTAAATAAAATAAATTTTCTCTTCCCATGGCCAAACATGCATTTGGTCAAAATATTTAATGTTAGACACCACATCTTACATGTTATAAAGTTATTTTTGAGGTTTGATTAGGTTTGGACATGGTAGACTAGATTATACTACTATTCTATCTTAAATATAAGGAATAATAATTAGTCAAGTATTAAGCTGAAGTCTGATAATTGTTTAACCATTGTGCATTGAAATTGCCCTGAGAGCGCAGATCAAATTCTTTAGTGATAGTGGTTCTTAAGATTATTTTGTAGTTTATAATATAAGGCTGAATAATGTAAAGAATTAGGAAGTTTGATAGCTAGGATTATCATTGAAACATTAAAGTTATGTGTCATTGCTTTTTCTTTAGGATCAAATTTCACATGTAAGTGAGCCCGGCTATAACATATGATAAAATTAATTATATTGATGATGAACATCCTTTGTAAGGTTTACATCACTTTTGTAATGTAGAAAAAATGTGCACATTGATGCTGTCACACATTGGAAGCACATGCTCACTCATTTTTTGGAAAGCAAATACTATCAATACTTGCACCTTTATATCCAACCCACACTCTCAAACAGAAGAACAAAAATCTTCTACGAACTAACGTGAATTGTACACATTAACAACTAGTACAAAACGTGCAAATAGAGGGACACCAGAGAAATTCAATTAAAGAATCTGGTTCTAAAAAAATAGGGTCATATGCGAGCGAGGGACAAGATTTCACGTCGTTACAACATCATACTGTAATATATTTGGACCGTCCGACTTTAAATTGGCAGTCTAGATTGTTTTATTGTGTGAAACAATATATTTAATATAAAACATCCGATTTAAAATAAATAGTTGAGATTCGCTACTATGGAAAACTGCGTCAAATTTGTACTTCAAGAAATCCAGATCCCATATATGATGATCACACTCTTAAACACGCTTTGAGTCGCTTCTAAATAGATGTATAGTGTCAAAATTCTAAAAAAATAACAGAACCAACTATCATTTACTTGTAAGATAAATAACTAGGACTAAATGTCCACGACCAAACATTGTTTTACATTGATGAAAATTGAAAGAGGACAAAAGAGTGAGCATTATTTACTACTATATTGTTGGTGTTCCTCTTTAGTCTTTATGAAATGTTGGTGTACTTTTTGGCCATGATCCATAACATACATTACCTCCAAAATATAAGAAGATTGTCATTTGCACCTACTCTATTCATCATAACAATGACTTTTTGGAGGATAACTTTAGGTTGAGACCCCATTTTTGCTGTCTTCTTTAATGCATTCATCATTTACTTAATTGTATTTTCATTACCCTTCCTCTTGAAGATTATTGTAACACCAGCTATATGCATGTTGTACAATATTTAATGTAAATATTTTATAAGCAAAAGAAACTTGTCTAACCTTTACTCTTAAGAAAAAAAAGAGTTTGTTACATTACCAAATAAATGTAGTAGTTGTAGGTGACTTTTTAATTCTTTGTTTGAAGGAGGACAAAAATTAATTACTTAATTACATGTTCTCAAATTGAAATGGTCCTTGAAGAAAGAAGAAAAAAAGTTGTTCTTTGTGTCTCTTTCTTCCCCACAAGCACCACGCTTTCTAAAGAAGTGGGGTAGTAAGCATTTCAAGAGGAATCATGAAAGCATAGCACTCACAGTTCCTTTAATAGGTTTATGCATTTTTTATCGACCAAACAATGATTAAGGTGAAAGTAAATGGAAAAGATTTTAAAAAATGGCATCAAAACAATCAAATAAATAAATGGCATCAAAATCATCAAATATTTTGACGTGACCATAACAGCATAACCACAATTTAGACCGCATCGACCACTATTCTCCACAATATCAAAGAAACGGAAAACTTGTGCCGCGACCGTAATTTAAAACCTTGAAATGAAACTTAAATAATAGAATAGTACCCTATGCTCCTCATATCTTACACCCATTCCTACACCTAGGCCCAACCATGTTTTGTTCCCGTTATCCTTAAAGTATGTACTTGTTCTAATATCTTTGTTTCATATATTACAACACATATAACGCCACTTCAAAAAACATAAGACCCCGTTATGGTTATCTATCAATACATTCTCTTACTTTATCATATCTGAACAAAAATTATAAAAATAAATTGTGTTTATATAACTTCATAGAAAAAAGTTCATCAAGAAAGCATAAAGTAAAGGCATGGTAATTTTTTCTTTTGTTTTCATTGAATGTGATAGAACATGACAAACGAATCCAATCCTATGTGTCTTGTCCACAAACTTTGGATGCTATTGCCACCCACTTTGTATTCACTAATGAGTTGTTCAGTTATGGACCATCATGACCTTAATTTGCATCATTTATCTGGCATTCTCATGTAAAGAAAAGGATATGATAATTTTCTAAACAAGATCCAGCGTTAAATTCTAAAGCATTTTCATGTAATTATAAAATTAAAGAAAAAAAAAAAACTAAAAAGCTCTTATTTGGTTGTACTTGTAAATGTTATTATACTTTAAAATTAAAATATAGTTGATCCAATTGTTCAAAAGGGTCCTTAATTCACTGAAATATAACATGTTTTGAAGGTTTGGCCATTGAAGTTAGGCATTTTTGTTCCTTTGTCACAATAAATGGACACACGCTATATGTACTATCCTAAAATAACTATGGACTCTTCTTCAAAAAAAAAAAAAAAAAAACTATGGACTCTAGCTAGCTAGTAATCTCACGTTTAGTTGCATTTTGTTCCTTGTATGAGAGTATAATTTTAAGAGAAGAAAACAACTATTCAAAAAGCGTCTATCCTCCATTTTGAGTCACCGATAGCCTTCAACTTTTGATTCAATGAGCTATTATTTGAATTCTGATGGACGGTCACTTTTGATTCGAGACTGAGAGTTAGTGTTTAGTGACATCTTTTTGGGTCGGATTGAGGTATCTCTCGTGGTCAGGAAGCTTGATGAGTGTCTTTCTAAGAATGAGATTAGAAGTGAACTACTTTTAAGTAGTGTAGATTTTGATGTGTTCGGCTTATATACGATGCCTTTTTTTGTAAACTCTTTTTTTACCAATCTCTGTTCGTATTGTGCATAGACAAAATTTTATTAATAATATATTTGCCGTTAAAAAAAACTAATAGCCTTTGTTCCTTTTTTTCCTTTATTGTACTTTTTTTATGTTGTAAAAAAGGAAAAGCAATCAATGAGGTGAGATATTTTATTTACTGGTGACACTATATGTTTTTCTTTAAGGGTAGTTGCGTTCAACCTAAGTTTTAACAAGGACCTACTAATCCTCAAGTTATTGTGATTGCCACTAGCTTCTACATTTTCTTTTAAATGATGATAAGGAATCACATTCAATACCTCCATAAAGGCACACATTATATCCCACCACCCAGCAGTACATCATCAATGGAACTCATTTGTAGCATAGGGTGCCCCTTTGTAAAGACATCGAAGTAACAGTTCAATTTCCTAGTAGTCATATAGAATCAGGAAAAAAAATCTGAGGGAGTAGCATATATACTTGTGTACTTATTTTCGAAAAACCTACCTGTCAACTATTCTAAACTTCGTTTCGCAAGTTAACCAAATAGCTTATGTAAACAGCTCACATGCATAGTATAGATACAAATACTTATGTGCTAAGCTTCTTGCTTGTACAATTGCCCTCTGAATAAAAAAGTCATTGTTCCATGTAAATCAAACAGTAAAAAGTATACCAGTAAAATGATGTGTATGCAGATTATGTTGCCATATGCATGAGATGTGAAGCAGTAAGGTAGAACTAGAGAATGTTCTGCTGGATCTCATTATTCAGAAGCTTCATAATAAGATATGCAGCAAATGGTTTTATTAACATTTTTATTGTCATTATCACCTTTTTAAATTTATAATTACAAGACCTCTTTCTATGTACAAAGACAATTAATTTGCACAAGTGTGACATGGGGAGGGCGGAAATCTACCTTCTAACGTACATAAACAATCACAAAGAATGAGATCTTAATTTGATCATTCAAAAAAATATTAGTCAACTAAACTAACTATTTTGAACTGGGCTCATCTTTACAAATTATGCGGCGGTGGGTCAGAAGGGGAAAGAGAGGCTAGAAAACGGTGTATCATTTCAAAGCTGGTGAATGTGATTACGGCAGCTGGGGTTGTTCTCAGGAGGTTGGTGGCACATCCGCGGTAAAAACCAGAAACTCCCCCTTGATGAAATACCTTCCTAATGCAGTCTGTCACACCAGAGTACCGCTTCTCTGAGTGGTGTCCTTGTTCTTGCAGTCTGGAACGAACAACCTGCAAATCAAAAGCAAAAAACATTTTATACTTTGTGATGCTTGGCTCCTCAAAGCATAAAAAAAGAGACAAGGAATTCATAAATTGTACTTGAACTAATAGGTGGTAATGGCTTTCTATGTTGGCAATGAAAGGAAGGATATGTGAAAAAGATTAGTAGCAATTAAGCTCAAAATGTTGAGAGAAATATTTCAAGAAACAGCTGACATTATGCCGTTTGATCAAGAGTGTGGTTAACATCAAGATTTTTAATTCAGGAAGAATTAAAAATTCATATATAATTTACTAGACAAATTAACCAATTGTCTAACAGTTGAAAATTTATTTATAAATGGCAAGGTCACTCCATTTGTAGGAAACTAACTATGTAGGATTAGGCATGAACATATTCAACCATACTAAGTCAGTCATTCAGCAATGTACCTCATGAGGATATGTCAATGTGGATGCAAACATTTTGGAGACTGATGAGGCAATTGCAACATCACGTGCGCCAAGCTTATCAACTGTTGTGTTATCTGATACAAAATAATGATCAAATTCATCAACTGCTGAAACCCTTAAGTCTTAACAAAGAACTAGAACAGGCATTAAATTACCTTGATTTGCTAAATAAAATTTTATTTTCTCATATATTGGAAACTGGATGGCAACATGACTGACACCAGCCAGAGCAGGTACAAGGCCACTGCTTAAGATAAAGGATTCTCAGATGTCAATAAATTATTAATTATAAAGCATTATAAAATGATCACAACGTTGTATTGGTATTAAATGATACTAACCTGTACATTCCACGAATGCCCTCCTCGTGAGCTATTCTCTTCAAAGCAGATAGAGTGCTTCTATACGGCACAACACCGGGTCTCATTCCCTGGGTCTGCGGTAACAAAGGGAACAAACTTAATTGTCTGGAATATTATATACATCCCCCGATGATAGGCAGGATAAAATATATCCTGTTGTTTTGATGCATATACACCACTGTATTACTGATAGGAACAATATTATTATGCTTATAAAACAGCTATCCCGTCAACAACCACACATCCTTCTCGTAAGGGATATGATCCACACATGGCAAAATTATACAAACTAGCAGGTTTAGGAGTTTCTTTTCAATTCCATATGGATACAAATTCAGTAATCATGCATAGATGATATGCTAAAAGGCAACACAATGTGAAATTATGAGTGTGATTCCTTCATTGCCTTCCCATTTGATAATGACCTAGTTCTAGTAATAGTACACCAGAAACATCCAAAACTATTATGATAAAGAAACGATAGAAGGTCCACTAAGAAAGAAAAAGATGGGTCAAAGTAGAGAATGAAAAAAAATAAAAATATACAAGGACAAAAACACCATCTTTCAAGGAAACATTCCCTTTTTTCGGGTAAACCAAAGGTATCTTCAGTGCTCAACTGCTGAGGCTAATCCCCTCGAGGTAACTGAGATCCATTTAAGGGGTTGACCTTTCCCAACATATGTTTTTCCATACGCACCAGTCAGGGATCGAACCCATGACACAAACGGTTAAGGTTCCCTTTTGCACCTGAGTATAGCTTTTACTGTTACAATTATAGAGTATCTCCCGCTCCTATCTACACCCACTCACGGCTTATTTATACTTTGACATCCTGTTCACTTGTTAGCTGTCCTATTTCTTCTAGAGCCTACATTAAGTACTCCCTCTTTTTGTTCCCTAACACAAGGTTGAAATGAGAAAATTGTTCTCGAACCGAAGACAAGTCTTCCCTAGTGACTTCCTCAATCTAATTTAGCCACTGACCTAAATTATGTTGCACCTTATCTTCTCCCCTGAGAAAATTTCTGCTGACCAAAATTTCATCTGGTCTGACTTACTATTTGTCACCTGCAACTTTGAAGGGTATAATAGGCTTCACTGGTTGTTGTCCAGCTACTTGTTCCAACTGGGACACATGGAATACAGGGTGCACCCTATTGCATTCTGCTTAATAACTTGAAAAAACCATCATAATATGCAGCCAGCATGGAATACAGCTTGGTGGCAAGAGAACTCTATTCGTGTGGACAAAATAAACAAAGTAGCCAACCTAAAGTTTAGACAGACATATGGAATCTGCATAATCCTTCATATGTGCTTGCCCCTGCCCAAGTGGTGCTTCAATTGAGATGACATCTAATATCTATCTCTCAAATCTTGTAGCAGAGCCTCCATAATCTCCATAGTTTCGGGATAAATCTCCACAAAGTCTAGCCATAAAGGCTTTGAAAGAGCTTGACTCCCCAAATTCTCCATACCTCTTTTAGACAACACCTGCCAGGCTGCCACCCTGTTAGACACCCATATAACGGTCATCTACCATCAATTTGGCTAAGTTAATTTTAATTTATCAGGTTAAGTTAGGTCCAAACCTAAGACCAACACTCTCATAGTCTCATTCAAGCTTCCACTACAACAAACGCCGACTTTCCCTCAAAAAGCAGAAGGTCAAACCAATTGATATGTCCAAGAAGATGAAAGAAAAAGATGGATCAAAGTAGAGAATAAAAAAATGAGTTTATTCAATTCACAAGATGCAAAAACACCCTCATTCAGGGGAATGTTCCCTTTTACAACAGAGTACAGTTTTACTGCTAAAATTATCAAATGTAGTCTCTCTCCTATCTAAACCCAACTATTATATTTATACTCAAAACCTATTCACTAATTAGTTGCATTATTCCCTCTAGAGTATACTTCTAATACTCCAGCTTTTTGTCCAACATTTCCTAGATAAACAAACTAGTTGCACATATTTTAGTCACTTGATGCACTCATGAACCATGCAAATTATATGTGATATGTTGATAGTACATGAAAATTGTTGATGATATAAGTAAAGATTCAGTCTGAACTCAAAAAGAAACGCACTTGGAGTCTGGTCTTGACAACCCAGAATGGATTTGTAACCAGAGTAGTTGCCGCTCCAGCACCTGAAGCTGCTACCATATTAGCTCCAACTGAAAGACGGTGGTTTTCATCTGCATACATATCACCATAGCTATTATAATTTGTACTTCCAACTGAATGAGATTACACATTGCATCGTGCACACAAACAACAAATTGACAAGCTTAAAAACAAAGGTAATCATCATCAATAAACCAACCATTAGAAAGCAGTCTCTTGAGCTGCTCGTACATGGTAAAATAGACCTGCAAGTCGATAAATTGATAGATTATTAGTAGTTAGTAGAATATAACATTATTCTGCTATAACTAAATCGTGTATATAGACACAAGGGAAGTAACATATAAAGATATTTAGAGGCCAACAGAATACATCATCCAACAGTAAGTAAAATCAATTAGGCAGTAAGAAAACCCAAAAGGTATGGCATAAGATTAAAGATAAAAAGATTTAACCGGTTTGATGGTTGCTCATAGCTCTACAGAATCATTCCAGTAAAAAAAAAACCTCAACAGAGTCATAACTATTTAGATATATTAGGCGTATTATGTGGTCAAGTTGAATAAGTGTTACTTTGGTTAGCATTTTATTTCTTATCTTGGTCCAAGTGCATTTTACCATTGGTTTCTTAAAGTTAGATACTTATCCCTGTCTATATATGTGCTATATTTTGCGAGTTTTCACTTATTTACGTAAATGGGTCGCACATTTTATTAATGGAACCGTGGAAGAGTGATCAACTTATGCCATATTGAAGTGATGCACGCAATTATCAGATAATAATGTGCAGTTGTATAAATCATTGCAGCAAGATTGTTCCCAGTCCTTTCTTGATTTGTGATGTGATCATTACCAATCATCTAATCTAGGGTACTATAATCATATCTAAGTTAATTTCTATTTCTTATCAACTCTATTCTCATTTCTCTTACACCTAAGCAAGTCCAATCCGTGATTTACCAAGTTATAGATGATGCAAAAAAAAAATCTTTCAAAATAAGAATAGCTCCTCAGATAAAATAATGACAACAAGCACATAACAAGAAGTGTAAACTCACAGCCCAGTTTGGAAGTAAGGCCAGAACAGTGGGAGCTAGCCCACGGTACATGCCACGCAACCCCTCCTTGTGATATATTTGCTCCAAACTACCAACTATAAGACTACCTGGTAACACAAACACCCAATCTTGGTTAAATAAATACCGTATTCAGCAGTAATTATTTAACAATGTTTATATACCTCTCTGTCTTCATAGTTTATACGAACAATGCTAATAACGACAATTCAAACTCTAAAAAACTATGTTTTATGAAACAGGGCAATCTACATTGTCTTTTTTTCTTTTCTTTCAGAACATAGCAAAAACTAAATCACATTATACTAAAAAACACATACCTTTAACAGTTCCATTAACAATCTGAGAAGTTCCATGAACCTGTAACCTAGTTTTGATTACATCTAAAGGACATACAAACGTGGCAGATATAACTCCTGCATCAAAATTAAATCTTTTTCATAAACAAAATCTTACTACATTACAATTTACAATAAATAAAACAATTTCTACCCTAAATTGTAATAAACAGAGAAAAAAAAGGGTTTTTTTTTTAAGAAATTGACATATGTAAAATTTACCAGCTGCAGCACCAGCACCAGCATTGCAAAGAAGACCTTTGGCAAATAGATTAGGAGCATGAGAATCGTTGGACATGGCTGGTGAATTGCACGAAAGAAACTAGTACGAATTTTGTTACGAAAGAAAAAGAGTCCTCTTTTGAGAGGGAAATGGAGGAAAACCGCCGTGGCATGGAGTCTCGTATCAATTGTGATTGAAATTCGTATGGTTTTTGTTCGAATTTTGGAGAAAGAAACGCAATGTAATTAGGTTGGATTAGATTAATTAGGGTTTGATAAGAGATCGAAGCGAGATTATACAATTAATCAATTTTGTGTTTTAATTAAAAGCAATATAAGTTGAAACAGAGGGAGATTATTGAAGACAAGAAAGAGAGGTGAAGGAATTAAGAAATGTGAGAAAAGGAGGGAAGTTTTGTTTATGATGTGTTTAATTATGCAAATAGTATTATACGGAGTATTAGATTAGATTAGATGATTGGGATTTGAATTTTGAATAGACTTAAATATAGTTTTGGTCCTTTAATTATTTTTGAAGTTTCATTTTGATCCTCTAACTATTTTTTATTCCACTTAAGTCCCTTAACTCTACTTCTGTTAAATAAGTTGGTCCAAACCGTTCAAAAAATTAAAAAAATCGTTAACTCCTGAAACCCCAATTCCTTCTACCTCAATTCCTTTTTCATCCACTTCTGTCTAACTAAACAAAGCACTGGATCTAGGTTTTTTCTGTATTATTTTATTATTTGTAATAAAAGGAAGCTTTGAGTTCTGTTATGGGGGAAGAAAATTCTGATGCATTGAACAATTTTTTGGCAATTCGGGTAAGGGAAATGGATTAAAGGTTGGGGAGGAAGTTTGACGGCTGTTGAGAGAACGGAGGAAGAGGAGGCGCGTGTGAGAACAACAATAGAGATTTTGATATTTTATTTATCTTGATTTGTTTTAAAATTTTGGGTTTAATGAATGAAATTATGAAGATGATGAAGAAGAAATTGAGGTAGAAGATGAAGAACACATGGAAAAAAATTTGTTGGTGATGGTGCACTATTAAATTTAGTGGGGATGCAAAATCTAATGGTAACTTTGTTTACTAATAATATCAAATGGTCAAAATTAAAAATGATATTGAGGTCTATGGTGGATCACTACAATATTGTTCCACCTTATACATTTAATGTTAAAACTTAACGGAGAGGACCATTTTGACTAACGGAAATAAAGTTACAGGACCAAAACAGAATGTTTAATAATTATGGGACCAGTATGGAACTTGGAAATCAGTTAAGGGATTAGAAATGTATTTAAACCTTTTGAATACTTTAATTTATAGCCACCTTCACTCTTAGCCGCAAAATACGTGTGGTTTTCAATTATAGTTCGAGTTGATAGAAATATTGTATATTATATATGTTTTTGATTATTTTAAAAATAGAGATAAGCGATTGTGTGTTTTGATTATACTGTAGTTCAATAGGAATTAGGAAGGGTCCACATCATATGTATCTCTAAGTGATTAGAGAATGAAAATTATGTAATTATCTTTTAAAGTCGTGACAGGGCCGGCTCAAGAGTAAGACAACTCAAGCAAGGGCTTTAGGCCCCCGAAAAATGAAAAAAAAATTAATAAGTAAAAAGGCCTCTTACAAGTCATAAACTCATTAGAAAAGACCTAAGAAACAAATATAAATGTCTCTTAAAAAAAATTATAAAATTGAAACAACAACTTTGCAACTTCTTAAAAAATTAAATAAAAATCGCTTTGTACATTAAAAAAAAAAGTCTCACTTTTGAAGTTTGCTTTAGGCCTCCTTAAATGTTGAGCCGACCCTGAGTCGTGATATGAGAAAGAAAAAGTGAATTATCTAATGAGTGCATTTAACATCTTATTTATAAATGCACTCATTAGATAAAATTACAAAATTGAAACAAACAACTTTGCAACTTCTTAAAAAATTTAAATAAAAATCGCTTTGTACATTAAAAAAAAAAGTCTCACTTTTGAAGTTTGCTTTAGGCCTCCTTAAATGTTAAGCCGACCCTGAGTCGTGATATGAGAAAGAAAATGTGAATTATCTAATGAGTGCATTTAACATCTTATTTATAGAAAAAGTGAATAAGTAGAGAATAATGGGGAAGTTAGTGGAAATCATGAGATCATCCACTACTCGGCCTTTCTAGACCAAGTCAAATGCATGCACATGTGTTTCATGTGAGAGGACTTAGTCACAATATGATGACGTATACCGGGTTATGTATGCCACTAATACGTATATGTCGTCCATATGCCAAGTGCGCGTATCTCTCATATTTCTTGATATTATTTTTATAGTGTTACACCGAGTAGAACTTGTCAATGCGGGTGAGTCATACTCGACTAGGACGAACCTGAGTGAGGTGAAAAAATGTCCATAATGGTACAATATAAAATTATAAAGACCATGGTGCAAATTTTAAAATATTCACTAATTCACATTATAAGATGAAATTCTAACATTTGTCAAAAAAAAAATTCTAACGTGTAATAAAAAAAAGTGAAATTTTAGTCACTAAATCATAAGAATAAAAAGAATATAAGAACAAAAAAAGTATTAGTGTAAATTAAAACTATCAATAAAAATGTTTCAAACTCATTGATAAAGATTAACATATTGGCACTTGTGGACATGGAGGAGGAATAAAAATATTTTTAAAGAGGGCTTTCAACTTAGTACCTGTTTGACCCGGCTTATTTTCTACTTTTCTATTTAGCTTAAACGAAATAGAGAAGTATAAAATTGAATTTAGCCATATTTCTCTTTAAAAGTATTAGAGAAATAAAGTAAAGAAGTAAAAAATAAAAAGAAGTAGAGTCAAACACAATTTTTTCCTACTTTACTATTTTTAAGGAGAAGAAAAAAAGTAGAAAATAAGCCGGGCCAAACGGGCACTTATATTATGTTGTCAAATTAGATAGGAGTAATATTTTTTTTTTTGAAACAGATAGGAGTAATAGTTGTTATAACAATTTTTGGCGTTTAAAAAAACAACTGTATGGCCAATTTTGTTTGGGATTTCATGTTTTTTTTTTATGTGAGTTATTTTTGGAATAGTTAACTTCGTTAAATTTTACTACAATTCAATCCCCTAAAGATAACTCAATAGTCTATTTATGGAAAATTTCGCAATTGCCCCCCCCCCCCCCGCCCCCCCCCAATATACTTTTTCCTCCCCTAACTACCTTTTTTGCTTTTAGGGGGTATTTCAACAAAATTTGGGACGTAGATCCCGAAATGTATTTCGGTATCCACGTCTCAAAATGAACTATTTTCACCCAGAAATCATTTCAGTATGGATGCTGAATTTTTCAGCATCGATACTGAACTTAAAAACTTGCACCATTTCAGGTTCTAAATCCCGAAATGGTACCTGCACCCCCCAAAACACGCGAGTTCGGGACGTGCGTACCGAAGCTGACTTCGGGATCTAGATTCCGAATTACACAAATTTACCTAAATTCAATCAAGGGTATTTTAGAATTCTAAGAGGGTTAAAGAGAAATAAGAGAGGGCAAAAGAGAAATTTTCCTATTTATGTGGCAAGTAGTACTAGGATAGCACTTCAACCTCGTACGTACTCCCTCCGTCCCAAAATGTAAACAAATTTGACTTTTTAGGTACATTTGACTATTGATGTATCTAGTTCATATTATGGACCAAATACATCAATAGTCAAATGTACCTAAAAAGTCAAATTTGCTTATATTTTGGGACAGAGGGAGTAACAATTTTTGAATGCAAAAAAGAACAAAGTAGTGACTCAATAATATTTATTGTGTAGTCAAAGATGTGATGCTTACAAAGAAAAAAAGCAAAAAGTCCACTCTTTCTTTTAATATTGCTTATGTATGTGTACTGCTAGTGGAAAATAGTGTGAACTTGCTCTTCAGTTTTCACTCCCAAAATAGGGAAGTAATTTCATTGCCATTATGGTGCTTTCATGATGTTGCAATTACAAATACATAAATTGCCTTACCTAACTAAGATCTATAATCATCGAGCTCAAACAAATGAGTCAAGAATAGTTCCAATAAGAAGACATTTTTATCTTAGGATACATTTGTTCCAATAAGGTGATGATCTATTTCAAATCTTTACAAATATTCATAGATGGAAGCTCAAATCTATTCATAACTCATACATGAATAATTCATTACTAAACTCGTCGACATAAAATGTAATTGTTAACAAATACTATAGTACATTAGTCGTTCTGAGTTAAATTTAGTTGATAAATATATTGTACGTAATGTGTATGGAACGAGATTTAAACATCGATACATTCACTTATTCATCTTTAGAGGTGAAATTCTAATCATTTACCTGACCCAAAAAAAAATAGCGCATTAGTCCATAGAAAATTTCAAAACAAGTAAATACGTATTTTATTTTTTGTGTTAATTAATTTCTTATATCTTATTACCCATTTTGATCAAGGAGCTAGCTTGGTGTAACTACTCAATTTAGAATAACTAAGATTTAATGTGACTTCTATATATATACTTTGATTTTTTTTTTCCATATCTAGATACTTGATATTTTAAGACAAAATAAAATTAAAAGGTAAAGGATATTCCTATTTACTTGATTTAGAAACAAAACCATTATGAAATTTACACTAAAAAATGCACATAGAATTGCATTGATTGTTCTTTCCCAACTTCTTTAGCCATGGAATCGATAAGAGAAATGATATTTTGACAACTATTTTGGGACAACTTAATAGACAATTTTTTATGCACACTCCTTTAATTTAAGGATGTTCGATATTAAATTCTTAGCTCTTCAAGAACAATGTCCAAAAATCTTCAAAACAATGATATAAAGTTTTATTCTTTGAAAAATCTCTCGAAGATGCTTCAATATAAAGATTTTATGTTTTGTTCTTCAAGAGCTATCTCAAAAATCAATCTTCATAAAACTATTACTATTCGAGAGATGTATGTATGTTGAATTCTTCTGAAATTCATAAAAAATATATTGGATTTTGAAGTTCTTCAAGAACTATATAACATTTTTATAATGTAATTAAGAGTGACTG
Organism: Trifolium dubium; assembly: GCA_951804385.1. Classification (NCBI taxonomy): domain Eukaryota; kingdom Viridiplantae; phylum Streptophyta; class Magnoliopsida; order Fabales; family Fabaceae; genus Trifolium; species Trifolium dubium. Next base: position 49,963,106 of record OX638064.1, on the reverse strand, counting down.
GTTGCAATCCTTCAGATATGCATGTTATTGAGTTAAGAAATAAAATTGAGTTTATAACTATACAAATTTTTCAGGAATTCGTTAAAAAAATATTGCATACCTTTTTGAATTATTCTAGAATTTGTAGAGAATAAAATTGTGATTTTTTTAAGTTCTTCAGTGAATTCAAAGGAAACAAAAATCATACATAAAAGATTAATTACATAAAAATTGTGAAAAAAATATAAATATAAATTCATTTTACTTGTAGCTTCAGGATTCGTATTTTAAAAGTTTATTACATGCTATGAATCTTAAGGATTCGTATTTCAAAATTTTTACCGTGATGCTTCTGGATCGTAGACTACGAATTTTCATGGTTCATATTTCAAGAATTTTACTATGGAGCTTCTGGACCGTAGGTTGTGAATCAATATCTAAAAAATAAATAGAATAAAAAAAGTATACAGAAAAATAAAATCATCACTAACATGGTTAATATCTAAAAAATAAATAGAATAAAAAAAGTATACCGAAAAATAAAATCATCCCTAACATGGTTAATTGCTATACTACACCTTGCTTGAAAGATATATGGAATAACATAGGGATAAGAGAGACTATCGTGCTAATAATACATGTTATGAACACTAATATAAACTATAGCAATAACATAAAAGAATAGAGATGATGGAGATAAATAATAGAAGAGATAAAATATAGATTGTATTATTCACTTTTATAAGTGTGTCATTACACTAATACACGAGTCTTACTTATATATATATATATGACACAAATAGGCAAGCTAATATAATGATCACTACAAGAATTATACACGTTTCCTACAAAATTTTCGACAAATTTTTCTTCATAAACGTCCAATCTGACTGGTGACAAACTTCCGCGTGTTAGTGTTATGGATCAAAGATAATGACCACTTAAAATAAAGGACTGGACAAGACAACTTCTGTTGTACTGTATTTGATTTTAAAACTGTTACTAGGACCGGACAAATCGGAGGTCAAGGGATTGGACAAAATCAGATATTCTTGTCCGCTAGTTAACCAGGGGACAACTTTTTGTCATCAGCACAACTTGTCTAAATCATCAAAATCATTTTCTTCTTCAAGTAACATACAAGACAAAATTTGTTCAATATCGTAAGTATTTATCATGTGTTGTTCTGTCTTGTACTGTCATGTACTGTTCTGTCCAATACTTTTATTTTGTAGATTAAACGGACCCTTAAGGAATAATGGAAGATCAATGATGGACATCCACAAACTTAAAGAACGAATATCCATTTACTAAATTATTCATAACATTTACATCTTTCTATGAAAGTTATTTTAAATAAAATACAAAAAGCAACATTTCAAATTATTATCTTTTACATCAATTATCACTGGATAAACTAACGTTTGGTAAGAGACTACTTTTTTATCAGAAATTATAAGCAAAAAAACAATTTTCAAGAATGTTTTCAATTTATTCTCATAAAATTAAATAAAAATTGTACTCCCCCCGTCCCGAAATATAAGGGGAAAAAACCACTTTTTTTTGTCCCAAAATATAAGGGGGAAAAAAATCAATTTCAAGAATTTTTTTCTTTATTCTTTTGAAATTAAATGTAATTTGCATTTAATTTTCTTTCTCTCCACTTTTCTCTATAAACAACAACCAATCAAAATTAATTTTATATCTTTCCATGCACTTATTCTAAGAAAAATCTCACAAAACTATATTTCTAATCTTCATGTTTATGTTTTTTTAGTAAGTGTGTTTTTTTTTATTTCCCTTATATTTCGGGACGGAGAGAGTATTTTTTTTCACCCTCTCTCTCTTACACACACACACATTTTCTCAATAATCAATGACTAATAAAAATTATTTTTACATATTCCTATGCAATTTATGTCAAGAAAAACTCACAAAAACATACAGTACTTCAAATTATCATATTTATGTTTTTCTTAATAATTGTGATTTTTTTCTTTTATAACTGTAGACATCTATTTCGGGAGTTGTAGTTGACATTATTAAAATAAATTAAAAAAGAAGTCTTTATATATAAATATTACTTCTGTTCTTTATTATAAAAGACAAATGCACTTTTTAGATTCATTAAAAAATAGATGTATCTGAATTTATTAATAGACCAGATATATTGATTTTTTAATGAATCCAAAATGTGTATTTTTCTCTTATAATAAAGAACGGATATAGTGTCTAAAAGTTTTAGCTCAACTGGTAGAAAATGTTGAAATTGTTAGGCCGGACATTCATGACCTGGGTTCCAACCCCGGTCACTCCACTTGTGTGTGAGTGTTTATTAGTGGTTTTGTCATCTCGTCTATATAAAAAAAAAATGGATGTAGTATAAAAATAAATTAAAAAGATTTGTAAAAAAGAAGAAGATAAAAGTATGTCATAAGAGTTACGAAAATCAAACATTAATAATCTTCTGCGTCAAACAAAAATCATTAAAAGTCTCTCGTTGTCAAAAGAAACATTTGTTTTGACTGAAATATTTGTAAAAAGAAATATGAAAATCTTCAATTTTATCATAAAATAAAAGTCTTTTTTTTTCTTCTTACAAACATAAAATAAAAGTCCCTCATCTTTCTTCTATATAAACACACTTCTCTCTCACTGCAAAGACACAATATAGAGATCTTTGTGTTTCTTGCTTATTCTCCCTTACAATTCAATCTCACAAACAAACTTTACCCTCAAGAATTATTAAAATAATGTTCAAAAAAACAAAATTCTTTATAAAAAAAAAATCAAAGGTCTAACATAGGAGTTAACAAACATTTATAAATTTCTGCGTCAAAACAAAAATTATTTAAAGTCTTTTGTCAATATATGAAAACAAACATTTAAAAGCCTTCAATTTTGTCAAAAGAATAAAAAATAAAAATTCTTTAAAATCGTCAAATAGAAAACGTAACACATTAAGTTTTCCTCATCTTGATTCTATATATATACACACTTCACTCTCAAGTTCACATACACACTTTCACTTGGCACTCTTTTCCTTATCACCACCATAAAATGATCATTTTCTCTCCAACAATTCAAAAAAAATCATCCACTATTTCATTATGAAAAACTATTGCTGATCTATTATCATGTCAAACTCAACTAGTAGATTTTCTATGTCAAACAATAGTGGTTCCAATTCCAACCCAACCGGTATGAATTCACGAGAAAACAAAAATAAGCAGCTAGAAGAGCATTCGGTTCAACAAAACTCTCCTATGGACCCGAATGAGTCCACATTATTGACTACCGTTAGAATGAATAATCTGAATAGTCTCTTATCATCGTTCACTCAATTCAATATCCCTATACAATTTTTATCTGAGGTATTAAGTTCAATCCTTTTATTTAATTTTTATTTTCATTATTAGAAACATGTTTTTTAATTTCTTTTTTGAAGTTTTTCGATTTCCATGTAATGGAGACTCCATCTAGAGAACTCCAAAATTTCATTTTTGATGACAACGCTTGCATGTTTTGGAATGTTCACTTAACTTTCATAATTATCTCTTTTTTAGTCAAAATGTAAATAACTTTTTTAAAATAATGATGTTTGTCAAATCCTAATTTTTTTAAACTGTAATAAAAAAAAAACGGATGAAAACTCCTAAAATATGGATTTTTATTTAATTATTTATTTTCATTATTTGCAAATGCTTTTATTTTTTTTGTTAGTAACTGATATATATGTTTTGACTTTAAATTACACAGCCTAAGACTGAAGGATGTAGCACTTCTGGATCTATGAAAAAACCTTACTTTGTTCTTGAAGATTTGTGGGACTGTTTTAAAGAGTTGGGTGCTTTTGGTGTGGGGGTGCCTCTTACATTAAACAATGGTGAATCTGTGTTACAATACTTTAATCCTTATCTCTCTGCAGTTCAGTTGTATGTTGAAGATGAAGGACTAATGAAGTAAGTTAATTTTTCATTGGTCCATTTTTTATTACATTACAACTTAATACTTTGCTTAGCTTGTGTGCGTTGTTTTGCGGGCTAAGCCGGTTTTCCTTTCCGGGGCTTTTTTCTTGGTTAGGTTTTGGTTTGAGATCTTTTCGTTTTCATCCGCATGTAGATGGAGTACGTCTTGTATTTTGTTCATTCTTTATATTAATAATATTGTCGTTTCAAAAAAAAAAAAGTAGTATATTAATATTGATTAATTAACTTTGTTCTAACAAATACTACCTCCGTTTTTATTTATCAGAGAAAATAAACTTTTTAGATTCATTAAAAATTTAATGTATCTAGTCATTAAATAGACTAAATACATTAGTTTTTTAAAGAATCTAAAAAATGAATTGTCTCTTATAAATATTAACAGAGGTAGTATAAAACAAATGGTCAAGGGAAAAGGTTCATGCTTGATTAGATGGATGATTTTCTTGTTTGTTGTCATTTTCAATTTAATGTCATAAAATTGAGGTTCATGGTTAAATTTAATTTTCAATAGCCTTTTGTTTGTTGTGTCTATGTATTAATTTAGATTTATTGTGGTCACAAATTTTATGTACCGATACACGGTCATTATCTTGGACTACTCGTTGGATAAAAATTGAACTGTTATGATAAAACTAATTTATCGACTGTCTGATTTTAATCTACCGACTTCAAGTTATTGACCATGTAGTACAGAGAATCTATGACGGTAGAGAATCCAAATTTGCTTATATATTTGTAATGATGCTTAAGATCTGTGGTTTATGTTGTTAAGAAACTGTACCAGGAAATCTAATACCAAAGAAAGTAGCTCATCATTGTCTTCAAAGAAGAAAACCAAGGCTAAGGTTTTGTACCAATATTTTGAGTATGATAAACCATTTCACCGCCCTTGTCTTCATTCTAAGGCAAGTCCTTTTGATCAAAATCTATCTCTTGACATATTATAATTATTCCCTTTTCTCAATTTGAACACTAATAATTTCTTTTTTCTATCAGGTTACAGATCTTGCTATGGAGCATCCTTGTTTAATAACTTGTAGGAGCTCTGACTTATCTCCCTCTAGTTGGTTTTCTGTGGCTTGGTACGTAGGTGTAAAAAAATTCATCTTTTACCGTTGTTTATTTTCGATATTTTAACTTCTTTGTTCAACATCTAATCAACCAATTGAATTTGTGTTTAGGTATCCGTTTTACCGGATTCCGGCTGGATCAACGCTCGAAAACATTGAGACGGCATTTCTTACCTATCATAATCTATCAACTCCCCCTATAAGTATATTTACCTGACTATCTCTTTCATTCCGACAATGTTTAAATAGACTACTCTTTCCGTCTCAAAATATAAGAGAAAATTGGTCAACAAAAGTTGACGTATCTGGTTAAGAATATAATTCAGATACATCAACTTTTGTTGACCAACTTTCTCTTATATTTTGAGACGGAGTAGTATTTATTAAATTCTCATTTCGCGTACATGATTTTAGTCTCTTCTCTTGTCACAGCTGAAAACCAAGCAGAGTTGCATGATGGACCCTGGAAAATGGCTCTTGGAATTTTTGGCCTTACAACATATAAGTCGAATGCGTCAATTTTGCCTCTTCCAGCCGCGTCTGAATCGCAACAAATGAACTCTCTATTGAAGGCTGCTGATGATTGGCTCGAAAATTTGCAGGTGTACCATCATGACCATAGCCATTTTGTTAGCAATAGATAGAAGAAGAATGAAGATATTTCACATGCATGAAACTTTCTTCAAATGGAAAGAATGGTTGGCATAAGGAATCTCTATATAGTAGAAGTTGCAATTCAAGACTTAATTTTTACTTATTTGGTATTAAATCAGTGACTGTATCTACACTTGAGTTACTAGCTCAGTGATAAATAGTTTAGTATTTATAACTTGATTGTGTCCAGTTTAATTCCCAAAAATAGTGACTGTATCTTGTCAATTTACTATGGTTGTTGATCATGTTATTTAAATTAATTTAGCTAAATTTTGTGCTCTCTACATTTTCAATTACTGTGTATATATATATATACACACATTATTAGTATCTAGCTAGCGTTTTTTTTTCCATTAGAAATGATACTGTAAAAGTTAGGAAAACATTTTGAGATGAACATAGTTTTTTTTTTTTTTTTTTACGAACATAGTTATATAAGTGTATACTCTAGTAGAAATAATTTTTACCCATCCACGATTTTTAACAAAGAGAAATTTATTTTGGCTGCACCTTTTTGTGTGTTAAAAATACCAACTGAAAAGATTTATTTTGGTTGGTATATAATATAAACCAAAATATGTATGCTAGTCAAATATAATATAAACTTATATAACTTTGTATTGAAAAGATTTTATTTTGGTTGGTGTATATGACTGAATTTCACATACGAGCATCCAACTAAACTCTAGAGTATCGAAGTGTTTTTATTGATACAAGAAACCTCTTCTTTTCAAACGTTACTCTACAATTATTTTTTTAGTAAATTATCAAAATAGCCCCTAGCTTTGTATAGACCCTCTCAATTTGGTCCATAAGAATATGAATACTTTAATCAGTCCTCCACTTTGTAATAAATTTATCAATTTGTCTTCACGTGAATAATGTTCGTTACAAAACACCTTGTTAGTGATGACACATTCGTTAAGTGTAACGTTGACAACCAAAAATAGTCTTTGACTATGACACACTTTCAATTTAGTGGTCAACGATCAGTAAAACATTTTTCAAATCTATCATTATGTGAAGTTCAGTATTAAACATTGCAAATGGTGAATCTTAGTCACACAAAAAATACAAAGCATTTGCAACTAAAAACTTTTATGATCGAAAACCGCATAAAAGTGGGTGTGATTATGCAAGAGCAAGGTACATATAAGTAACACCCCACCTAAATGATTTTTGAAAGAATATATCAAATGTACATTTAGTTGAGTTGAGCATCGATTTGAAGATCCATTATGTGCATGCATTGATTAGGTTACTCGTTAAGCTTTGCACAAAAAATCGATGTTATTACTATAAAGTGAGGGAAAAGTTTTAAGAATTGTTTTTGTTATTTTGATGTTTATTTATTTACAATTTTGTGACATTGTTTCAACTTTCAAGAGAATTTATGAAAATAATTTACTTTGAAGTTAATTTTCAGCTAAAATGTATGCGACACAAGATTTAAAAGGATGACAATTCAAACTCTCATTCTTTGTGACTATTATTTTAACTTTTTTTTTATATATAAATAAAGATTGAATTATAAGGAGTACAAGAGGTACTCAACCTTTACAATTCAAGAAACAAAGTCCTTTAGATACGATGAAAACATTCTAAGGGTGCGTTTGATCTGCAAAAGGATAGGTACTGGACTGGACAGGACAGTACAGGACAAATGACTGAGTTACAGGACAACTTTTTGTATTGCACTCTATTTGATGATCACTGCACAGGACAAACAATTTTGTATTGTACCTTGTTTGATTTATTAAGTACTGGACAAAATAATACAAAATTAACCGTAATGCCCTTTCTTATGTGTATTGATTGATTTTGCACCATATAATACGTAACAATATTTTGAAAACATAAAAATATTTTATTTATTATTTCAATAAAATAACAATTATTAAACAATTAAATTATAAAATTATTTTGTACAATTACTTACTTCAATAAAAAAAATAACAATTATTTATTATTTTATTTGGTGTGATGAATGGATCACAGGGTGCGTTGGATCAAAGAGTGAATGAAGGAAAGAGAAATATAAAGTTGAGGAATGCAGTTATGGAAAGCTTGGAAGAATTGCAGCGTGTAAAGAATTAGGAGAAAGAAGAACGTAACACAAGAAGGATAAAACAATATTTTTCAATTGGTTGTCCGCTGGACAAATAATTGTCCCCCACTTTAGTAGGTTACAAAAAAACGCATACTTGTCCAGTCCATCAACATTTTATTTGTCCTGTCCATGCGTGTATTTTGACATCAAACACCGGACAGTTATTTTTGTTCTGTTCTGTCCTTCATTTTTTAGCAAATCAAACGCACCCTAAATGATCATTACATCACTCACCATAATAAACAGACACATTAGGGCCTATGCGACCGATAAACCAAAACCAAGAAATATACATAATCTGGTCCACCAACGATACCACACTAGCACTATCACCTCAAAAAATATCATTATTTTTCAGCCGCCACAGGCTCCAGGTTGTTGCTAACCATATAAGATGACGATACTTTACTGTGGACTTGCTTTTCGTCATGCCACCAAACGTAAGGAAATGATGCTACACAGAAATGAAAGGAAAATCATTAACTCTCATCCAGTTGAAAATATGAGTCCACACCTGAATAAAAAAATGGCATAAAAAAAGAACATGATTGATATTTTCGTCCTCCCAACGACACAAAATACAACACTTATCGGCAATCAAAGACTCCCCCCTCTATTAAACAACGCAACACGAGTTTAATTTTGAATGAAAAAGAGAGCAATAACTTAGTAATACTCTCTTTTGTGCCCAAAATATAAGAAAAAAATGAGTGAACACAGGTTGATGTGTTTGGTCTAAATTTTGCATCAAATACAACAATTTATGTTAATTAGTTTTTACTTATATTTGGGATGGAAAGAGTACTTATTTTAAAGTCAAATTGTCAAAGGTGTGACGCTATCCAGAAAAGAAATCAAAAGTTAACTCTTTCATTTAATATTGCTTATGTAGTTATGTATACTACTAGTGAAAAATAGGGAGCTTCTATGGTACACAATAGACAAATTTTAATGTACTGGTACACTTGAATTTTAATATGATAAATAAATAATTATTTTTAAAAATTGAAAAAAATTTTATTGACTATTATATACTTTAGATAACATAATTTCATAAGAAAAATCACAATTTCAATTTTTATAAACATTATACTAATTTATATATTTTTTCATAAAAAATTCAATATTCACTATTATGAATAATAAAAAATCAAAATCAATCAAAATTTATTTTTTTTACAATTTTGATGAATGATACTCCCTCCGTCCCGAAATATAAGTTAAAAAAAATCACTTTTTGTTGTCCCAAAATATTAGGGAAAAACCATTTTTAAGAATGTGTTTTTCCTTATTCTCATAAAATTAAATGCAAATTGCATTTAATTTTTCTTCTCTCTACTTTTCTCAATAAACAGTAACCAATAAAAAATGGTTTTACATCTTCCTAAGCAACTTATTTCAAGAAAAATTCCACAAAACTATATTTTAAATTCTCATGATTATATTTTCTTAATAAGTGAGATTATTTTTTTTCATTATATTTTGAGACGGAGAGAGTATTTAGTTATTATAATATTTTAAAAGATAAAAAAAATTATTTTTTTCAAAATATACTTATTTTTCTATTATTTTAAAATCTATTGTACCAATACATTAGAATTTGCATAGTATTGTATTATAGATTTTGCCTACGAACATTAAAATTTGTCAACGTCAAAAAACAAAAATCATTAAAAGCTTTAGAAAGTCAAAATAAACTTTATTTTTGACCAACATTGTCAAACGAAGCATTAAAAATATTCATTTTTTGTCAATAAAATAAAAAATAAAAAATCTTAAAAAACATCAAATATAAAACACATCGAGATCCCTCATTTTGATTCTATATAAAACACACTTCACTCCGTAAAAAAAAAATACACTAGACTCTCACTACAAAGCACAACACACAAATTTTGTTTCTGTTTCTTGCTTCTCCTCTCTTAAAATCCAATCTCACAAACACTCATTTCTTTATCATTACCATTAAACAATCATTCTAATTAAAAGTTATCGTTGATCTAATTCCTTTGCTAGCTTTTACGATCATGTCAAACTCAACCAGTAGATTTTCCATGTCAAAAGATGGTTCCAATTCCAATCGGTCTTGTAAAGATTCACGAAAAAACAAAAATACGCATCTACAGGAATCTGAATGGGATATACAAGACTTGCATGTGGACTTGTACGAGTCCACATTACAAAGTCATATGAGATTGAATAACCTGGATAACCTCTTATCCTCATTTACCCCTTTTGTCGCTGCTACATTTACATCTGAGGTGTTAAATTAGATTCTTTAATTTTGATCGATCACTTTTTTTTTCTTTCTCCTGATGAATGAGATATGAGTTGTTTTATTATTGATATTGTGAAACAGTTTGACTTGAGCAAATCTCAATTTTCCTGTACCAAGATCACCAATTAAGATGTAGGTCCCACCGCTTAAAGACGAGTCAATGGATGATGATCACGAAGGCACATGACCTAAGATTGTAACATCCATCGTACTTAGGAGGGAGAGTTTGGGTTTGCTTCATTTTTTATGTTTTATTTGTGCTTTTATTGATTGATGAGAGAGATAGACATAAATGAATAACCTGGATAACCTCTTATCTTCATTCACCCCTTTTGTCGCTGCTACATTTTCATCTGAGGTGTTAAATTATATTCTTTAATTTTGATCGATCACTTTCTTTCTCCTGATGAATGAGACATGAGTTGTTTTATTGTTGACATTGTGAAACAGTTTGACTTGAGTTGATCTCAATTTTCATGTGTCTTGATCACCAATTAAGATGTAGGTCCCACCTTTTACAGACAAGTCAATAGATGATGATCACGAAGGCACATGACCTAAGATTTTAACATCCATTGTACTTAGGAGGGAGAGTTTGGGTTTGCTTCATTTTTTATGTTTTATTTGTGCTTTTATTGATTGATGAGAGAGATAGACATAAATGAATAACTTGGATAATCTCTTATCTTCATTCACCACTTTTGTCGCTGCTACATTTTCATCTGAGGTGTTAAATTAGATTCTTTAATTTTGATCGATCACTTTCTTTCTCCTGGTGAATGAGACATGAGTTGTTTTATTGTTGACATTGTGAAACAGTTTGACTTGAGCTGATCTCAATTTTCATGTGTCTTGATCACCAATTAAGATGTAGGTCCCACCTTTTATAAACAAGTCAATAGATGATGATCACGAAGGCACATGACCTAAGATTGTAACAACCATTGTTCTTAGGAGGGAGAGTTTGGGTTTGCTTCATTTTTTATGTTTTATTTATGTTTTTTATTGATGAGAGAGATAGACACAAATAAATAATTAACGATGTTTACAAAAGGGGTCCACTTATAAATATGGATCCTATTTATAATTTTTAGTTGTGTCTATCTCTCTCTTAAATAGAGTATAAAAAGTGGATAAACAAACACTCGAGGAGGGTGTTGTTGAATATCATAAAATATATAATTAATATTTAATGATTTATAGATTAATTAAAATATTTTAAAAAATTGAAGTTATTATATTTGACTATTTGTTTACAATTATGAAAATCATTTATTTTGGTCAAAATGATTTATTTATTTTTAAAAAAATTATAGTAATATAATATTCTAAAATACATTTTATAGATGTTTGGTCAAAATGCTTTTGTATTTGTTAATGACTGATATATGTTTTGATTTTGGATTGGACAGCCTAGGACCAATGGAATCGAACCTTCAAAAAAACCTTACTTTGTTCTTGAAGATTTGTGGGACTCTTTCAAAGAGTGGAGTGCATATGGTGTGCAGGTGCCTCTTTCACTAGCCAATTATGATGAACCTGTCCTACAATACTATGCTCCTTCCCTCTCTGCACTTCAATTATATGATAAGGATGAAAGATTCAAGTAAGTTGGTTCTTCATTGGTCCATTTTTTATTACTAGCAAATTAATAGTTTGCATGTGTCTATTGATCATTTTTGTTGCATATTAATATTAATTAATTAATTTTGTTCTAGCAAATATCAAGAAAATGGTCAAGGGAAAATGTTCATGCTTGATTAGATATTGGATATTTTTTGTTCTTGCCTTTTTCAATTATATTTTGCAGGTTATTAAATTAATGAGAATATTGTTTACTAGGGGTAATTTTAAATTAAAATTTTAATAGCCCTGTTGTGTGGAAATAGATTCAGTGCAGTCGGTGCAGTCGACTGCACTGCACTCAATCTTGATCTGTATTGTGTCTATGTCTGATTTTGAGCTTATATAACAAACTGTACCAGGAAATCTAATACTGAAGAAAGTAGCTCATCATTGTCTTCAAATGCAAAAACAAAGGCTAAGGTTTTGTACCAATATTTTGAGTTTACTTCACCACATGAACGCATTTCTCTTTATAAAAAGGCAAGTCCTTTTCATCAAATTATATGTCTTTTATATCCCTTTTTCTAAGTTTGAACACTAATAATTTATTTTTTTCTCTTAGGTTTCAAATCTTGCTATGAAGCATCCTTTTTTAAAAACCATCAAGAGCTCTGACATATCGCCCTGTAGTTGGTTTTCTGTGGCTTGGTACGTAGGTGTCAAAAAGTCCGTCTTTTAATTTGCCGTCATTTATTTTCGAAATTTTCTTTGTTCAAATTTAATTTTTGGATTGAAATTTTGTTCAGGTATCCGATTTATGGGATCCCGCCTATGCCCAATAACAAAGAAGCGTCATTTCTAACCTTTCACAATCTGTCGACTCCCTTTATAAGTATATCTATCTGACTATATCTCTTTCATTCTAACAATGTTAATTAAATTCTCATTTTGTTTACCTGATTATATATCTTTTTCTTTGTCATAGGTAAAAAACATTTGAAATTGAATGATGGTGGACCCTTGCAAATCCGTCTTCGAGTTTTCGGCCTTACAACTTATAAGCTGGAAGGGTCAGTTTTGACTCTCCCGGAAGCATCTGAATCTCAACAAATGAACTCTCTATTGAAGGCTGCTGATGTTTGGTTAGAGAATTTGAATGTGTACCATCATGATCATAGCCACTTTATCAAGAAAGGAAAGCAATGGATTGATGAATAGAAAGATTTTTGACAAAGTGTTTGAGATTATCTATGGCTGGTTGGTACTATGATCCTCTATAGTAGGAACTAGGAAGTTGAAAATTCAATGGACTCAAATTTTATTTTGTTAGGGATTAAATCAGTGTTCCTATCTTGTCATTACTTTATTTTGGTCAAACAATTTAATGTGGTTGGTCATGATATTTAAATTACAATTGGCACAAAATTTGTGTTCTCTTCAATTTCTATTTATATATTAAGTACTATATTAGCTGTATTTGATTTAACTGTTTAATAATATATTTGCCGTTCAAAAAAAAAGTATTTGATTTGACTGTGCTGTTTTACTTACCCATAAAAAATGATACGTAGTAAAAGTTAGAAAATATTTTGAACTAAATTGTCTGATGAACAAGATTTTATGCTATATATATTAAACTTCTCTACTAGATCTGAAAATATATATCAATATCTTATAATGTTCATCAAGATTTTAAGCTATATTCAAAATCCAAACTATTATCAAAAAAATAAAATCCAAACAAAAAAACTCATTGAACTCATAAAGTGCTTGCAAAATATACAGTAGATAACAAAACACAGTGATAGAATAACTATTGTCAAAAGAGATTGTATGGAAACCAAAATTAATAACAACTGCAAGACTTGAAGGGCATCAAAAAGTAATAACGACGATTCTCCTAATTAACAAGGCATAGTTTTAGCATTAGTCCCACACGAGCGAAGAGTATCTGAATAGGATATTAAGCGGAGGTTAGATCCGCAACAATTGTGTTGGCATATTTCTTCAATTATCATAAATTTTTCATCTGTCGTCGTCTAAACTGCAACTATAAACATTTTCCTCTATAGTAAAAACTAAGAGATCACCATTCATAACTGTAAATCCTGTAACATCGTGTTCTTTTTCCTTCAATCTTATTAATGCGTTCACTTCCACTTCTAAAACCTTTTGCCATGAACTTGACTTATAATCTCTTAAAAACCAAACGGTAAAAATAGACTCGTGATATTTCACCAAACAAATAGAACTACCGGAACTTGTGGTTTTACCCCAATTGAATATGCCCATGTCACCGCTTATGGCTTCTTTTGGCAACTTAAGCATAGTTGAGGTTCCTTCTTCTACATTATAAGACTTTATATATGGATTATAAAAAGCACTTGAATTCGAAAAGTAACGATAATGACCACTATCTGACTATCTGAGATAAAATGAATGGCTTCATTATAAAATACAGGCATGTCAAATTTCAGATTTCTTCCGCAAGAGGAAAAACAATTTTTCATTGTTTTCCATGCACCTTCTTTGCCATGATAAACATGGCATATGTGAGTTGCCCACTCCTTTGTTTCAAACAAAAACACCAAGTAATCATCTGGGTCGCCATTGGAACAGTCTAACATGATAGGGAAATCTTCAAATTTACAGTTTCTTTGAAGTGTCTTTGGGGTAGGAATGGAAGACCAAAATTTTGTGATTGGATTACAAATAAACAAGTCAAGTGAGTAATTATTAATGGTGCGGCAAAGAACCAAACCATTACAAGAAGCTACGACAGAAGTTGAATTTGATAGGAATGTAAGAACATTATTAGAGAAACCAGAATATTGTTTTTCTTTAGTCAAAGAATATAACTCAACTCGTTTGTCAAACTATTGTATTCTTTCCTCGGGTTGAATGAAGAAATATGTGCCATCCTTTTGCAACAAATTAAGAGTTTGCTTTGTTTTAAACAAAGTTTCTTCTGAAAATTTAGAGAATGACTTGCAACTTGATTTGAACTTACAAATGCTCTTTGCCGGTAGAAAGGAAAATATCTCAAAAGCAATATCTTGAGGTACATCCATGTTATTAAGAAGGATAAAAGACAAAGTGTAGAAGACAAACAATAAAAAGTGCGATTAGAGGATATGTAAAGCGATGAGAAACTATGTTTAGTGATTGTAGAGGATGTGAAGTGATAAAAAACTATAGTTGATGCAAGTATATATAGTTGAAATATGAAGCTCTATAATAAATCTCAAATAGTATGCTTATCGAAAGAAAAGAAAATATCTCAAATAGTATCTATTAGTTTATCTACTAAGAAAATCTTTTTTAACTTAAGATAAGATTTAGTTTAAAAAAAAAAAATCTCAAAATAAGATCATAAAAGATAACAAATTTTTATTGTTTGACTAGATTGATAACAAATTATGGAGTATTTTATTTTATTTTTTTACCTTGAAAAACCTGTAAAATCAAAATAGATAATGTATATCTTATCACATTTAACTAGATCCGTTTTTTTTTTTTTACTTCAATTAGATCCGTTTGTTAGCATGTATTTTTCCAAAAAAAAATTGTGATAATCCATTGTTTTCTAAAAAAAAAAGTTGTGATAAGCATCTGCTGTATATTAAAAAAAAAGTGACAAGGGTGATTTTTAATCTAAACATAGAAATATTGATCAAAAGTAAAATAGAAGATATATTGTACCAAAAAAAAAATAGAAGATATTTATTTAATGTAAAAAGTGTTTTGCCAACAATCCGTCAAAAAACAAAGGATAAAACTAATTTCATAAGTTTTTTTTTGATAAGATTTATAATATCTTTTTTTAACAAAGAAAAAAAGATAAAGATTTTATTATTTTCTATGTTTAATCCACAAACCGAATAATCCGTATCTTTGGCCTTTTTTATTTTTTTTATAAACAATATGAATTATAAATAATATAAGGGTTACTCAATCCTTACAATTCAAAGCAACGAACTATAAACATTGAGACAAGCTAGCAGATTTTGTTGCTAATCCAAAAACGGTAAAGAAACAAAATAGCCAACACGGCTATATAACTAAAACCAAGAAAAAAAAACATAATATTATTCAACAAAGAGTCAACATCCACCGAGACCCCTTGAAAGATGATATCTTTGGCCTTAATTGGATCCTCTATATACTACTTATGACGTTTATTTGTGAAAATTTTGTAAATACTAAATAGGCATAAGTTCAAAAGATTTGTAAGTACAAATATTAAATTTATCAATTTTTTAAAATTTTACCTTGACAATTATCTATTCAAATATGATTTTTATTTTCTTTTTGTGATAATTAATTATTAGTAAATTATATTTTATTTATTACAACCATTAATTTGTAAAGTTTTTTTTTATATTTATTGTTTTATATAATTAACTGCCTTCTTTTTTAGAACTTTTTTTTAAAACTTTCTATTTTAGAACATGATAAGCGGTAACTTAAATTAATTATCCAATTCTTGATAAATATAGCTCAATTGATAGAGATACTGTATGTAGTATATACCGAAATTCGAATTTTGATACATGCACTTTTAAGAGATGAAATTCTAACTACTAGACTACCTAATCAAAACAAAATTTAATCATCCAAAGACAAAAAATCAAGTTCAAGAACTATATGAATTAAATATGTTTTTTATCCTTATAAAATTATCTGTTTTGTTTTTAGTCCTTAAATGACCAACCAATTTATATTTGTTTTAATGTCAATTTTATGACTCTTTTAGGTTTAAAATGTGTTTATATTGTGTCTATATATTATGTTAAACCTATATAAGTTGATATTGTATAAGCCCACAGATGGAACTTGTTGGGTCGATTATAGGTACGAAAAATTGCCTCAGATTACTCACACAATAGACACAAAAACTCCGCAAATCAAATCATTTTTTGATAAATTGGGCTCCTTCAAAGTGAGTGATTCACTTTAGAATATGAAGTGAATAATATAAATTATTAATTAATAAATTAAAGATAAATATTATAGATACATCATGACAAATTATGGGGTTACAATCACAACTCTAAAAAATTTCACTTTAGAAAATCCACATGTAACTTTAAAATAACTATCCTCCTTCAATTCTTCATGAAAATCGGAATTCCAAAGTCTAAATTGCAGAGAACTTTGTGTAGTTTTCATAAAATACATAGCCCTATTTCTATAAATATTAATAGAGGAAAGAATTTTGTATAGTTTTCACAAATTGCATAGCCTCTTGCCCTCTTTGAAGTTCTGAGGATGTGGAAGATTCATATAAGTTTTGTTTTATGCTTTTACTCCCTATGATTTTGAGCTATAGAAACCCTTTTTCTCCTCATTCTTCAATATTCTCCTTCTATTGAACTTTCCATCATCTTCTCCCAGAAATGTGGGGTGAAGATGATAGTAATTATTGTGAGTAGATTGATTTATATAGCTGAAATCAGGAAAGAGCACAAGAGGACCTAGATCCGAATGCATGCACTACATGTCTAGGACGGATTTTCAGAATGAATACAGTTGATTAAAGAAGCTTCATCCTGCAGGGAACAACTTTGAATAGATATGACTACAAAATCCAACCTCAATGAGTTGGGGAGGGCATCAAGGTTCAAGCAACTGCAGAATGATTTTTATTTTTTCCCTTGCATAAAAGATTAGACTTCCCTTGTTCTTTTAAAAGGTACTTGCTGATTAGAGAACTTAAAAAATAGAGGGTAATCATGCTTTGCATGTTTACTGTGCCTGCTTAGTTATACTACTTATCTTGTATTTATATTAGGCGTGTCTTATACCGACACTTACAATTACATTAAATTATATCATTTTTTCAAAAAATGTATCCAGTGTTGACGTGTCCGTGCTTCATAGATGAAGACAATAATAGCATGCTGCAGTTAATAAACTAACAAAATATGCAAGCAATTAGGCTGATTACATGATGAACCCCACCAATCAACCTGCGGGATCACAGGAACAACTATTTTCTAGAAATTGATTATAAATAATAAATTCTGCTGCCATATACGAATAAAGGGTCAGTACTGGCTGAATCAGTAAATTTCTTTTCATTTTTGAGAATATACAGTGTCTCTTATCATTGCCAAAATAACAAACATGCAAAAATGTAATGTAGAGAAATCTCAACCGCTGCTTACAACAGAACAAAATGAATGGCTTAAGATCTTCTCTCCAACCTCCTTTCACTAGATCTTCTCTCCTCTGCCTCTCGTCGCTTTTGCTGCCTGTCCGAGAACGAAACAATGGTAATTGTATCAACATTAAATTAAATTAACTTAATTGTAGTTAAAAATGACTCATAAGTCATAACTTTATGAAGTAACATGCTACAATGAAGGTTTTGAAATCAAACAAAATTTAACTTGTCTTGAGTGCATTAAGAAAACAGAATTTGTAAATAATTCAGAGATGTGAAACTATTTAACTTGTCTCGACAAGAACACATGCCAAACACAAATCTAATCTTAGAAATTGAAAGCATGCCCAAAATCAAAAGAGAAAAATAATGCATAAAGAAGTTCAAGGTTGTTGACCAACTTACGCAAATTGCATGTATCCACCGCCAGCATTAGCAGCAGATAAAATTGCTGCATGAGACCCTGCTGTAGATACAGAATCCTGCCCCACAGTGGGCAGAGGATTTTTTCGATCACCATCCACCTGTATTCACTAGAATTTAGTAAGCACAATGATGAGGATCACAATAGTTGCATTTACATTTTGTTTAGAGAAATACCTTATCCCATTTAGATTTTTTGTTCTGCCTACCATCCCGATTAATAGTATCAGCTGCAGGAGGCACCAAATGCAAACCACCTGTACTAGCAGCAGAACCGCCTATGCAAAAAGTCAACATAAAAGCGCCATAAGAAGAGAACATTTTAAAAAAATAACTTCTAAAAAAAGCTTCAGCACTGCCCAAATAAACTAGGTGATTTCCAAACCTGTAACAGGCATGCTGATCCTGGGAGCCCCAAGCATAATTCCTGGTTGCGTACCCCCAGAAGTAAAATCAACCTTCTGGTTTTGTGCTTTCTTCTTCTCTTGCTCTTTTCTATCACTTTCCCGCCTCATATCAGCTTCTGTTTTGTGTAAAAACCAACAAAATCAAATTGGAGCAAGTAATGTAAAAACCAACGATGGCCGCAGCATCACTGACACTAATAATAAATTATTATATAGATGCATGCAAGGGATCATACAAAAATCGTGACATAACAAAAACAAAAGCTTAACTATACATGGATTATTAGTTTGCCAAATCAAGACCAACAAAATTTGTCAAAAATGATGGGAGAGGGTGGAGAGTAAAACAAAAAAAACAAAAATCAGAGGCATCTTTGATGTAGTGCAACAAAAGAAGTCGTGATTTCTTCTCTAATTTACTGATATTCAGAATACATAGTCTGATCAATTATACTTCAGTACTTCACCAAGCTTATCATAAATCATAATTATCTAACACAAGTTCTAGTAAGTCAGCCTGAATGATAGCCTCAAAGTTATCTCGAGAGCAGGAAAACAAATTTCTACTTCTACAAGACTACAACAAACAAAATAATTCTAATACTGGAATCCAAAATATGTAAGAGGCATGCAATATTATGTACTTTTGAATCAGCTGCCAGTTTATGGGAATAAGCAGCCATCAATAGCCAGCCTAAGTCTCAGTGGCAAACAAATATAGATGAACTCATAAACATGTACAGCTCTACAATTAGTATATGAGCTATTGAATAAATTAATTACGGTAAAAACAGGAACAAATTACACACAAATACCAATATGATTGAAATGAAAAATGGAGAGAGAAGAGGAAATCACAGACCTATTTGATCATAGAAGTCACTTGAATCGTATCCGTGGGGGTCAAATACATCTTTACTGAAGCATGACCCTATTTGATCAATATCCTGGTACCTCACAGCATGCAGTAAAAAGTCAGGGTTCCGATAGTCCTTCCTGTTGCGAACTTCTGCATTAAAACTTTTTCCAGCTTTCTTATACTCCAGAAATTTATTTATTTTTCTCTGCAATAACATCAATTTAAAAGCGATGATGAAAATTGACAAGGGAAAAAAGTTGCAAAGTCTAAAAGCTACTTAACACCCAAAACAAAAGATTCAATTTACAAATACAAAACTATTCCTGCCCACTACATAGAACATAAAGCTTTGCCTGATTGCAACAACAATTGAGTGCTTTTCTATTCCAATAGATGGGGTCAATTATATGAAGGGTCATGCTAACAAGTATCCTAAGGGCACTAGTTATGGAAGCAGAAAATAGAAGTTTTACATTGGAAAACACAATTTTTATACTTTTAAATAGTTGGTTACACACCAACATAATATTTCTACATTCATTTCTTAACCAAGGGCATTCATTAGCATTTTTCTTATATATGAATTGCATTTGCAAGATACAATAAACATTATCATATCATGTAAGTTGTAGATGCTAAGAAAGATAGAGGCCCATAAGGCCATAAATAAAAATAAAAGTACTTATGTCTAGGAAATGCACAGATGCTGCTGACCAGCAAAGAAAGTTAACAAGATTAAAATATTGAACACAACCCTCTAATTGCTAAACTTTTTTTATCGAATTCAATGGCAGTAAATAATATGGAATGCGAAAACAGGATTCAGGACCAAATAACACCAGTTTAATTCAGCAACCACATAGTTCTTTACAACATATCCAAATGGCATTCGTCAACTATAGTTATTATACAATTTTAACAGAACTTACTTGTAGCTCCTCTGAGCATTTAACTTTGGGTGGAGAAGGAAGAAATTTATCCAATGGATCTACCGGTTTATTCTCATCTTGATCTGCTTCTCCTTCAAGCTCTGCGTCATCAGGCCTAATTGCATCGTCATTAGTCAAGGTATCAGGTTTCAACGTCTCCGAAAATTGGGGAGTGTTAGCTTGATTGTTGTTAGGTGTCAAAACTTGGACTGTTCCTGATGATGTTCTATCCAGCAAATCACCTGCAGTAATGCATACAAAAATTGATAATAATGAAATCAAACAAATACACCAAAGTAATAGCGGCATACAAAAATTGAATATGAAGCACGGACACGAGACAGACACAGGACACTGACATGTCAACACGGATAAATATTTTGAAGAAGTGATGTAACTCAATGGAATTGTAAGTGTCGGTGTTGTAATTATTATTCACATTCCAGTTCATACTTCATACTACAATTTCTAAGCAAACAAATACTTAGATATGAATCATCACAAATCATTGATGAACAAAAATTCAACTCACCATTGGTTACATGAAGTTGATCCCCAAACACGACTCGACCACTACTATCCATCTCACCTTCCTGCAACAAAAACCAACTAACAACCATTAAATTTCAGACTATAATCAAACTAAAGAGAATATAAAAACCTCGATTACATCGAAAATACCTCAGGTTCAGGTGACATTGCTACTTCATCATGACCATAATCAACTATAGTAAGCGTAGCACTCTTACTAATCCTCAATTCCACCTTTTGTTGCTCCTGCAACGGCGAAAATAACCGGTTCGGAGTAAAACCATCACCAGAACCGGAAACAATGTTTTCGTTTCCGGAATCAGTAAACGTCATTCTATCTGTATCAGCTGCCAAATCAGCTTCCTCCGCCGCGTGTTCAGCGGCTTCAGCTTGCTCCTCGCCGCGAACCACGTCTTCTTCTTCCTCGAGATCTTCCATTTCGTCGTCGCCGTCGTCGTTGTACATGGATAATAAGGCAATTCCTTCCGATTGCTTCTTTTTTGATGCCATGGAATGAATTAGGGTTTTGGGAATTGTTGAATGGAATTTTATGGAAGAGGTGAAATTCGGAGAGAAACTAGTGTTGTGGTGTGAAACGAGTGATGAAATTTGGTTTGTGAAAATTTGGAGGAATTGAAAATAGAAGAAAATGGAGGAAAATTTTTGGGAGTGGAAACACGAATTTGAACCAGAAGAACAATGACGATGGTAAAAGATCGATATGAAAATAAATAATAATCATTTATAATTTCGCGTCAAAAAAATTACTATTATTTATTATTTCAAAAAAAATATACAAATAATTTAGGCCTGAGGAAGGCCCAGATTCTTTGAAAGCCCATACAATCTGGATTTAAAAACATTTTACATGCCCATTGGGCCTGAAAGCTTGGATTAATGACATTTAATGGGAAGAATTTTAGGCAATAAATGTTACAGTACTATTTTTGGAATTTGTGGAACAAAGAAATGTCTGACGATCAATTTTATTGTAGTGTTTTTTTTTATAGGCAATGTTAGTTGTTAGTATATTAGTACAAAGTTAATTTTATTGTAGTATGGTCAAGTGTATCAAAGAGCTTGAAGAGATAGTTAGATTGTCGCAGAGAAGTCACAGGTTAGTTGAATGATTGCGTGAACACCAGATGATAGATGGGGTTTAAATTAACACTGATGGAGCGTGTTAAAGAGAGACGGTTGTCGGGTGTGGTGGTATCATTAGTAATAGTAAGGGGTGAGTGACTTGGTGTTTTTTCAAAATTCATTGGCATTTGTATGCTTTTATGGTAGAATTATGGGGAGTTTTGGAAAGTTTGAAGTATGCTTAGAGATTGGGATAGTAGTGGAGTTGAACATTGACTCAGTGGTGGTTGTTCAAGTGGCTAAGTTTGGTATGACTACCAGTGCTATGGGAATTTCATCGGTAAAGAACAATAGG
This sequence comes from Trifolium dubium, assembly GCA_951804385.1. NCBI lineage: Eukaryota > Viridiplantae > Streptophyta > Magnoliopsida > Fabales > Fabaceae > Trifolium > Trifolium dubium. The sequence continues at coordinate 49,940,704 of OX638064.1, read as the reverse complement.
AGGATATTATAGTTTGATTGATATGTTTTGATATATCGCATTGGTATAAAGAAGCGAATTAATGTGCAAATATTTTGGCTAATTTAGATTGCTCATTAGATCGTAATATTATTTTTTGTGATGTTTGTATGAGTCAGATTAAACATTTAAGGTGTGTTTGGTCGGAGAGTGATGTTTGTATGAGTTAGATTAAACATTTAAGATGTGTTTAGTCGGAGAGAAAGAAATAGGAAAGAACCAAAATGGGGAAACTAATTGTTGGAAAACAATTACAGAATTTGCAAAAAACAAGTTTTTATAAAAACAGTAACTGATTAGAAAATTGTCAACCGATGATATTCGTAGTTGAGTCGCAGACTAGGTAGCTTTCTTTAAGACGTTTCGTGGAACTGCCAATTGTGCAAGCAATTCTTAAAATTACCGCGACGTCTCCAGGATGAAACAGCTTCGATCAAAAGTTTACCGAAAGTCTACTGCACTTGTAGAATTCGGACAAGAATTACACCCTCTTATGATTAACAAAGTAATCACTCGAATATTGGTAATGAATTACCAATTCTGTAACAACGATTGAAAAAAGGAATTTTTGAAAGCAAGATAATTTTTTCTGAGTATATTGTATTGTGTTCTGTTCGTATTTCAAGAAGAAGAAAGCTAAGCAATATATAAAATTATTGCTGAGACAAAGCAATGAAGGCAATCAAAGGCAATGAAAACAGAAAACAAAACTGAAGACAAGGGATTAATGGTATTGAAATTATGGATCAGAAACGGACGGATTTGTATTATACCGTTTAATGACTTGGTCTGTTGTTTTAGGTTTAAAAACGCAAGTCTTTCTTAATTTTTTTGGTCACCAAAAAATTAATACATCACACAAGCAAGCCCAAAGCCCAAGGCCCAAGCCCAGATCCAGATCCGATCCGAGTCGGCCGGACGGACGGCGGCGGCGGCGCGCGTGATGGTCAAGGTTGATTGCGTTCTCACCCATCGCACAAAATTCTATACCCCTAAGGGCACACCCTTGTAATGAGGTAGTCTAATATAAACACTCTTAAAGTGTCAAGTTTTTCCAATGTGGGACTTAACAACTTTTCAAAATTCACACCTTAGTGTTGTTGTGTTTATTTCATACCAAGCTCTTTTCTTCATCATATCCATTCAATTTCCAACAATCCCCCACTTGAATTTAGAAGAGTTGTTTCTAAAAGATTGTGCATAAGTAAAGGTGTTTCTTGACTTGAACCTTTACGTAGTAAGTAAGAGTCTGATTTAACAAGAGTGACTCATGTCTTGAACTCTATCTCAGCTTTTTCTCAAACCTGCACACAACCTTTCTCTTTAGGGTGTATTCTATAAGTCGTGGTTTAATGGCCCTGCACGTCTATCCCAGATTCATGAACGCTCTAGGAATTCTGCCTCAAAATTCCATAGGAACCGGCCTAAGTTCCACATTCACATAGGTGGGTCTATCAGAGGTACTCCTGTAGCTTGGTACCTCACTCGTAAAGAGTATAGACCTCATTAAGAGTTTCTATTATCTCAACCTATCGCTTCAGGATTCATGCGTACCTTACACTTGCATGATTCTTTCATATTGTTCACGACTTGTTGTTTACCCATTGTAACCTATTTCTTGGGATCTCCAGTCTATTAGGTTGAGTTACCATCATGACAATTCATAGGCATTAGTCCCATCTTTTTAGATGTATTTAGGACTTTCTCTCTAGCTAATCCTTTCGTCAAAGGATCTGCTATATTATCATTACTGCGTACATGATCCACTCTCACAGCACCTTTTGTGATGAAATCTCTCACAGTGTTGTGCTTTCTTCTAATTTGACGTCTTTTACCGTTATAATAACGGTTCTCAATTTTTGCAATAGCCGCGGTACTATCGCAGTGGATCAACACAGCTGGCATAGGTTTTTCCCACAAGGGAATCTCAGAGAGTAAACATCTCAACCAACTTGCTTCTTCACTAGCATTTGCTAGTGCTATCATTTCAGACTCCATAGTGGATTGTGCCAATATGGTCTGTTTCTTTGATTTCCAAGATACTGCTCCTCCAGCTATATTAAAAATATAGCCACTTGTTGCCTTGGAATCATCCGACAAGGTGTTCCAATCGGCGTCACAGTATCCTTCAAGTACAGCAGGAAATCTCTGATAGTGTAATGCGAGATTCATGGTCCTTTTCAGGTATCTCATGACTCTCTCTATAGCTTGTCAGTGCTCATTACTAGGTCTACTAGTAAACCTGCATAACAATCCCACGACATAGGCAATGTCGGGTCTAGTACAATCAGTGGCATACCTAAGACTACCAATGATGCTCGTATATTCTTTTTGTCTTACACCTTCACCAGTGTTCGCAAAAAATTTTACACTGTGATCGTAAGGGGTGCAGGCAGGTTTACAATCAAAATAATTGTATTTCTTTAAGATCTTTTCCACATAGTGGGATTGGTCCAAAGAAATTCCATTTTCAGTCCTAGTAATCTTGATCCCGAGAATTACACTCACTTCTCCGAGATCTTTCATATCAAAGTTGTTACACAACAATGATTTCACTGCATTCACTGTAGACAAATTTGATCCAAATATGAGTAAGTCGTCTACATATAGACATATGATAGTGCAAATGCTATTTTCTGATTTATAATAAATACATTTGTCACTTTCATTCACTTTGTACCCATTCGATATGATCAAATTATCAAATTTTTCATGTCATTGTTTAGGAGCCTGTTTTAGCCCATACAATGACTTGTCTAATTTGCAGACCTTATTTTCTTGCCCATGAACTACAAAACCCTCTGGTTGTTCCATATAGATTTCTTCTTCTAGATCACCATTTAGAAAAGTTGTTTTCACATCCATCTGGTGTACTATTAAATTATAAATTGAAGCAACTGCTATTAGTACCCTTATGGATGTGATTCTTGTGACCGGAGAAAAAGTGTCGAAGAAATCTATATTTTCTTTTTGTCTAAAACCCTTGGCTACAAGTCGAGCCTTGTATTTATCAACAGTGCCATCAGGTTTTAGTTTCTTTTTCAAAACCCATTTACAACCAATTGGTTTGCATCCAGGTGGCAAGTCAACTAAATGCCAGGTCTGATTGGATTCTAAAGAATCCATCTCATCGTTAATAGCTTCTTGCCATAAATCTGCATCCAGAGATGACAAAACTTCTTGAAGATTTGCTGGATCTTCTTCTATTGCAAAGGACACATATTCTGGTCCAAATTCTTTAGCAACTCTTACTCGTTTACTTCTTCGAAGTTCTGATTCATTTGTGTCATTGCTTTCAGAATTTCTTATCACAGGTATGTGACTCGTTATCACAGGTATGTGACTCGTTTCAGTGCCCCCACTGTTTCCGTTGCCCCCACTATTTCTTAATTTGAAGGGAAATTTATTTTCATAGAAATCAACATCATTTGATTCTATGACAACTTTAGCATTTAGATCAAAGAATCTATATGCCTTACTGTTTGCTGCATACCCAATGAATACACATTCATAGGCTCTACTAGCGAGTTTAACTCGCTTCGGGTCTGGAATCCTGACATATGCCAGACATCCCCAAGTTCTTAAATAAGACAAGTTTGGTTGTCTTTTCTTTAATATCTCGTACGGAGATATTTTCGTTTTTGACTTGGGAACTCTATTCAACACAAAGCAAACAGTCAATATAATTTCCCCCCACCAGTGAGTAGCGGCACCTAAATTCAACATTATAGCAACGACTAATTCTGTAAGAGTTCTATTTTTTCTTTCTGCTTTACCATTCATTTCAGGGGAGTATGGTGTAGTCGTTTCATGTATAATTCCATGTTGTTTATAAAATTCATTAAATAAACTAGAATTATATTCAGTTCCTCGATCACTTCGGAACTTCTTTATTTTACAACTAAATTGATTTTCAATTTCAGTCATAAAATTCTTAAACACATCAAAAGCATCGCTTTTATTTTTCATTAGATAAACAAAGGTGAAATCAGAGCAATCAACGATAAAGGTAATAAAATAACGTTTCCCATTTTTAGTTAAAGTTCCGTCAAGTTCACAAATATCCGAATGTATTAAATCAAACGGTTCAGATTCTCTTGTTACGGACTTATGAGAACTTTTAGTTATTTTAGCTTGACTGCAAAATTCACATTTATCCAATTCATCATTTGTGTTTAATTTCAGTATATGTCCCAAATTACTTAAATTTGAGATGCAACGATTATTAACATGACATAGTCTATTATGCCATAAATTAAAATCACACAAAGAGTAAACGGAAGACATTTTATTCATTTCAATGTTAAGCTTAAACATGCCATCAGTTGCATACTCTTTCCCAACAAAAATACCATTTTTAGTAATGGTGTACAAATCAGCCCCTATAACCTGATTAAACCCAACCTTATTCAAGAGATACCCAGATACAAGATTTTTCCTAATTTCAGGAGCATGCATAACATCCTTTAGGATCAAGGTTTTTCAAGAAGTGAAGTTCAGCTCTACATCACCAATATTAGCAACATTAGTGGTGTGAGCATCTCCCAACAACACCTTTTTGTCTTCAACAACTGTGTATGTTTTGAACATAGCACGATCATAACAGACATGGCGAGAGGCACCAGTGTCCATCCACCAACCATCAGTTCCACCAACCATGTTCAGTTCAGCAATCATGGCGATGAATTCTTCAGTCAGGTTAGCCTGAGCATTAGAAGCACCAGGTTTAGGCCTGTTCTTACATTTTTTAGCCATATGACCTGGTTTTCCACAATTGTAACATAGGAATTGACCAGCATCATTTCTAGGTGGTGGCTGCTGCTGCTGTTGCTTACCATTGGGAGCCTGTGAAGGATTCCCATTCTTAATTCGGTTCGCCTGATTAGGATTGCGGTTCTGTTTCTTAAGTGGTTTGCCCGTAGGCTTCAGAACCGCACCGAATTTCTTTTTGTTGTTATTACCAACAAACATGACTTCTTCCTTCTGGTCTTGTCTCCGAGACTCTTCCTCAATTCTAAGGCTAGTAATCAGACTTTCAATTGAAAATTCTTTTCGTTCATGACAAATAGTATTCTTAAAATCTTTCCAACCAGGGGGCAGTTTGTCAATAATAACAGCAATCTCAAATTGTTCATCAAGAGTCATACCTTCATTCATGATTTCATGAGCAATCTTTTGCAGCTCGTGAGACTGCACTTCAACAGACCTTTCGTCCACCATCTGATACCTGAGATAGCGGCTCACAGCATATTTTTTGACACCTGCTTCCTCAGTATCGTACTTCTTTTTCAGAGCCTCCCATACCTCTTTAGCAGTAGCACATTTGCAGTAATAATCATATAGGTCATCAGCAAGACCATTAAGAATATGATTCTTACAGAGATAATCATTTTCTTTCCATAGGAGTAATTCTTTCTTAAGCTGTAAAATCTCCGCAGCCGTAGCCTGTGTTGATGATTCAATTGCATTCGAAGCACTTGCATCATCCACAGGTTTCTTACCATTGGTGCTATCGATTTCAGGAACAGTAGGCATAGGTTCACTCAACACGTTGGCAACCTTTTTCAAGGTTAAGAAGAAAAACATTTTCTGTTGCCAACGGTTGAAATGAGTTCCTTCGAATTTGAATGGCTTATCAGTAGCACCAGCGGCAGTAGCAACAATATCGTCGGTCGACATGGCAGTTTGAAAAAACGTCTTAAAATTGTTGGAAAACAATTACAGAATTTGCAAAAAACAAGTTTTTATAAAAACAGTAACTGATTAGAAAATTGCCAACCGATGATATTCGTAGCTGAGTCGCGGACTAGGTAGCTTTCTTTAAGACGTTTCGTGGTACTGCCAATTGTGCAAGCAGTTCTTAAAATTACCGCGACGCCTCCAGGATAAAACAGTTTCGATCAAAAGTTTACCGAAAGTCTACTGCACTTGTAGAATTCGGACAAGAATTACACCCTCTTATGATTAAAAAAGTAATCACTCGAGTATTGGTAATGAATTACCAATTCTGTAACAACGATTGAAAAAAGGAATTTTTGAAAGGCAAGATAATTTTTTCTGAGTATATTGTATTGTGTTTTGTTCGTATTTCAAGAAGAAGAAAGCTAAGCAATATATAAAATTATTGCTGAGACAAAGCAATGAAGGCAATCAAAGGCAATGAAAACAGAAAACAAAACTGAAGACAAGGGATTAATGGTATTGAAATTATGGATCAGAAACGGACGGATTTGTATTATACCGTTTAATGACTTGGTCTGTTGCTTTAGGTTTAAAAACGCAAGTCTTTCTTAATTTTTTTGGTCACCAAAAAGTTAATACATCACACAAGCAAGCCCAAGGCCCAAGCCCAGATCCAGATCCGATCCGAGCCGGCCGGACGGCGGCGCGCGCGTGATGGTCAAGGTTGATTGCGTTCTCACCCATCGCACAAAATTCTATACCCCTAAGGGCACACCCTTGTAATGAGGTAGTCTAATACAAACACTCTTAAAGTGTCAAGTTTTTCCAATGTGGGACTTAACAACTTTTCAAAATTCACACCTTAGTGTTGTTGTGTTTATTTCATACCAAGCTCTTTTCTTCATCATATTCATTCAATTTCCAACACTAATGAATAAACTCTGAACTTAGTTTTTGTATTTTTCTTTCTTTCCTTTCTTTCTCTCCAATCAAACACACCCGTAGTTACGAATGATAGTTTGAGACTAAGGCTGAAAATGAGTCGAGTGGAGTCGAACATGTCTGAGCTCGATTCGACTCGATAAGAATTGGTTCAGCTCGGCTTGAGTTTGACACGAACTCTTTTTTTGTTGGAGTTCGGCTCATTTATTAAAGTTCACGAATAGTTCAACTCGACTCATTAGGTTCAGTTCATTTTTAGCTCGAAACGTTAAGTTCATTCTGTTTTTAGCTTGAAATTCAACTCGAGAGATTGACACAATTTTTTCTCTAATAAATTCACAAACAATTCGATTCGACCTCTTAAACATGAACTTCTTTAAATTATTAATAGTGACAAAAGAGAAACATAAAGTCGTTATTTTTTTTTTTCTTAAAAAAAGTTGTACAATCGAACCTAAAAGTAGTACTCTCTATGTTTCAAAATAATTAACCTATTTTTATTTTGTGCACTATTCAAATAATTTAGTTTGACTATATTATTTTACTAATATGTATAAATGCAAACATTAGTGTATAAAATGTTATTTGATTTATCTCGATTGATATTTTTAATATATACAATTTTTATAATTTTTAATGATAAATAATTTTTGTCAAAAATAAATGATAAATAATTAAAAATATTAAAGATCAAAGTAAGTTATGTATAGGTAAATACGAATTGATGTCAATTATTTTGAGTTAGAGTATCGTTACATTAGCACAGTAAGCAATCTGATCTAGATTTTTCACACAGTTGATTGATTTAGTTGTTGCTTTGACATCAAATGATCACATTACATTATTATACGCAATAAAATTATCTCGTCTATTATAGTATTAGCTAGACTATTGAAAACTACAATTACATCACAAATTATATTAGAAAAATCATTTCCACAGGCACTCATCTAAAACAAGCATTTAAATTTTGATATCACACCGAGGTAGTGATTATTTAACTTGATACATAGATAAGGGACCACTTTCTTATTATGAGTGCTCTTAGAATGGTCCAATATAAGAAAAAATGTTAGGATAGTCTCTCTAACACGTACCTAGCTGACGTTAAATTTTCAGCTACCTAGATATACTTTGAATTTTACTTTACTCTATTTATCCATCATCTATTTATAAGAGAAATAGACACAAATAATAAATTAATGAGATTCATTTGAGATTCCTTACAAATAAAGTTAAGCTTGCTTGATAGAAATTAAAGAAACTTCTAAAGTTCTACATGTATGATTGAGTTGACCGCGATAAAATCATAGTGCCTCTAATTTCTAACTTAAAAAAAAGCTCAATAAACAATTTAGAAAAATAAGATTAATTCCCAATTATCCATATCATTTATTTCATTAAACTACTATGTTAGTTCAAGGTAAACTAAGAATTAAGGAGGGACACGATATCACGGAATTTAAAGATGTGATAGGTGAATGTAAGCGCTATTTCTTATTATATTTTAAAAATTCTTGTGTTGAGTTTAATACAAGACAAACGAATAAGATAATTCATGTTTCAGTAAGGGCGGCCGCATCTTTAGCTAACTCCAATATCTTTATTGATGTACCAACATATATTAATCATTTGATTATAAATGAAATATTATAAGTGCTCTTTCATTAACAAAAAAAACTAATGATGCTCTGTTTATCATATTTTGCCAAGACGTTGACATGTTATTTATAGTTAAGGCCAATCAAGAAAGAGTCTAATCAATCTCTCTAGTTGATAGAATCATGCTAGTAAAAAAATAAAGCCCATAACAACAATCTTAAACTAAACAAAAAAAGTGGCTAGAAAGAAATTGACACGGGTATTCTTTGTGAAAAAACGGTGCAAAGCTGAAAAGCAAGCACAATTTAATTAAGACCAAACCATATTTGCGGTTTGCCTTTTATTATCTTAATTTCTTACCATCATCATTGTCTGCAAGCAACTTCTAAATTTCCACGCGACATGAGAATAGATTTATAGATCTCGATAATCATCTTCTCATCGTATTCTTTAGGTGGGGCCTTTCTGAACCCACTATCTGCAATGGGTCCACCTGACATGGCCCCACCAAAACCAGAAGCAGAGCCACTCACGGTCATAACCCGTGAGTTAGCCAAACTCAACATCATGTTGACATAGGCGTCTCTCGCCCAAGTCAACATCTTCTTCGGCGAAGGGATTCGTTTGATTCGGATCTTGGGTGATAGTTTGATCTTCCATCTCCAAAATCTACCTTTTCTGGCTTGAGTACTTCCAAGTTCAACCTTGTTGATTCTTCTTCTTCGACCCGACCCTTGTATCCTTTGGTATCCTTTTCTTTGCCAATACTCCTTTAAACCCTTGTATGCACTAGCAGTGATTCCTTCCATGTTTTTCTCTTTGATGATTCCTAATTTTTTCTTCTTCGCTTTATCTTTGGCTTTAGCTCAAATATATGATAGAAATAAGAAAAAGGATAAATGAGGGTGGGTGGGAGAGTGAATGAAAAATGGAAAATTGGTAATGAAGTTAGGTATACATGCAGACAGAGGAATAACACATGGGCATATGGAAGCTATCTGCTCTTGATCTGCTATAATATAGTATAGTATTGTTAATGAATTTAATTTAATAATGTTACATATATATAGTACTAATAAATAATCATACTAATAAATGTTAGCATAAGAAAATAGTTTGGGTACCACCGAAGGTGTGAGGTGGGATGGTACCAATAAATGCGACAAGAACGTAGGTGGATGCATTTAATAAGATGGCGTCAATGTCATTTTCCTTCCTACTACAATTGATATAGATACAGATCAGATAGAGGTCGCACGAAGCCACGAACCATGGCTATTCACATCACACGCCAAGTTTCAGCTATGTTTCCCATCGATAATGTTGCGGTTCTTATCCGACCTTAAATCAACATTTATGAGAGATTTGTCTGTTTTGAGTTAATTCGTCACGATTTTGTCATTTGTAAAACATATGTCTTATTTGAATCGAATAGTGTAACGTGTTGTATATAAATTATATTTAGTCTCAATTTTCAATTGATATGTGACTTATAAAAGTGTCAGAACAGTTGAATTAAATTTATTGACAATTTATATTATTTTTCTTGCATTTGCGTAGCAGATGTGAGGTTAAAATTAGTTTTATATTAACGTAAAAAAGTAAAATTGAATGTTTTATAAGTGCGAAGTTCATAAACATATTGCATAAGATTTAGATTAAGAGTGATGTTGAAGTTATTTGTATGGTTGTTCTTAATTCATTGCAAACGATCATATAAAAATTGGATTAAGTTAAATAATTAGTTTATGATGTAAAATTGGGTTTTTATATTTTTTTTGTCTCAAAATAAGTGTTGTATATTGTAATTGAGTTTTTTTTAACAATAAATATATTAATATAAATAATAAAATCTCTGCACAAGACGAACATAAACATCAAAGGAGGAATTACAAAACAAAGATGCCGTATATATGCGGAACACCATTGAAAAATGTCAATACAAACACCATCTAATTAAAAGAGGTTCAATTCGAATCTCATTTTTTAGAAAGACACTATTCAACTTTTAAACCAGAAAAAATCAACTGACCTAAAACGATGTCACTAGACGTTAATTCTCGATCTTGAATCAAAAGTGACCGGCTTATCAAAATCCAAAAGCAACTTCGTAAGACAAAAGTTGATAGGACAACACTGGAATAAAAACTTAGGTAGTTAAATCTTTGTTTGGATGAGAGAAGAAAGTTGAAGGAAAGAAAATAAGAAAAAAGATTATTGAAGAAATGAAAATGAGTGAAAAGTAGAATGATTATTTTAGTTGTTTGGTAGGAGTGAAAGTGAAAAATGACATACGTACCCCTATATAAAAATGTTCATTAAAAAAATGTTAGAGAAAAAGTTGAGGGTGGTTTAGTCATTTAAGCAAAAAAATTGACTTCTTCCTCCTTTCTCTCCAATTCTGAGTGGAATTTTTTTTTTGTAGTGAATCGCATCCAAAACTTTATTTCCTTCTTCCTTTTCATTTCTTCCAAACAAGCCTTTTCCTTCCTTCACTTTCTCTCCTTGCTCTTTCCTTAAAAACAAACACAATATAAATTCCAGCTTGCGGTCCACCTCCAAACAATCAACACCAACACGACCTAGGTCAACACCGTAAATTCTCCTACACTAAATTCAAACCAGTTGTCAAAATTGCTATTCTATTTTCTAATAAAAATATTCTTACACCTCCATCATAATTCATACAGTAATGTTTTTTCTTCTATCGTTACCTACATTTATGCCATTATAATTTTGTCTCCTCAATCATCATATTTTTCTTTTTTTGATAATTCAATCATCATATTTTTCAATTACTGAGGTAGTAATCAATTGTATTAGATTACCATACCATTACATTTTCCATTTAATTTTCTATAGCTACTTATTTTATGAGGCATCAATTAAAGATTATTCTAGATCATAAACGTTAGCTCAGCTTATATAGCAAATTTTTTTATTTTTATTTTTACGTACTACTCTCTTATGTCACTATTGTAAGTAAAAAAACACTTCAAATTTTGGTCGCTATTATAAGTAAAAGTTAATTATTTTTAGACAATTATTTCACTTTATAATTTGGTACTTGTGATTTAAAAGAGCAATACAGCAAACTTAACATATGTCTTACATCAAATCAAAAAAATTAATTACACTTAACTAAATTTCTTAAACACCGCGAAGTAAATTTTTTTCCTTATGATAGTGACGGGAGTATTATTTAAATTTTTTGGTAATTTTATTTACTAAAAGAATATAATAGGCTTTTTTCGAAGATAATAATTATGTTCAATTTTTTGAAAACAATAAAAAAGATAAAATATTTTATTTTTAAGTTAACTAAATTTCATATTATCTCCATCAAAATAAGCCACTTTAAATGTCTTGCATCTTCTTTAAACAAGTTAAATTATACAAACATGTTTTAGATGCTAAAAAAAGGAAAATGTTAACATGTAACTAACATAACCTAAAAAAAATTATAAAGTAAACGCAACCTTATATATATATATATATATATATATATATATATATATATATATATATATATTAAGAATTTAACTGTTTGTGTGTGTAAAAAAAAGAAAGAATTTAACTGTTTGTATTTAAATTATTTTAAAAAGATACTTATACAAAATCTTTACAACAAAGAATTCATGACTTAATTCAATACATATACTATTAATTTGTTTTGTCCATTCACTTTGCAAGTTGGTAAAGTTACTCGTCAAGCTTGTTTTCTTCTTCTCACCATCAATAAGCTAGCTAGTCAGTCACTCTCATTTCCTCTTAATCTTTCTTTTTCAAGGCCAAGTCACCTAAATAATTTCTCAAACTAATTTATTGAAAAAGATGCTCTCTTACTTAAAAGACCATTAATTGTCTAGAAATAAAATAGTGAATCGATTATTTTAATTTTTTTCGATCACATAAAGCACAGAACATGTATTGGTTCATAAGGAACAAAACACACCATAAATTATGGTCATTATGGATTGGATGTTAGGAATCCGATAGTTTTAGTTTCAATTAAAAACAAGTTAGGTAGTTGTATTTTCTTGAGAACGAGTTTTAACTATTTTTATGGTCCTATCCGATTTGAAAAATTAATCTTTGCAGTTGCGTTTAAAAGATACCCGGTTCAAATCAAAAAAATTGTATAGTTTAAGATAAATAGTATTGGACACAATTAAAATAGAAAATCCAATACCAAAAGTGCTAGGAATATTTTTCTTTTGATATTTTTTGAAACACTTCCTTTTTAATTGGTTAAAAACAATTTTTTTAATATATTAAAAAGATAAATTGCTTCTGCCATAGATTGATCCATATATCTCTCTCTACTCAATTTATATGTCCCTCAGCTCTTACCACTTGAACTACTTTACGGGGACAATTAAAAACAATTTGAATCATCCATTTTTAAAATAGGTCACACATATACATTTTTTATTCAATTAAATCATAGATGTTAGAAATAATATTAAAAAGAGAATACTATTAATCCAACTCAATATATGGTTTGAACATGATCATACAAATATTGAGTTGGATTAATAATATTTTCTTTTTAATTAAACATCATGTTCAAAATTTATGTATACTACTAACAAAATATTTATAATACCCTCTTTTTATAATATTAATGTCAGATTATTTAAAATTAAATATTTGTAAGATCATTTGTAAGATCATACAAATATTATCCTCATGAGTTTAGCTTAATTGGTAAAGGACATTGCACATTTGTGCAGACATCAGGGTTTGAATCTGGTATACCCACTTATTTATCTTTAATAGGTGAATTTCTAGCCGCTAGACTACCTGACCAAAAAAAAAAATCATACAAATATTAAGTTGAATGATTTTACATTAATATTATTACCAAGTTTTGAATGATCTTACATAAATATTTTGTTAATAATAGTCTCTTTTTTATGACATAACTTGATTCTATTACAGCGATATTTTGGATGCGTTTGTTTGAGATTAAAATAAAATAGTTTTTTTTAAAAAAATCTATTTTGAAAAAATAGATTTATTTTGTAGAGATTTTGAAAAAAATCTAAAGTTGTTTTGTGTTTTTTTACAATTATAAAAATCATTTTTGAGAACAAACACATGGTCATTGTTTTTGAAAAAATAGATTTTGAGAGAATCAATTGAAAATAGCTTTTCATTTTGAACTCAAAAATGATTTTTTTAGCAAAATGATTTTTATGAAAATCTGAAACAAACACATCAAAAATAAAAAAAGTGACTTTTTTTTAAAAAAAATAGATTTTTTTTGAAAAAAAGCTCAAACAAACGGACCCTTTGTTAATATATCATTTTTGTATTATTGTTAGTAGTATTCATAAATTGTTAGTTTTGAATTCAAACTTTAAGATAAGATTTATTAAACACGAACAAATAATTTGCTCATACATACAATAGTTAGAGTGATTATTTCTTAGATTCATCACTTTTTTTTTTGGCTAATTTTAAGTTGGAATTTGAGGCTAACGGTAGTTTATATACAACACGTTATATTCTCCAAAGTAATTGAGACGCTTTTTTTATAAAGAATAATACCGTGACGGATTAATCCAAAGCGGATAATATCTTTAAGATATAGACTTGAGGTCGGTTCAGAACATACTCTCATTTATTCCTGTAGATAAATCTGAGTTCTGTTCTATAAATGTGAGTTCTATCTGAAACAATGTGAATTCTATCTTAGAAATAAAATTCATTCTCGAATTCACAACCCGCCTCCACTAGGGCATCTGTTCTAACTCACCTTAACTCCCACATCATTTTAAATTGAATTTTTATTTTATTTTATTTTTATAGTACTAGTAGTCTAGTACTTTTGTAGACTGTAGTGTAGCGGATAGTGGACAGTGGTGATAAGGAAGAAAGAAAGAAAGAAATGGAAGGAAAATTGTCGCGTGTGGCAAAGAAGCTTACACCATCTCCCATTCAAGAACTTTCTCACCTTGCTCAGAGATGCAACGCTATCAATCTCGCCGAAGGCTTCCCCGACTTCCCTGCTCCTCTCCACATCAAAAATGCCGCCGTTTCCGCCATCACTTCCGACCTCAACCAGTACAGGTTTTACACACAACTCAAACTAGCTAGTAGTTGAAGTGTAGTATTCTTTTTATTTGTTTTCCAGTAATTGATAGAATCTATTTACTCTTTTTTTATTTTACCTGGAGACACGTGCAAGGTATATGTGAACACTTAGCCAAGATGGTGAAGGAAATGCATGGTTTAGATATTGACCCTCTTACCGATGTAGCTATTTGTTGTGGTCAAACTGAAGCATTTGCAGCTTCAATCTTTGCAAGTATGCTCTCTTCTTTTTGTTTCAACTTTGAAGTGATTGAATATAATTTTGTATACAACACTCACATGCACGTCGACACCGATAATAATTTAAGAAAATAGAAATGATATATCGAATGTAATCACATGTGTCAGTGTAAGATACTGACACCTTAAATCTGAAGTGTCCGTGTTATAGAGTGTGTGGTTTTTTCGATAATGTTGTTTGCTCTGTTTCAACAGCAATTGACCCGGGTGATGAAGTCATACTATTTGATCCTTCTTATGAAACTTATCAAGGATGTGTTACTATGGCTGGTGGTGTCCCTGTAAGTTTGCATTGTCACCAATCCCAAGCATTGTTCACTAGTTTAAGATTGCATTGTCATGATTAGTGAACAATAATCAATAGTGCAGATTTCAGATTAACTCTTTTAACTGTGGTTTATATTCTATGTAAATTGGCACCACTTGGGTTGGTTTAGTGGTGTTGGCTTGGGACTTTGGAGTGTGCTCCTCACAAGGCCTCAGGTTCGATTTCCTCTGGTACTAATTTTGGTGGGCTAGTCCATACAGAGCAAAAAATTGCTGGCTTTAAATGGGCCCCCACAAGTGGACGGTGAGATTGGACCCATCGGATTAGTCGGTCATTGGCATCTCTGGAGTTGATCTATATATGTGCTGAGTCAAAAATTTGAAATGCTTATTCTGTGTACAATCCAATGATCCTGCATGTTTGGCCTTTATCTAATGTACCCTTGTTTTTGTGAACTTCATTGGACAGATACACGTGCCGCTTGACCCGCCTCACTGGACCTTGGATCCAAGCAAATTGCTGACATCAATTACTGAGAGAACTAAAGCCATAGTATTGAATAGGTTAGAAATTACACAAATCATGATTCTCTCGAATAGACTTCATGAGTATCTAGGAAATCCTCATATTGCTCTTCTTGATATCCTACAACCAACAGCGTAGTGCTTGAAAGAATCATTTTAAAATAAGAAAAAAAGTGAAAAAGAAATACCAGTGCCGTGGCTAAAGCAGTTAAGCTCATAACTATTGAAATTATGAATGTTACAAATGTTTCAGTTTATCCATTTTATGTATTCTAGCTATGCTGCCAAGTATTCTCAAAGGTCAGCTACTCATGCTCAATGTTTGCAAGGGAAATTTGCAACTTTGGACACGTTTAGCGTGTCATTTATATTTTATTTTTCCCTATTTCAAAATTTTACTCTTTTTCATAGGGATTCTGCCATAAACAGTAAAGTATTAAGGAGATGTTTTTACTGTACTTAATTTGATGCATGAAGTGACTATGTTATTGTTATAGAACAACAATCAATTAGTAATTTAGTATAAGTTTTGTTGTCCTGCATCAAAATGTTTGCAATAGATGCTTAGACTCACATTATGAATTACAAAATACTAACACAGTGTTTAAACAGTCCTCACAATCCAACTGGCAAAGTTTTCACAAAAGATGAACTTGAGACTATTGCCGGAGTATGCTGCATCCGAAATTTCCTTGCTATAACAGATGAAGTATGACACTCGATTACTTTCCATTCATAGAACTTCAATTGCAAAATTTAAACAACATATTCATGGAATGAATAAATACAGATACTTATATTCCCTATGAATCTTCTCCTGCTACTACAATTGATTGTAATGAGAGTGCCCTATAGCATAGAGCACATAATGTGATTTTAGGGTGCCACATTTTTTGTATAAATCAGTTATCTAGTTGCACATTTTAATTATCTAAAAGTAATTCTTTTAAAAGAACTATTGGTTTCAGTAGATAAATAGAAATTGATGGTTCTTTTTTGCTTTTAATTTGGATATACTTCTCCGTATGAATTTGCTTGTGCACAAGAAAAGTTACTGGGAGTTTTAACTCTGAGAGAGTAAAATAATAGTATGGTATTTAGGTAATGTAATGTTTTTACCTTCTTAATTCTTTGTGCAGGTGTATGAGCATATAACCTATGACAACCAAAAACATATATCCCTTGCCTCATTTCCAGGAATGCAAGAGCGGACGATTATAACATCTTCTTTGTCTAAAACATTCAGCGTTACAGGTACCAAGTAAAGATCCATAAAACCAAACTGCACTGAAAATTTGTGTTCTCTCATCCTTGCTAAGAAGAGTAGCATTAACTCACTGTTGGTATGTATCT
The DNA here is from genome assembly GCA_951804385.1 of Trifolium dubium. Taxonomy (NCBI): domain Eukaryota; kingdom Viridiplantae; phylum Streptophyta; class Magnoliopsida; order Fabales; family Fabaceae; genus Trifolium; species Trifolium dubium. The sequence goes on along the minus strand of OX638064.1, from coordinate 49,923,973 downwards.
ATCAGGTTGGAGAGTGGGATGGGCGATTGCACCAGCCTTTATTGCGTCCGCTATCAGAAACATTCATATAATAGTTACAGATTCTGCTCCTGCTCCTTTTCAGGAAGCTGCTTTGACTGCTCTGAGAAGCCCACCTGAATACTTTGAAACACTGAGAAGAGTAAGATATCAAAAATTACATTTAAGGAGACATTGCAGTCATAACAATGCTATGTTTCATACTTGTATTTTTCTTGATGTTTGTATCGACGCAGGATTATCAATCAAAAAGAGATTATATCATCAAGTTGCTTGCAGGAGTGGGTTTTAAGATACAGTTTATACCTCAGGGTTCCTTCTTCTTGTTCGCTGAGCTTCCTGAGGATTGTCCCCTTTCTGATGTATGTGCACTCTTTTACTCTCTTCTCGATCTCGGATTGATTAGTTTAAGAGCTATTTTAATTTTCAGTGTATTTGAGTAGAGATTCATCCATTAATAGCAACAAATACTTTTTGGGGTTGCAGGTAGAATTTGTTAAAAAACTAATACTAGAAGCCGGAGTGGTGGCTGTTCCAGGACAAGGATTTTTTCATACAAACCTACCATCAGATGAAGTTTCTAATGCAAGTTGTAACTATCAGAAGAGATACATCAGGTTTGCATTCTGCAAGAGCGAGGCAACTTTGTCTGCAGTTTCAGAAAGACTGGGAAAGCTTTTGGATCCTGCAGGACATCTTGCACTACATTAAATTAGTAGAAAGAATAATGGGCGATGGAGAAAAGACTGTCTGAAAAAAATAGTAAGCTAGTTTGTATTTGACTAATCGCTATATTCTATGAAATTCCAGCTATCGAGTAGCCTAAAACAGAAGTTAAAAGAGATGACCATGCATTCACCCTCCCCGTCCGCCCCTTTCAACCTTTCTCTTCTCTTTTTTCGCCTCCATTTTGTGTGTCTGTTTTGTTTATAATATCACATTCAAATTTACATAAATGTGAATGGGCGTGCAAAGAAAATAGTAAGCACGAAATACTCATTTTTCAGTCCAATCATGGAACAAATTTATCCAGATGAGCCATGTACTTTTGATCCTAGAAGAATCATCCAATATTTATGTCTGACTGTGGTTTAACAAAGAGATCAAGTTGCTGATAAGCAGTACTAAGAAACTTTTTATAAATGCTTAACAAATAACTGATTTTTGATGTTAAAACGTGTGCCATATGCCAGAACAAATTTTACGGCAGAATATCTTCTTAATGTTATTGTGTCCGTCACTTTTTTGTTGTAAAAATTGTTCATAACTTTATCATTCAAGTGAAGTGTTCTTATCCACTTCAAAAAAAAAAAAAAGTGTTCTTATCCACTTCACCAATTTAGAGTTCATAATTTCTTGCACTCTCTCATTACATGCTACACATTTGTGATTTGGCTAGTTGATTATAATTTCTACTTCAATATTTACACCTTCTCATTTCACCTAATTGAACCATTTAATGATGAAAAACAAACAAGTATACACATTATATCAATATGATAGTGTTAAGAACACCACTTTAACTCCAACTCTCTTCTTCAATAAAATCATTTGATTTGAGTCCCACTATTCTATATGAGTCCATTTCCAAAGTTGTGAAACTCACGTTTACCAATTTTACCCAATAATAAAAAAAGTAATTTTTTTATTTTTATTTTCATTTTCACACAAGTTTAGTTCGAGTCAGTTTTGAGTGAGTGAAAATAGAAAATATCAAAACTATCTAATTGACAAAAAAGGAAATTTCACATATAGCATAATCGGAGACGGGCGAAGAAACCGACTGTGAGGAAATGTCAACTGAGAATCCTCCGATACACGACGGTGCAGTTGCAGAAGAAGAAGAAGAAAGAAGACCACTTATTAACCACGATTTTGATTCCTCAGTTCTCATTGTCCATGAAATTGAAAACGACACCGTCTTCCCTTTACCTTCTCTTCCTAATCAACGCCTTCTTTCTCTCGATGTCTTTCGCGGCCTCACTGTTGCGGTCCGTCTCCTCTTTTCAACTATTTCTCCATTTTATTCGCCTTGTTTCACGACAGCTTCATCTTTATTTTCTTTTTGTCGATATCCACTACCGAAGGCAGTGACTATTCCCTCCCTGCTAGATTAGAGTCACCTCAAAACCGCTTCATCGTTATAAATCAACACAGTTCTTCCTAATTTAATTAATTAATTAATTAATTAATATTAATTAGAGTTAGTTAGTTTGTTAGTTACTTTAGCATCTATGTTAGTTAGGGTGGTTAGCCACATAAGTTAGTTAATTAGTTAAGGATTTACCGTTAAGTTTGAGTACAGTTACTGGAAACTGGTTGCATTAAATTTAAAAGCTCTTGAATTTTGGTACAGTTGATGATATTAGTTGATGATGTCGGACGAGCATTCCCATCGTTGAATCATTCTCCGTGGTTTGGGGTGACACTTGCTGATTTTGTAATGCCGTTTTTTCTCTTTGGAGTTGGAGTTTCGATCGGTCTAGTGTTCAAGGTACGGCTTCTTTTGAATCCTGCTCTTGTGCAGTATGACAGACTTAAGATATTGTTAGTGTTGGTAACTTGTATAAATAAATGGAACGGAAAATTTGAATGATATTCTAATTCTTTGGATAGTCTTTCAGAAAGTTTCGAGCAAACCAAATGCTACAAAAAAAATTATATTGAGGACGATTAAGCTTTTTCTATTAGGGCTCTTGTTACAAGGTATGTTCTCCTGTGTTGCTTCCATTTCGTTACCTTAGCTAGTTAGTGTCCAGCTGAAACTTGTCGAACAAAATTCTGTGTTATCTTCTTCATAGTAATTAAATCTTGAGGGGAAAGCTAGGAATATCAATTGTTGATAAGAAGATCAATAGTTGAGACATCTTTCTTTTTACTCTAAATGAGTCGATTCAGAAGAGTTAAATCCATTGATTTGATCAAGTAATGTATATCTGTATGTGTGTGTTAAGTGATGCAATCAATGGCTATTGCTTTAATGTTTCTTTGTGAAACTTATTCGTAGGTGGGTATTTCCATGGACGCGGTAAATTAACTTATGGACTTGATTTAAGCAAGATACGTTGGTTTGGTGTACTTCAGGTAATTGCAACCAGTAAAATAGTATCCATATTCCTGACTATCTAACTTATTAGGCTTTTTACTTCTTCTGTATTTCCAATTCTGGACGGTATAGCGTTGCTCATAGTATGTAGTTGAACCCCTAGTAGGAAAGGCTTTTGTTGTTGTTGGTGTCTAATCCAGAAAATTTGATAATATTGTTGTGCATTTTATTATCTCTTTTATTTACTTTGTGCCACTGAATATTAACAGTTTCAAATTCATTGATGCTTTATGCAATCACTTATTTGTTTTGAGGAAGTAAATACAAATTTTTTCTTTCAAGTTATTAATTGCCTGTTGCTTTTGTTTTGTAAATGTGTTTTTAATTAACACATAATTCCTTGCATGGTATGCAGAGGATATCCATTGGATACTTCTTGGCCTCAATGTCAGAGATTTGGCTTGTGAACAATAATATTTTGGTTGATTCACCAGCAGCTTTTGTCAGGAAATACTCCATCCAGTGGTAAGTTTATTTTGTGGTTGTTAATGCTTTCATCTAACATCTACGAGCTAAGCATGGCAATTAAAAAATCCAATTTCGAAATTGACTACAAAATATTCATACCAATGCTATGTTTCTTCAAATATCATGGTTTATGTTGTTGTGGACAAGTTAATTTGTATAAAATCTCACCACTCATCATATATTTTGGGTTCTAATGCCCCTAAATTTACTTTTACATTCTCATGTGAAATGAGCAGTCCTGTGGCATGGTTTATGAAAATTGGCTTCAGATATGTGTACTTTTTACCTATTCTTAATAGTTTTCAAATTTTTTGATTGGATTAAAATGTCGATAATGAAAATGAGAGAAAAATTCTCATCTTGCCGTCTATAAATAACTTTGCTGCACTTAGTTATGAAAGGTTGATGTGACTAATTGGAATTCTGGAGAATTTTCCTTCATATTGTTAGGGAAATTGCATAACCTTTGTAATAAACAAAAGCCTGAATTTGACTTTTTAAGCTTTTAAAGATATTTTGTTGGCAAGAAACAAACAAACAAACAAACGGTTGAAATATATGATGAATATCTTATAAATTTATAATATCTAAATTGCATTTTACAGTAAGTAAGGGCAACTTATAATAAAACAACTTAGGTTACTTTAATTGATCCACGGTATACTGTGTCAAGTGTCAAAATTAAACTTCCGCAGGCACCAAATTTGCTTTCCTTATGATATTCTTTCTTTGTGCTGACTGCTTTTTTTTTTGTCCAGGATCTTTTCTGTCTTACTTTGCTCAGTATACCTTTGCTTGCTCTATGGTCTCTATGTTCCAAATTGGAAGTTCGAACATTCTAACTTGCTTTGGACTGGTCGTGTATCAACTATTCAAAATGTGAGTTGGAATGGTTTTGTCACTGTGCCATTTTTAATACTGAACGAATATGATGAATTTTTAGCTGAAGTTTAATTTATGCTTTCATGTCCACATGACTTATGACTCATTCCCTAAAATAGATGGAATTAACATGTAATTTGGTTTCTTGTTACCGACAGTTCTCGTACACTCCTTCAGCTTTGTATATCAAGAAATAACGAATCATCTCTTTGTCTAATACACGACTTTTCATTTCTTCAAAATGGATTTTTTTTTTATCTTTGCATTTCATGAATTGATAAATCCGCATAGACAAGCAACAATGCTCATGCTATGTAAGAACAGTGAAAGGTGTTTAACAGACTCGGAAAGTAATAATGTCCGTTGTCCAGACTGGAATAAACGAAAAATAATAGTATGAAGAGAGTCAAATATAAAGAAAATATGGATGTATGCATGCAGTGACACATCATGATGTTTGATATTCTTGCTTCATGTAATATTATGTGTCTTAGTTTTCTTAAATTTTACTTTTATTTTTAGCTACATTTTATGTTGCTATTTTCATGACTCTCTCCACCTCGTGGAAAAAACTTTGATGGCCGCTGTTTCTGTTTTGTATTTTCTTTTTCTTGGACAATTAAAATTGACATATAACATATAGTATTTGATTTGTTCTCCAGGTTCATTGTGAAATGAGGGGTAGCCTTGATCCTCCCTGTAATGCTGTGGGTTTTATTGATAGATTAATTCTCGGTGAAGATCATATGTACCAGCGTCCTGTCTACAGAAGAACAAAGGTTATTTACCCCTCTAGCGTAACTCCTGTATTGAATCTTTCTGCCACCTCAAATGTCATTTGTTTTATCCCTTAAATAATTTTATTCTTGACCTGCTTTTCATTTTTAGGAGTGCAGTGTCAATTCTCCTGATTATGGACCCTTGCCTCCAGATTCACCTGGATGGTGCCTTGCACCATTTGACCCAGAGGGTATTTTGAGGTCAAATAGCATTCCCCGCTCTCTCCACTTTTGTTTTTTTTGTTGATCATTGTGACATTCAAATCTATGGTTATATTTTATATTTTAAATAGCAGTAGTCAATGTATTTTATTTCTTTCAGTTGTGAAGTGTACTTTGCTTGCCTTATGTTTATCTCTCTTTTTTTCACCACTTTCTCATCTATGGATTTTTATGTTTAAGATTAGATTGGTATCCTGCTACAGACAACCTAATCATGTTCTATTTTTAAATTAAATGTCTTCAGTCAAATAACACAAAATTTTAGTGATTCTTAGAAGTAGGGATCTTCTTATCTTGGGCTTGGATGGGTTGTCAGTCATCTAGAATTTCCATTGGGGAAGCCGAAATACGGACTGGGCCCAGTTTTGCTGAGGTTCAGCTTGGGCCAACCATCCCATAGTTTATATTAGGTTATTCGTAGCTGACCCTTCAAGTATGACAAATTTTGACAGTATTAAAATTTTATTAATGTATTAGTTGGTAACCATTTTAATAAATCTTCCAGTTCACTGATGGCTGCCATTACTTGTTTCGTGGGATTGCAATTTGGGCATATACTTGTAGTTTTTCAGGTTTGATGCTTAAGAATCCAATCCTAGTCCCTTTATAATTTGCCTCTGAATGTGTGTAACTATATCAACTGCTGTCTTTTCCATTCAGGTTCACAAGCATAGGATACTCCTTTGGTCTGTGTTTTCCTTCTCTCTGTTGGTAGTCGGATATATTCTGGAGGTTTTAGGTACTATCTAATTTAAATTTCTCGAGATTAAGATACATTTGGTTCTCCAACTAACACAACTGCAAACTTTTTCAGGAATTCCTTTATCAAAAGCACTCTACACATTAAGCTTCATGTTCATCACCGCAGGGGCATCGGGCTTGGTTTTGACTGCTATATACTACATTGTAAGTTTGTACTTCTGTTGTATTGTAGATATATCCCAAGGAGAAAAGCATATAATTTGCTGATTGGCTTTTACATGAGGAGTGAAAAGTGGTAGCTCTAGTGCTCAATCACAACAGATGATTAAAACCCTGCAAATTCACAAATCCATATATTCTTGCAGGTTGAGATAGAGCATATCAAAAAGCCTACAGTTTTACTACAATGGATGGGAATGAATGCCCTTATTGTATACGCATTGGCGGCTTGTGACATTTTCCCAGCAATTATCCAGGGTTTCTATTGGCGTTCTCCTGAAAATAACTTGGTAATGTTTCTTTTCTGATGGTTCTTTATATCTCTTTTGTTATAAATTAAGCAGAAAGTCGATTTTTGTAAGATTAATTTATTACCAAATAGGTGCCAGCATTACCCTTTCGAGCCACTGGGCCGTTGATGCACACTTTAAAGACCTTTCCACACTTGATTGAGTTGATTAATTGGTTATTTAACATGCAGGTTGACGCCAGTGAAGCTTTAATCCAGAACATATTACATTCCGAGAAATGGGGTACACTGGCCTTTGTAATAATTGAGATTTTATTCTGGGGTCTTTTGGCTGGTTTCCTCCACAAGAAAGGGATATATATAAAATTGTAAATGATGATGCAATCATGCAAGAGACAATAACATGTACATCTACTTTCCTTGTAGATATCTTCTATTAGAAACCAACAATGCTTTCTTAGCAAAAGTACACATCTTGTTGGTTATCTTTCTTGATTCTCCTCTCCTATATAACCTGCCAAAGTTGTCTTTCCTAGCTTTACCCTCGGAATGTCTAAAACGCATTCCATTATGTGTCTTGACAATCTTAAGGCCAATTATTGAGGACTGTAGAGAGCATCGATAGCAATAATGAACAAATAATTAAATTGACATGAACCACATATCTCTACTTAAAATCTTGAGACATTGAGTGTATGATAGTATGAGTCGCTTCTCCTATATATCTTAAAAAATATATTTCTTTGGTGGAAATCTTGCATATAATCTAATTCTAGCTGGTATTATAGAATTACCACTTACACAAGAATATCAACACGAATGGAATTTTATTAAATGTTAGACAAGCTCGCAGATATAGACTGCTCAATGTAACAATGATTCTGTTAGTTTTCAGTGATGAACATGCAGTTGGTTTCAGATTTCCAGCTGTGAAAAAGGAGCATATATGAGTTGTGACAGTTTATTGTTTCCGCATCAAGAAATCTTGTTTTATGCATTTCACAATTCACTTTCACTGAAAAATGTGTTTAAGATAGAGACAGTACAAGAAAGTATATAATCCAAGCTGTTTTCTTCTCTGCACTTTCTTTAGAAAGAAAAAAGTAAGATGCAAATGAAAAAAAAGTATGAAATCAGAAGATTAATCAAGAGCATTATTATAGTAATAATTATATTACTTAGCTTTTGATTATTCCCTTCAAAATAAATCACAATGAAGCAGATTATTCCTACAAAAGTACAAACACAACTCCAATCAACAACTATAACAAAAGCAATTAATCCAAAATTGTCTGCTACATAGTGTGCCACAAAAATTACATGTATAGTGAACTTTCCTGATATAAATAACATGCATTTTTGTTCACACTATGGTTTAGAACCTAAAATGGTATATTTGGTTTCTTCAAGTTGAAGATAAGTTGTAAAAGAATCTTACAAATAGTAAATAAAGATTAAAGAGCTACCTACAAGTATTACTTCTTTCTGTTTCCTTGGATCTTTTGGCATCTTTAATTCTATACTTGTCGTTTCTAAAAGTTAACTCATAAGAGATTATTTATCTGCCTCAATAATTTTGTTTCCTTTTTCTATTCTTTTCCATACTATATAAGTTTCCAATTCCTGTCATCAAATATACCTATTCAGGATATAGAAAAAAAAATGGATACTAAGAAAGGCAATGCTGATATTTCTGATATCACCGATGACGATTCTGCTCAACGATCATCAAGCATTAAACATGTTGAAAATTTTCACTTTGGAAAAACATTGGCATTCAGAGCAGTGTATGGCTATAGTGGTTTTCAACGCAGTGGAAGCAGAAAAACTAGAGGTAATGATTCCAAGATATCATCACCAAGCAGGCTCAGTAAGGTTACATACAAAATGCTTGTTGATGATACAGATAACTAGTTATCTTCAAAATATGCTACTATATTATGTACCCATCTAGTAGCAGCTAAATGGAAATTGAATATGGTTTAATGTAAGATATATATGTTTCATTATTAATTGCATGTAGACCAATTTATTTATGTATAAAATGTAAGTCACCGTGAATCCAAACATACTAGAAAAAAAAAGTGTTATATGCACTAAAATCTGATAAACAAACCAGGGTCCTTTATATTTCCTGTTGCAGGTTTTTTTTTTTTACATTCCCTATTTGCAAATTAGGTAGAATACTTGTTTACTCCATTTGTTTTCACTTCCATTTTTAATGTGATGTCTCTGTTAATCGAGTTATGCTCACAGGATCGGAGATGCTTCTTTTTAATCCTGGTAATTGTGACTGTCAAAAAATTTAACTAATATTGGCAATTGGTGCCATTAGGCCCAATATGCATGAAAAAGATCGGCCCATTATTGGTCTTGGGCCTATCAAACAAATTTAACAATCACATCAGTTGTTGGGATGACATCAAAGACTAGTTTGAGAGCCTATAAAAATAAAATAGACTAGTTTGAGACCATCTTGTAGAGTCAAAGATTACATTTGAGAGTGATGATCAGACGCGAGTAGTGTTCCATTGATGTTAATTTGATAGGGATGTCACTTGCAAACAATTTGATGCTCAAGTCGGTAAGAGCGCAAAGAGTGAGTGGTTTATAGGTGAAAACAAAGTGTACCTTGTATTGTTGTTGAAGGGGTGTATTTATGCACCCAAATGAAACTATAGGAGAGTAAATGGATGATCCTTTACGGACGGTGCGCATCACTATTCAGGTGGATATTTGTTACAGAATGGGAAGAGGAATCTTTCTCAGAGTTTGGTCCATCGAAAAATAGATACTATTATGATGAATGCTTGAAATTTGTGTCCAACCGAAACAATTTTCTTTATTCTATCACCATGATATCCAACATTACACTTTAAAGTTTAAAAAATGCAACATTAGTCACTATTTTAACACAAATAAATATGTGAAATGTTTTACAAAGTCGACCATATTCATATTTTGAACTGAATAATTTCACAAAATTACTCATTTAATAAAAGGATAAACAAAGTAATATACATTCATGATAAAATAAAATAATCATGATAAAATATAAGTGATGTATGACTTTAACCTGTCCTTCCCCTTTTCCCACCAAATCATCCATTTGAACATATCATTACATCTCTTCCACTTTCCAGTGCCTCTTTGGCTGGCTACATAAACTTGACTTGGCCTACCTCTCAATACAATCATCAAGAACTAATTATTCCAAACACAATGTACAATTAATTAATTATTCCAAACACATTCTTTATGTCCATTTTATTCCCTCCTAAATTCCATTTTTTTAACACAAAAATCTGATATCATATATTTGTACATAAATAAACCGACAAATTAAACCTTACTACCTTATACAATGTTTTTTTTTTTTTTTAAGTACCTTATACAATGTTGAAACACATTACTCTTACATAAATTAATGTCCAACATAAGAAAGTTATTCCCTCTAAAATGTCACCATATTATTAAAAAGTTTTCAATACTATAATGATTAATGATTGAGAAGCTCTGACGCTCTTTAGATTAGGCATGTTCTAGTGTCGAACACGTGTCGTGTCTAACACTGATACGACACTGACACTGACACTTACAATTACATTGAATTATATTATTTATTTTTTTAAATTATCCAAATCGACGTATGTATCCGTGTTGTGTCCAGTATTCATATCAGTGTATGTGCTTCATAGATTAATGATAATGATAAAATTAAAATTATAGAGAACACATTAATTTAATAATAATAGCAGGGAAAGCACTATCTCTTATTTCCAGCTCTTAAACCACTTAAGTAAGATTAATAACATGCACATTCCTAAACTATAAATATTACACATCTTCAATTTCTTCTCTAATTAGAAAACCCTAACATTAAAATCACCACTTCAACACAATTCCTTGATTCTAAATTCTAATGGAAGGGTACGGGTACGGGTCGGATCATGGACCATACGGAAGCGAAAGAAGAATCGAGATTGTGAGCGGAAGAAGCTACGGTTTCAGTCAGAACTACTACGCTAGTGAGGTAACTCGGGCGAGTCACGACGGAGCGACACCGGTGGCGAAGCCTTGGAGCTTCAACGACGCGCAAACGAAGAGGAGAAAGAGAATAGCGAGGTATAAGGTTTATGCAGTGGAAGGTAAGGTTAAGGAAACGCTCCGAAATGGGATCCGATGGATTAAACATACTTGTTCTCGGATTGTCCATGGGTACTGATTTGTAATTTTAACCCGTTTGTGACCCGATCCATTATCTATCAATGTCGAGTTTTGACTTAATCATGATTCATCAATTATGCAATAGTCAATGACACGTCACTCACTATGTCCAATTTAAATTTTTTTTTCTCAATAATTTAATGTGTGGCTTGTTTTATTACGTGGATCAAGATAATCAGAATCGGACCGGTCATTAAACCGATGTAGATACTGGTTCAATGGTTTATAGGTTTAACCGGGGTTCAATCAGGTTGAACCGTTTTTAAATAAATAAATATATATATATATATATATATATACTAGTATGTTAGCCCGTGCCGTGCACGGGATTATTTTCTTTTTTAATATTATTTTTTAATTTATTTTTAATTATTATTTGATTACTTCATTTTATTATTCAATAATAATTTGAGATATTATATCTTATGAGTTGTTTAAAAATAAATTGTTGGTGTGAATATATTTTTTTTACAGATATTTTTTTAAATCACAAAACTCTCACATTTTTTCCCAAAAAAAAACTCACATTCAGCAAATTTAAATGTTTATTATAGATTTATTCAACTTAATTTCATCAAACTACATTTTTTTTAAATACAATATAAAATAAAATATATTTTTTCATCATCTTTTCACCTTGTTTCGTAGTAATTATATATAAATTAAAAAAAATACATAGAAATAGACAACTGAATCTCATCAAACTACATGTTTTTATAAATATAGTGTAAATTAAGATATATTTTCCCATCAATCTCTCACTTTGTTTCAACTTAATTAGTATTAATCTAGATGTAAATTTTTAGAACAAAAAAATTCAAATAAATAGACAACCTTGCATATCACACAACTCACACATTTTTTTCGTTTCTAGTCCTAATTGAAATTACAAAAATGATAGTGTCGTGTATTAATATATGGGTATAAATATTGATCATCGTATAAATTATAAAATCAAAAGACACTCATATTAATAGGAGTGTTAATATAAGTCATATTATAAAAAATAGGTTTTCCGTATTAATATGTGTATAAATATTTAAGTTCCTATTAAAAAAAGTTTTTCGTCTTGTATTAATAAATTTTTTATTAAAACATTCGTAGAAATATAATTTCGTAAAAACTATAAAAAAAAACCCGTACATGAGTATAAATATAGCTCCTGTAGAAATTACAAAAAAAAATAATCCTCTTATTAATAGAAATATAACTCCTCATAGAAATATACGTTCTCAAAAAGTTACAAAAAAAAATCTCTAGAGAGTGATCTCCCACATTCTCGTATTAATATATGGTTTTTAATTTTAAATTACGTAGACGTTCATTTTATATTGATTTTATTTAAATATGAAAAATAATACTCTAGAGAGTGATCTCTCACTTTCCGTTCTCAACAATATGATATTTTCTCTCCTGTCATCGTAGAAATTATTAAAAGAAATATAAACCTTGTATGATATATTTTTTTGGTTAGAAACCTTGTATGATATATGAATATAAATATAAATCACGTGTAAATTAAAAAAAATAGACACTTGTGTTATTATATTAGTATAAATATTTATCCCGTGTAAATTACAAAAAAAAAAAAATTATATTAATATAAGTGTAAATATTTTTCATAAGCAATAAAATAAAATATCATAAAATTGCTTCAAAAAAAATCATAAAAATATAGTTTTAGTTGTTGGTGGAATCGAACTGTGTATCTCATACTAAATTTTGTTCGTGAGAGAGACATAGATGACACACATAAACTTTGATTCATTATAGATTGTTTCGTGAAATTTCGTTCATGACAGAGACCTCTGTAAAAATAAATCATAGATGACACCCAACATTCTTTCATCTTGTTTCAACATATTTTGCAAAAATTCACATGTAAATTTGAAGAACAAAAAAAAAATACAAAGAAATAGAAATTCATGCATATTACAGAACTTTCACATTTTATTGTAAAAAAAAAATCTCACATTCAATCATCTTCCTTCATTTATTGTAGATTTATTCAACTAAATCTCATTAAACTACATTTTTTTTTAAAAAAATATAGTGTAAATTAAGATGTATTCTCACACTATTATTCCATCTTGTTTCATAGTAATCCACATGTAAATTTAAAAAAAAAAATACAAATATACAAACAACCTTGCATATCACAAAATTCCCAAATTTTTTTCTTCGGAAAATAACTCCTTCAGATTCAGTGATCTTCCTACGTTTATTGTAGATTTATACCAATTGAGACGGGAAAACAGATTCTAGGGACGAACCGATAAAATCCAAGTCTCAGAGTATGGATTATAATGATCTAGAATAGAATCCGATACAAATGAGATATTATGAAACATAATTTTGAGAGAGTTTGAGAGAAGAAGATATTTGATAAATGTTTGATTGATTCCCAAAGATGAGGCAAAAGTCTTCTTAAATACATCCAAAAGGGCTAAAATAGTAAAATAGCGTAAAGTAAACTATTATCTAAAAAAATATATTAATCCTAATACTTATTTCCTATAACATAATCCAATCAAACTATATTTTTTTAAATACAATGTAAATTAAGATATTTTTTTCATCGTTATCTCACCTTCTTTTTTCAACTTGTTTCGTAATAATCTACATATAAGTTTCAAGAAAAAAATACAAATAAATAGACAACTTTGCATATCACAAAACTCCCACATTTTTTTGTCAAAAAAAAAATTCACATTTAGTTATCTTCCTACATTTATTATAGATTTATTCATCTGAATATAATCAAACTACTTTTTTTGTTAAATTTAAGATATCTCTTTTCTCATCATTCTCTCACCTTGTTTCAACTTGTTTCATAATAATCCACATATATATTTCCAAAACAAAATAATAAAATAAAAAAATAGACAACCTTGAATAGTACAAAACAATTTTTTTTGTCAAAAAAAAACTTTCATATTCAATAATGTTCATATGTAGTTTGATAAGTTTGGTGTATCACTTGTATTCAAATAAACTAATTCGCCAATGTTTTTTTTTGTTAGAATTAAGTGTCAAAAATCGTTCCTTGATATTGTATAACTATTTCATATAATCTTTTTTTGTGATTTAGAACAATTTTCTTTAATAGAGCGTTTATGTTAAAGTTTTAGAATTGAACAACCTTTATAATAGATTTTTTAAAAAAACATTTATTCTAGATTTATTCAACTAAATCTCATCAAACTATATATTTTTTTTATAAATTTTATTGTAGATTTATTCAACTAAATCTCATCAAACTACATATTTTCTTTTAAATACAGTATATACTTAAATAGATTTCTCCATCGTTCTCTCACCTTTCTCAATTCAACCTTTTCGTACTAATCTATATGTAAATTTCAAATAACAAAACAAAAGTACAATTCCTTGATAACATTGCATATCACCAAATCCTCACTATTTTTTTTTGTTATAAATTAAATGTTAAAACAGTCTCTTAATATTTTAGAAAATTTTGATATGAAAAAAATTTGTGATTTAAAATAATACTAACTTTTTGTTACAGATTAAAAAATAAGTGATTTTGACATTAAATAATTTAAAGATTATCTTTTAGAGATTTTACAAAAATATAGAATCTATTTTGTGTTTGTTTACCTTTATAAAAATTGCTTTTTATATATAAAAAAAAAATCTTTAACTTGTTTGAATGCAACCATATAAAATTGTATGACAAAATCATCATAAAGAACATCCAAATATAATATATCATATAAAATAAATATATCCCAACAAATTTCTAAATTCTTTTTACATCTGATTAGTTTTTATAGCTAATAATATCACCTTCAGATTTTTAGCAATTTTTAAATTTTTTTTACATCTGATTAGTTTTTATAGCTATAACAAACATATATATACCAAAAAAAAAACAAACATATGTTATTTTATAAAAAGTTATATTTTTTTTAAAATAAGTAAGAATTTTTTAAAAAAAACTATAACAAACGGTCACTATATGTCTCTTAATCCTTACAAAAAAATATGTCTCTTAATTGATATTCCCTCCGTTCCTTTTTATTTGTCATTTTAGAAAAAAAGAAAAAAGATCAAATTAGAAAGGTGTATTTTTGCACCTTATTTTCCTATTATACCTTTCTTTTTAGAATATATATCCTAATTTTAATCCCCCAATAAATTTCTATTTTTTTTTTGCACACACACTTTCTCTTTCCTTTTTTTTAGTACATCGGAAAATACACACTTCTCTTTCAAAAAAGCTAAAACCACCAAATAAAAAATTGTAACAAACTTTTATTTTTTGGTGCAAAATTTATAACAAACTTTATGTAAAAAAAAAAAAAAAAAACAAAGTTTGTTACAAAAAATTAGAATGAAAGGTATAATAGGTAAAATATAACCTAAATTGTCAAAACGACAAATAATTAGAAACAAATATTTTTTAGAAAACGACAAATAAAAAGGAATGGAGAGAGTATTAAAGCACATTTGAAAATAATCAAAATGTATTACCGAAAACAATATATGTCACCAAACAAATTTATGATTAATTCTATCAATGTGAGTAATAATGCATAATAATCAATGAGTGAAAACATCGGTATATTAAACTAAATGACAAAATTGAATAAAACTGTCAATAAAAAAGTGCATAATAATACATTAAAATTAAACAATGAAAATCTGTTGTTTGACGATCATAAATTTGTCTAATATTTCTTAATTTTTACATTGATCTTCATATATTTGGTTGTGGATAAATCAACTTCATTAGGGTAAACTCTCTTAACTGATATACCATCAACTTGTCTACGACATCTAAAGCAGTTCTATCTTTGACCTTCTCCTCTACTGTTTCATCAAACTTTGTTATATGATCTTGTGAATCGTACTGATAAAATATTAGAACACATAAAGTATGAATTGCACAGATAAAAATTAGAAAAATATAAAGCATGAATTGCAATGATAAAAAAATTAGAAATATAGAGTATGAAACTTATTAGTACACAAAATTATTGATAGTATCATAGTAATAAGTCAAGAAGAAAAAGTTAATCTATAGATTTAATAAGTTAAGATGAAATAGTGAATCTATGAAAATTGATTTTTTAAATGAAAATTTTAGGTGCTTACCGTGGAACTACTTTTGATGTATGTCTTTGACTCTACTTGCATTAGTACTATGTGCCATGATCTTCTTATATATTATGTTTTTGACACGACTGATATCACCAAACATCATCATCAATATATTTGATTTCAACCATGATTATAAACATTGATTCATACAATTTATTCATAGTGATATTTGTCAAAGTGTTTTAGTAAAAATAATAATAATAATAATAATAATAATAATAACAACAACAACAATAATAATAATAATTATAAAATACTCATAAATTGTAAAAGAAAATTGTCTTACTTGTTGACATTCTAGAAGTGTCTCAATATTTTTCATAGGTGTGATTTTAAGTAGATCGTGATGGAAAACTTTGGAGATGAACTGAAACTTGTATAAGAGAATCATTCTTTTCATAAGTTCTAAAAAATATTGAAAGGAAAAATTAATAAACAATTACATATATGCATAACTGAAAATTTCTTAAATGTAATTTATAATTGATATAATAATAGAATCATACATCAATTTTAACGTCGCAGCTTCGGTAAATCTGGATTAAACATGAGACACGAACAGTCTAAACTGGTGTTTAAATTCCTTGACCATGACTGTCATGTGTTTCTCACGATGAATGTGTTTTCTATATATAGTTAAATTATATTCGGACTTGTTATGCTAGAGTGGAAACAAATTAAGTTGTTATTCGTAAAATATTATTTTTTGTTGTTATCCATAATTTTTATTTTTATTTTTGGTATGGATCCATAATTTTTATTTTAATTGTTTAAGTTAATTAAAAAAATCTTTACAAAAAAAAAAATAGTGAAACTCTAATTGAATACTAACACCTAAGCAAATTTTTTTAAGAATGTAACCAAATTATGCTAAAAAAAAAATCTAAAAAAAATATTAAAAAAAAATCTTAGAGAAGTTCTAATTGAATGCCACGTAAGCAAATTTTCCTGAGAATGCACGAGAGAGCTCCGTGAACCTATCGTAATGTATATATATATATATATATATATATACTAGTATAACTTACCCGTGCAATGCACGGGCTAGTTATCTTTTGAACAATATAAATTATCAAAATATTGTTGTTTTATATATATATATATAGAGAGAGAGAGAGATATACATTTCATCTGTCTCAAAATAATTGACACAGTTGATCATTATACACATATAATTTACTTAGATATCGTAGATTTTTTATTAATATGTAAATTTAAATATTAGCATATAAGATGTTGTATGATTTGTCTCGATTAATATTTTTAGGATATACAATTTTGAAATACTTTTATATTTTTTAAAATATATACGATCAAAATTATGAATCGACAAACACGAACTGATCAATTTTATCAATTATTTTGAAACGAAGGGAGTATTATGAGATGTTTTAAATGAGAGAAGTTTTTAAATGAGAGGGTAAGAGAGTTAAATTTCAATTTTATATTTTTCAAATTAATAGTTTAGATGTTGTAAAAAAAAATAAAAATTAAAGGTTTAGCTATTCTATTCTATTCAACAGAGAAAGTCACGTTTGTTGGTCTATTGTAGTGAGTCATGTGACTCATTCTTTTACCATTAATTTGTCCAACTTTCATTTCTCCAACTTTTCTTCTTCTTCTTCTTTCTTAATTTGTGGTGTCTCTGCAACAACACACAACACCCATCCTCTCCCTCTCTTAAATCTCAGATTATTATTTATATCGGTTCTAGATCTACATCTTCGTAATAGATCTATTGGGCGAAGTTCAATTTTTCTCTCTAAGTCCTTAAACTTTGTTTTTGGTGGTTGGACTTTACCGTTGAAGAAATTGGAAAAGACACACGGCTGTGTCGGGGCGGTGAGAAGAGAGAGCGACAGAGACAGAGGCATGTTGTTGGAAGAAACAAAAATGGTGTTAAACTTGGTTGGCATAATCACAAAAGGCACGTGATGAAGAAAGACGAAGAAATCATATTTATCTATTTGAGTAAAGGTATGTACTTCTAATTCACTGATATATTAGTTTGCCGATGTGCCTTATAATTTGCCTTGATATTGTTGGATTTCATATTGACATGTTTGTTTTTAGTATTTAGGATGTTAAATGAAAATCAACAACACTTCTATATTGGAATAACATTGAGATCTATATAATAAGAAAAATAAACCATTGAAGAACTACACCATATCTTCCTTTTAAGAAAAATAAAAAAATCGTACATGAAAAATTTATTCCACTACCTTAATTTTTCAATGGTGATCCAAGTGAACATTAACTTTAAAAGAGGATAATAATAATAATAATAATAATAATAATAATAATAATAATAATAATAATAATAATAATCATAATGATGATGATGACTGCAAGTAGTTCGTCGTACATCCTCAAAAGAAAGACACATATAATTAGAATGCAGAACAAAAATACGGCTAGGCAAACACTTGATCAATTAAATTACCTTGAAATACTCTAAACATTGCTGAAGATTTCACGATACACAACATTTGTGGTTGACGTGCAAACTTTTTGGTCCTCGTCCAAAATCAATAATTTAACCCCATTTCTTGACTTGACTCGAGACAATGCAACATATAATTGGCCGTGAGTGAAAACCGGTCTGGGAAGATAAATTCCGACATGAGAGAGTGACTGTCCTTGACTTTTATTAATTGTCATTGCAAAACATGGAGTCAAAGGAAACTGTCTCCTTTGAAATTTAAAAGGTAGCCCTGGATCAGATGGGATTAAATTCATGCGAGGAAGCAAAATTTTCTCACCGATATTTTTTCCTGTGATTACGGTTGCACTTATTATATTCTTTCCCAAGTGATCCACTAAAAGTCTGGTTCCATTACACAATCCCCGTGCTTGATCAATATTGCGCATAAGCATGACAGGGATGTTTTCCTTTAGTCTCAACTTATGGTTTGGAACTCCCGAACACTTAATTTAATTTGTCGTAGACTCTGTAGTGAACCATTCGCCTCGAACCTCGCTGTCGTTATCTGATTGACACACAGAATCAGCACTGCAATATTCTTTTTCTTCACCTGGAATTAACGACATGACATACCCATTGACCTCCTGAACAGAGTCTAAAGTAGGTGCAAGAATTCCCCGCTCTTCAAAATAATGCATGGTGTTAATGTTTTGCAGCAACTGAGGGTAGGCAAAGTCTACCAATTCTTGTAATGGATTTGCACTTTCCTTTATCAAAAGGTCATCTGGAATTTCAATGTCATACTGACCACATTCGTTAGCTTTGCTATCACCGTCTCCAATACTAAGTAGCCATTCACCAAACAACCGTATGGAATCAGTGTTGGTATTATCCATTGATCTACCAAGCCTCATATTTTCGGTAAGTCTCAAAACCTTGCAGCTTTTCCAAATTTTAGATGAGTTCACTGCAGCCGACACAATTTGTTGTCTCGTACCTTTCCTAATCACTGGTAATATCTGTCTAAAATCTCCCCCCAAAACAACAACCTTTCCCCCAAACGGTTTATCTTTTATTCCTGTTATATCACATAATGTACGGTCCAAAGCCTCAAAGCAGTACCTGTGCATCATTGGTGCCTCATCCCATATGATTAGTTTTGTGTGAAGAAGTAGTTGCCCCCTAGGACTCTCTTTTGTTACATTGCAACTGGATAGCTCATGAATATCAATTGGGACTGACAAAGTTGAATGAGCGGTTTTACCGCTAGGGAGCAACAATGAAGCAATACCGCTGGAAGCCACATTAAGCACAATTAATCCTTGTGATCGTAGTCCTGTAGATAGTGTGTTCCAAAGGAATGTTTTACCGGTACCACCATATCCATAAAGGAAAAAAAAGCCACCAAATTGAGACAACACTGATGTCATGATTTCATCGTAAAGACCCTTTTGCTCTGCTGTTAACATAGCAACCAAAGATGAGTGAGTTTTTGCCATTTCATCTCTGTCATAGTTAAGCTCTTCAGCTATTAGCTTATTCTGGTAACCCTCGACATCTGATTCATCTGGGGATGGCATTGATTCGTATTCTTTAAGAGACTTTCCGTTTTCTTGAAGCAACCTTTCCACCTCAAACAGACACAACTTTTCTAAATCACAATCCGAAATTTGTAGACCTACATGAAATGTTTTTAAAGTAAATATTATATACTGACAATTAACTTAAAAAATTCAATAATGTATTACACATTTTACCTTGTATATCTAAAGCCCTCCTCCTGTTGTAAACAATTCCGTCGGCTAACAATCTCCAAGTTGCGTTCCAAACTAAATTTGGTTGTTCCATCGTGTTCATTATCAACATTGTCACAAACATACCTCTCAATTGGTTCCCAGAATGCAACTCACTCCCTTCTATGATTGCATCGATGAACTCTTTATCATCTGATAATAATCCCATCTCATCACATGCTTCTTGAAAAGTGTCAAATTTATGTCCTTTCACAGTTTTTAAACTGTCATAACTAACACACCCTCTTTGAACATTGAGCAGTAGTCTCATGTAATAGAGTTGCCCAACACCTTGTGGTACATATTGAAGCCTTCCGATACTGTATCCCTTTTGTCGTGGTGCCCACACTTTGTCTTGTTTATAGTAGACAAACCTAGTAGGAAATTCTCCATATGTTAAATCCCTCCCTTCTGTGTATCGGACATTTGCATCAAACCAAGCAAGAAACATTGTTTTTGCTTCTTCACTCCTTTCAACAATTGTAGAAAGTGGTTGATTGTCATTATAAGATACAGTCTGCTGATTTTCAAGATGGAAAGTTAACCGCGTTACAGGAGGCCACTTATGATGAATGTCAAATTTAAAAATTCTCCAAGTAGCCTCACACGGTGAAACATATCGACAATCATAATACTGCTTAATTTCGTCAACAATTTCTTTCTCACCGTTTTTCGCACCGTTGCTTATCTCCAACGAAGCTTTGTCGGGGCCTTTGTTGACATACTTAAAAAGATATTTTATGGAGTTTGACTTATTACAGTACTCGACATTTACATGTGCACCATACCTCATCAAAAGTCTAGGATTGTATGGTACGACACTCCTATTATCTAACTTTACTCCCATCTTTTCTATGGTAACACCGTCATTGCGACGTTTGTAAATTGGATAACCGTCGTCGTCAATTGAGGTGGATGGCTTGAACTGTTTAGGATAGTACTTAGAACACTTAAAATCCTTCATGCAAGGAGACCTTTTGTTAGCAGCACCACATGGCCCATGAATCATGTATTTAGTGACCACATCAGCTAGCTTTGGATAGTTGTCCGGATGAGGTAGTTCTGCAGATATTATGCCGTCAATATCAGCCCCTGTTTTCAACTTATGACAACCGCTTAACCATAATAGAATATGAGCGTGAGGAAGACCTCTTTTTTGAAACTCAACAGTATACATAACTGCATAGAAATTAAAAATCAAATAAATAAACTGATTGAATACATAATGTAATCTATTGAACAAATTGAATATTAAAAACTTGCCTGCATCAACCTTGCCAAAAATCTCGTCATTCTTCAAATCGGCAATCAGTTGATCCAATTTCATTTTAAACACTCGAGACACAATATCAGGTCTGTCAGCTGGTGTGAGACCCCTGGACTTTACAAAATCTTGAATCTCCCTCCAATTTGAATTACATGTAATAGTAATGAACAAATCTGGATATCCATAACGCTTACAAATAGCCATTGCATCTTGACAATTGTTGAACATGTAGCGTGTACCACCTGTGAATGAACCTGGCAAAATGACACGTTTACCGACTGAATTTGGGTCTGTCTCACCTCTTGTAACAGCATCTTGTAAACCATTAAGAATGTTACATCTTATGGTTTCTTGATTAAGTCTTATGAACTTCAGCCGCTGGGACTCTATCATTGTAAAAGCATCGACAACAAACTGTTGGAACAACCGCCGTGACCTTACAATATTTCCATACTCAACATTTCTATCTTGTATCCTAAACGCGATGAATTCTCTCATTGCAACCCTTTTTCTTATGCGATGCTGGTTTTCTGCATTTGTTCCCTTGTATTTAATATTTATTTGATATCCATCTTGTCCTTGTGGAAACAATAACGGATATTGAAGTGGAAGGAACATGACGTCGGTCTCATCTAATCGCTTCATGACACCAGTTTTTTCTTGCACAATTATATCTCTCCCAACCTCCATACTTGCTTCATCACCAACAATTAATGCTGCCACCTCATCAACAACTGGAAGGTTATGCATTCTTGCATCCTTAGAACGATGTTTCAACAACCGCAAACTGAAATTTTGTTTGTTCCCTAGATTTTCGACACAATCTCGTACTTTGCGATATGTTTTTGCATATGGATTGCAATCATCAATCATTTTAGTCAAGTCCTCAACCAATGACATATCATACTTATCAAAGCTTTGTTCTCCCCTATCAAAAACATCAATAAAAAAATGAGAAAACAATTATATAAATGGTGTGAAGTGTGTAATAGTAATTTTAAAATAAATTTATTGAGTGTTCTACCCGAAGTGGCTTAATCGATTCTTGGTTTCATTAGATGTGTCATATATGTATAGTTGGGAGAACTTTGGGGTACATGAGCCTTGTGGCAGTAAACTTCCTATCCGATGATAGTTTTGACCGCTGAGAATAAACGTTGGAGGACCACCACCATCATTAATAGAACTTTCAATTTTGCCTCCCATTGAAGTGAATGCAAACATACTATTATAAGTTCGTATGTTATCTGTGAATTGCTTGCTTCTGTTTTCTTGTCCACTAATAAGGTTCAACAATAGATCTGGTGGTTTTATCAACAGTGGGAGTTCTACCTTTCCTTTCATACAACATATAGAAAATTCAGCCGTGTCTGAGCTTTTGAGAGACCTCTCTTCAAACCACACAAGTGCCTTACACTCTTTGCATATACACTTTGGGTCACCAACATCGAACAACACTGGAACATAAAAAATGACAAAGTTATACCTTATAAATAACTATATATATATATATATATATATATATATATATATATAATTCTGTTGTGAAATTTTCAATATCTAATGTGCTTACACTGAGCTTCAGCTTTGTCGTATAATGATGTGCTTGGTCGAGACACATTTTGTTGATTTTGTATATCTAACATGAATCGTCGCATATAAAAATATATGTTAATATAAAAATGTAAAAAATGGGAAAGAATTAAAT